>JAVJHY011057995.1:0-709511 GCA_035593235.1 Phascolosoma agassizii | reverse complement strand
TTGGTGTAGAGGGCATCGACTTGGTCGGTGACCTGGTCGTAGGCGTCAGCCACGGTGGTGTCAGCGATGCGGGCGTAAACCAACGTCATCCGCAATGTTTTGTGGCCGAGCATGGCGGCGACGGCTTCGAGGCTCATGCCTCGGTTGATGGCTTGGGTGGCCAGTGTGTGGCGGAGCTGGTGGGGGTGGACGTGACCGATGCCGGCGTGGCGGGCGACCCGGTTCAACATGCGGGCGATCTGGTGTCGGTCCAAGGGCCCGTCGTTCCAGATGATCAACCGATCAATGTCATCGACACGGTCGGCACGGTGAGCGTCGAGGAGTTCGACCAACTGTGGGTGCAAGGGGATGTAGCGGTCGTTCCGGAGTTTCCCGATCGGGACGTGCAACCAGTGCCGGCCGTTGATGAACTTGACTGCGTCGGCGGGGAGGGCGCAGAGTTCACCGACCCGGACCCCGGTGCGGATCAGCATCTCGACAACGAGGCGCCGGGTTGGATGGTCCTCGGCCGCAGTACGGACCAGCTTCGCGGCGTCTGGATCGGACAGGAACTTCGGGAGTGGGTCGTCCGGTGTTGGGAGATCACCGTTGAAGACCAAGACCCGGGTTGGGGCGTCGGGGTAGTCCCATTCCGAGACCCGCTCGAAGAACGTTCGGATCACTCCCAGCGACATCCGGACCGTTGCTGGCGATAACGGTGGTCGTCCGTTGCGTCCCGGCCTGGTCGGGAGATAGGACTTGAAGGCTTCGATGTGGTGGCGTTCAACATCGGACAGGCCCAATGATGGTCACTCGCTACTTCAGTCGACTCAGGTCACGTGTTGGTCTCGACGATCTGACGTTTCAATCGTTACGCCGGTTTATGGATACGTACGGCCAAGACCTCGGTTTCTCACCAGCTCAGGTCGCCTTAAGAGCTGGCCATGACCCATCCGTGGCTGGACGCTTCTACACGGGCAACGTCGCCGAGTCGGATCGGCGGCTTGCCGTAGCCGTATCGGAGTTGCTGTCGATTCCAGGAGCCCTCGACTGAACAAGGTTAGGAACGCCAGTCAGTCCACTTCGACGTTGGCAGGGGAAGTCCGTCTGGGAAGGGTATCCATCTAGTCGTTCGTTAGCTGCGTGGCCCATGTGGTGAGCAGATCGGCGAGCTGTTGATTGCTGGCGCTCTGGGCCTTCGCACGAAGGAGTGGTGCGGCGGTGGTTGTCTTGAACATGGCGAGTGTGTGTGCGAGCACGACTACCAGGTTGTCCTGCTGGGCCGTTTCGAGTGCAGCAACTAGGTCAGCCTCGGTTGAGCGTACGCGCAGGTCTCGGAGGTTTTCGGCCCCAACTTGTCGGATGTCCTCCTCTGGGTCGGTGAGGAACAGGAGACAGTCCTCAACTATTCGGGCATCTCTTCGTCTGGCTAGCGATCGGAGCGCTCCGAAGTGTGTGTCAGCGCGCCAGGCGGTGAGGAGTGTGTCGCCAGCGAGTTCGGTTGGTTGGATTTCGAGGGCGAGGAGGGCGGTGAGGCTTTCTAGCTCTGTCCCCTGCAGCAGGGTTGCAGCCCGAGGTGGGAGCAGCGGCGAATGGCTTCGAGCGGCAGCTACTAAGTTGACCAGGCTGGTTGGGCGCTCTGGGGAATCGGCTGCTTTGTCAAGTATGTCCCAGGCATGCGGGGTGTCGATTTCAGCGATGGCGTAGAGCAGATAGACCTGGTCTCCGTTATTCCGTTTCAATTCGAGGTAGTCGACCGCTTCGTGGGGGTACCCGGATCGCACGAGCGCTCTTGCGATCGATACCGGGGGCAGTTCGCGTCGGGCACCGATGTCGATGATCTGTTCGCTCGTTAGCTCGCCCGGCTCGTGGTGTACTTCGTGGCGTGTCTCGGTTCTAAAGGAGACCCAGTGCCTTGTTGGAAGCAACTTGTCCAGTTCCAGCCGGGCTGGTTCGTCAACAAGTGGATGACCCCGCTGTTCGAGGTAGCTGGCAACGATGGGGTCGGGGGCTGACCGGTGGACCTCGGCCAGGGCGTCGGTAGAAAACATTTGCATGTGGTTCTGCAGGTCGGCCGATCGGCCCTTTTGATAGATCTCCGTCACAGACGGAAGACCTTTGGCGGTCGAGTCTCCAATCAATGGAACGACGGCCACTTCGTCAAAGAGTGGATCGTCCACCATGCGGCGTATCCAGGAACTGAATCTGACACCGTTGTCACGTGTATCGATCCACTCCAGCTTTGCTAACGCCAACCTGAGACGCGATACGTCAGCCCCTGGAACGAGAGCGCCTTCGATCTCTCGGGTCAGCCATTCCAAATCGGCTTCGACCCCAACGAGTTGACCAACCATGTCTAAATCTTTGAAAGTGCTCTTCATGATGAATGTTGCTGTCGGTGTTCGCTGAATGTCTGCCCGATTGACAGCTACTTCGAGCCAAGCCTGGAATGAGCGATATCGAATGGCCTGGTCGACGTGCACCACCACCACTTCCCACTCACCAGCGGCGTCGGCAACGAGGGGATTCAACAGCATTACGGTCGCTGGGTCGCGAACCCACCCAATCCGTAGAGACCAGTAGGCCTGCCCCGGCTTGAAGTTCTCGTGAAGGTCCGACCACGGGGCTGCTAGATATGAGACCTCGGCGTCGCATTCATACGGCGTCGTGAGCCCATGCGGCGAGTTGGAGTTGTACCCGCTAACGAGGTCGAGCAACAAGGGTTCGTCGAACGAAGCCGGTCCGATGTGCTCGCTTGCCAGCAACGCTTCAGGTTTGAGTTGCGTGTGCTTCGCATACGGACCGCCAGTTTCGGCGAGTTGGAGGCCGACTGGGCCCCCGAAGGCGCCGTTCGAAAGACTCAGGAAATGTCGATATGACGGTGGAAGCGAGCATCCGAGACGGGCCTCGACGGCCCGCAACTGAGCTTCGCTAGCACCTGCAACTAGGACTGACTGTGTGCGAACAACTGACTCAGGGACGTCCGCAACCCAATAGTCAATCATGGTCTGCGCTACTAGCTGCGACCACTCGTCAAGAAGCGTGCCAAGTGTCGGGTCCACAACCAGCCGACAGTAACGACCCGAACCAGCCCTGACTAGGGCCAAACGGACCATGAAACACTGACGAGCAATCGTAGGTCCGGCTCGGAAGACTGCCGACTCGCCGGGCAGCTCTTAGACTCGGAAAATCCATCGGCTGGAGCGGGTCCGAGCCCATGTCGTTTCCGGAAAAGTTGGATTGACGTTGGATTTTGGAGGCCACTCAGCCGAACACCAGTTCGCATGCCGAGTGTTTCCCCTGGTCAGGTTTGGCGCCCCCGACAGGATTCGAACCTGCGGCCTAGTCATTAGAAGAACGTGACCCGGTGTCTGAGGCGTCTGGAAGCGTGGTGTGGGGCAGGCGGCTTGTACCTACGATGACGGCTTGTCTAGATGATCGTCGCTGGCGTCTTGGATGAGATCTTGGACGCAGGAGGCGTAGCGACCCCAGGAGAGGGGAGCCATGCCTCCCCGTGGACTCAACCGCATGGTCGAGTGCATCCGATTCCCGCCCTCGACCGCCGCAATGTCCTACCAGCGGAGAAGACTTGGGACCTAGATCGACAACTTCAGCTTTGTCTGACCAAGTTACCTAGGAGCGACCGACCTGCCGCTGAAGCCGGGTCCACCTCGGGAGACCAGAACCAGTGAGCTCACGATGAGCAAAAGGCGCTAGGAGCCGAGTCGCTAGCAACCCATCGATCAAGAAGAGATCACCCGCCACTGCAATCACACGGTCGGGCGAGGATTCGATCTGCTCGAGACCTCGGAGCGTCCGTCTGAGGCTCGGCTTCCAAGCGTGTTGCACGAGACCCGCCCTACAGATCGCCTGCGCGCTCCTATACGCCACATCGATCCTACTACTCGCGCGGCCGTTGGTAACGAGGAGAATCTTCGAGACTCCATCGAATTCCGCGACTAGATGCTGGAGCGCCTCGTCCGCGCCCACTCCATCGTCTGCGTACCGTAGAATCGTATTGTCAACGTCAATGATGAGTGTGTCACGCCTCAGCGGGTCCACACATACACATTCCGCCAGCGAATGCGAGCAGTTCGCTTCCCCAGCGTCCTGCTTTGGCCTGTCGAACACGTTTGACAGCACTCTCTCCGACGCAAACTTGCCCGCAACAACTTCTGTGAAGGAGCTAGCCGACTTCAACACAATCGACCTTGGTATTCCACCGAGCGTTTGCGCCAAACGCATAAAGTCGCCATAGCTGGAGACCACTGGCATGAAATACAAGAGCAGAAGCAAAAAGGTAATCGTCGGGAGCAAGTACCAGTTTCCAATGTCCTGCTGAATACCGACCACTGACTGGATCGGAATTGTGCTGAGTGATAGCAGCCTTACAGACAACCTCCTCGCCAGCAGAAGCAACCCACCGCTACAACTGATAGCGAGGGTGAGCGCCACTCTTGACCAGTCCACTGCAAACGGACTCTCCAAAACTGACCCCAGTAGGGTTCCTGCAGCCAGGGTAAGAAAGGCCAGTATGGACCAGGGCTTGAAACCGCTAGCAGTAAACCAGCGATGGACGTATTCGTTTCGAAGACTCAACCCAAGGTCCTCTGGATTCTCCACCTCTTCCGGATTCCTAACAACAATGAGTCCAGCCCTCCGGGCCAAAAATCCCAAGTGTGGCTTATCGTGAATCGACGACAGATAACGCCTACCGTCGGACGAGACCAATGCGCTTGCTTCACCTATCCAACCAAGCATGACGTTCGTCATCTCGCCTAACCAAAGGACTGCGGCCACTGCTGCGACTGACCAGAGCGGCGCGAGTTGGTTACCCAACGAAAAACCAACTCCTGCCCTGACGGCATAGCCAGCTCCTACCCAGAAGAGAATGAACCGCTCAGTCCGAGTATCAGGAGCATAGGAGAATATCGAGGGGTTCTTCTTTGATCGAGCTACCTCATAGGGGAATGCCGCCAAGAGTATCACCCCTGACCCCACTGCCAAGATTACTGCTTCGCGCCCATCGTAGAACCAGACAAGCACATAGACCAACAAGAAGAGTCGAAGGATGATACTGAAGAACACGATACGTAGAGCGATTGGATGTCTAAGATCATCGATCCTAGACCTAGCTCTCCGCCCCGGGTGACCCTCATCCGAAACCCCCCTAAGATCGTTGGCCAGATATCGTGCCTGATATGCAAGGAGCTCAAGTACGACAACATATCCGAGCACGCGTAGAAACCAGCTCCAGAATTCATTCCAGCCGCTTCCCATACCACCAAATGCTTCAATCGTCAGAACTCCTATCAAGACCGCCAGTGGCAAGATGGGCAGTTTCAGGCCGTGGTCAACGGTCCTCGGAACAATCGACTTTCGAATCGCGACCGAGATCTCCCCGGCCACAGCTTTCCTAACTTCTATGTTCGGATCGGGCGTGACGCCGATCTCGGCTTGATAAGACTCCACGGCGTCGCGAAGCAATCCCCTGCCACCTCGCGAGCCTCGACGGAGTGCCCAGATTATTATTGATACAGGCGGCGCGTATATCAACGCAATAGCGATCTGCACCTTTGGAGGTAGTGTGACATATGTAGTCGCTGGCGAGTAGAAGAGAAGCAGGATTATCTCTGCCACCATCATCGCTACGACAAGCCGATAAGCAAGAGTCTTTGGATGTGTCTTAGTCGGGGATGCTATTTGTGAGGATAACTGATTAAACGACGGTACTGGTATTGAGAGCCAAGGTGGTTCACCTTTATCCTGCTCAGCCGAAAGGTAGAATCCTCCGAGCTCGGCCAAACGTCTTTCTACTTTGTTTCGAATCTGAGTAACTAAGTTGGACTGCAGAACCATAAAGACAGCTAGTCCGGCCAGAAGCAGAGCCGGAAGCGGCAAGGGCACGAAGTACCACGCGTTCGATATCCCGCCCTCACAGTCACTGAGATCCGGGTCCGCGCAATAGCTTGGGAGACTCAGCACGAGCGCTCCAATAACCACCGCCGTTGTGCTAAGAATTGCGAAGAGCCAATTTACGACCTGATTGTCACGTTGAGCGAGCCGGTTGAGCTCGTGCTGCAGAAACGAAAGCTCGGTCTCGTGGTTCGTGTATTGAACCAGATGGCTACTGATCTGCTTCGACCCAGACGGTGACAGGAGTCGCTGGAGTTTTCCTTCTTCATCTAGGTCAGGTGGCTTCGCTAAGTCAGGTTCTTGAACGGACCCTGCATCGGCTACCTCCGCGTGAGGACCACTGTCTGAAACTTGCTCGGATGCTTCTTCGGCGGCATCTGTGCCATGCCCTGAGTTGAATCCGGGGTCCGCTGGGTTGCGGTCAGCAACCCGCACTAACGGCACCAATAGGCGGTCAACTACCCAGCGAAGGGACGGTGGGCGGCCCACACGCTCTCGAAGGCGCGAACGCAGCCCACTTCCACCAGGCGGCGGCCGGCGGTATTCATCTCTTTGTTGCCGGTTCATACGACCAATCCCCTAGGTCCTTGGTGTCAGGCGATTGTCGCGTCGAGCAGTTTCTGCACAGAGCGCAAGCCGCTCCGAATCTCCTGGAGGTATGCAGACGGAGGATGCGATGGTCCGAGATCAGACGAAGGTACCCCGATCGACTCGACCTTGACTCCAAACCCCAAACCGAGTATTCGGATAGCATCAATATGTTGAAAGGCTGCATAAATTGTTGAGGTAATCACGAGTACAGATTCTCCTGCCCTGACCTGAGCATAGGCTGCAAACTGTAGATATGTATCGACAGTATTGGCGGGCCGTAAATCGGGTTGACCACTCCGAGCCGAGAACACTACTAGCGGCAGTGTTCCATCCCGGCGAATAATACTTTCGGCATGCCGAGGGCTCGCGAGAGGATCACCGATTGTCGACTGCACCCAGGGCCCATCACCAGCAAACGATGCGTCGAGCACCGCCCTTAGCAAATCGGACTCGTTCTTAGAACCTGGGGCATAGGATTCGGCTACCGGCAACTCCCTGTCAAACAAGACACGAAACGAGCCAAGTGCAACGACAACTCTGGTGTGGATGGTCTTGTTGTTGACTAGCTCAGCAGCATGGCGTACCCGGGGTTCGACCCCGGTGGCCAGACCGCCGAGGATCAGCAGGTAGTCAGGGGCCAGGAGGGTCGGAGGTGGCGGATCGAGCAAGCCAAGAGATCGAACAGCGCTGTAGATCCGGTTAGCCCGATCGTCGGTACGACTCTCATCGCCATCTTTGAAGATCAGCCGGCTCTTCCCGCCACGGAAGTCCCAGACCTTGGAGAACTCCTCCAGCTCGGCGACGACCTCAGACAGGCTGCCCGTAGGCCACAATCCCCCATCGGCCTCGACCAGTTCACGCAGGGCCGGCGTGTAAATCCAGCGCTCAACGAAGTCGAGAGCCTCCTCAGGCTTCGTTCGAAGAACGAAGCCGTGTTCGCTGCTCACCCGCTCAGGAAGCAGCGGCGATCAAGCGCCGCTTGCGTCGTCGAGCAGTCGGTGCCGATGGGTCTCGTAGCCAGATGCCTTCACGGTCGGCGACCGGCACGAACCCGTAGTTCTCCAACCACCGTTCACCGTCGCTCGTGGAGCGCTTGGCGAATACGTGACCGTCAGGGTGGGCGGCCGCCCACCTCGTGGTCCGCTGAATGCATCGCTCCATCACTGACGCCCTGGCTGGCAGATCGGCGCCTAGCACCATGCCTATATAGAGCGAGTCTTCCTGGTCGAAGGTCGTGGCCACCTGGTTGTCGTTGAACTGCTCAGCGCTCGATGCCTTGCCGGACAAAATCGCTGCTGTTGCCGAGGAGTCGAGCGGGTAGGCCAGGAGGTAGCCGACGAGGGTCTCGTAGTTGTCGTCGAGCTTGTGACGGAGGCATAGCTCCAAGGCATCAGCTCGGACATCGAGGCGGGCCCGCAACGGAGCGATGTCGTCCGCCGTCGGCTGATCGTTTGTTGCGGCCTTGAAACCGGCGCTTCCGCCGATCATCTGGCGGCTGAGCTGGATCACGCTTCTCAGATCGTCGTCGCTACGAGCGATCTCCCAGTTGTGCAGGTTCTGGCCCATGTGCCACGACTCGGCTTCTGTCCCTGCGGAAAAGGCACCGCGAACCAGAGCGACCTCCGACTCGTCGAAGTTGAATGCGTTGACGATGGCGATCAAGACACGGGATCTCGTGCAGCCTTCGATCGGGCCGGTGCCGTCGAAGCGAGCCAGCGGGCGAGCGCCTTGGCTGAAGAACCGTTGTACGGCAGAGCGAGATGACGGCGTGGAGTTTGGCTCCTCCCACTGAGCGGCCGCCCGGTCATCTCGGTGATCCTCGACGACCCAGGCAATAGCCGACTGGGCGCCGTCGAAGCCGTCACCGGTTGGGCGTTTCGACACCGCGTTAGGGCGACTCCAGGGCTCCCACCGAGCGCGATGCCGTGGGCGCTTCAGGATGTCCCATACGACTGCTGCCACGGCCTGTTGGCTCATGACGGTCCCTTCGTCGGCGGTGTCGGAACTCAATCGTAGTTGCCGCCCGGCAGCGACGCGAGTCCGCCTGCCAACCTGCCAACTTCGCTCCAAGTTCTCCTACTGGCCGCCGAGATGCTCCAACGAGCATGAGCCCCAACCCAACACCAGCAACACAAAGAGAACCCAATGCCCCACTGGTACGAATTCGAAACCGATCTCGTCGGCGACCGCTCAGACGAGCCGAGGCTTCCCGCAAGGCAGGTCCGCTCTCTCTACAACCACGATCGCCAACGGCTCGCCAGCCCAGCCAGCCATCGGTCCTGGGAGCTACTGCTCACTAACGCCGACCGCCCTCGGCGCCCGAGGTCGTGGTTCCGTGGCTGAACGGTCCCCCATCGCCTCTGGCTTCGTCGTGGAGGACTGGCTCGCTGTCACTCCCGACTGCCCCATGTGCGAGGAGATCTCGACCGCCTTCGCCGCCATCGATATCGTGGCCGAAGGCGATCAGATCTCCGAGCGCTGCCACAACTGTGGACGCTGCGTGCGACCGTTTTCTTGGCATCAGGAAGACGGCCTCCCCACCTCCTACCTCATCAGGTTCGACCACCAAGCCCGAGCAACCGAAGCAGCCGCCTGGTACTGCTCAGCCGGTGTTGTCAGATCCGTACCAGCCGTCGACCCACACTGGCCGAGCCGCTGCCTCTGGCCCTGCTCACTCGACACCTCCGACCTCGCCCGAGCCGTCCTCGCCCACCTCGTCGGCCTCGACGTCCCCGCCCCCGTCTGGGAGGCCTTCGACTTCGACATCGTCCTGCCCCTCGCCCTCGGAGCCGGGACCGACATCCACCTTCCCACCGAAACCATCACCGAATGGCTGGAGAACAACCGATGACCCCGAACCTGCTCACCGCGTCACTTTTCGCTCAGAACGAAGCCGCCGGGATCACCAGCAAGGCCGCTGGCCTCGGCGCCCAGATCACTGCAGGTCTGCTCGCGATAGCTATTGCCTGGGTGGCCATCCCGCTCTACTGGAAGCTGCTGGTGGCGATGTTCAAGGACCCGAACTACGGGACCTTGATAGCCATTGTCGCCCCGCTCCTCTTTGCGATCTTCCTCATCGGCGCTGCTGGCGACATGGCCGACCTCGCCTACGCCTACGGGCAGTCGTTCCTGGATGGGGGCCAGTAAGTGTCGAGCCACAACATCAACGCTCGTCAACTCAGCCGAGCCAGAGTCGCTGCCAGAGCCATCCTGGCTCTCGGTATCGGAGCCTCCCTCGCTGCCAACGTCTTGGCCGCCGACCCCTCGGTCGCCGGTCGGGTCATCGCAGCTTGGCCGCCGATTGCTCTGCTGCTCACCGTCGAGCTGCTGTCTCGGGTGCCAGTCGCAGCCGGTCGCCTCTCAAAGCTCCGGGTAACGGCGGCCGCCACGATCGCAGCGATCGCGGCCTGGGTCAGTTACTGGCACATGGTCGAAGTCGCAACAGCGGTCGGCGAGGCCAAAGTCGCCGCCCACCTATTGCCGCTCAGCGTTGACGGGCTGGTGGTCGTGGCGTCGGTCTGTCTTGTCGAGATCACCAGCCGACTCACCGAATCCGAGATCTCAAGGCCGAACCCGGCACCCGCGGCCGCCACGCAGAGGCTTCCCGCTCCCTCAACAGCGCCTGCGCTCCCCAGCGCATCGACACCGACCCACCAGCCCAGCCCCGAAACATCGACCACTGCCAAGTCGCCCGTTGCTGAGGCTGTCCGTCGGCTGGCGGCGGAACACCCCGAGTGGACGAGAGCCGAGCTGGCAGACGCCGCTGGTTGCAGCGTGCGAACAGTACGCCGCCACCTGGCGGCACCCATCGAGTCCAACACGTCTGAATCGCAAACATCCGAACCCGAAGAGGCGGCTGCCTGATGCCAACCCAATCCCCAACAACCAACATCCCTTTCGACGAACTTGTCGACCTGATTGAAGACCGTGCACCTGAAGCACCAAGGCCACCGTCCGACTACCAGGTCATCGATCTCGACGACCCCGACGAGTTGACGTTTGACGACGGGCCCGATGACGAGGCACCGCTCGTCGACGTCGAGGTCGCTGACTCAAATATCGGTACTGCGTTGCCTGAGACTCGCCGCGACATCGTGCCCGGCTGGCTTCGTAGCCGCGAGTCGTTTCGCTCGGCACTGGTCTGGGGAGCGTCCTACGCCTGGTTCGTGACGGCATTCCATGTGATACGCCTGCCGCTCTACGGGCTCCGGATCGCTGGCCGTTCCCCCGTCGGCGCTGGCCGGGCCATTCGAGCGATCGCCCGGTGGGCAACCGACGTCGAATCCCTCGACTCGCGCCAGGCCCTCGTGCACTCGGTATCGGCCGACTCCCGAGGCGCCGACGCCCTGTTCCGCCTCCGTGAACGACATCGAGAAGCGGTGCGGATCCGCTCGGTCGCAGTGGCGGCGGGCGCCGCCACTACCTTCATCACCGCTTGGATGGCACTGGCGACCTGGTCGGCGGCCACCAACCTGCTAGCCATCGCCACCATTGTGCTGGTGCTCGGCGCTGGTGGCCGCTCCGCCGACCGGCCCGTCGCCGACCGAGCTGCGTCCAAGGATCGTGCACCGAGGCTGACTTCGGAGCTAATCATCACCGCTCTGTCGGCTCTGGGTTTCGGCAAGATCAACTCAGCGCTGGCCCGAGATGACAGCGGCAGCGCGATCGCTTTCGTGGCGCCGATCACCCGAGACGGCCCCGGCTGGCGAGCCGACCTCGACCTACCGGCCGGTGTAACTGCAGCAGAGGTCGTCGAGCGCCGCGCACCGCTGGCTTCAGGTCTACGTCGCCCTCTTGGATGTGTCTGGCCAGAGCCTGACCCCGACGCCCACGAGGGTCGGCTCGTGCTCTACGTCGCCGACAAGCCGCTAGCCGGAGCCAAGGCCATCCCCTGGCCGCTCAAGGAGCGTGGCACGGCCAACGTGTTTGAGCCGGTCACGATCGGTGTCGACCAACGAGGCCGACCGGTCACCATCGAGCTGATGTTCGCCTCAGGACTCATCGGCGCCGTACCCCGGATGGGCAAGACGTTCCTGCTGCGCCTGCTCTGCCTCGTTGCCGCCCTCGATCGACGAGCCGAGTCGCACATCTACAACCTCAAAGGCGGCTCCGATCTCCACCCGCTCCGACACACCGCCCACGCCTACCGATCAGGCGACGATATCGACGACATCTCCTATGCCCTGGCCGACCTCCGAGCACTACGCCAAGACATGCGACGCCGATACCGAACCGTCGAAGAACTACCGACCGACATCGCTCCGGAATCGAAGGTTACGGAGGAGATCGCCGGCCTCAAGGGGCTGCGGCTGTGGCCGGTGTTCCTGGCGGTTGATGAGTGTCAGGTGTGGTTCGATCACCCCGAGCACGGCAAGGAGTTCATCGAGATCTGCACCGACCTGGTCAAGCGTGGCCCAGCCGTTGGGATCATGGCCTGGTTCGCCACCCAACGGCCAGACGCTGCCAGCATCCCGACCGCCATCAGCGACAACGCCGTGCTCCGATTCTGCCTGAAGGTAAACAGCCAGGCGGCCAACGACATGGTGCTCGGCACCTCGATGTACAAGGCCGGCTACCGGGCGACGATGTTCAACCGTCGACGAGACCTCGGCATTGCCTGGTTTGCCGGGGAGACGACCGACCCGGTCATTGTCCGGTCGTCCTACATCGATACCCCGGACGCCGAGGCCATCGCCCTTCGGGCCAGGGCGGCCAAAGCGGCCGGTGCATGGCTGACCGGCCTGGCCGCCGGACTCGATCCCGAACCGGACACGGACAGCGCCTCGATCCTTGACCACCTGGCCCACGTTTGGCCGGGCGGACAGGACAAAGTGTGGTGCGAGACTCTGGCCGATCGGCTAATCGAGCATCTACCTGGCCAGTACTTCGGGTGGACAGGCGAGCAGATCACCAATGCGGTCAAACCACACGGCCTGGCCACCGTGCAGATCAAACGCAACGGCCAAAACCGGCGGGGCATCACCCGCGACTCACTCACTGAGGCGATCGCCGAACGCACACCGCCAGACCCCACAACCGGGCGCAACGACGATGACCTCGTCGACGACCCCGCCGATACGCCAGAACCTGCCGAAACCGGGTAGCAGGCGGACCCGGCAGGGCTGCTACCGGTAGCAGCCCTGCTACCTCCCCGCTACCTCGTTTCCCCTGGTCAACGACCTGGGTAGCGGGTAGCAGGCAAGTCGAGAAGGCCCCGAAATCACCTCGCTCGGGAACTTCCGACCCCCTCCCAGCCTGCTACCGCTACCCGCCCTCGCCGACGCCTGAACCGCCCCCACCCCTGCTTCACCCATCCCCAGAACACGAAAGGACACCCCTCACATGCAGACCCACCCTCCTCTTCGCCGCCACCGTCTTGGCCTGCGTCTGCTAGTTCGCCTGGCTGCCGTCCCAGCGCTGACCGCCCAGCCCTCGTCTGGCGATCGCATCGCCGGAAGAGCGGCTGTGTCATCCCCTCCGGCCACCAGACAAGGACAGGGCGAGCTAGTGGCCGCTGACATCGAATATGCGGAGGTCGATCGATGACCGACCGTGCCGCTGCTGCGGACACAGCAACCGAACCCGGGCCCGACCCCGATGCCGTGGCCGCCCTTTGGCTGGCGGAAGACCAACAGTCCCAGAACCTGGCCCAGATCCGCGGCCAGCTCGACGCTGAGACCAGGGCCGACTGGCTGGACGACGCTAGAGCCAAGGAACGGGCCTTGCGACGTATCGAAGCACTCCGTCGACAGCGGCATGCGAACCAACCGCCTCCGCCTCAGGCTGTAGCCGCCGAGCCGCAGCGGCTCGACGTCCACCACACGTTCGGACCCCAACCGAAGGCGCCGGCCTCGACCGGGGCGGGGCTCCACTTTGCTGCCCGGCTCTTCAGCTTCCTGTTGCCCATCGCCGTCATCGTCGGGGCGTTCATGATCCTGATCGCCTCGGCCCTCGTCCTCGACCCACCGGCAACGCCCGAACAGCGAGCCCGCAACAAGGTCGAAGAACACCGGTGGAACTGCAACGACGCAGCAAGTGTCGAGGCCCTCACCATCGACGACGACAACGTCCTGTGGCACTGGATCACCCCAATCGGGCCATGCGACGAGCTGGCCGGATGAGCGTGCACAGCTACATCCCGGAAGGCCCGCAAGCCATCACCTTGGCATCACCGCCCTGGTCGTCGCCATCGGCCTGGCCGCGCTCGCCCTGCTCACCAAACCCTCGACTGCCATTGACGGCGACCCATCACAACCGGCTCGGTCGAACCGTTGCCCGAACGCTCACCGCTCGGGCGGCTCGACCAACGAAACGAGACCGGCGAATGACCTTCACGAGTGAGAGCCACACACCTCACCGCCTGCCCACCAGAAAGAGACAGGAAACCCAACATGCCACCACAACCCCCAAACCATCTCGTCAATCTGATCAACGATTTGGTCTACGACCTGACCCAGACGTTGCTGCGTTGCCATCAGCACTGCGACGAGCGCGGCGGCAACCTGCCCGACCTTCTCTCAGCGGCCCTGACCGAGACCGCTGTCACTCTCGGCGGGAGCCACCAACTCGTCCGCCATCGATCCGGCAGCTGGGAGGCAACCCACGTCCAAGCTCTCGCCGCCGGCGCCGACTACACCCTCGCCAGCTTGCCCCTCGACGACCAACAAGAACGGAAGACCGAATGACTCTCCCCATCTTCAAATCAGGAAGCTGGCGGCCCAACGCCGACGGTGTGTGGGAAGCCCACGCTGACTCCGACAGCCTGGACGGCCGTCCCCCGTTCGAGGCGTCGTGCTGGATCACTCGACCCCAAGCCGATAACAAACCGGCCTGGTCCTGGGAGCTATACAAGCCCGCCGACGACCGCCCGGACGCCGACCTCCGCCGATGCGGCTACGGCCTCGCCAAAACGCTGGCCGAGGCTAAGCGCCAAGTTGACGAACGAGCGCGCCGGTGGCGCAATCAGCCAGAACGGATGGAGGCAGCATTCCAACTCGGCTGCTACCGGGACTTCTCCCTCGTCACCTGTGACGGATGCGGAGCCATTCACAAACTCAGCGAACTACTCACTCGCGCCAACTGCGCCACCACCAATGACCGCAGCGAGCGATGCGCCAGCGAGACCTTCGACGGATACCACCTCGACGACCTGGCCGATGTGGTCGAATGACCACCGGCCGCACCCCCGCTCGACGGCGTCGAAGCCGCCGCAATCGCCCAGGTATCGGACAACGTCGACCCGGCCAACCTCACCGACCAGCTCGCCGGCACCCTCGTCCCAACCGACGACCGGCTCGATGACCCACATCGAACCGAGCGGTCCGACACCGGCCGGTGGCAGGCAGTGACGCCAACCAGGACCAATGACCCCCCACACTCCGACCCGTGGTTTGAGCCGGTCGCTTTCAACAGCAGCATCGAACTCGCCCTCATCGGAGCCGTCATCGTCTACGGCCCCGAAGCGATCAAGAGGACCGACGGCGCCCTGCAGATCGACGACTTCTCCCCACCACTCCGCCACCTCTGGGAAGCCGTCACCAGCCTCGCGGCACGTGAACTCGCCGGTCTTGACGCCGCCTTGATCGCCAACGAGCTCGGACCGCGTGTTGAAGCAATCGGCGGCCCGGGCGGGCTGCGACAGGTCCACTTGGAGGCAACGGCTAACGCCTCGATGCTGACCAGCATCGCCGGCCATGCTCAGGCGATCCGCCATATTGCTCAGAGTCGACGCCTCCAGGCAACGGCCTTGGAGCTGGTCAACAACCCAGGTAACGGGCAGGTCGATTCCCTAATCGATCGCCTCGACGATCTTCGCAGCGAGCATCAAACCAAACGCCTCACGCTGACGCCCGCCGCGTCGATCGAACTCGGCCGCCCTCACTGGGTCTGGGACCAGCGCATACCTGTCGGCGGTGTCACCCTGATGGCAGGCAAGGAAGGCGACGGCAAGACACTCCTCGTTTGCTGGCTCGCAGCCCGGATCTCCCGAGGCCAACTTCCGGGCGAGCGCCGCGACCAACCGTGTGACGTGATCTACGTCGGCCTTGAAGACGACCGCTCGACCGTCATCAACCCGCGGCTCGTGGCGGCCGGCGCCGACCTCGACCGCTTCCACTTCGTCGACGTCGACGGCGACCGCCCCTTCGCCCTCGACCACGACCTCACCGACCTCGCCAGTGCGATTGGCGATCGACAGATCGGCCTCATCGTGTTCGACCCGCTAGACGCCCACCTCGGCGCTGTCGACTCCCACAAGAAAGGCGAAGTGCAAAGCGTGATCGGCCGCCTTGCCGTCCTCAGCCAAGAACTGCGCTGCGGCGCTCTCGGCCTGGCTCACTTCAACAAAGCCGGCCTCACCGACCTACTCATCCGCATCAACGGCTCCCGAGGCTTCACTTCAGCCGTCCGCTCCGTCCTCGCCGTCGGCCCCCACCCCGACGACGAGAACGACCGGCTTTGCGTATTGGCCAAAGCCAACATGACCTCAAAGACCGACGTACCGGCCGTTCGATTCACCATCGAAGGCGCCTCAGTCACCAACCCAGGCGACGGCGACGGCATCGACACCGCCCGCATCGTCCTCATCGGCGAAGAGGAAGGCCACCACCCCGACTCACTCCTCGCCACCGCCACCAACGAAGAACGCTCCCTGGCCGACGAAGCCGTCGAATGGCTCACCTCCATCCTGGCCGACGGACCAATGGCCAAAGCCGACGTCACCAAGCTCGCCCGACACGAAGGCTTCACCGATAAAGCGCTCCGCATCGCACGCGAACGCCTCCACCTCATCGTCGAACGAGACCAAACAGTCCAAGGCCGACCATCGAGATGGAGCCTCCCCGTATGACCTGACCTTCTTACGTGCCAAGGGTTACGTGACCACACGCCCGGGCACGTAACCGACATTAGCTCTGACCAGCCCAAACACCCTCTCGAGTGTTACTTACGTGCCTTCCCCACGGAAGGCGTGTAAGTACCCGAAACCCTCAACCGATCAAGCCAGGAGCGCCGCACACAGATGCGATCCATGCCGAACCCCGACCCATACGAACACGTTCCTCAAGGAGTCCCCGCTATGCCCATACCCCAACGACTCACCCTGTCCGTCACCGAGGCGGCCGAGGCTCTCGGCATCGGCCGAGCCACCGCCTACGAATGCGTCAAGACCGGCGAGCTGCCCTCGATCAAGATCGGCGGCCGAATCCTCATCCCCACCAAGCTGCTCAACGACCTACTCATCGGCGAAGGAGACACCGATGGCGAAGCTGCGTAAAGCGCCCGGCATGCGCGAACGCCGTCCCGGCGTTTGGGAGCTGATCGTCGAGGCCGGCCGCGATCCCCTCTCTGGAAAGCACCGCCAAGTCAGTCGCACCTTCGAAGGCAGCATGCGAGACGCCACGAAGGCTCGGGCCGAACTCATCACTGAAGTCAGCCGAGGCCGCCACGTGGGAGCCAACGGCACCCTCGATGACCTCTTCGAAGCCTGGATACCCGAGCTGGAACGTAAGGGCCGCTCCCCCAACACGGTGCACGGCTACGCCAAGGAATACCGCAACAACATCCGCCCGACGCTCGGCAACCTCATGGTCCGCAAGATCAGCACCAGGATGCTTACCGACCTCTACGGCGCCCACCAAGCCCGAGGCCTCGCACCATCCTCCGTACGCAAGATCCACGCCACCATCTCCTCGATGATGACCCAGGCCTGCCGCTGGGGGTGGCGAGACAACAACCCGGCCGAATGGGCCGAACCTCCACCCATCCCGACAGCCACGCCAGTCGTCCCGACCCCCGACGAGATCCGCCAACTCATCGAAGCCGCCGCACGATCCCGCCGACCTGAGTATGGCCGCCTCATCTTCATCGCCGCAACGACTGGGGCTCGTCGAGGCGAACTGTGCGCTCTTCGCCGCGAGCGAGATCTAAACACTGACGATCAGCTGGCGACAATCGCCCACAACCTCATTGAGCTGAGCCGCCAACCGCTCCAAGAAGCACCGACGAAGAACCGGCGCTCCCGGGATCTTGCCCTCGACATGCGTACCGCCGACGTCCTCGCCGGTCAGTTCCAAATGATGGATGCCCGAGCACGGTCGGCCGGCGTTGGGCTCATTCCGAATTCGTTCGTCTTCTCAGACAGCGCGGATGGGTCCGAACCATGGCGACCAAGCGCAGTCACCAGATACTTCAGCCGGCTCCGGACACGCGAAAACCTTCATCATCTCACATTCCGGAGCCTCCGTCGGTTTATCGACACGTACGGTCAACAACTTGGCTTCTCCGCGTCGCAGGTCGCGCTGCGAAGCGGTCATGACCCATCCGTCGCACTGAGGTACTACACCGGGAACGTCGCTGAGGCAGATAGGCGGCTTGCGGATGCAGTCTCTTCACTAATTGACGTTTCGCCGACCGCGGCGCCTGATTTGTCTGTCACGCGACTTCCGTAGCGGACCAACATCGAAGTAGTGAGGTTGATGCGTCAGCCACAGCTTCCACGGCGTGACTAGCGGTGGAAACAATGTCGTCACGACTTACAAGCATCAGTTCGTCCCGACTCGCGACAAACCCACCGTGGGCAACGGCACCCCTGAGTCGCACGAGCTTGCCTAGTTCGGCGGCACCTGCCGGAAGCACCTCACCCAGGCAAGATATCCCTCGGGAATCGGCGGTCCTATTGAAGTCCTTCTTGACGACCTGGAGTCCTAAGGGGTGAAGGAGGCTCCCTAGATAAGAGATTCCCGTGCCATGATTTCTGTTAAGACGAGAGGTATGCCAAACTTTTGCGCCTTGATACCTCCAGCACTCCAATAGTTTCTGCGGATCAGTCGCAAGTTCTTTACTCGATGGCAATAGCGGCAGCAGGTCTACCATTCTGGACGCCACTTCACCACGAAAAAACCGCGTTGCATTAACGAGAATTGCGTGGGGTCGGTAGCTCGCCGTGCATCGCTCAGCATGTACCAAGAGATCCAGAGTTGACCGTTCAATGGTCCGCTCCAACTCCGCATGAAGCAGTACCACATAGCAGCTAGCCAAGTAGCACGACTCAATATCCCATGAGCCTATTCCAGCGGTTGGCGCCATGAAGCGACGTTCGAGATTCATGTGTTGACTGCGCAGATAGTCGACGCGCCTCTGGACAACCTTTTTCTTCAACGAACAGGCGGTGCATGTGGCACGTCTACCGGAAGGTCTATCGCTGCTCCGAGCGCCGAAGCCCAGGCGTTAAGGCGGCCGAATACAGCAGCCTTGGACTTCGTGGTGGCCTCGAAGAACGGTGCGATCTCCTGGTCGGTGAATAGCGATGCGAACGCATTCCTGGCTCTTTCTGGGTTTTCCAGAAAGAGTGATCGAACTTCAGAATTGACCAGAGAGACCATCAAGGTGTCATAGACGGCGCGATTAAATCTTCCGACAGGTTTTCCACCATCCCAACGCTGGAAAGCATCCTTTTTAAAGATCTGATAGACCGCATCAATACTCTCCTCTATCGAACCGACGACCTCATCTAGATGAGACTCCGACGATGCATCCCATGACTTATTCAGGTTTCGCGTGGTTGTGTCCAGGAAGGCCTTGAGATTCCCCCGGTACTGACTTAGGTAATTGACGAAGGAAATGCCACGTAGGAGCAACTCGGCGTCACGGAGCCGATAGTCGGGTTCTACGATCCCTAGGATCCTCTGAATCTGACTAGAGGAGGCCGATCGACGATCCAAGTACTCCGTGAAAGGTCCCGGCATGAGCGATCTGCGCAGTTCATGACTGGACAGCGGTGTGACCTGGCTATTTAGTCGATGGAATATGAAGTGGAGAACCTCATCCTTTTCCCATGACCTAACGATTACGGTGCGGATCGGTAAGTTCAGAAAGCGGGCAAATTCAGGCTTGTCCTGAAGGTCGCCGTAGCTGGACTTGGCAAACTCCGTTAGAACATCGAGTCCCGTCAGCCGAAGGGTCTTGTCCATAGCGAATCGCTTCAGGGTTGTCAGACGCTGTTTTCCGTCGATCACTACGTATTGGTGCGGGCTGCCATCAGGCATCTCTGCGAGAGTGATCGCCGGCACTGGACATCCCAGGAGTAGAGACTCGATGTACAACGAGGCTCGCTTGTCAGTCCAAACAGTCCGACGCTGAAACGGCGGCTCCAGATCGAAGAGGCCTCGCTCGATCTGGTCCAGCAGCGACCCGGTGGTCCAGTCCGTGGTCCAGACGACGGACCGTGGCAAGAATTTGGCAGTGGGACCCTTCAGCTCAGATTCGTCGACATCATCGTCCCAATCATCGTGCACTCTCAGTACGTCAGTGTCGGACATTCGCTCCCAATCCCGGCTCAATCTGCATCAGACCAACAAAACTACACCCCAGTCCCCACTCGACCCTGGAGCCCACCCCTTGTCTTTACGTGGGTACGAACAGGCCTCCCAGCTGTACCGATCTTGGATGGATCTTGGATGGCAACTCGGTCCAGGTCGCACACTCGTTCGCTACTTAGGTATTTTCCCTGGTCACGCTCAGCGCCCCCGACAGGATTCGAACCTGCGGCCTAGTCATTAGAAGACGTTTCACCATCGTCCAACGAGTTGCCGGTAGTGCCGTGACCAGCGAAAATGTCCGAGCCGTCGTCCACGGGTTATGGCCTGGTCGCATCAAATGCCAAGGAAAATGGCGGACAAAATGGCGGATCTGGTCACTGCTGGCACGGCCGATCGGCTTGATAGGTCGCTCTGTTCCACCAGTATCGCCGTCGCCTGCGAGTCATACCAGGTCATCAACTAGTTCCTCGATAGCTGTGGCGACCGCTGCCAAGACGCCAATGTGAGCGTCCACTTCGCTGTCCATGAATCGAGCTCGCCCGGAACCTAACCGGTCAGCGGAGTGAACGATGCGGTTTCGACGCTCTGTTATCTGTTCCAGCTGTCGACAAGTAGTCCCGCCTTTGACAGCACGTCTTCTGTCGACCGTCGAGGCCCAGTTCTTCGCGCCGACAGTCGACAACACCTTGCCTACTTGACTTGGGGAGGTGCTGCTCATCGTTCGAAGGTGACCCTCCACGATGCTACGCACGCCCCACACTGGCCTCTGGTAAGTCTGGTCCATTTGACGCCACTGTCCGACAGTCAGCGAGATGTCCTCCAGTTTCCTCGGCGGTAAGTCAGACCGCAGAAGCGGCCCAATCCTCTCCATCGCCTTGTCCGCTAGATAGGTCTCGAAAGCAGCACACCCCGCAACGAGGGCCTGCCGCAGGAGCGGTCGGAGGTCAACAAAATCGCTCCGTGACAGCTCGCTGTTCGGTTTCAGCACAACAAACAGTTGGTCGTTTTCGAGACAGTCCAGACCAACTCGCTCGGTCCTCGGAACCCGGAGAGCCTGGCCAAGACGATCACGAAGTTCAGTCCGCATCGCTCGCTGTCGATTGTTGCTCAACGCACGAGAATAGGCGAGAAGAACCTGCGCATCCTGAAGATTCGATTCGAAGGACTTCAGCGGCTCAAGCTTAGGTGGTCGACCTACCATGGCTCCTCCTTTTTCGACTTACGCAACGAGCTGCGGACGATGGCCAATCGGCACCAACAAGGGCGCCGTGAGAGGGTGACGTTGATCGGCATACGTGACTACGCTCGGCACGGTGTTTACCCGCCGAACTACACAACTCACGTCTGAGACCGATGCTTGCTGACTGGCTGCTTAGCGCATCAGACCTTGCAAGAACCGACTCCACGATCCAGGATCTCAAACGTCGCTTCGAGAATGCACGAGGAGCGCCCGACCTGAGGCGTGCGTACTTCGAGGCGGTGGACTTCGGCGAGATCCATCTATCACCGATACTCGACGGCGACACGTGGATCCGTTTTCTGCACACTGACCGATATTGGGACATTCAACGCACTTCGCTCGCCAGTACTCAGCCGGCCAACCTCATCAACTCAGAGATTGACTGGCAGGTAGGTCACCTAGATCGGGCGCTATCTCGGCTCCGTCCGGTGCTCGAGCAGGAGAGCCGAGGAGATTCCAGTGCGATTCGAGCGGTTCTCGACACAAACGTCCACCTTCACTACAAGCCGCTAGACCAAATTGACTGGCCAAGGATCCTTGACGCAGCGCCAGCCGTTCGCCTAGTGGTGCCTCTAGTTGTCATAGGCGAGTTGGACGGCAAGAAGAACTCTGGTGGCAAGCCATCGAGTCGAGCCGCAGGCTGCTTGAAGCTGCTTCGACAACTGCTCGCCGATGGACGTGGCCCCGAGAAAATACTGAGTCGCCCCAAAGTCACCATCGAAGTGCCCCTCGGATTCGACGCGCTGGACCGCTCGAACGCCGACGCTGCGATCTTGACGACGGCGGCTTCAATCGCGGCTCGACCCGATGCGAAGCTACGTGTCATCACGGGCGACTACTCCATGCAGCTTCGCGCCACAGCGATGGGACTCGGGACGACTGTGCTCGATGATGATCTCCGGCTGCCGCTCTGATCGGCGACAGATACAGTCGCCGGGAGCAGAAGATAAAGGTGGGATGCTGAGCGGGATCGTTGCGTCCGGCCTCGGAACGGCAAGGCCGAGAATGACATGACACTGACGATTTCAGCAGCAAATCGGAATTTGGTCGTTCAGTCAGGCGATTTTCGACTGACCGACGTTCGTACCGGAAATGTCCGGGACTTCGACACCCAGAAGCAGTTCACGATCGACCAGACGAACTGGACAGCTCTGGTAGCATTTTCGGGAATCGGCCACACAGGCCGACTAGATGTGGCGAGTTGGATCGCGGCAGAGGGTCATTTCGGCAGCCAGGAGATCTCACTTCCACAATACTTGAAGCGCCTTGAGTCATTCGCAGACGAGATATCGCAGCTTCCTTTGAATCTCCAACGACACACGTTCGTCTTATCAGGATTCTCTGGGATACAGCCTTTCGTTTCTGTCGTATCGAACTTTGAATCACTAACTTCTGAGCCCCGAGCATCAGCCCTCGGCCGATTGAGCACGACCACAGTTAGACCAGGACGAACGCGTGTCTTTGTCAAAGGATCAGGTAGCAGTTTTGCTACGGGACAAGACAGGGAGCGTGTCGCACATGCACTCAATCTTTCTGACCCAGCGGATGCGATGAGGGTTGTTGCTGAGGTCAATGCCGAGATTGCCGCTCGCGGGGCAGGTGTCAGTCCGGCATGCTACGTATCATGGCGTAGAGCCGATGGGCGAGGCGGCTCAACCGCTTTCGGGCTGCCTGACGATCAGGCATTCACTCCTCGCGAGACTGATGCACTCTTTCAGAAACTCGGCATTCGCCTCAACCCGGCCAAGAACCCGGACGGTTCATGCAAGCCGATCCGGGTGATTGGTTCAGCGATAAGCTCGCATCAAGCGAGCCATGAGTTTCATGCGAAGAACATTGAGCTCAACCCAGATGACCCAAATGCATGGAACAACCTAGGTGCCTTTCTCTCAAGCAAAGGCGAGAACGTAGCGGCAGAGAAGGCCTTTGCGCGAGCACTCGAACTCGGCCCGACTCACCCGACAGCTGCGGGCAACCTGGCGGGAGTTAGATTGCAACAGGAACGAGAAGGCGAAGCGCTGCAACTGCTTGAGATTGCCTGTGCTGTCGATCGACCGGAGGTGAATAGGCTCCTTACTTACGCGAGCCTACTCACCAGGCGGTTTGAGTGGATGAAATCGAAGGAGGCGTTAGGGCGAGCCTTGGAATTGTCCGACGACGAAGAACTGGCTACTAGGATTCTCGGGGACCTCGACACGCTACAGCAAGCGATTGATGCTAGTGAAGACATCTAGGCTTCCGTCGGACTTGCTGCGCCAACCGATCGATCCCCCTTCAAGTATGCGCAGCAATGCGGCACTTGCCGCATGCTTGGGCCACCGGCAGTTAGTCAGATTTGAATGGCAAGTCGCTCATCGAGTTGCCTGACTGAGTCTGTCGTCTCGTGGTCGGTGAGTTCGTGGCGTAGGTTTCGGACATCGTCGATCCCTACACCGCTACCGGTGCGCTCGGCCACGTCGAGAGATTGGAGGGCTGCGGCACATGCTTCGTCTATCGCGCCGTTTTGGGAGTGGCTTCGGGCGACGGTGGTCAATAGCCGTGACTGAGTCTTGGGATACTCGGCGAGCGCTGCCAATGCCTCGTCGAGAGCAGGCTGAGGGTTTGTGGCCGACCGCAAGCGCACAGCCGTTATTCCCCTCTCCCCTATCACGCTGGGCTGATCGAAAAAGCCCAACACTGGTCGTCGGGCATCAGTGGGATCGATGAGCGGAACGATGTCGTCAGCTCGATCGAGTGCTTCGTGAGCTTGGTCGCTGTTCCCGGTGCGGGTGTGTACCTCGGCTTGGAGGACGTTGATCCATACCTGGGTCGATGGGTTGGCCCGATCGAGATGGGCGCCTCGGATCGTCGGCCCGGTCAGGAGCCCAAGGCTCTGTGGTGGGCTTGACCGAAAGGCGGCCAGCGTGGATGCACTCGCCACGGCGTAGGCACCGAGATCATGATTCTCTGCTTCGACGGCAGCCGACACGGCGGTTGTGAAGTACTGCTGCGCACTGAGCTCGTCGCCCTGTTCCTTGTTGAGCCAGCCCAAGAGAATGGACATCTCAGCAGCCAGCGACGTCACCCGCTGCCGCACCGACTCGCCCATTGTCCCAGCTTTCAGAAGGTCGGTGAGTGAGTCGAGATGTGCTCTTGCCGGTGCTAGCAGATGGCGGGGAGCGATGGGTTGAAACATCTCGCTCAGGCTTACGTTGAGCGTTGCCAGACTGTCGAGAGTGGCTACGTCAAGATCGGTCCGGCCTTGCAACGTGGCCGAGAGTCTTTGCCATGGTTCGGCGCCGATCGTGTTGACCACCGCCAACCCGACGGCTGCGGTCGATCCCATCAGGAATGCTCGTCGCTTCATGGCGTCCTCGAACTGATCGTCGTCAGCTTCCAGACTACGGGTGAATACGTGATCGAGAAGGCGGCGATAGTCCCGAGAGACGCCAATCTTGCTGTTCTCCCAGCGGGACACCATCTGCACGTTGACACCCGGCGCATGCATGCCGAGTTGGTCAGCAACAGCACGTAGTTCCTGTACGAGGTCAGATTGAGTCCAACGACGCTCGTCACGCAAACGCCGGATCGTTGCTCCATCGAAGCCGTGGCTAGCTGCTGATGCCATGAAAGTTGCCTTGAGTTGCCACTTTGTTGGCAACTAGTTGCCGATACCTGTCCCTGGATCGTACTGCTTGGATAAGAGTATGACCGATCAGGAATGGTTAGACCTGTTAGGACGGATCGAGCTACTCGCCACCGAGGTGGCCCGAGCGGATACTAGGAGTTCTTGGCTTGTCGCTTCGACTGGCCACGCTGCGCTGCCTCGACCTCATCAAGGCGGTCATGCACTTTCTGCATCTCAGCGGCGAGAGCGTCGAGAGCGTCACGCAGGACCAGGTAGTCCGGCGAAGCGTTGGCGTCGTTGTGATCTGTAGGACCGACAGTCGTGGGATCAAGATCATCAGCGAGGAAGGTTCCACGTCCAGGCACGCCAACCGCCAGCCCGTCAGATTGAAGCAGCTTGATAGCGCTCTGAGCGGTCTGGTTGGAGACGTTGAACCGGTCCATCAATTCCCGAGTCGACGGCAGCCGATCCCCTGGCGCCAGTTCCCCCTCAGCGACCCGGCTCAAGATCCAATCAACGATCTGCCGGTGTTTCGGGCGTGGGTCGTTAGCTCGCAGCGCCATAACCCCAAGTCTAAGCCCTGTGCCGCTCCGTACTGGAGATTATCGACAACCAACCCTTGCCGTGCCGTACTGTATCGTATACACTCGCTACATAGCGATAAACTGTCTGGAGACGACATGGATATTCCAATGGATGACAACGCAGTGCAGGATAAACAGATCGCGGTGACGGGTGTTGAGCGGGCCACGATTTATGTGGCTGGTCAGGCGGCGGAGGATGCTAAGCAGCGGACTGATCAGGATGATGTGCCGTTGTGGGACATTTTCTGTACGGAGCAGTCGGGGCGTCAGGTCACGAATTTCAAGGTTCGGGTGGCTACGCATTCTCGGCCGGAGATCGACGGGATTGGGCGTATCCATTTTGGTGGGTTGAAGGCTTCGACGTATGCGGACGGGAACCGCAACATCGTGAGCTTCAAGGCCGACACCTGGGCGCTCGGCGACTCGCCTTCAGCCTCACGGACCGTGCCCCCTGAACCTGCCCCCGAGACAGCGGCCAGGAAGAAGGCCGCCTAGCAACAACGAACACGTTCACCCTTTGATCGGTGCCTGCTCAACAGCGACGAGTAGACACCTTCACGGGTTGAACGAGGCTCTGCACCTGGTTAGCACCTTCGACTGATGTTGGGGTTGCCCCGGTTCGATTCCGGGCAGGGCACGACCACGTAAACCACATGGGGAGTTAGTTATGACGGCTCTTGAAGCTGTAGTTCAACGCGTCCAAACACCCGACCATCTCACAGCCACTGTTCACCCGATTCATGCCCCGACGAGGCCGCCTCGGCTGAATCACACCGGTCATTGCGTGTACTGCTTTGGGTGGCGCTGCGAGTCCGAACGATGTGCCGCTCATCACGAAGTGTCGGTGTGGGAGGTCTGCCGTCACTGTGACGGGTCAGGTCTCGACGCCGCCCGAGACAAGGTCTGTGATTGTCTCGGCGGTCTCGTCGACATGACCTACTCGGAATGGATCAACCATCCGCTCCCCCGCCCACCGAGACTGAACTTCGCTGGCTGGTGCCTGTGGTGTTTAGAGCAGTGGTGCGACAAGTCACGCTGCATCGGGCTCCATCACCGGTCCCGCTGGCATGTCTGCGAGAACTGCGACGGCATGGGCTTCGACCCGATCAGCTGCAACGACTGCGGCTGCATTCACGGCCTCCTCGAGTCCCGATGACCAAACCCCACCCACAAACCGCGGGGTCGGCGTTGCCGTCGACACTCCGTCAGTACCCAATCGAGCGTCATTCGGGAGCCCGTAAGGCGACCGATCCGCATCAATCCACAGCCCGCTCGAACCAGACAGCGGCCAGAAGGGTACGTGCGCCCCAACAAACCGCGGGAACCATTTGTCTTCACCGCGAACTTGGGGTTTCACGAACGGACCGGCACGAAACCCGCCCTGGTGTCGACCGTGGCCTCCAGCGGAGTAACCGGCCGCCGATCATTCCGCCTCGATCCACGACGGCGACCGTCAACAGACCGACCGCGCATCAGCAGGCGACCCAGACCCTGGACAGACGACCCACGGCTGCAAGGCGGCATCAGCTGGAGAGCCGGAGCGTTCACCTGCACTGGCGGCCGACGCTGAACATCGTCGCTGACTCACAGGCCAGGAAGAGCGTCCAGGACATCAGCCAGCGTCACCGGTCGCCGAGTCGTAGCGGCTTCGAGCAGCCATCACAGGTTGAGCATTCCTCGACCGTTTCGCTACTTGCCAATACCTGCCCCTTCGCTGTTGCGGCCGAGTCCGGGCCGGAGGCCCGGCGACGGCCGCTCTTGGGGCGGTTGGTTCCCGAAACCCCCCTCGCCTCCTTCTCTCTTTTGTTCTCTCGGACCCCCAACCATTCCCAGCTAGCGGCCGCCCGCCTTGGTAATCGGGAAACATGCCTGCCGCCAACACGAAAGTCCAGGTCATGGCGGTAGCGCTCATCAGTCTCCTTGGTAACGCCAACCCGAAACTTGGCGCCGAAGCACACAAACGATTCTGCGACCGAAGACGCATGGCCAACGTCCTGAGACGCTTCAACCGAGGACTGTTGGTAGGCGACAAAGAACTGAAGTCGATCGCCAAATGCGGGAACCCGATCGGCTCAACCGTCATGTTCCGCCAAGGCACTGACGGGCACATACGTCCAGGAGGGATAGCGACCTGTAAAAGCGTGTGGGGCTGCCTCGGATGCGCCGCCCGCAAACGGGCCCTGAAATCGGCGATGGTCAAACACTACGTCGACGCCCACTTGGACGCAGGCAAAGGCGTGTCGTTCGCGTCGTTCACGTTCGCCCACTACGCCGACGACACCCTCCACGACCTGCTCGAAGGACTGCGCAAGGCGTTCACCGACATGCGCCATCTCAAGGTCTACAAAGACGCCGAAGCCAAGTACGGCGTCATCGGGTGGATCGCCGCGTTGGAGATCACCGACGGGATCAACGGCTGGCACCCCCACCTCCACGTCTTGTTCTTCCACGAGCAGCACCTGGATGTGGAGTTTGGGGGGAATCACGGGTTGCGGTTGGCGTTGTATGAAGGGTTCTCCCGTCAGATCGACCGCCACCTCGGCCGTCAAGTCCACCAAATGTTCGGTGTCGACCTCGTACCCGTACGCACCGAAGCACGTGCCGACGGCGACGACGCCATCGCGAAGTATTTGGGGAAGATCCAGTTGGAGATGACCCGCCAAGACCTCAAAGACGGCAAAGCCGCAGGCTCACGCTCCCCCTGGCTGATCGGACTCGACGCAGCCGAAACCGGCGACAAACAAGACGCCGCCCGCTGGTGCGAATACCTGCGAGCAACCAAAGGCCGAAACGTCGTCACCCGCTCCAAAAGCCTGGCCGCTCACTACGGCGACCCCACCCCAAAGCAACTCGACGACCTCCTCACCGACGACATCCAAACAGACGACCAAGCCGAAGACACCGACGACGGCGAAGACACCGCCTCCATGGACGCCGACGTCTGGACCGACCTGAGTCGCCACCGCACCGATCCTGCAGCCTCGCTCACCGCCCAGGCCATCACCGTCCTCGAAACCTCAGGGCCCGTGGAGATGGCCGAGGTGATCACCGACCGGCTCGACAAACCGGTCGAGGTCGTCACCCACCACGAAAGCGGCCTCCCGCACCTGCAATACACGAACCCGGCGCATCGTCGCTGCTATGTCGGCAACCCCAAACAACGACCGGCAAATGAGCCGGCCATCGATCTTGACGAACTCGGACCAGTCGCACGCCTCTGGTACGGGGCAATGAACAGCCAACCCAAGGAGACAACATGATCACCATCAACCCAACCGGCCGCATGATCGAATTCTTCGGATCAGGCGAAGCCGGAGAATACGCAGCCAAGCACAGCCTCCGGTTCGCTCCCCTCTTCAGCGAAGACGGCCACACCAGGAAAGGAGTCGCCACCCAAATCAAGAAACAAGTCGCAGAACTCTACGAAATGTTCGAAGAATCAGAGGACGACCAACCAATCCGCCGAGCAGTCCCCGACCTCTCTCTCGTTGACTGGGGCCAACTCGCAGACCTGATAACCATCGATAAGGACTACAGGTGGAACAAGTGACCGATCAACGCTTAACCGTCACTGTGACGGAAGCCGCCGGACTCCTTGGCATCAGCCGAGGCATGGCCTACGAATGCGTCCGAACGGGCGAACTACCGTCGGTCCGTCTTGGTGGACGCATCCTCGTGCCGAGAGACCGGCTCGACGACCTGCTTGCCGGGGGTGACGGGAGTGCCCGAGCTGCGTAGAGCACCCGGCATGCGGGAACGGGCACCTGGTATCTGGGAGCTAACTGTTGAGGCAGGCCGAGATCCAGTTACAGGCCGACGTCGGCGGGTCAGCAAGAACTTCCACGGCAACCTGCGGGAAGCAAAGCAAGCCCGAGCGGCGCTGCTCGTCGATGTCGGCAGGGGCCTGCACCTAGGCAGTTCAGCAACGGTCGAGGAACTGTTCAACGAGTGGATCAAGGAACTAGAACGCAAAGGCCGCTCGGCGAACACAGTCCGCAACTACCAGAAGGCATACCGGGTCAGTATCAGGCCGTCTCTTGGCTCGTTGCCGGTGAAGAAGCTGACGACCAAGATGCTCACCGACTTGTACGGCGCCCACCAAGACCGGGGCCTGAGGCCATCATCGGTCAGGCAGATCCACGCCACGATCTCGTCGATGATGACCCAAGCTTGCCGGTGGGGTTGGAGAGATTCGAACCCAGCACAATGGGCTGAGCCGCCACCAGTGTCGATCGACGCCCCGGAGGTACCAAGGCCAGAAGATGTTGAGCAGTTGATCGTCGCTGCAAGCAACTCGAAACGCCCTGAGTACGCCAACCTCATTTTCGTCGCAGTCACAACCGGGATGCGCCGAGGGGAGCTATGCGCCCTTCGAAACAGCGATATCGATCACGAGCGGCAAATCGTGGTCGTGTCGAGGAGCGTTG
The DNA here is from genome assembly GCA_035593235.1 of Phascolosoma agassizii. Classification (NCBI taxonomy): domain Eukaryota; kingdom Metazoa; phylum Annelida; class Sipuncula; order Phascolosomatiformes; family Phascolosomatidae; genus Phascolosoma; species Phascolosoma agassizii. The sequence goes on along the minus strand of JAVJHY011057995.1, from coordinate 679,851 downwards.
TCGACCTCAGCCACCAGTCCCCTACTGAGGGTCCAACGAAGAACCGTCGGCTCCGTCGCATCGCTATCGATACCTCGACTCTCGAAGTCCTAGCCAACCAACGGGCCATGATTGAGCAACGGGCACGGCTGCTCCGATCCCCGCTCGTTTCCGACCCGTTCGTCTTCACCGACTCGCCTGACGGATCAGAACCTTGGCGACCAATGATGGTCACTCGATACTTCGGGCGTCTCAGCAGCCGCATAGAACTCGGCCACCTGACCTTCCACTCACTACGTCGCTTCATGGACACCTACGGCCCAGACCTCGGCTTCGCCCCCGTACAAGTAGCCATGAGAGCCGGACACGACCCGTCCGTCGCAGCCCGGTTCTACACCGGCAGCGTCGCTGAATCAGACCGCCAACTCGCTAAGGCTCTCGCCGGACTGATTCCGAAGCCACTCAACGGTGCGGGATAGGAATGGTCCACGCCGCTCGACGGTGATCCTGCGATCATGGCGCCATGGCCCGTCGCTCCACCAACAAAGATAGTCAGCCCCCGACGAGGCACTACGCAATCGCCTACGACATCTCGCCGTCGGAACAGATTGGCCAGAAGGCGAGTTCGAAGAGGTCATTAGCGTTCGCACTGCCTTTGGGATCGCTGAAGCCGCTCGAAGATCTTGGAGACCGTTTCCCGTTCCGTAAGTGGAATGGCGCATCGGCAGGGTACAAGCAGAACTTCATAGAGTTTCTGAGAAGTGAACGGGAGTCCGACCCTCGCACCTTCATGACCGGCCGGAGCGTAGTCAACGAGCGTGCGATTCGAAGGACCGGCCAAGAGGCGAATCGTCGTCTATTGGGCCGCTTGCCGGATCCAATCAGCTACAACAAGGCTGGGAAACCACGAATTTGTGGGCCCAATCTCACGATCGGTGGGGAGTCCGTTGATGCCGAGCGAATCCTTGTCGACGATTTACTCGTCATCTGTTGGCTTGCTGTTGAGATGGCGCGCCTAAGAGCGGATTTCGAAGAGGCGAATAGAAAGGAGGCGCATTCCCGTGGCGAGAAGCCAGAGGGAGTCACGATGGAGGTTCTTCCCGATCGGCTCCCGCGAGACGGCAGCGACTTCTACAGGACCAAGCTCCTCAAATCTCTCGTCGACTGTGCGACCGCTGGCAAAGTCAACGTCGTCGGGCTGTCCGACCAGTCAGACACATACGCCCGTGATTTGGTCGCCGACAACCTCGCAGGGCTCAGCCGAGACATCGAAGATGGCAAGCTAGCCGACGATGCGAGCAAGCTGTTCTCCATGGATCGAAGAGATACTCCAGCGTCCCGAAACCTAGAACTTCCGTAACGGCTTGCTCCCTGAAGGGAGGGTTTTGAGGACTCTCCGCCCTGCGGCAACACCTGCGCACCACACCCTGGAAGGCGCGCCTTTCAGGCAAGGGACAACCCTGCCGGCCTAGGACTCGATTACGAAAATGGCGGATGAATGGCGGATCCGAGCACACCAGCTGTCGAACCTACGTTCGCCCGAGCAGCTGTCTTCCCTGGTCACGGTTTGCGCCCCCGACAGGATTCGAACCTGCGGCCTAGTCATTAGAAGTGACTTGCTCTATCCAACTGAGCTACAGGGGCGAACCGATTCTAGCAATCCGAAACTCGTCGCCGATCGGGGTTTCTCGGGCTAGCATTGCTTAGCCCGAGAGATGACCGCACCTGGTGCGGGGATGATCGGGTCGAAGGTGATTCAAGCAAGCGCCTCTAGCTCAATTGGCAGAGCGTCGGACTCTTAATCCGCAGGTTCTGGGTTCAAGTCCCAGGGGGCGTACTATACGACACGCTGCTGACCAGGTGAAACGCTGGTTAGCAGGCTGGCCCGCTTCCCGGCGGGTGTCCAAATTGGGTGCCGAACTTGGGTTGATAGACCGGCGATAGACTCGGTTTGGTGCAACCCCTGCGCTCGGTCGGGTGCAGCCGGACAGGGCCCAAAGCCGGATCGCTTCAAGGTCTCAGCCGCCAGCTCTGCGAGACGTTTCCTTCGCTCCGGGTCGAAATACGACCTCGGCTCCTAGGATGTTGAAGCTCATCGTCGCGTCGGGTTCTCTCATCAGCCGGTTGGTCGTGGGATTATTGGTCCGTGGGCCCATCGCAGGAGCCGTCCCGTTCGGAGTTGTTGGCTGAGATTGATCGGCTGCAGGCTGAGGTCGATCGGCTCCACGAGTTGATGGGCCTGGCCAACAGGTCAGGCGATGAGCACCGCACGGCCTGGGCGCCAACATTATTCAGCGAGCCATCGGAAACGACCGAGGTCGCCCAGGAGTCGAAACCGGCAGCGAAGATCGAACTGGTGCGGTCACTGTTCGGCGGGCGGGCCGACGTGTATGCACAACGATGGGAGAACCCGAACACGAACAAATCGGGGTGGTCACCGGCGGTGCGGGGCGGCTGGTCGAACAAGAGGCGCAAAGCGGAGGATTATCTGCCGGTGACCGACGACGTGATCGCATCGCACCTGCGAGGCGATGCCACGATCGGGATCTATCCGCTGCTGCGAGGCGACACCTGCACACTGCTCGCCTGCGACTTCGACGACGGCACTTGGGCCCTCGACGCCCTGGCGTTCCTCGATCAATGCCACAACTCAGGCGTCCAGCGGTGTTGGAACGATCACGCTCCGGCGATGGAGCACATGTCTGGGTGTTCTTCGACCAACCGGTCCCGGCTACCGCCGCCCGGGCAATGGGTATGGGCCTGCTGCGGCAAGCGATGACGACACGGGCCGAACTCGACCTGGCCAGCTACGACCGGTTCTTCCCCTCCCAGGACTTCATGCCCAAAGGCTCGTTCGGCAACCTGATCGCGCTCCCCCTCCAAGGTCAGCGAGCCGCTCACGGGGCAACAGTGTTCCTCGACCCGACCTCGATGAAACCCTGGCCAGACCAGTGGGCGTTCCTCTCCAGCGTGTCACGCATGTCATCTGATGCCGTCGGCGCCCTCGCAGGAACAGTTCGCCCCGTCACCGCCGGACCTGGCCTCTCGCTCGCCGACCTGGCCAACAGCGACGGCCCGAAACCACCGGCGGTGATCGAAGCTCAGATCGGCGGCATGCTCTCGATCCGCCGTGCCGGGCTACCACCAGCCCTCGTGGCCGGATTGAAACACCTGGCGTCGCTGGCAAACCCGGAGTTCTACGAAAAGGAACGGATGCGGTTCTCGACCTGGGACACACCCCGGTTCATACGCTGCTACCGCGAGGATCTCGAGTGGCTCCACCTCCCAAGAGGCCTCATCGAAGAAGTCACCGAAGTCGTCGATAACGCAGGAAGCCGGCTCGACATCACCGATCAGCGACCCGATCACGACCCCGTCGAGCTTGCCCTTGCCACCACACTCCGACCGCACCAGCGCGCAGCCGTCGACGCTGTCGTCGAGCACGACCTCGCGGTGATCGTCGCCCCACCCGGATCGGGAAAGACCGTCACCGCCTGCGCTGTCATCGCCCACCACCAACAGCCAACGCTGATCCTGGTTGACCGTAAACCGCTCCTCGCCCAATGGCGTGAGCGGCTCGGTGAACATCTCGGCCTCAGCGACAACCAGATCGGCGTGATCGGCGGTGGGAAGAACAAACCCACCGGCATCGTCGATGTCGCCATGATCCAAAGCCTCGCCCGACGCGACCGACACGACGAACTCTTCGCAAACTACGGCCTAGTGGTTGTCGACGAATGCCATCACCTCCCCGCCGTTTCGTTCGAGACATGCGTCCGCATTGCGCCCACTCGTCGCTGGCTCGGCCTCACCGCCACCCCCTACCGGCGCGACGGCCTCGAAGGAATCATCGCACTGCAATGTGGACCCACCCGCCACGAAACCCAACCCGGCGACCTCGCCGAGACAGCGCTCGTGCAACGTCGACTCATCATCCATCCCACGAACTTCATCACCGAAGACGACAGTGCGTCCATCCAACACATCTTCGGTGCTCTCACCGACGACAACCACCGCACCGAACAGATCTGCACCGACGTCGAAGCCGCAGTCGAGGCAGGTCGCACCTGCCTCGTGCTCACCCAACGAACCAGCCACCTGGACGCGATCCGCCAGCAACTCGCTACTCGTGGACACGAGGCACACATCCTCAAGGGAGGCCTGGGCAAGAAGGCTCTCGCCACCGTCCACGACGCAATGACCAAACCGCGTCACGGTGCGGGGATCGTCGTTGTCGCCACCGGCTCCTACCTCGGCGAAGGTTTCGACTGGCCTGAACTCGACACTCTCTTCCTCGCGTTCCCTATCGCTTTCAAAGGACGCGTCGTGCAATACGTCGGCCGGCTGTTGCGAGCCCACGGCGCCAAGCACGACGTAGAACTGCACGACTACGTCGACGAACACGTCACCGTGCTCGTCCGCATGCACACCAAACGCCTCCTCGCCTACAAGACCCTCGGCTTTGAGTCGATCACCCGAAGCAACCCGCTTCGCGACAGCCCCGACGACGCCTTCTGATCGACTGCTTCTGTCTGGGCGACGCTTCGGTCGACATCTGCCTGGAGATCCATGCCGTGCGCCTTCAAGCGGCCAACGAAGTCCGGGTTGGCAACGGCGTGACCGTTGTGCCTGTGTCCGCCGTACACACCACCACCCAAGCATCCGAGACGATCAACGTCAGCCGACACCACGTGATCGAAAACCGGCGCTTCGCGAATGAGTGGGGTGGGGTGATGTCGGTGTTGTAGGGTCCGCGGCGCGAGACAGGGACCCGTCCATTCTTTGAGCTGTCGAAGGCTTCGAGAATCGAGGGTCCCTGTGTTGGTTGATGCTAGGCGAATGGCGGCGTGCTTGGTGGGGCTTGGCCCAAACGTTGCGGTCACTGGGGTCGAGGACCGGTTCGGTCAGCCACTGCGGGTCCATGTGGAGACGACCGGCATTGCTGCGGTGTGTCCGGGTGATTGTTGGACACCGCCGGTGACGAAGGATCGGCTTGTTGTCGAGTTGGTTGATCTCCCGGCGTTCGGCCGCCCGACCCGGCTGGTGTTCTCCAAACGCCGGTTCTCGTGCCCCAACCGGGGGTGTTTGATGTTGACCTGGACTGAGCAGGCACCCGGGATTGTCCCAGCCCGCACCACGATGACGGCGCGTGCTGGGCGGTGGGCGACGGTGCAGGTCGGCCGCTATGCCCGCCCGGTCTCGGATCTGGTCACCGAACTGGGATGTTCGTGGCACACCATCAACCGGGCGGTGATTGGTTACGGGCAAGCGTTGCTGGCCGCCGATGTTGACCGGATCGGGGCAGTGTCGGCGCTCGGTCTCGACGAGACCTTGTTCGTACGGACCGGGAAGTTCCGGCGTCGGATGTGGGCGACCAGTGTCGTCGATGTTCGGGCCGGGCGCCTGTTGGACATGGTCGAGGGCCGCACAGCCGCAGCCGCCTGTGATTGGCTCGACCAGCAACCCCGATCGTGGCTCGACCAGGTCGAGTGGGCGACCCTGGACCTGTCTGGCCCGTACCGCAAGGCGTTCAATACGATGCTGCCCGACGCCCGCCAAGTGGCCGATCCGTTCCATGTGGTCAAGGTCGGAACCCAGGCGCTGGACGAGGTCCGCCGCCGGGTCCAACAAGAAACCGTCGGGCATCGTGGCCGTGCCGGTGACCCGTTGTATCGGATACGGCGGCCGTTGACCATGGCATCAGAACGCCTCGACGATCAACAGTTGACCCGCCTCCAAGGCCACCTCGCCGCCGGTGATCCCCACGGTGAGGTCCGCAACGCCTGGCACGCTCGCGAAGTTGTCCGCAGCATCTACACCGACACCCACCCTGACCCGCTCAGGTTCGTGACCGAACTCGCCGCCGATCTCCAACACGATTCGTGCCCGCCCGAGATCAACCGGCTGGGCCGCACCCTCTACAAGTGGCGCCATGAGATCGCTGCCTGGCACGACGGTCGAGTGAGCAACGGCCCAACTGAAGCGGTCAACGGACTCATCAAACGCGTGAAACGAGCAGCATTCGGGATGCGAGTCTTCGAAAACTACCGAGTCCGAGCCCTGCTGTATGCCGGCAACGTCAACTGGAACCTCCTCCAACACCTCACACCCCACTAAAACGCGAAGCGCCCGAAAACCTCGATCAAGGCGAGCTCCGCCAACACACAGCGCCGCATCAACGTCATGGACGTTCTCGCCGAAGCCGTCCACCTCATTTCAGGGCGAGGTAGCGCTCACATTGTCGCCGCCGGCCTGCTTGGCATGACCGCGTCTCTGATCCGCCGCGTGCAAACCTCGTGACGAGCCTCGGATGATCCCAACCAGCATCACCGGGTGCCGTAGGCTTCGTCTATGGCTGCTTTCGAGATTGGCGAGCGACGACTTCGCACACCAGCACGGTGGCGAAGCGCGCCAATCCCGGACAACTTTGGGAAACGACCATTCACCGGCGAGGCGGGCATCGTCCGACTCCCGATCCATCTCTGGTGGTCAGGGGAATCAATCGAACGCGACATGACCATCCCAGCCCAACGACGTCGGATCTACGAGATCGTTCTCCAAGTCGGCACAGCCGAAGACGTCGAACACTTCATCGATCCACGTCAACTCTGCGCCGATTGGGACAACATGACCCGCCCTGCCGCAGTCATGGAGATTTGGCAGCCATGGGTCGACCAGCACTGCCCCCGGTGCTGACATGGCACTCACCCGCCAGCAACATGAGCTCCTCAGAATCATCAACGCCGTCGATACCTCTGGCGTGTTCGCCCTTGCTGGCGGCGGCGCGATCAACGCCCTAGGAGTCGCCGACCGGCTCACCCGCGACCTCGACCTCTTCACCCCGGCACTCGACAAACTCGCCTCAGTGGTCGATCTCGTGATCGCCGAACTCGACGAGCGCTCGAACAGCAAGAAACCCCAGGTCAGGGCACTATCAACTCTGATCTGGGGTTTTGTCATTTTGCCAGTGGGCTGGCCGAGGAAGCGCTTCGAGCGCTCATCTCCGACACCGAGAGCCGACGGTGTCGATCTGCCGCATAGCCTCGAGCGCCTCAGGAAGAGTGAACCTGCCGGCGTAGAGAGCTTTGCCGACCACGACTCCTTCCAGGTTTGCGCCCGTGGCGGCAACCTCGGCCAGGGCGACCAGGTCTGAGATCGCGGATATCCCGCCCGATGCGATTACCGGAGCCCTGGTGGCGCCCGAGACCACCCGGTAGAGCTCCAGATTAGGGCCGGTCAGCATGCCGTCCTTGCTCACGTCGGTGACGACATAGCGAGCACAGCCATCCCTGTCCAGCCGCGCCAGGGTCGCCAACAGATCACCGCCGTGGTCGGTCCGGCCGCGGGCTGCGAGTTGGTGATTGGCCGAGCCGTCCGGGTGTTCGGCAACGCGCACGTCCAGGCTCATTGCGATCCTCTCGCCGTGCACGGCGATCGTGCGCGCACACCACGCCGGATCCTTCAGGGCTGCGGTACCGAGGTTGACCCGCGCGCAGCCCGTGGACAGCGCCCACTCAAGCGAGGCGTCGTCGTGGATGCCGCCCGATAGCTCCACCTCGACGTCCAGCTCCCCAATCACGGCTGCGAGTAACTCAGCGTTGGAGCCACGCTCGTACGCCGCATCGAGGTCGACCAGATGGATCCACTCGGCTCCAGCGGCTTGCCAAGCAAGTGTGGCCTCGCGCGGATCGCCGTGTCCGCTCTCGCTACCGGCCTCGCCCTGGATGAGCCGCACGGCTTGGCCGTTTGCCACGTCGACCGCGGGGAGCAACGTAAGGGTCACAAGCCACAACCTACCGAGCGACATCCACCTCTCCGGCACCTCGGTCAGGGCCGCCGGGCTGCTAACTCGGCCCCCGGCGGCTCCACCTCGGTCGCTCGACCTCAATCGAGGTTCGGACCGCAGGTCGCCCGCGGTCTAGTTGCCGCTGTTGTCCATCGAGAAACTAAGGCGGCATGGCTCCGTCTGGCACGGTGAGATCGAAGCCCCGGCTGAACCGTCCGAGAACACGCCCAATCGGCCTCGGTATTCAGCCGACGATGGCGCGATGCCGCAGATCCTCGATCGAGGCCGCGTCGAGCCCGAGCTCGGCGAGCACTTCTGCGGTGTGTTCGCCGTAGCCGGGCGCATGATGAGGTGTTGGCGCCGGTGTTGCCGACAGCGACGCCGGCGTTCGCACGATCCGGGTGAGACCCTCGGTCGGGTGCTCCAGTTCAACCACTGTTTCGTTGTGTTTGGCCTGAGGGTCAAAACGAACCTCATCGCGTGACAGCACCGGGCCACAGGGCACATCGTTTGCTCTGAGGCGAGCGATGAGTTCGTCTCGAGGCCACTTCGCGATCTCCGAAGAAAACGCCTCCCGCATCTCATCCGCGTAGCGAACTCGATTGGCCCTGGTCCTGAACCGCTCGTCGGCTGCGAGATGTGGGGCATCCAATGCATCGGTGGCACCGGAGAACTGCGCCGGGGTCACCCAGACTGCGGCAAGCTGCCCGTCGCTCGTGTCATAGGGCGCGTACCAGCTCGTGTAGGTCGGCACGTCGGTTGTTTTGTCGATCGTCTGGTTCCACATGCAATCCATCCAGAGCCATGAGACCGTTGCGTCGAACAGGTTCACCTCGACGTGTTGCCCCCCGGCGCCCCGTGACCGACCGACCAGGGCCGTCAGCACCGCGTTGGCCGCCGTCATCGCCGTCACCTTGTCGGCCGCGAACGTCTTGATGAAATCGCCGCCCTGCGCATCGGCCATGCCGGAGACCGCCTGGATGACCGGGTCGTACACCGGCTGATCTGCATTGGGTCCGGTCGGTCCGAACCCCGACACCGAAAGATAGATCAGGTCCGAATTGATCTCTCGAACATCCTCGTAGCCGAGGCCAAGACGATCGATGACGCCGGGCCGCATGTTTTGCGAAAAAACATCGACATCGGCGGCCAGGCGTCTGATGATGTCACGACCATCCGGTTGGCGTATGTCGACCCGAATCGCACGTTTGTTCCGATGTAGCTGCACCCATGAGCCGCTTTGTTCCCCGCTCACCGGACCGGTAAATCGCATCACATCCATACGGTCGACAGGTTCGACCAGAATCACATCGGCTCCGTGATCGGCCAGCCACGTCGAAGCCCACGGTCCGGCGACAGCAGCGCCGACATCGAGGACGCGGATCCCGGCCAGCGCGCCCCCACTCATCGGATGGATCCTGTCACGCCGCAAAGATCCGCCAAAGTCGTCATGCAGGAACGATGACACGGCCTATGGTCTGCGCACCAACGAACGTAGAACCGAGCCAAATCCCGTGGCGTCAACCGGCACCAAAACCGGGCTCGGCTGAGTCGTCGGCAAGCAGGTCTGAGAGTGCCGCCGCCAACGTGTCGGCGACGATCGGCTTGAGCACGTGAACGTCGATCCTCGCCTCGGCGTGCTCGACCGAGCTTGGATCGAACGGCGAGGCGGTCACGGCAACCACCGGAACCTGGCCAAGTGGGCCTAGACGCCGGATCTCGGCCGCGGCCTGCGGTCCGCTCATGCCCGGCATCCACATGTCAACAAAAACGATGTCAGGTTTGAAGGCTGTCAAGACTTCGATGGCCTTCGCACCGCTCTCCACTTCACGGGTCTGCGCTCCCCACTCGATCAGGAGCCCGGCCAGCACCTCGCGACTACCGGCATCATCATCGACGACCAAAGCTCGAAGGCCTCCCAGGTCAGGGGTTGAAGCAGGAAGATCACCGCCGACAATCTGTACCTCGCCCTCAGCGAGGCTCGGCAGGCCGAGCATGAACATACTGCCTTCGCCGGGAACGCTTGAGACGTGAAGGGAACCCCCCATCAGCTCGGTGAGGTGCTTGGCGATCGTGAGCCCCAAACCCGATCCGCCATCGGTTGAGCGATCACCGCCACCCCGCTGAAACCGGTCAAAAATCCGATCGATCTCATCAGGGTCAATTCCGGGTCCATTGTCAGCGATGGCAACGGTCAGCCCCGCCGGGTCGGCCACCGATGGGCCGACGGTGATTTCGACCTGGCCCGCTTCGCCGGCGAACTTCAATGCGTTGTCGAGAATGTTCAGCAGCACTTGGGCCGAGCGGCTTGGATCGATGATCGCCATCGCCGGCAGGTCGACGTGGTAGGTCGTCCGGAGCTCGATACCCCGTTCTTCGGCCCGCGCTGCGACAACCTCAACCAGATTGTCGACGAAGGCAACCGTGTCAGTCGCCTCTGGCTTGAGTTCGAGATCGTTCGACTCGATCCTGGACAGATCGAGGAGGTCGTCAACCATCCGAAGCAGGTGATTCCCGCTCCTGAGGATGACATCGACGGCCCGACGGTCGCGGTCGTCGAGAGAACCCCGGCGCTGGAGGATCTGGGCGTAGCCGAGGATTCCATTGAGCGGCGTCCGGAGATCGTGACCCATGTTGGCAAGGAACTCGCTCTTGGCCTGGCTGCTCCTATCTGCCTCATCGCGCGCAACCAAGGCCTCTCGCGTCGCCTCTTCCGCTCGCTTGCTCGCCTGCAGGAGCTGGTCTTCGATGCGGTGGCGGCGATCGATCTCGGCCTCAAGCAACGTGTTGCGCCGCCGTTCCAGCTGCTGTTCGGCCTGGGCTCGATCCGTTTCGTACCGCACCTTGAGCACCCGGGCCGCCAAGTTGGCCTTGTCGGTAAGCAACCGTTGCCCGAGGTCGTGGAACTGCCGGAAATGAGACAGGGCCTCCTCGGCCCGTCCGACTCTCGCGTGTACCTCCGACAGCTCGCGGTGTGCAGCGGCCGTCTCCACATAGGACCCAACCGTTTTGGCTGCATCGAGCGCCGCCTCAAGCAGCTCGGTCGCTCGATCGTCGTCGTGTTGGTCCGAGGCCAGGCGACCAAGCCCGATCAAAGCCTCCGCTGTCACCAGGCGATTCGAAGTTGCGGTCGCACGATCGAGGGCTTGCTCAAAATGCCACCTGGCGTTCTCGGCATCTCCAACCTGACGATACAGCATGCCTGTCGTCTCATAGATTGCGCCCTCGATGCTCCCAAGCGGCGACTTCTCGAGTAGTACCAGTGCCTCACGGGCCGACCTGAGCCCCGCCTCGTGGCGGCCAAGCTCGCCAGCAACCCAGGCCCGATTGTTGAGCGCTCGGGCTACTCCGATGTCATCGTTGTCAGCCCGCGCAACCTCGATGCTCTGCACGAATGCGGCGTCGGCATCATCCGGCTCGCGCATGAGCCCATAGACAAGCCCCAAGGTCGACAAGGCGTTGGCCAGGCAGTCCCGAGCCCCGCAGTCGCTGGCCATGGCAATGGCCTCGAGCGAAAGGCGGAGCGCCTCCTCCAAGTCGCCGATGAAGTAGTTGACAGACGCGAGCCGCGACAGAACTGAGGACTTGATCGGTCGGTGTATTTTGTCGTCGAGTTCGAGCAGCAGGCTGCAACTCAGTGAAAACGATGCGTCGAGATCTCCGACGTCGTGGTCGAGAGCAGCCACGGTACGACACGCAGCCAGATACTGGTAGCGGTCAATGCGAGGATCGCCTTCGGCCGCCACCCGACATCGATCGGCCAGCTCGCGACTGCGCCGCGGATCGACGTATCTGAGCTCCCAGGCCCTGGCGTTATCGGCCTCAACTTCTGCCGCATCTCCGACGGACCCCGGATCTGTGCTTGCGCAGGTCATGACGGCCTTCTTTGGCGGATGGCACCGCTAATCTCGGCACCGAGCGTCGCTTCATAGTACCGAGGGAGGCTCGATCACGATAGAGCGTTGTAAGGCCGACGTGAGCACGCTCGTTCTACTATGTAGCCATAGGAGGTTCCGAGACACGAATCGAAGCTCGGACCGAACCACCGACTCGGGCTTTGGCCTGGGTGTAGCCGGTCCGTGCTTCCTGAGTGGGTTCTCTTTTCCGCCGCAGGGAGAACTCAGGGCCAACCCTCCGCCTTTGTCTCGGAACCTCCACCCCTCTACTGGCACCGCACCTCGTAGCAACTCCTCATCGTGCATCTCGGATGCAATACGAGGCGCTACCTGGTCGCCAGCTCGGCCCCCAAGGGTTCAACCTCGGCTGCGACATAGGGCCCTCGCATGCTGAAGATCACAAGGTCAAGTCCTGCCGTGGCAAGTTCGGCCGCCTTGTCGGCCAACATCGACGGATCGGCCCGAGCCTCCCACGCAACGTGGGCCGTACGTACGATCTCGCCCGGGTCGCGCCCGATGGCCTCACAGTGTGTAATCAACGCCTCGTTCTTGGCCTGCCAATCGGCAATCGACCCAAAGCCGGCGTCCCATTTCTGGGCCCACTTGGCAACGACGGCCAGCGTGCGCTTCTTGCCGCTCCCGCCAATGAGCAGCGGAATCGGACTCTGCACCGGCTTGGGCTCACACCGGGCGTCCGTGATGCTGTAATACACACCCTCGAAGTCGGTTACCTGCTGGCCGAGCAGGCGCACGATCACTTCCACGCCCTCCTCGAAACGGTCGAGGCGCTCCTTGATCGAGCCCAGTTCGATGCCATAGGCATCCGACTCTTCAAGATTCCAGCCCGCACCCATGCCGAGATCAAGCCGACCGCCTGAGATGTGGTCGACGGTGGCCGCCATGTTTGCGGTGACCGCGGGATGCCGATAATGCATACCGTTCACCATGCTGCCGATCCTTATCCGCGATGTGGCCTGAGCCAACGCCGACAGCATCGTCCAGCTCTCGAGGCATGGCCCGTGGGTATCGCCGGTGAGCGGATAGAAGTGATCGAAGTTCCAAGCCTGGGCGAACGCCTCGCACTCATCGACAGCACGCCACACGTCCAGGAACTCCTGCCAGGTTCCATGTTGGGGCGGTGTTTTCACTGCGTAGTCAACCATGGCTCTCACTCTGCCACGTCTTGCCCGTCGACACGTCTCCCGCTCCCGTGCCAACGAATCCTTCGCCGGGTCGACAGGCATCAATGGGGACGAGCGGGCTTCACCCTCACCAGTGGTATAGCCGTGAGGACTCGATCCTGTCCTACACTTCAGACCAGTGAGGGAACTCCTGCTACCAATCGACATCGGTGCTGGACGGCGAGCGGGGGTCGAGGCAGCGTTGCGAGGCGCCATCCGCGAAGGCCGACTGCCAGCCGGCACCCTCCTGCCGTCCACCAGGGGTCTGGCCTCTGAGCTAGGACTGGCCCGAGCCACTGTCGTCGCCGCCTACGAACAGTTGGCGATCGAGGGCTACCTCATCGCCCGGCAGGGTTCGGGCACGGTAGTGGCCGACGTGCCCCGACCCCAGGCGCCTACTGAGGCCGACCAGACGACAAGACCTTCGACCCCAGCAGCCGACTTCCGACCGGGCGAACCCGATCCTGGCCTCTTCCCCCGCTCGGCCTGGGCCCGTTCGGTACGCCGCGTCCTCACCGAGGCCGACCAGCAGGCCTTCGGCTACGGCGATCAGCGCGGCATGTCAGCGTTGCGAACCACGCTTGCCGAATACCTCGGCAGGACACGGGCGGTGTTCACCGACCCGACCGGGATCAGCGTCTTCGGTGGCGTCACCTCGTCGTTCGGGTTTCTGGGGGAGACCTTTCGGGCCCTCGGGATCGAACGGGTCGCCGTCGAGAACCCAAGCCTCTTCCCACTCACAGACGTTCTAAAACTCATCGGACTGACCGTGGTGCCCGTCCCGGTCGATGCTGAGGGGCTCGACGTCGACGAGCTTCGCAAACTGGATGTCGGGGCCGTGGTCGTCACCCCTGGTCACCAGTTTCCCCTCGGCATGACGATGTCGCCCCAGCGACGCGCCGCTTTGGTCGAATGGGCCCGAAAAAATGAGGCCTGGATCGTCGAGGACGACTACGACGGCGAGTTCCGCTATGACCGACGCCCTATCGGGGCCCTACAGGGCCTTGATCCCGAGCGTGTGATCTATGCCGGGACTGCAAGCAAAACACTGAGCCCCGGTCTACGACTCTCGTGGCTCGTTGTACCCCCGAAGCTGCGAGACCCTCTCTCCAGGGTCAAGCATCTACGGGGTGGCGTTTCCTCCATCGAACAACTTGCACTGGCCGACTTCATCGATCGAGGCAACCTCGATCGCCACCTGCGCTCGTCACGCAGCACCTACTTGAACCGCCAGGAGCGACTGCTCGAAGTCTTGGAACGCGACGCCCCCTGGCTGACAGCTTCCCCGGCCAGAGCAGGCCTTCACCTGGCGGCAACGCTGACCGAATCGTCAATGAGCGAGGCGGAAATCCTCGATCTGGCCCACAAACACGACGTCGCCCTATTCGGCTTCGGAGCCCTGTGGATCGGGCCACCTACAAGCCAGGGACTCGTGATCGCATACAGCCGACCGCCAGAGCATCAATTCCCGGAAGCCCTCGACAGGCTGAGCGCACTCCTCAAGCTGGTCGGGAGCCCGGTCACGATGAGGTAGCGCAACCAGAACACAACCCAGGCACAGGCGAAGCCCGACCCGATAGGGGCAAGCTATGGGCAATGAAAGCGATACAACAGCTCAGCTACGGACCACCCGAGATCCTTCATTACACCGACGTTGAGCGGCCGATCATTGGCGACGACGACGTGCTCGTACGGGTACACGCCTCGTCGGTCAATCCAGCCGACTGGTTCCTGATGACGGGAACCCCGTATCTCGTTCGTCTCAGCTCAGGCCTTCGCCGACCGAAGCACAACATCCCAGGCAGAGATGTGGCAGGCCAGGTCGAGGCCGTTGGAGCCAACGTGACCGGCCTGCGACCGAGCGACAACGTCTTTGGCGAAAGCGAAGCGGGCGGCGCATACGCCGAGTTCGTATCCATGCCGGCAGACGAGGTTGCCATCTTCCCGGACTCCCTCAGCTTCGAGCAGGCCGCAGCCGCTCCCCTGGCCGGCATCACCGCCCTCCAAGGCCTGCGTGATAAGGGCGGGGTCAAGGCCGGACAGCACGTGCTCATCAACGGCGCATCGGGCGGGGTTGGAACCTTTGCTGTTCAGATCGCCAAGGCGCTGGGAGCAGAGGTGACCGGTGTCTGCAGTACGGGCAACGTCGAGACGGTGACCTCCATCGGAGCTGACCAAGTGATCGACTACACCAGTGAAGACTTCACCAAGGGCCCCGATCACTACGACGTGATCCTCGATCTCGTTGCCAATCGAACCCTGGCCGAGTTCCGATCGCGCCTTACCCCAAACGGCACGCTGGTGATGGCAGCCGGAGGCGACAACCGCTGGATCGGGCCCATGGGCCGGATACTGCGCGGCGTCGCCACTTCGCCAGTGGTCTCGCACCGCCTCGTACCTCTGATCGCCAAACAAACCAATCCCGATCTGCAAGCCCTTGGTGATCTCCTCGGCTCCGGCGATGTCACTCCCGTCATCAGCGGGAGGTACCCGTTGAGCGATGCTGCCGAGGCGCTTCGCCGCCAGGGCGAGGGGCATGCCAACGGCAAGACGGTGATAAACGTGGTGGCCGGGTAACGTCGGCTTGTTTCTCGCTGCGATCGAAACTGGCGACCTAACATCTCGTCCAAGAGCGCACCGGTCGATGCCGAATCCGTCCACGCCGAAGCCAGGGCCTGGTACGCCGAGAATTGGGATCCCTCGATGCCACTCGGCGAGTGGTGGAACCGCCTGGCAACCTCCGGATGGGCCTTCCCATCGTGGCCAGACGGATACGGCGGACGACCATCCTCCACTATGGGACCGAAGACCAAATGGACCGCTTCCTGCCAGGCATCGCAAACGGCAGCGACACCTGGTGCCAGCTCTTCTCGGAACCGGGTTCCGGCTCCGACATGGCGGGTCTCGCCACCAGAGCCGAACGCGACGGCGACGAATGGATCGTTACCGGCCAGAAGGTCTGGAACTCAGGCGCCCAGTACGCCAAGTACGGCATCCTGATCGCAAGAACCGACCCCGACCAGCCGAAACATAAGGGCATCACCTACTTCCTGATCGACATGGAACAAGACGGCGTCGATGTCCGCCCCCTCCGCGAAATGACGGGAGACGCCGCCTTCAACGAGGTGTTCCTGTCGGAGGCCCGAGTGGCGGAACAAGACCGCCTTGGCGAGCTCGGAGAGGGTTGGCGGGTGGCGATGACGACGCTCTCCCACGAACGAGACCCCGACAACGCCGGATGGGCGACGGCGCGGCGTTTGGCACCGTCGATCTCAACACGCCGGTCGACGAGCATACCAGGGCCATCGCCGAGAAGGTCGACGGCTTCTCCCTGTCGATCAGCGGCGGTGTGACGAGAGTCCTCGATCAGCCTGTCGAAGACTTCGACGGAGCCGACGATGCGTTGGATCGGCAGAAGCTGATGCGGATACTGGCCATGCGGCGGACGGCTCGATGGTCGGGGCAGCGGGCCATGGCAGCGGCCAAAGCCGGTGGCCAACCCGGCCCAGAGGTGTCGACCCTCAAGTTGGTCGGCTCCAAGATCGGACGCCAGATCCGGGATGTAGGTCTAGAGACCATGGGAGCGTCGGGAATGCTGTGGGGCGACGACGCTCCGGAGCGCGGCCTGTTCCACGCCTACTCGATGTTCACTCCGGCCATGTCGATTGCTGGTGGGACCGACGAGGTACAGCGAAACATAATCGGCGAGCGAGTGCTCGGTCTGCCCCGCGAACCAGGGGATGCCGAGCAGCGAAAGCAACCTTGGTCGGAGCTGCCGCGCAGCTGAACCAGCCCTTCCCGGCGGTCGGTCAGTCGAGTTGATAGTTGAGCTCGTAACAATGAACGCCGTCGACCATGTCGATCGTCAGCTCGCCGCTGATTCCAGCCAACCCATCCCGGCCCGAGTCGGGAACGACCGAAACCCGCAGTGCCGCATCGCCTCGGGCCATGGTGCCCGAGTGCTGGAGAACGAAGCCGCCTATGCGGTCGCCGAGCGCCACGTCGACCATCTCCATCGCCACATAGCCAGCCGACCCTTCGATGTCGGTGGTGTGAGCCAGCATGTGCCCGTGGCCGGTTCCTACGAGATCGCCAACAAACGTCTTGTCGATGGTGAACCCGGTCACGGCCGGCGCCTGGGGTCCGGCAGCAGTGGCCGAAGGAGGGCCGAAGTCGATCGGCGTCATGGTGATCTGAAAGGTTCCTTTAGCCTGAAGCATCGAGTCGAGATCGTAGTGGGCTACCGAGCACCGGTATTGGAGAAGTGCGACACATCGATGGACCTATGACCACACAAGGACACTCGTCCCAAACATCATCGGCGCCACCCCGCGGCGTCTTGGCGCCCCCGCCTGACGGCTCGTGGTTACTGACCCGTCGAGATCCAGGCCCGATCCTCGCGCCCTACGTGAGTTGGCTGTGGGCGGTCAGCTGGGATCTGACCAATTATGAAGACCATGTCCAGGTAACGCTCCCCCACCCCTCCGCCCACCTGATTGTTGAAGATGGGTCGACGACGGTCCACGGTCCGACCAAGACCCGGTTCGAACGGCGCCTGTCTGGAGAGGGCCGGGTATTGGCCATTCGGTTCCGACCTGGCGGGCTCCGGCCGCTCATCGACCATGCCCTAAGCGCTCTCGTCGACGACTCTCGGGATGCCGATCTTCTTCTACCAGGCCTGCCGACCGGCCTCGCACCGACCATCGAAGCCGTCTCCGACGTCGACAAGGCGCTCCGCATGCTCGAATCAGCCATCGAGACCGCAATCGAAGGGCTTCCGGCCGTGGTCGCCGACAGCCCCGATCCGCTGGTTGCCGAGATCGAGGCCATGGTCGGACACATCGTCGACAATCGTTCGATCACTTCGGTATCGGCGTTGGCAGCGGCTGGCGCCAGACACCCCCGATCGCTGCAGCGACTCTTCGCCGACTATGTCGGCATCGGGCCAAAGGCCGTGATCCAGCGTTATCGCCTGCAGGATGCAGCCGCCATCGCCCTGAGTGGCAAACCAGTCGACTGGGCCGATGTTGCCGCCGAGCTCGGCTACTACGACCAGGCCCACCTCGTTCGTGACTTCACCGCGGTAGTCGGCCAATCACCGAACCGCTACGCCTTGAGCCACCCACGCTGAGGACGGGCTGACTTATCCATCACCACTCACAAGCGTTCCTGAACGATGAGCGGCCGCCACCTCGTCGTCACTCCATCCGAGCAGGTCACCGAGGATCTCTGCGTTGTGCTCACCGAGCGAAGCGGTCTGCAGGTCAGGCTCCAACCGCTCACCATCGAACTTGATGGGAAACCCGGGAACGGAGAACTCGCCGAGGTGAGGATCGTGGATCTGCCGCACCGTGCCCCGCTCGCGGAAATGCGGATCATCGACGGCGTCGGCCGGGTTCATCACCTTGCCGGCAGGCACCCCGGCGTCGGCCAGGGCAGCGAGGGCGGCGTCGACGTTCTCAAAGGTCGCCAACCAGGCCTCGATCAAGACGGTCAACTCATCGCGGTTGGCCAGACGAGCGCTGTTCGAAACAAAACGCTCGTCGCGGCCAAACTCCTGGCGGCCCATGGCCTTCCAGAGGTACCCCATCTGCTGATCGGTGCAGAGCACAACCACCCAACCGCCAGGACAGGCGAACGTGCCGGCCGGAGCTGCAGGCTGATAGTGGCGACCCTGGCGCATCGGCAACGTACGATCCCCCGTGATCGAAGAGGCCTGGACCGCGAACTCGTGCATATGGAACATGGCATCGGTCATGGCAACGTCGACGTGGGCCCCACGTCCGGTCCGATCCCGCCGAAACAGGGCGTAGCCGATCCCGGCGAACGCATGCACCCCGGCGTTGGTATCGGCCAGTCCAACACCAACAAAATAGGGCGGACCGTCCGGATCGCCCGTCATGTGCATCATGCCGGCCATGGCCTGGGCAATGAAGTCGAAGGACTTGCGCTCGCGATAAGGGCCGAACTGACCGAAACCCGAGATCGAGGCCATGACGATGCCTGGGTTGATGGCGGCAAGGTCGTCGTAACCAAGGCCCTTACGGATCATGACTCCCGGCGTGGCGTTCTCAACGACCACATCCACGTGGCCGACCAGGTCTTTCACGATGGCGATTCCCTCGGGACGGCGAAGATCGACGGCCAGGCTCCTCTTGCCCCGATTCTGCTGGACGAACAAGCCGGCTCGACCGTTGACCGCAGGCACCCGGCTCCTGGTCGGATCGCCGTTGGGGGCGGCCTCAACCTTGATGATGTCGGCTCCCATCTCGGCCATCAACCGGGTACACGACGGACCGGCCAAATACTGGGTGAAGTCGAGCACGGTCACCCCCTCGAGGAAGGCCTCCTCCGGTGTTTCCTGCTGGCCCATCTTGCCTGCCCCCGTATCCGATCCCCCGATGAGGGCGCCGGGCCTGAGCATGCCACCGCTGTCAGGGGGTGGTCCAAACTGGAGAACGAGACAACGGTGTGATGAGGTTTCACCATGAGCCGAATCCAACGCCGAAGCACAAGCGACATGTCAGAGGAACAGCGTGACCTGTTCGAGAAGATGGCCGAGGGCCGCTCGGGAGTCGAGGACGGCCACATCGGCGGTCCATTCGATGGCTGGGCGCTAAACCCGGCGACCGGCGTGCGGCTGTGGCAGCTCGGCGGCGCCCTCCGATTCAAACCGACCATCGACCGGCGTTATGTCGAGCTGGCGATCCTGATGACCGGCCAGCATTGGCAGGCCCAATTCGAGTGGTACGCCCACGAACCGATGGCCAAGGCCGCAGGCCTACCCGATGAAGTCATCGCCGCCATCAAGGTTGGTGAAGAACCAACTTTCGCAGACAAGGGCGACGAAGCCGCCTGGCGCTTCTGCCGGCCTCTGCTCGATCGCCGCAAGGTCGAAGACAAAACCTATCAGGCGGCCATCGACCAATTCGGCGAGCCTGGCGTCAGCGATCTGATCAACGCCTGCGGCTTCTACACGCTGGTTTCGATGACCCTCAACACCTTCGAGGTTGAACTGCCAGAGGGAGCAGAGCCACCATTCCCGGCCTGACCATCTGGAGCCGCCAACTGACCCAAGCCGTCAGCTCACAAGCCGGTTGACGGTGGCCAGTAGTCGCTCCACTTCGTCGACCGTGTTGTAGTGACAAACAGACGCACGCACGCACGCCTCGATCTCCAGGGGAACAAGAATGCCTGCCGAGAAGTAGTCGCACTTACGAACATGGGTCCGAACCCCGTCGTCGCTGAGAGCCTGGACAACCTCGGCCGCCGGAATCCCTTCAATCTCGAACGACACCATTCCCGACCGATGCTCGCTGTTCGTCGGACCGATCACGGAAACCCGATCCAACTGAGCCAGACCGGGCAGAGTGCCGGTCCCTTGGAGCATCGCCGTAACCAGGCCGTCTTCCTGCTGCCGGATTACAGCGGCCGCCGCTTCGATCTTGGCCCGTGATGAGTCGTCATCGCTGGCGCCTCCGCCGGCCTGGCCCAACCACTCCAGGTAGCGGACGACCTCGGAGAACGTGGCATAGGCCGACGTGTCCCTAGTGCCCAATTCCCAAAGCTCCGGCGGGGCCCCCTCGGCCTGATCGTGGGGAACGGCGGCCAGACGATCAGATATCCAGGCCACG
The DNA here is from genome assembly GCA_035593235.1 of Phascolosoma agassizii. Lineage (NCBI taxonomy): Eukaryota > Metazoa > Annelida > Sipuncula > Phascolosomatiformes > Phascolosomatidae > Phascolosoma > Phascolosoma agassizii. The sequence continues at coordinate 659,375 of JAVJHY011057995.1, read as the reverse complement.
CCGTAGTTGTGGCGGGAGAAGAACTTGTAGCCCGAGACGACGTAGCCATCGATGCCGTACTGCTCGACATCAATGTGTCCGTGAGCGGCATGCTGGATGCCGTCGACGATGATGAAGGCGTCGGGTGACACCGATCTTATGTGGGCTGCAATGGCGGGAACGTCGACGTGCATTCCGGTCACGGGGCTGGCGTGGATGATGGTGGCCACCGAGGTGTTTGCGGTGATCGCCGGTTCGTAGTGGGTAACGCCGACCACCGAGGTGTCAACGTCGAAGTCGACCCGTTGATAGTCCCGACCTGCCAGCTCAGCCCACCGGCTGGCCGGGCTGTAAGTTGCGGGGTGTTCAAGTGAACTACCAACCACATCACCGTCGCCGGCCCAGATGGCCGTCCGGATCAGCCGCCCGAGCAGTTCGGTACCGCTCTCACCGACCATCACCAGGCCGGATCGGGCGCCGAACGCCGTCATCATGTCTTCCCGGCCCTTGGCTATCAGACCGACCAGCGCTTCGGAGGCCGGATTGGCCCGACCTTGGTTGTCTGGCATCGTCATCAATTCAGCGGTCCGCTCGACGACCGAGCGCAGCGTCAGCGATCCGCCTGCGTTTTCAAAAAAGGCACGTCGCCCCTGGTAGGGGCAGGAATCGGCGTGGTGGAAGCGGCTACGAATTTCAGTGACCAGATCGTCGTCGAACATCGCATCAGGCTAGGGCTCCGACCAGGGTCGACATCACGACCAGGGCCAAGTCGGGCAGAATCGAGGCTTGGGGCCGGCCCCGCTAGTCTGCGAGCCATGCAGGATCTGACAGGACAAGTGGCATGGATCACGGGAGCCGGCACCGGTATCGGTGAGGCCGGCGCCTTGGAGCTGGCGAAGCTCGGCTGCCCCGTGGTGCTCTCGGGTCGCCGAGCCGGGCCGCTGGAGTCGTTGGCCGAGCGCATCTTGGCCGATGGCGGCGAGGCCTCCGTCGAGCCCCTCGACGTCTCAGACAAGGTTGCGGTTGCCGCAACGGTGGAGAGGATCGTCGAGCGGCATGGCCGCATCGACATCGGCGTCTTCAGCGCCGGGATCAATGTCACCGACCGCAACTGGCCGGTCCTCAGCACCGATTCCTGGGATGACGTCATCAATATCGATCTGAGTGGCGCCTTCTACTGCTGCCATGCTGTTCTCCCTACGATGCGGGCCCAGGGCGGCGGCCTCATCATGAATATCTCGTCGATGGCGGCCAAGCGGGTAAGCGCGTTGACCGGCCCGGCTTATCAGGCCGCCAAGCATGCGATGAACGCCATGACGGCCAGCCTGGCGGTCGAGGAGCGAAACAACGGCATACGGGCTACCGCCATCTGCCCCGGTGAGGTTGCGACGCCGATCCTCGACGCCCGACCGGTTCCCGTCAGTGATGAAGACAAGGCACGGATTCTGCAGAGCGAGGATCTCGGTGCCCTCATCCGTTTCGTGGCTCAGATGCCGGCCAGCGTCACTCTCGACGAGATTCTGATCACCCCGACCTACAACCGCTTCCAGGTCGGGGCATGAGCGCCGGGGCAACCGCTCCCCTCGGCGGGGTCCGTATCGCCGATCTGACCGATGTGGTCATGGGGCCGCTCGGAACCCGGATGTTGGCCGACATGGGGGCCGAGGTGATTCGGGTCGAAGCCCCCGGAGGCGACGTCATCCGCCACTACGAGCCGATGCGCAACCCGGCCATGAGCGCGTTCAGCATGAATCTGAACCGCAACAAGCAGAGCATCATGCTCGACCTCAAGTCGGAGCCGGGGCGCAGGGCCGTTCACGATCTCATCGCCTCCTGCGACGTGTTCGTTTCCAATATGCGAAGGGCCGCCCTCGAACGGCTTGGCCTCGACGAGGCTTCGGTGCGGGCCATCCGCCCCGACATCATCTACTGCGTTGCCAACGGCTTCGGTAGCGACGGGCCAAAGGCCGACCACGCTGCATACGACGACGTCATGCAGGCAGCATCGGGCCTTGCCGCCATGTTCGCCTGGGTCGGTGATGAGCCACAGCTGGTTCCAAGCATTTATGCCGACAAGGTCACCGGCGTGCACATCGCCTTCGCCATCGCCGCTGCGCTTCATGGCCGGGCCGTGAGCGGCGAGGGCACGTCGATCGAGGTGCCTATGGCCGAGACGATGACCGCGTTCAACCTGGTCGAACACCTTGGCGGTCAGACGTTCGAGCCACAACACGGCGATTTCAGCTACGCCCGCATACGCACGCCGAATCGCAAACCTCATCGAACCGCCGATGGCTGGATCGTCGTTCTGCCATACAGCGAAGACAACTGGCAACGCTTCTGGGACTACGGCCGACGCCCGGAGTTGAACGACGACCCCCGCTTCGCAACCGGAGCCGCCAGGGTCAGCAACGCCGACAGTCTCTACGGCCTGCTCGACGAAGTCCTGCTCGCACACACCACGGCCGAGTGGATCACCTTTTGTACCGAGCATTCGATCCCCGCCTCCGAAGTGCTCGAACTCGAACACGCCATCGACGACCAACACTTCGAGGCCGTCGGGTTGTTCCAGAAGTCGGACCACCCGACCGAGGGGCCATACCGCTACGTGCGAAACCCGATCAAGCTCAACGGTGAGGCAACCGGCATTCGCCACCATGCACCCCAACTCGGCCAGGACACCGAGGCGGTACTACGCGACCTCGGTTGGGACGACGACAAGATCCGATCGGTTACCGAGCCTGGCTAGTGGGATGACGCCTGGCCATAGGCCTCACGGGCCTGGACGATGGCATCCCAGGCTGCGGCACAGTTGTGCCATTCCTCGACCATGGCCGTCTTCGACGGTTCGAGATCCTTGTAGATCGAGAAGAAGTGCAGGATCTCGGCCTTGAGATGGTCGGGTACATCTTCGATGTCGCGGAGATGGTCCCATCGAGGGTCGCCGTCTGGCACAGCCAGAATTTTGGCGTCCGGACCGGCCTCGTCGGTCATCCAGAACACGCCGATCGGACGACCCAAGACCCGGCAGCCGGGAAATGTCGGCTCATCAAGGATGACCAGCGCATCAAGCGGGTCGCCGTCCTCTCCAAGAGAGTTCTCGACATAGCCGTAATCGGTCGGGTACTGGGTAGCGGTGAAGAGGTGCCGGTCGAGCCAGACTTGACCGGTGTCATGGTCGATCTCGTACTTGTTGCGGGACCCCTTGGGAATCTCGATGACGATCTCGACCGCTGCTCGCTCACTCATCGTCGGCGATCCTACTTGCCATCGACCTGATGCACGTTTCACACCGCCAGAGGTGAGCGACATAGGGTGGCTCCGATGGACGGATCGATCACCACAACCGTTATCGGCAGCTACCCCCAGCCCCAGTGGCTCGTCGACACCAAGCAGCTCATCGGCGCCGGCGTACCCCGGGTTCGCGCCGATGGCATCTGGCTGGTCGATCCCGAATTCAGAGCCGAGGCCATCGAAGCGGCCACGCTGGTTGCCATTGCCGACCAGGAACAGGCCGGGATCGACATCGTCACCGACGGCGAAATCGGGCGGGAATCGTATTTCAATCACTTCGCCAACGCTTTGGGCGGCGTTGATCAGGAAAAGATCGGGCACGGCACGAACCGACTTGGCGGCCGCTCCGACGTGCCCCTGGTCAACGGCCCGATCGAGCGCAGCTCACCGGTGGAGGCAGCCGCCGCCCGATTCCTGCGAACAAACACCGATCGCCGAACCAAGATCACCGTCCCCGGCCCCTTCACCCTCAGCCAACTGGCCGACAACCGCCACTATCCCGACCAGGCCGGCCTGGCCATGGCCTACGCAAAGGCCATCAACGAGGAACTACGGGAACTCGAGGCAATCGGCATCGACGTACTGCAGCTCGATGAGCCGTACCTGCAAGCCAACGCCGAAGCGGCGAGTGACTTCGCAACCGACACAATCGCCGCCGCAATCGACGGCCTCGAGGCCGAAACAGTTGTCCACACCTGCTACGGCTACGCCGTTTACGTCAAGGACAAGAAGGGTGGCTATCCGTTCTTGGCTCCGCTGGCCACAACCGGCGCCGACTGCCTCGCCATCGAGGCTGCCCAACCAAAACTCGACCTGTCGGTACTTGCCGATTTGGGCTCCTGCACTGTCATCCTGGGGGTCATCGATCTCAGCTCGCGCCGCGTGGAGAGTCCCGAACTCGTGGCGTCCCGAATCCGTCCCGCGCTCGACCATCTTCCGGCCGAACGGCTCATCGCCGCCCCCGATTGTGGAATGAAGTTCCTGCCCCGCGAGGTGGCCAAAGCCAAGCTGGCGGCACTCGTTGCCGGAGCCGCCATCGTGAGCACCGAACTGGCCGCCCGCTGAAGTAGCGCACCGCACCACAACGCCGCCACGGCGCAAGAGCGGTTCAGTCGAAACGAGCTAGAAGACGCCACGCCGCCATTACGGCCGGATCGCCGGACTCCTCAACCACCATTCCCGGGCGATCCCACAGGTGCAGCAGGATCTGATCGACAGCGCCACGGATCGAAGCCGTCGGGGAGACGACGTCTCCGGCCGGAGCGGCTCCATCCGGTCCGATGTTCAGCAACCAGCGTCTGCTGTCGGACGACGCAAGCTCCAAAACACCGACTGCCGCCGCTGGTTGGCCATCGGGATGGCCGACGAACACCTCGAGCAGCTCATCGATCCCGTCGGCGGCCAGGTCGGCGCCGACGGATATCGCCAAGCCGGCTGTGGCTCTGGCATCGCAGAGGTGCACAGCGAATTCATGGGTCATCCGACGGGCGGCCCACAAAGCAGTGAAGTTGGCTCCCGACCAGTTCCAGCACGGCCGGTCGGGAGCCGATGTCGAAAGCTCGGCTAGCAACTCCGGGCCGAGTTCTCCAAGTGGTAGCTGATGCCGCTCACGCACGCCGTCATCGAAGTTCGGGCCGGTCGGCTCAGCATCAGCCATCCGGAGTTGTTGGATCCAGAACGCCAGCACCCCGGCGCAGTGGTCTCGGAGGTCCGCTGCGGTCCAATCGGGACAGCCGGGAACCTCGGCTTCAGGGGCGACTTGTTCGAGGGCCGCCGCGGTGGCGTCAATGAGTGGGCCGACGAGGTCCACATAGGTGTCGAAGGGAAGCGGGCCGGAAAGCGACATGCGATTCAGTATGACCTCCCGGCGCATCACTCGCCGTCGGCCACCCCCAAGGAGCGGCGACCCAGCTCCCACTATCGGTCGGTGGTTTCCTCAAGTACTACCAAGACTCCTCCTGCCTCAACGGTGTCGCCAGCTGCGACCGCGACGGTGGCCACCGTGCCACCGGTCGTTGCCGTGATCGACAGCTCCATCTTCATGGCCTCCATCACCAGCAGTACCTGGCCCGCTTCGACCACTTCTCCCGGCTGCACGCTGACCGAGACGATCGTGCCCGGCATGGTCGCCACCGTTGAGCCGGCGTCGACAAGATCGTCGGGCTCGACGAAACGGGCAAGACGCCCGAAGACCACACTCCCGGCTGGGCCAGCGACCGAAACCGACGCCGCCCGTACGCCGATGTCGAACTGGCGACGAACCGAATCGACGGCGAAGTCGACCCGATCCGGCTCTGCTCGGAAGGCAACCGGATTGAGCAGTGCCTCACCATCGACGGTCACGGTCACGAGCCGACCCCGCTCATAGCGGTACTCGACGCCAATCGTTCGCTCACCAAGGCTGAACGAGACCTGTTGGCCTCTGGTCGGCACGTTCCGGAAACCGCTGGCCACACCGGACGTGTGGCAATCGCCGAGCCGACTTCCGGCTTGGAGCGCAAGCGCCGCCGCCACCGCCGCCACCGCCAGATCGGTGCCCTCCAGCAGCGTTCGGCCAAGATCGGCAGGATCGTTGCGTTCCAGAAAGGCGCTGTCTCCCCGCTCGGCGTACTCGCGGTGACGGAGTGTTCGCACCAGCAGCTCTCGGTTTGTGGCGATCCCATCGACCACCGTGGCCGCCAGCGCGGTTGCCAGCCGTCGGGTGGCAACGATCCGATCCGAGCCGTAGGCGATGACCTTGGCGATCATGGGGTCGTAGTACTGGGTGACCTCGCCGCTCGATCCACGGTCGATGGCGCTGTCGAGTCGGACGTCGTCGGGCACAACAAACGTTTCGACACGGCCGGTCGACGGCCGGAAGTCGGCCGTCGGATCTTCGGCATAGAGCCTGGCCTCGACGGCATGGCCCTGCGGCGTGCCGATCTCGCCCTGATCGGGAACCCTGCCCCCGGCGGCCAACGACAACTGGAGTTCCACCAGGTCGATGTCGAACACAGCCTCGGTGACAGGGTGTTCAACCTGCAGGCGGGTGTTTACCTCAAGGAAGAAGAATTCCGCTCGGCCGTCAGGTCCCGGCGGGGCCAGAAGAAACTCAACCGTTCCGGCGTTGGTGTAGCCGATCGCCTCGCCGGCTCGAACCGCAGCCTGGTGGAGATCGGCCCTGGTTGCTTCATCGAGCGACGGGCTAGGTGCCTCTTCGATGATCTTCTGATGGCGTCGTTGGATCGAGCATTCACGCTCAGCGAAGTGAACCACTCGGCCGGTGTCGTCACCGAAAATCTGAACCTCGACATGGCGTGAGGGGAAAACGTAGCGCTCGGCATAGATCGTGCCGTCGCCAAAGGCCGAGGTCGCCTCCCTAACGGCACCGGTAACGGCTTCAACGAGGTCGGCCGGGTCGGTCACAATGCGCATTCCGCGACCGCCCCCACCGGCCGAAGCCTTGATCAGAAGGGGGTAGCCAACGCCCTCGGCCGCGGCCACCAGATCGTCGCCGGAAAGGCCGGTCAGTTCGGCTGAACCGAGCAAAGGAACCCCGGCCGCCTCCATGCGGGCTTTGGCCTCCAGCTTGGAGCCCATCACGGCGATCACTTCGGGCCGGGGCCCGACGAAGGTGAGGCCGGCGTCGATCACCGCCTGGGCAAAGCCAGCGTTCTCAGCCAGAAATCCGTAGCCGGGGTGCACGGCATCGGCCCCGGTGCGTTTGGCGGCATCAATGATGGCTTCGACCCGCAGATAGGACTCGGCGGGTGTATTGCCCCCGATGCCGACGGAAAGGTTGGCGTCGGTGACGAAGGCGGCATCGGCGTCGGCATCGGAAAAGACGGCGACCGTCTCGATGCCGAGTCGGTGGCAGGTCCGCATGATGCGGCGGGCGATCTCACCCCGGTTGGCGATCAGCAGTCGTTCAATCATGTCGATACGTCCTCGCTACATCCGGAACACGCCATAGCCGCGCTGGCCTTGGCATTCGTTGGTCAGGGTTGCCGAAAGCGCGATGCCGAGAACATCACGGGTGTCCCTCGGGTCGATCAGGCCGTCGTCGTAGAGCTGACCCGACATCACCGTGGCCTGCTCCTCGTGCTCGATCTGTTCCTCAATGGCCCTTGTCCTGGCGGCGTCGGCCTCCTCGTCAAAGGGAAGGCCTCGGTCCTCGGCCGATTTACGCGCAACGATCGACAACGTGCCAGCCAGCTGCTCAGCCCCCATGACCGCTGTCTTGGCATTTGGCCAGACGAACAAGAAGCGGGGGTTGTACGGCCTACCGGCCATGCCGTAGTTACCTGCCCCGTAGGAGCCACCGATCTGGACCGTCAGGTGGGGAACCGTCGAGTTGGTTACGGCATTGATCTGGTGGCTGCCGTGTTTGACCATGCCCCGTTGCTCGTACTCAGTGCCGACCATGTAGCCGGTCACGTTCTGCACAAACAGCAGCGGCGTGTCGACCTGGTTTGCCAGCTGGATGAATTGAGCCGCCTTGTTCGCGTCCTCGTTGAGCAGCACACCCCGGTCGTTGGCGAGGATGCCGACCGAGTACCCGTGCAGGTGGGCGAACCCGGTGACGAGGTTCGGTCCGTACGAGGGCTTGAACTCGTCAAACTCGGAATCGTCGACCACGCGGGCCAACACCTCACGCACCGGGAACGGCACCTTGAGGTCGGCCGACACGATGCCGAGGATCTCTTCCGGGTCGTAGCGGGGGGCGAGCGATTGACGATCGGGGCCTGGGCCGAGCTTGCGATAGGTCAGATCGGCCACAATCTGCCGCCCGAGCCGCAGGGCATCGTGCTCGTCGATGGCGAAGTAGTCGGAGACGCCGGACGTTTTGGCGTGCATCGCGGCGCCGCCAAGATCTTGCTCGTCTGCGTCCTCCCCGGTCGCCATCTTGACCAACGGCGTGCCGCCGAGGAACACCTTGGCCTGCTGATCGACCATCACCACGTAGTCGCTGGTGCCCGGGAGGTATGCGCCACCGGCCGTTGAGTTGCCGAAGACGAGCGAGATCGTTGGGATGGCAGCTGCCGACAGTGCCGTAATGCTTCGGAAGATCTCGCCGGCGGCCAGATACAACTCGAGCTGGTGGGGCAGGTCGGCGCCGCCAGACTCGACGAGGAAGACCATGGGAAGCCGGTTCTCGCGGCAGATCTCAAGCGCTCGCAACATCTTGCGGACGGTGATCGGGTTCATCGATCCGCCCCGCACCGTTGGGTCATTGGCCAGGATCACGCACTCGGTGCCCGAGATCTGACCGATACCGGTGACCACAGCGGCACCAACCGCGAACTCGGTGTCGGTTCCTGCGGTTACCGAGAGCTCAAGAAACGGTGCATCAGGGTCGAGGAGCAACTCGATCCGCTCCCGCACAAGCAAACGACCCCGCTTGTGATGCCGATCGCGGTACTTCTCACCCCCACCGTCGATCGCTTCGGCGACCAATTTGTTGTAGTGGGCGAGATGCTGCTCCATGCCGGCCCGGTTGGCGACGTAGGTCTCACTCCGGATGTCGAGATTCGATTTCAGGATGCTCATCGTGATCTCCTCGTCGCTTCGCTGGTAGGTGCCGGCACATATTCGTCGTGAACGGGTCGGCTCATCATGGCCTGCGATTGACCAGAAACCCGGGACCGGCTTTCGGCGGGTGTGCGGCCAGCGCCTCCTCGTTTGGTTCGGTACCCCAGCCGGGAGTGTCAGGCAGAATCAGGTGTCCGTCAACAATCTCGGGGGCCACCGTGAAGATCTCGTCGTCCCAGGGCAGTCGATCGATGTCGGTTTCCATGATCCGCAGATGGGGAACGGCGGCTGCGAAGTGGGCGCTCATCATGGTTGAGAGGTGTCCGTAGAAGTTGTGCGGAGCGACGTGGACCTCGTGAGCATGGGCCGCGGCCGCCACCTTCATCGACTGCCACGTACCGTTCCATACCGCGTCGATGATGGCAACGTCGACGGCCTGCTCACGGAAGTACGGGAGGAACCGTGGCAGTCCGATCAACGTCTCCAGCGAGGCGATCTGGGTGTGACTGTGATCGCGGATGTAGCGGAGCGCTTCGGGACTGTCGTTGTCGTACTCGAGCCAGAAGAGATCGAAGTCCTCAAGCATTCGAAGGATCTCCAGCACCCCGGAGGTCCGGAAGTTGAAGTTGAGGTCGAGCAGGATGCCCATGTCGTCACCAGCGCCCTCACGGAAGGCGGACAGGACGTCATAGAGGCCCTTGAGTACGAGGGGCTCAGCATTCAACTCCGGGTTCCAGGGGCGGCCGAACCCGGGTGCCCACGAACGCAGAGCTCCGTCCCACATCGTGAAGATATTGGTCTTGAGCGCGCCGAAACCTCGATCCCGAACCTCCTCACCGAGAGCCTTCACGCCTGCCAGATCCGTGATCTGGTTTCCGTAGAAGTTGTGGTAGGCGATCCGCCAGGTGCCGCAATGCGACCAGTAGACGCGGATCTTGTCTCGCAGCTTGCCGCCAAGAAGGGTATAGACGGGAACACCGAGGGCCTTCGCCTTGGCATCGAGGAGCGCGTTCTCGATGGCTCCCAAACCCTGTCCGACCACCGAGCCTGCACCGGGCCGGGTGGCGGCGAAGAGCTCGGTGTAGACCCGCTCGTGGTCGTTGACCGATTGGCCGACGACCCTGGTGGCCAGCGCCTCGATCACGGTGCTGACACCGGGCGAACCGAATCCCTCGTCGAACTCGCTCCAGCCGATGATGCCTTCGTCGGTGGTGATCTTGCAGAAGTGGTAGTTACGCCAACCGGCGTCGCAATGGACGGTTTCGACGGCGGTGACGTTGACCGGTGCGGCCGCTTCGGAACTTGGAGCCATGTCGGCAACGTAGGCACCCCTGCCGCCGATCGCCAACCAGCCGCATACGGCGAAGGGTTCGATGGCGCTCTCGGCTGCGGCGACGTAACGTTCGGAACAGGCCCCGGAAGGAGAAATGACGTGAAGGCTGCAGTGCTGACCGAACAACCAGGAGACCTCGTTATCGAGGATCTCAAGATCGATAAACCCGGACCGGGTGAGGTGCTGATCCAGACGGTCGGTGCCGGCCTGTGCCACAGCGACCTCCACTTCATGGAGGGCCTGTTCCGCACGGCCATGCCCATCGTTCTCGGCCATGAGTCAGCAGGCATCGTGCAGGCCGTCGGCGACGACGTCACCTACGTCAAACCGGGTGATCACGTGGTGGCCTGTCTTTCGATCTTCTGCGGCCAATGTCATCAATGCCTTGGCGGACACCCCAACCGTTGCAGCAACCCGCAGGCAACGTCCCGGGCCAAGGACGCTCCGTCCAGGCTGACCCGGGCCGACGGCACCCCGGTCGACCAGATGGCGCGGCTCGGTGGCTTTGCCGAGGAGATGCTTGTCCACCAGAACGGCCTGGTGAAGGTAATCGAAGAAATGCCGCTGGAGAAAGCCTGCCTCATCGGCTGTGGCATAACCACCGGCTTCGGGGCCGCGGTGCGGACCGCGAACGTCCAGGTCGGCAGCACCGTCTGCGTCATCGGCGCCGGCGGAATCGGCCTGGCAGCCATCCAGGGGTCGAGAATCGCCGGGGCAAACAAGATCATCGTTGTCGACGTCTCATCGTCGAAGCTGGAGATGGCAGGCCAGGTTGGGGGAACCCACTTCGTCAACGCATCGGAGACCGACGATGTCGTCGGCGAGGTGAAGGAGATCACGGGCGGCGGCGTCGACTATTCCTTCGAGGCCATCGGACGAAGCCAAACGGTCCGCCAGGCGTTCGACATGCTGACCCTCGGCGGAACTGCAACCGTAATCGGGATGGTGCCCTCCAAGGACGTGGTTGAGCTGAGAGGCATCGACTTCCTCCAGGAGAAGAAGCTCCAGGGCTCGATGATGGGATCCAACCAATTCCGCACCGATATCCCACGGATGATCGAGATGTACCTCGACGGTCGCCTCCTGATCGATGAGATGGTCTCGGCAACGATCGGGCTCGAAGCGGTGAACGAGGGCTACGAGATGATGAAGAACGGCGAAGTCGCCAGGACGGTCATAACCTTCGATTGATCTATACCTGTTGAAGCGGATCTCCGTCGCCCTAGAAGGGGTCCTGCTCCTCATTGAGGGCGAAGCGACCGAGACGGAGGTTCACCCGATCCTGGTGGGCGTTGATGTGCAGCGGCATGGCCTGGAAGTCGCGGAACCGACGGTCGAAGCTCGCGCCCTCTCGGAGGCCGTTGCCGCCGAGCGTTCGCCGCAACAGAGCCATGGCCCGCGATAGCTGTCGAAGCGCTCCGCTCGAAAGCGCCATCTGTCGTAGGTAGTCGGCCTCGGTCGGCACAACCGAGCGCTCGATTCGGTCGTCGACCTGGCGACAAGCGGTCTCCGCGGTAGCGGCGGCGGCGGCGACGAGGGCCATGGCCTCACCCAGATTCAGTTGAACCGTTGGGTGGGAGACCATCTTCTTGCCGAGGATGGAGCGCCGGGATCGAACCTCGGTAATCGTGTCGCGGAGGGCCGAGCCAACAAGTCCAACCCCCATCCAAGCCAGCCAAACATCCGACAGACCGACCCAGTCCTCCCGGTAGCGAGGCGACACTACCGGTGCCTGTCGGAGCGTCTCGGCCCGGTTGGCGCCGAACCATGGGGCACACCGGTCGAGCGGAATCACGAGATCGGTGTAGTGGAGGTCGTCGGTGGCTGAGGCTCGCACGGCGCTGCCGTCCCACGTCGGATCGATCTTGACCGCTTCGTCATCGATGCGGGCGATGGTGAACCGCAGGTCGAGCGGTTCGGCTCGTTTGCCTTCGTCGTCGACCACGACAAAAGCCACGCCGGCCCAGTCGGCATAGCGCCCTCCGGTTCCGAATGCTCCCTTGCCGTTCAAGCGGACATGATCACCTTCGATCACCCCCCGTACGCCTGAGGAAGCGCCGCCAGGAAAGCAGACCGTCTCGCCCGACGCGACTATGCCCGTAAGGAGTTCGGCGTAGTCGGGGCCCAGGCTGCCAACGAAGAGGTGAAAGACCGCCAAGTGGTTCCAGATCACCCAGGCGGTGCTGGTGCAGGCCGTGGCGATCGCCTCCAACTCCCGTCCGATCTGCAGGATTGTTCCCTCACCGCCACCGATGTTTGCCGAGGCGGCCAAGGTAATGACCTCGTTGGCCTTGAGTGATGCGATCAAATCGGGATCGATGGTCCTGGTCCGGTCGGCCTCTTCGGCCTGGAGAAGCATCGCTTCGAGGATCGGCTCAACCGCCAAACGAGCGGGTGGCTCGATCATGTCGGCCACCGGGTCGAGCACGGCGTCCGGCGTTTGGGCGTTTGGAGGGGCCATGGGGCGAAAGCTACCGCAGGGCGACGTATTGCTCCCAGTACGGCGAAGCCGCCCCAGCGACAACCACGATCGGTCGGTGGCCACCGCGGCGGCCGGGTCCTTCGACCGGACCGGCTAGGTACCCTGGCCATTCGTGGCATCAATCAAGCCGACGACGTCCCAACCCGCCGACCCGCTCCGCCGGGCCTTTCTGCGCTCAGCCCTGGCAACCACCATCGGCGTTGCCGCCGTGCCTCTGGCAGCTGTTTCGCCTGCCTCGGCGGCCGAAGAAGGTCCGAGCCCCTACGGCCCCCTGGCCGACCGCGACGGGAGCGGAATGCTTCTGCCCGAGGGCTTCACCGCTCGGGTACTCGTCGTAGAAGGCGAAGTGATCGGTCCTCAGGGGCTTCGGTGGCGGGCGGCAGCCGACGGAGCGGCGACCTTCCCCGGAGAAGACGGGACCTGGTATCACGCCGTCAACCACGAGATCGTCAGCCCCGACGGTGGGGTGTCGGTACTGCACTACGACCCGTCTGGCGCCGTTGTCGACGCCTACTCCGTTCTCGACTCGACGTCGCGGAACTGTGCCGGAGGCCCAACGCCGTGGGGCACCTGGCTGTCGTGTGAAGAGGTGAGCCAGGGGCGAGTCTTCGAGTGCGACGTCACCGGGCCCGGCCAGGGCAGAGCGATCAACGCGCTCGGGAGCTATCGCCATGAAGCGGTAGCGGTCGACGACGGACGTAAGGTGCTGTATCTCACCGAGGACGAGCCAGACAGCCTGCTCTATCGGTTCGTGCCAGACCGCTATCCCGACCTCGACCAGGGCCTCCTGGAAGCGGCCGTGGTGACCGACGGCTCGGTGGCCTGGCTGCCGGTGCCCGATCCAGGGGCGGCCGAGGTTGAGACCCGCTACCAGTTCGAACTCGACGAGGTTGCCCGTTTCAGCGGCGGCGAGGGGATTTGGTATCACGACGGCCGGGTGTGGTTCACCACAAAGGGAGATGGTCGGGTTTGGGAGCTCGACGTGGTCGAGCAGCGGCTGCGCTACATCTGGGATCAGTCATCGGGCACAACGTTGAGCGGGGTCGACAACATAACGGTCGAGCAGGGCTCGGGCGATCTGATCGTTGCCGAGGACGGAGGAAACATGGAGCTGGTGATCATCTCGGCCGAAGGCACGGTGGCACCGCTCCTGAGGGTCACGGGCCACGAAGGCTCAGAGCTGACCGGCCCGGTCTTCAACCCCGCCGGCGATCGGCTGTACGTCAGCTCCCAGCGAGGATCCGACGGACGGGGCGTGACCTACGAGGTGACCGGCCCCTTCCGGGGACCTGATCTCCGTCCGACGCAAACAACATCGACAAACACGTCGACGACAACCACCGCGACCACCGCAACGACGACCGACGCTGAGGCGGTAGCCGGAGCGGAGCGCTCGTCTACGTCGCCGAGCGCAGTGGCACCGCTCGAAGCGGCCGCCGATGGTGAGGGCGCAGACAGCGACGGCGAGGGGCGGACCTGGCTTTACGGCTCGATTCCCGTCGTTGCGTTGGCTGGCATAGCCTTGGGGTCGATCCTGAAACGTCGGCGGGCCGATCCCGGCCCTGAAATCGGGCCAGACGCCGACCCTGGCCCCGACCTGAGCGCCTGAGCGCCCGAAATGGCCGAGCGCCGACCTACAGCTGGTTGCGGCCTCGTTCGATGATGCCGGTCCGACGCTTCTCGATCTCATCCGGGGCAAAGCCCACCTTGGAGCGGAAGGCTCTGGCCCCCTCACTCTCGATCCGCCAACCGTCGGCCAGCGCGGCCGCTTCCTGGTTGCGGTATGTGGCAAGCATCTGGGTGACCCCGTTCGGGTCGTTGCCTGCGATGTCGGTCGCGACGCGCTGGGTGGTTGCAAGCAGATCGTCATGCGCCACCACTCTGTTGACGAGGCCCCAGGTGAGGGCTTCCTCGGCGGTCACGAAGTTGCCGCTGAGGGAGATCTCCCTGGCCCGCCGGACGCCGACAGCATCGGCAAGCAACACGCTGAGCCCCCACCCAGGCATGACGCCGACCCGGGCGTGGGTATCGGCGAAGACGGCACGCTCCGAGGCGATCAGGAAGTCGCAGTTCAACGCGAGTTCGAATCCGCCGGTGATGGTTGCGCCGTTTATTGCTCCAATGAGTGGCTTGGTCCGCTCCGGAAACGGCGAAACGCTGCCCGAACTCCCCATCGACGGATCCTCGACAAGGCCGGCCGGTCTACTGCCGAGTTCCCGCAGATCAAGGCCTGCGGAGAACGCCGGATCGGTACCGGTGAGCACCACAACTGCAACGTCATCGTTCTGCTCGGCTTCCTCAATAGCCTTTTTGAGGCCACGCCGCATCCCGCCGTTGATGGCGTTACGGACCTCAGGGCGGTGCAGGGTCACCGTCGCGACCTGATCCTCGACCCGCATCAGCACCTCATCGGTTATCGGTCGATCCATTGGCGGTCCGGTGGTCGTCATCGATCCTCCTTGTCGGCGGTCTTCGCTTTGTCGGCCGTAGCCGTGTCTTTCCTCAAGGAACTTGCCACGGAGGGCAGACGTCGGATCTTGCCCTCCTCACCCGGTGGTACCACCTTGCCTGCAGCCTGGATCTGCATGTAGGTCGAATGAGCCGAGGTGACGGCGGTGCGGAAGCCCTGGTGGTCCTCCATCTCATTGACCGAGCGCTTGATCATCGATGCCACGAACGGATCCTGACGGGAGATCCGTCCTGCTAGGTCATCGACGAAGTCTTCGAGTTCGTCGCGGGCAACCACGTGGTTGACAAATCCCAGTTCGTTGGCCTGCTCGGCGGTCACGAACTCCCCGAGCCACAGCAACTCCTTGGTCTTGCGTGGCCCGAACTCCCAGGGCACCGAGAAGTATTGGAAGTGGGCAGGGAGGAACCGGGCATCCTCCGAGGCAACGATGAGATCCATTGCCGATGCCACCATCCACCCGCCGTAGATGCACAACCCATGCACGGCCCCGATCGTCGGCTTTGGGATGTCACGCCAGCGGAGAGTGTTGGCAACGTTCAGTTCCCAGGATCGGCGTTGCTCCCCGAGTTGCCCGTCAGGCCAGGGCCGCTCCTCTCGGTCGGCGAGCTCCGAAGGTGTCCCGAGATCATGGCCGGACGAGAAGTGTTCACCCTCGCCCCGCAACACGATGACGCGTACATCGTGATCGTCGACCGCCCGATCGAACGCGTCTTCCAGCTCTTCGAGCAGGCGACGCGATTGAGCGTTTCGATACCGGGGTCGACTCAGGACAACCCGTGCGACCCGTCCTTCGACCTCGTAGCGAACCAGCGGACCCTCTTCAGCGCTGTCGGCAGTGCTCTTGGTGGATTCCCCCATCGCGACATCGTAGGTGTCAGCGATCCATCCACTCGAAACGAGTGCCGCTTCCGAGGGGCTGGAAGCTCACCTGGCGTCGCTCGAGGAAACTGCTGATTCCCTCACCGACGTCCTCGCCTTGGAGCGATTCGACCATCAGGGTCTCGGCGTGGTTCAACGCCTCGTGGCCAGACAACGCAGCCTCGGTGTTCATCTGGTGCTTAATGGTCGCCATCGAGGCCGGCGATACGTTTGCGGCAAGGTCACCGGCATAGGCCATGACGGCCCCCATCAGCTCGTCGCCGTCGAAGACGCCGTTCACGATCCCAAGTTCGGCCGCCTCCTCCGAGAGCACAACGCGGGCCGAGAGCAGCAGGTCCATGGCAACCGCTCGGCCTGCAATGTTGTTCAACAGCCAGGCCATGCCGTACTCGGCGATCAGACCTCGTCTGGCGAAAGCGGTTGTGAACTTCACGCCCTTGGCCGCGAATCGGAGATCGCACTGCAGGGCGTAGGCGAGCCCGACCCCGGCGCAGGCTCCGTTGATGGCGGCGATCATCGGCTTGGTGATGTCGAGCGGGGCTGTCCTGGCGATGGCCTGGTTGGGAAGAGCATGGTCGTCCGGTCCGGCCTGATGGGCCAGATCGGCACCGGGGCAGAATCCCCGGCCCTTGCCGGTGAGCACGATCACCCGCACCGCATCGTCGGCCTCGGCCTGACCAAGCCGCTCGAAGTAGGCGACCTCCATGTTCCCGGTCATGCCGTTCATCGAGTCGGGGCGGTTGAACGACAGCACGGCCACGCCATCATCGACCTCGTAGGTGCAAAGGTCGGCTCCACCATCGTCATGTTCGCTCATGGCGCCGACCGTAGCGTCTGGCATTGGATCATCACCAAGGCCGAGCCGGTCTGCGGCAACGGCTGGCAGCTGCGGCCCCGACATGCCAACAATGCCCCATGCCGAAATTGACCGAGCCCGAGCTGACCGACTTTCTCGACGAGAGTGGCAACCTGCTACGCCTGGCGACTGTCGACGCCGACGGCATGCCACGCCTGGTTCCTGTGTGGTTCACCCATCGAGATGGCACGATCCTCTTTACGCCGCGGGCCGAGTCGGTGTTTCTGGCAAATCTCCGCCGCGACCCACGCATTGCACTCTCGATCGATGAGGACCCTCTGCCTTATCGAAAGGTGAGCGTCCAGGGCCGGGCCGAGATCGTCCACGAAGTCGGAAATGACGACGAGTGGCGTGCCGTATACCGAGAGATCGCCTGCCGTTTCATCGACGCCGAGGCGGCAGACCGTTACCTCGCCGCCACCAACGATCAGCCCCGGGCGCTGGTTTCGGTCACCCTGGCCGACTGCAAGGTTTCGACCTGGCGCATGCCGGTGGAGAACGAACCCGGTACCGGGATATGGGCCAAGCGCTACTACGCAGACGGAAGCCGGATGGCCAACGGATAGACCGGAGGCGTGGCATGAGTTGTCGAGACCGTAGTCTCCTCGACATCGAGGACATGGGGTGATGACGTGTCACCGAACAAGACCGGGATCAGGAGATGAGTGACGTGGAAGCAAACAAACTAGGTAATGGCCAATTGCGGTTCGGCTGGCTGTCGCCCGTGATCGGTAACCGTTGGAGCGAACATCGCTCAATCGTGTTGCATCAGGAGAAGCACATCCTGCCGACCGCGCTCCCCCACTTCGATTCCTTGTGGATCGCCGACCATTTCTATGGCTTCGATTCCAAGACCGACCCTTTTCTCGAAGGCTGGACGACCCTTACCTGGCTGGCAGCCAAGTTCCCAGATGTCGCCCTGTGTCACCATGTGCTCGGCCACGGCTACCGACCACCGGCCTTGACGGCGAAGATGGCTTCGACGTTGCAGACCTTGTCTGGGGGACGCTTCATTCTCGGCATCGGGGCCGGTTGGAGGGAGGACGAGTACCTCGCATACGGCTACGACTTTCCCAAGCCATCGGTTCGCTTCGCTCAGCTCGAAGAGGTCGTCGCCATCTGCCGCCTGATGTGGACCGAGGACGAGCCCAGCTTTGACGGCACCTACTACTCGATCGACGGCGCTGCGGCTTCCCCCCTTCCCGACGTTGTCCCCCCGATCTGCATAGGTGCCTCGGGCAAAAAGGTCGGTCTACCCCTGGCAGGCCGGCTGGCCGACATCTGGAACGGAACCAATCGGGGCAGCGAGGACGATTGGAAACGCCGGGTCGACATCGTCGCCCAGTCGGCGAGCGATGCCGGGCGCAACCTGGCCGACATCGAGGTCAGCACGACCTTCGAGAAGGCGCTGCCGGAAACCGACGCCGAAGCCGAGGAACTGCTTGACTTCCTCGGCCATTGGGCCGACCTCGGCGTCCAGCACTACGTTATGGACTTCGGTCATCCACCGACACCCGAGCACGTGCACCGCTTCGTCGAATCGGTCATGACGCCACTAAAGAATCGGTAGAAACCACCATGCCGAACGAAACGTCGCTCGACCCCAACCCATCGAGGGCCGAGGCGGTCGACCGGGCCTGGGCCAACCTCACGACCTCGGGGCCGACGCTCAACTCAGCGGAGCGGATCTCGGTCCTGGCAGCCGCCCGAGCCGCCTGGGCCGCCAGGGGCGACGATGCGAAGCAGGGGGGCCTGCTGGAGGAGGCTGCCTATTGGCTTGCCAAGGATGCCGGAGGCCTCACCGGCGAAGTGGTTGCCGACTTCGAGGCCCGAGGTCTCGACCGGTTCCGCTACCTGGAAGTCGTCGGGTTGGTCGCTCGTTTGTCGAATATCGACTTCTACCTCCGAGGTATCGGGGCTCCCCTGATCACCCTCCCGACGGCCGACGGCACGTCACCGACCGGTGAGATCGAGCCCTCGGCCGCAATCACCGACGGCTGGGTGCCTGCAATCGGTCCGATGTTCGCACCGGCCAGCCTCGATGCCTTTCCGGCAGAAGGCAAGGCGCTCCGAGACATCCATGAGCCCATGTACATGCCAATGAAGCAGATGGGCGACCCCGGCTTTGTCGATGTGCTGACCAGGGCTCAAATCGAGTTCATCGCCGGTCGTACATCGTTCCTCAACGAGTGCTTTTATTGACTGCTCGCCCACACCCGCATGCTCCGTGCGAGCAGCGATGCCCTCGAACTCGGTATCGACATCAACGCGGTTGCCGACGGCACAGCCCCCGGCGTCGACCATGGGGCCGAGCTTCAGTCCCTGGCCACGGCGCTCACCACCAATACCGGCTCGGAACCCGCACGGGAACGCGATGCCCTGGTTGCTGTGGCCGGTCCTGCGGTTGCCGAACGTGCCATCGGCGTTTGCGCCACATTTCAGATGATGAACCGGTTGCTCGACGGCGTCGGAGCACCGATCAACCCTGCGCTCCACTCCATCGCGGCCGAACTCGGCTTTGACCCGGCCGAACTCCCCCGTTAAGGCTGAGTCCACACAAACGGCAATCGTCAAACGCCACACCTGGGGAAGCTGATGACCAAGGATCTCGAAGAGCTCGACAAGCGTCGCCAATTGGTGGCAGGCATGGGTGGTGAGGATTCGATCGCCTTCCATCATGGGCGCGGCAAGCTGACGGTGCGGGAGCGCCTCGACCTGCTCGTCGACGAGGGCTCCATGGAGGAGTTTGGTCATCTTCAAGGCCAAAGCAGCTATGGGCCTGACAACGAGCTTGTCGACTTCACACCAAAGGGTGAGGTCAACGCCATGGCCGATGTGGACGGTCGACGAGTCGTGGTTAGCGGTGGCGACTTCACCGTTCGGGGCGGCTCGGCGTCAACGTCGTTCGGCGGCCTCGGCCAGGAGACCCGCCCATCCGAGCGGGCGAGAGAGTGGCGCCTTCCCTACATTCGTCTCCTCGACGCGGCCGGAGGAAGCGTCCGTGGCTTCGAGGACATTGGCAGGACCTACCTGCCGGACGGCAACGAGTTCACCTATCCCGACGTACAGCTCCTCAACCTGGTTCCCGTGGTTTCGGCAGTTATGGGCTCGGTGGCTGGCCTTCCGGCTGTCAATGCATGTATGGCTCACTGGAACGTGATGGTCGAGGGCACTTCGCAGATCTTTCCCGGTGGACCGCCGGTGGTGAAGGCGGCCCTTGGCTACGACATCGACAAAGAGGATCTCGGCGGACCGCAGATCCACACCCGGATCAGCGGCTGTGTAGACAACCTGGCAGCCACGGAGGCCGAAGCCCTGTCGATGATCAAGCGCTTCCTGTCGTACCTGCCGTCTTCGGTCTACGAGATGGCCCCCTTCGTCGAGACCGACGATCCCGTCGACCGCATAGCCCCCGAGCTGCGGGAGTTGGTTCCAGCCAACCCCCGCAAGATCCACGATGCCCGCAAGATGATCGAGGCCGTGGTCGACGAGGGTTCCTTCTTCGAGATCGCGCCTAGCTATGGACGGTCGCGGATAACGGGCCTGGCCCGCATCGGTGGCTATCCGATCGGGTTGATGTCGAACGACCCGCGGTTCAACGGAGGAGCCACCGACGTGGCAGGCGGATCGAAGGTCAGCCGACTTCTGCAACTCTGCGACACCTTCCATTTACCGATCATTTCGTTGGCTGACGAGCCGGGGTTCCAGGTCGGGATCGACTCAGAGAAGGAGGGCATCGAACGGGCAGGGGCACGCCTGGTTGCACTGACCTGTATGACCCGCATGCCGTGGATGACCATGGTGATTCGGCGGCTCTACGGCGTGGCCGGTCAATGTCATCATCGGCCGACCGGGATGTTCCGCCGGTACTGCTGGCCGTCGAGCCGCTGGGGCTCGATGCACATTTCGGGTGGAGCCTCGGCTGCCTACCGGCGCGAGATCGAGTCTGCCGACAACCCCGAGGCCAAACGCCAGGAGATCGAAGATCGTCTCAACGCCCTCGCCTCACCCTTCCGAACGGCTGAGGCCACCGGGCAGGACATCATCGACCCCGCTCGAACCCGGCCCCTGATCGCCCGTTTCGTCAAGGACGCTCAGCCCATTCTCGCCGGTCAACTCGGACCGCCGGCGCTCCCCTACTTGCCCTGAGGCCACAGGAACCCCAGGTCTGCTTCGCCCGCTTAGGGAACGATTAGTTCGAGGCGCCCACAGCTGATGCAGCGGTAGGCGTGAATGTCGACCCGGAGCTTGCCGAATCGTTTAGCCCCTCCGAACACACCTTTTTCCAGGACGCCCGGTATCCAGCGGAGATTGCCACGTGTTGACTCACCGGCGTCTTCGATGAAACCCGGCTCGAGGTTGCCCTCGCAGTGGATACAGCTTCGCATGATGCCCGATCACCTTTCGGTTCGGCCCAAGGCTGATCGGGCCGGGAGCTACTCTAGGGCCACTCGGTGTCGTCGCCGGTTCGGGGCTCGGCCCCGATGGCGGCGTTGAGCACCTCGGTCAACTCGTTCGGCTCGTCGGTTCCGATCCGGAAGGCTTTGCCGTCGCGGAAGTTCAGCTGTACCGCGTCGAGTCCCCACACGTTGTACATCCAGCCCTGGGGCGTGATGCGGACGCCGAAGCCGTACCACAGCTTGTTTCGCACAGCCTCAACCCGGTGTACTTCAGCCAGATCGATCTGCCTGGACGGCCAGCCGAATCGGAAGCAAACCGACGCCTGACTCCCGTCGACGGTGACCGTCATGCGGCTGAACCCAATCAGCACAACCCCGATGAAGGCCAGGAAAGCAGCCATGACAAACAGGCCGCTCACTTTGGCTGACGAGAGTGAGATGATGACGAGAAGCAGCAACGCCAGGCCTACAAAAACCGGTAGTGCGAACTTGCCGGACTGGGTGTGCTGGTAGTCCATGATCGTCCACGTTAGCCAGTGACTAATCGTTCCTGGCTCGTCGAGGTACGGCGACGATGTCAGGCAGGGGGTCGATCTGCGATGACCCCCAATTCAGCGAGCCGAAGGATCTCCGAAGGATCAAGACCCCCGATTTCGGCCAGTACCTCGGCGTTGTGCTCGCCGAGACGGGGCGACCGTCGTCGTACCCTTGGTGGTGTCGCCGAGAGCCGAAGAGGAATGCCGGGAGTGCTGAACGGCCCCATCCCTGGCTGGTCGAACCCGACGAACAGGGAGCGATCGCCAAAATGGGGGTCTTCGACAAGACCTCCCGCGTCGAGAACGGGCGCAGCCACGATGCCGCGATCCTGGAGCTCAATCGCGACCTCCCGCTGGTCCTGAGTGCGGGTCCAGGCCGTGATCGTTGCATCGATATGGTCGTGATTCTCCAACCGGTCAGCCAGCGAGAACCTGGCAGCCTCCTCCGTGCCCATCAGGGAGCAGAGTTCTCGCCAGTCCTCGTCACCGGTTATGGAGATCGCCAACCACCGGTCTTCACCGGCGCAGCGATACACGCCCTGCGGAGCCGCCTCGATGCTCCGGTTGGACGAACCTTCCGTTACCGCACCCATCTGAGCCGCCAGCAGCTGATCGCCGACCGCTGCAACGGTTGCCTCGAACTGAGCGACCTCGATCGTCTGACCGCGGTGCCCCGAATCGACCTCACGGTCCCAGAGAGCGATCAGCAACGCGCTCGTTGCGTGAAGTCCGGCGATCGGGTCTGGCCAGGCGATGCCGCCCTTCCATGGTCGCTGATCGGCGTAGCCAATGAGCGAAGACAGGCCGGCGTGGGAATCAACCGACGACCCGAACGCCAGCCAATGCTCGGCCGGGCCGCTTCGCCCATAGCCCGGCATCGTCACATAGATCAGTTCTGGATTCAGCTGGTGGAGTCGGTGCTCATCAAGACCGAACTGAGGCATCACCCGTGAGCTGTAGTTCTCGATGACCACGTCGGCCCACGGCACCAGCTTCTCGAAGGTCGGCACGCCGTGGTCGGCCGCCAGGTCGAGGGCGAGCGAGCGTTTGCCGATCGAGAATTTGGTGAGGTGACCGTTGCGATTCCACTGCTCATCGCCCTGGTCGTTGTTTGGGAAGTACTTGACGGTTTTCACCATCGAGTCCGGCATCCGGAGCGGGCCTCGACCCCAAGGTGCCTCGACCCAGACAACGTCGGCGCCAAGTTCGGCCATGATCCTCGTCGACAGCGGCCCGGCCCACACTCGGGTGAGGTCGAGCACTCTCAGGCCTTCGAGCGGGCCGCCTTGGTTGGCATCCTCCAACGACTGGGAGGGAGCCTCCCAATCGTTCGACGCGGTCGAGCCGGGCCCCTCGTCGGCCTGGCCCTCTCCACGCCACGGATGCCCGCTCATTCGAAACGGTCGTCCCGGCACCAGAGGAACTCTTTCGGCATCTGCTTCGCCGGTGTCCTCGTTTGCCGCGTCGGGCAGTGGTGCCGGCCGCCAGTAGTCACGCTCAGCCAGTTGGGGGTCGGCCAGCAGCTGGTCCATCGTCGCGACGGGAGTGGCCGGGACCCGCACCGCCTGCAACAGCTCGACGATGTCGGCCGTGTCGCGCTCAGCCAGCCATGGTCTCAGGGCATCATCAAGAACATGGGGCAGTACCTGGAAGTCCAGGGGCGAAGCGATGTCCGGCCGGTCGAGCAGATGGGACAGCTCGGTGATGTCGAGCAACCGTTCGACCTGATCGGCTGACGGCGCCGAAACACAGACCCAACCGTCGGCACAGGGATAGATCGAATTCGGCTGGCCCTGGCCCGTGAACCGGTTCCCCATACGTTTGAGGATGTCGCCCCCACCGAGCGTGTACCGCAGCATCGTGAACTGGTGCAACGCCACCATCGTCTCGATGTGGCTGACCTCCACCCGTTGTCCAACGCCGGTCCGCCGACGAACCATCAACGCCGACATTGCTCCGACGAAACCGAAAAGCCCCGAGGCGTAGCGAGGTTGATTCGGGGGACCCAAGATCGGCTCGCGTTCAGGGTGACCATAGAGATAGAGATGGCCACCCAGCGCATAGTCGGCGATGTCGGCTCCCCGCCAATGGGCGTAGGGACCACTCGATCCGTATGGCGAGATCTGGACGTGAACGATCTCGTCGTTTGGAGGGTTCAGCGGGTTCAGCGGTTCGTCGGCCGAGCTCTCGATCACCACGTCGGACCGATCGAGAAGATCCGCCATCGCGCCGTCTGCCATCGGGCCGGTCCGCTGCTTGGCCGCATCGACATAGATCGACTGCGGCAAGGGAAGGTCGCTCTCGCCGACCAAAACGACCTCGGCCCCATGGTCGGCGAACAGCTTGGCGCAGTAGCCGCCGGCCAACGAGCCGGCCAGCTCGACAACCATGAGGTCCTGAAAACGTTTCATCGTTAGGTTTCGAGGGGATCAGGGCCGCACAGCCCGCTTGGGCCGCTGAGCCAGCTTGTGCAGCATTGGTTGGGCTAGCTTCACGAACGTGCAGGCAAGGCGGCGGGTCTCCCGGGGATCGATGAGGTCCACCACGTCGCCGTTCATGGCCGCCTTGAACGGCGAGCGCATCCTCAGCAGCCGCTGCTCGATCATCTCGCGGTGGGCATCGGGGTCCGGGGCGGCTTCGATCTCGCGACGGTAGGCGGCGGCAACACCGCCCTCGATGGGAATGCCTCCCCATTCACCGGCCGGCCAACCGAACCGCAGGTTCAGCCCGCCGGGCTGCCCGATGCTGTTTGGGGCGTCGGCGGCAACGCCGTAGCTCTTGCGGACGTTGAACTCGACCTTTGGCACGTCGGCCTCGGCCGACGCGATCAGCGCCCTGACGCCTCGCCGCATGGTTGCCTTGCGTTCGGCATCGGAACCCAGCATGAAACCTGGCATGTCGAGGAAGATGACAACAGGCAGGTTGAAGGCATCGCAGAGATCGACGAAATGGGCGTACTTATCGGCCCCGTCGCCGTCGACGGCTCCCGCCAGCTTCATGGGATCGCTGCCGATGACGCCGACGCTGTATCCGTCGAGCCGGGCAAAGGCGGTGATGACAGCCCCCGCGTAGTGGCGCCGCATCTCGAAGAACTCGCCGTTGTCGACGACGTGACGGATCAGCTCGCGGGCGTCGTAGCCCCGTCGTCGATTCTCGGGGATGATGTGGAGCAGCTCTTCGGGCCGACGGTCGGGAGGATCACCAGTCTCAACCCGAGGAGCGACATCGGCCGTGGTGTTCGGCAAGTAGGAGAGGAACTGACGGATCTGATCGAAGGCGTCTTCTTCGCTTTCGGCGACGTTGTCGACCTGGCCACTCTCGTACACGTGCATCTTGTAGCCACCGAGTTCCTCCTTGTTGAGCGTCTCACCGATGGCCCGCTCAACCACGGGCGGGCCCGAGGGGAAGATCTGCGACTGTTCCTTCACCATCACCGTGAAGTGTGACATCAGGGCCGCGGCCGCAGGCCAGCCTGCCACCGATCCCATGATCCCTGACGCCACCGGCACCTTGGTCATCAGCTCGACGCCTTCCCACCAGAGATCGCCCTGGGGCAGCGACATCTTGCCAGACTCCTCGTCCGACTTCGAGCTGTGCCCGACCCCCTCCCGCAGCTGCACGTAGGGGATGCCGAACTGGAGAGCAAGCGGTTGCGCGAACTGGTGCGGGATCTTGTGCACGTTGTGGGGGCTGCCGCCGGAGATGGTGAAGTCGTCACCCCCGATGGCAATGGGGCGGCCGTCGATCTCAGCCAGCCCCATAACGTAGCCACCGGGTGTGAAGGCAATGATGTTGCCGTCGTCGTCGTATTCCGGACCACCCATCATCGGCCCCATCTCGACGAACGAGCCGGGGTCGACCATCTTGTCGAGACGTTCGCGCACGGTATACCGACCGCCACTGTGCTGGCGGGCGATCCGTTCCTCACCACCCATCTCGGAAGCCAGACCTTTGATGTAGCCGATCTCTGAGACCGCGTCCTCCCAGGTCATACCTGGTCTCCACGTCTGACGTTTCGGATCTACTGGCACCTAGTCCCCCTTCGATTCGCGGCGACATCGTAACCCACCGCCTGCCGGGCCCAGAAGTTGCCGTAGCCCACCCGCTGTCTATGTTGGTCGCTACCTCTCGGCCAGAACGTGAGCTGGTGAGTCGAGCTGGGCTACAGTCCGGCGAGCATGACAGCCGACGTTGCGGCCCTTCACACGGTTGGGCCGAGCAAGGCAAAGGGGACTGGAGAATGGTGGAGATTCGAGCCGAGATCGCGGCCACGGTTTGGAAGGTCGAGGTGGAGGTCGGGCAGACCGTCGAGCAGGACCATGAGCTCGTCATTCTCGAGTCGATGAAGATGGAGATTCCCGTCATCGCCACCGCAGGCGGCAAGGTGGCCCAGGTGCACGTGGCCCCCGACGACC
Source organism: Phascolosoma agassizii (assembly GCA_035593235.1). NCBI lineage: Eukaryota > Metazoa > Annelida > Sipuncula > Phascolosomatiformes > Phascolosomatidae > Phascolosoma > Phascolosoma agassizii. The sequence goes on along the minus strand of JAVJHY011057995.1, from coordinate 633,220 downwards.
GGGTCAACGAAGGCGACCTGCTCGTCACCCTCGAATAAGACCGAGGCTCGCCTCAGCCAACCAGCCGCCGTCAACAGCGAGCCGTTTCGTTCGGTCGTCGAAGCGAGATCTAGGATCGAGTCTCATGGCTCTTGACACTGATCCTCGTATCGATGACGAGCAGCTCTTCGCCGATGCTGTCGCGGTCGCAAACATTCCTACTCTGCTCATGGTGCTCGTGCAGCTGACGGGCGAGATGCACTGGATGGAGGAGCCCTACCGGCCAAAACGCCAGCAGGGCATGGGCGACAACGACAGTGGTGGGCTCACCGAGGCTGCCCAGATCGAGGTTCGCGAGGCTGCGCTTGAGGCGATCGTGTCCTGGCGAGCCGGTCGGCCGGTGGCAATTCCTGAGCCGTCACCCGAGTTGCTTGTCGACATGCTGAGCTGTGCCATGGGCGAAACGGTTCCTCCAGAATACGGGAACTTCACGGCTGCTCAGCTCGGACATCGTCCGGTTGAGCATGAGCCGATACCTGTCCCGACCGGGTTCCACGTCGTCATCATCGGGGCCGGCGTTTCCGGCATTTGTGCCGCCGTCAATCTCCAAGCGGCTGGGGTTCGGTTCACCGTCATCGAGAGGAATCCAACCGTTGGTGGGGTGTGGCTGGAGAACCGCTACCCAGGGGCAGGTGTCGACACCCCGAACCACCTCTACTCCTATTCCTTCGCCCAGTACGACTGGACAAAATTCTTTGCCCTGCGCGACGAGCTGTGGGGCTACCTGGAGGATGTCACCGACCGATTCGGGCTGCGACCAAGTATCCGTTTCGATACGACGGTGTCCGAGACGGCCTATGACGCCGAGACCCAGTCGTGGACGGTCAGCGTCACCACGCCCGATGGCGGCTCCGAGGAGCTGGCGGCCAACATCGTCATCAGCAGCACCGGGATTTTCAATCCGGCCGTCTATCCCGACATCGATGGCATCGACGACTTCGCCGGAGCGTCGTTCCACACGTCGAAGTGGCCTGAAGACGTCGACCTCACCGGCAAGAACGTTGCCATCATCGGCAACGGTGCCAGCTGCATGCAGACCGCACCCGAGATCCAGAACGACGTCGGTTCGCTCACGATCTTCCAGCGATCGAACCACTGGGCCGCCCCTTTCGACCAATTTCGTCGGCTGGTGCCCGAGCCCCTCCGGTTCCTACTGCGGGAACTGCCGATCTATCAGGCCTGGTACCGGGTTCGCCTCGGCTGGACGTTCAACGATCGCCTGCACTCGGCCCTGCAGAAGGATCCCGATTGGGAGCACCCTGAGAGGGCTCTCAACGCGACCAACGACGGGCACCGTGCCTACTTCACCAACTACGTGAAGAACGAGTTGGGTGATCGAGACGACCTTCTCGACAAGGTGCTACCGACCTATCCCCCGTTCGGCAAGCGCATGTTGATGGACAACGGTTGGTATCGGATGTTGCGTAATCCCAATGTTGAGTTGGTCGATGACTCGATCACGCGGATCGAGGCAAATCGGGTTGTCACCGAGACCGGCGATGCTTACGACGCTGACGTTCTCGTGATAGCGACCGGCTTCGACGTGTTGCGCTTCATCACAACGTTCAACGCTGTCGGCCGCGAAGGTCGCACCCTCCGTGAGGTCTGGGAAGACGACAATGCCAAGGCCTACCTCGGCACTGTCGTACCCGAGTTCCCGAACTTCTTCACCCTGTACGGACCGAATCTTCAGCCCGGTCACGGTGGCAGCCTCATCTTCGTGATCGAGATGCAGATGCGCTACGTCATGGACATCATCACCAAGATGGCCAAGGGCGACATCGGTTCGATCGAGGTGCGTCCGGAGGTGAGCGACGCCTACAACGACAAGGTCGACGAAGCCCACGAGCACATGGTGTGGACCCATCCCGGCATGTCGACCTACTACCGGAACGACCGAGGCCGGATCGTGGTCAACAGCCCGTACCGCAACGTCGACTTCTTCGAGATGACGAGCGAAGCCGACCTCGACGAGTACGTCACTGAGCCCCGACGCGCCTGACGGAGTGGAGGTTTCGAGAGCCATCGCTGAAGGCCGACGGTTCAATCGTGACCGAAGCAGACCGATCGGTCGAACGTCTCATTCGTGCGAGCCTCGGTGAGCGATGCCCCAGCGATGCGTTACTCGGCGAGGAGTACGGCGAGCTGGGATCGTCGAACCGGACGCGGATCATCGACCGCATCGACGCAACATCATTCTTCGCCGCTAAGGATCCACCTCGCGGGTCCACCTCGCGCTTCAGATCGGAGAGCGAATCGCTGTCGCGGTGGTCGCGGCGCCAGCACTAGGTCTGCGCTGGTTGGCAACCCTTGGAGGGGTCGCCTATGAAGCGGCTTGGGGCAAGATGGCGGCCCAGTCCGCTCGCCAACGCCGAAACGGCTACGGGTGACGAACACCCCCGAGATCGACAAAGCCGTCGTCGATGCCTTTCCGATCGAATCGGCCCGCCGCCGCCCGCCTCGACACGGCGGCCCGAACCAAGCCCGGTCGGCCTTGTGGAGCTGGTCCATGGCGACATCGACGGCATCCTCGTCGAGTGCCGTCACATCTGGGGGCCGTTGAGGCTTCGGCAGCCGCAGTCCATACGGATCTCTTTCGGTTTCGAGATTTTTTTGGTGCTCGGCGTTGATAGTCGAACAAATGTTCCCTATGATGAGAGGACTCGATCGAAGCCATGGGCTTCCCGTTACCTCTTGATCTCGTTGCCTGGCGTCTCCGCCGGCTAGAGATCACTTTGCAGTACGGGCTTGGTTGTGATGGCTGATTCGATCGAAATGGTGTTGTCACCGTTGAACGATGTGGTTCGCTCCTGCGATCCGTCGAGCCTCGACCCCGGTGGCCTACGCACGGCCACCACAAGTGCGAGGAAGCTACAGCGATCGGTCGAGGCCTTGCTTGTGCTGATCGCCAGACGGTCCAACGACCTGGCCGCCAACGGCGAGGGGCCGGATGCTCGGGAGGTGATGGTAGGCACCGGACAGGTGTCGGCTCGCCAGGCCCGAAGCGACGCAGCCCGAGCCGATGTGACCGCAGCGCTACCGTCGGTATCGGAGGCCGTCAAGCGGGGCCGGGTCGGGGGCGAACACCTCGATGCGATCACGGCCGGAACCCGCAAGCTAAGCAAAGCTGAACGCGCCGCCTTGGTCGAGCAAGACGAGTTGATTGCTGACGCCGCTGCCTCACAACCAGTCGACACGTTCAACGCCTGGTTCCGTCGCCGCGTCGACGTGATCTGTGAAGACCACGGTCGCCAACGCACCGAAGACCAACGGGCAGAGGCCGAATTCCGTTCCTGGCGGACACGAGACGGGATGGGCCACTTCCGAGGCACCCTCGATCCCCAACGATTCGACATCTTCACCGGCGCCATCGAGCGACACATGCGCTCGATGGCCAAACAAGCAAAACAAACCAACGGGTCGCCGCAGGCCACCAATGGTGATCAAGCCGGTGAGGGGCTGCGACTCGACGCCAACCTCGCCGCCGCAGCTCTGGTCGAGTTGGTGTCCGGCGGCAACGGGCGGCACGGTCGGGCTGAGATCAAACTCATCGTTGATGCCAACACGTTGCTCGACGGGCCGCATGAGAACACGGTCAGCGAAACCAGCACCGGCACACCGGTGCCGCCGGAGACGGTCGATAGGTACGCTTGCACGGCCGACATTCAGCGGGTGACGCTCGACCCCGCGACGGTCAAAATCGACGTTGGTCGGAAGTATCGCACCGCCACCGAAGCCCAATGGTCTGCGTTGATCACGTTGTACTCCCGATGTGGCTGGCACGGCTGCGATCGACCGGTCGATTGGTGCCAAGCCCATCACGTGATCACCTGGGATGACCTTGGAAATACCGACCTCAGCAACCTACTGCCGCTGTGCAACCAGCATCACCATGCTGTGCATGAAGGAGGGTGGCGGATCGAGCTTGACCCCGACCGGACGGTGAGGCTCTACAGCCCCGACGGCGGTCTTTGGCAAACCACTCATCCCGACCGACTACAAACCTGGCTGGCTTCCCGCCCGCCTGACCGGCTCAAACTCCAACCGTCTAACCGACCGAGAGCCCAAACATGAGGCCATCTCCTGAGCTCAATCTCACCGAGGCGGGCCGGGCCGCAGCCACCGATAGACCCACTACGCCGCAACGGCTACGGGGACCGGGCCAAGCTGGCGCCGGTCAGGGATGGCGCGCCTCAGGCTCGGCGGCCGCCCTCGATCTCGTTGAGATCAAGATGGTTCCGCAGACTCAAACATCACACCCTTGGCCGCCAACCGGTCGATGGCAGGTGCGACCACCGGCGAGTAGCCATAGGCCGACAGGAACGGCGCCGCCAACTGATCGGCCATGACCAGGAGGATGTTCGGTCTGGTCACGCTCGATCCCCGCCGGGTTCGTCGGTTGACCGGTAGACGGCGACCTGATCGGGAGGCATCGGTTCGTTACCAAGGATGAGGTCGGCCGCCCGCTCGGCGATCATCATCGTCGGAGCGTAGATGTTGCCGTTAGATACCACCGGCATCACTGAAGCGTCGACAACACGAAGCCCATCCATACCGTGGACCCGCAATGTTGCCGGGTCGACAACGGCATCGTTGTCGATCCCCATCCGGGCTGTGCAGCTCGGATGAAGGGCGGTTTCGGCATCGCGGGCAACCCAGTCGATAATCTCGTCATCGGTCTCGACCGACGGCCCTGGTGAGATCTCACCGCCGTTGAACGGCGCAAAGGCCGGCTGGCTCAAGACCTTGCGAGCAACCCGAACCGCTTCAACCCACTCACGACGGTCCTGCTCGGTCGACAGGTAGTTGAACCGCACGGCCGGGTGCCTGTTCGGGTCGGTCGACGTGATTTTCACCGATCCCCGGGCATCGGAATACATCGGCCCAACGTGGACCTGATAGCCATGCCCGCCGGTTGGCGCCGTGCCGTCGTAGCGAACTGCGATCGGTAGGAAGTGGAACATGAGGTTCGGATACGGCTCGTCGGGGTTGCTGCAGAGGAACGCTCCGGCCTCAAAATGGTTGGTGGCGGCCGGGCCCCGTCGAAACAGCCACTGGAGTCCGATCCAGGGAGCTCGCCACTTTGCCAGGTGGGGCTGCATGGAGACCGGCTCGTCGCATGAGTATTGCATGTATACCTCCAGGTGATCCTGAAGATTTTCGCCAACGCCGGGCAAGGCGGCCACGGTCTCGATGCCGAGGGGCCCAAGATGGTCCGGATCACCGATACCGGAGAGTTGCAGCAGTTGAGGGCTGTTGAACGCTCCTCCGCAGAGTACGACCTCGGTTCCCTTTACCTCAACCGTCCTCCGACCTTTGCGATACACCACACCAACCGCTCGATGTCCCTCGACCAACACCCGGCCGACCTTGGCCCTGGTGACAACCTCAAGGTTTGCTCGGTCCATCACCGGGTGGAGGTATGCCCTGGCCGCACTGAGGCGTCTACCGCGGCGGACATTCTTGTCGAAGGCGGCAAAACCCTCCTGCCGCCAGCCATTCACGTCGTCGGTACGGCGGTAGCCGGCCTGTGGTCCCGCCTCCAGCCAGGCTTCGAACAGTGGCGAGGTCGCCGGTCCCCGCTCCAACTCAAGTGGGCCGTCGCCCCCTCGCCAGTCGTCGGCCCCCGCCAGGCACGTCTCCAGACGCTTGAAGTACGGCAGGCAGTGGGCATAGCTCCAGTCTTCAAGACCCGGCATGGCGGCCCACTTGTCGTAGTCCATGGGATTCCCACGCTGGAAAATCATCCCGTTGATGCTCGACGAACCACCGAGCACCTTGCCTCGGGCGTGATACACCTGGCGACCGTTCATGTGCGGCTCGGGCTCGCTCGTGTAGCGCCAGTCGTAGAAGCGGCTGCCGATCGGGTAGGTCAGCGCCGCCGGCATGTGTATGAACACATCCCACCGGTAATCGGGCCGGCCGGCCTCCAGCACCAGGACCCGATTCTTTGGATCAGCGCTCAATCGATTGGCCAAACAGCAACCAGCCGATCCACCTCCGACGATGATGTAGTCCCAGCTGGAGGAGGATCCTGCGGAGGGTGCCATGGCGCGAGTGTGACACAGGAATCAGCCTCGGGACTGCGGCTCGAAGGCACCAATTCGATAGCGGCTACTCGACGGTTGCGGTGCGTTCCCGTTCAACAAGGTCCCAGTCGATCTCGAATCCCAGGCCAGGCCTGGTTGGGGCATGGACCCGACCGTCGACGAATTGGATGTCCTCGACGAGGCCATAAACGTTGGCTCCCGTGCAGGGGAAGAACTCGAAGAACTCACAATTCGAAACGGCCATCGTGACGTGCAGATTGGCCACGTTGTTCAGCGAATTGCCCCCGTGGTGGATCTCGCATTGCATTCCGAACCCCTCAGCGAGGTGGCATAGACGCACCAGGGGCGTGATGCCGCCGGTTACGGCAACGTCACCCCTCAGAATGTCGGTGGCGTACTGGGTGATCCATGGCGTCATGCCGTAGAGCCGACCAGGGGTGTACTCGGTAGACATGATCGGGATGTCGAGCTTCTGATGGAGCTTGACGTAGTTGTACAGGTCCTCCTCAACGAGGGGATCCTCATACCAGTAGTAGTCAAGCTCCTCGATGGCCCGCCCGACCCTCAGCGCATCCTCGTAGCGGTAGGCCCACATCGAGTCGAGCATCAGGATCATCTCGTCGCCAACGGCCTCCCTGACCGCGCGCGAGATCTCGATATCGGCCTTGGGTTGGCCGTGGGGGTGCAGCTTGTGGGCGGTCCACCCCATCTCCTTGATGCCGAGGGCTTCCTCCACGTACTCCTCGACAGTGGGGTGATAGGCCGTGCTCGAGTAGACGGGCACCGATTCCCGGCAGGTGCCGAGTAAGCGGTGGATCGGCTGACCGGCGATCTTGCCGTTGATGTCCCACAGGCAGACGTCAATGGCCCCAATCACGTAGGTCGAAACCGACCGGTTCATCTTCCAGAGGATTTGCCAGATGGCGCCGATGTCCTGCGGATCGCGGCCCATGATCAGCGGCTTGATGAACTCGATGAGGCCGAGAACGAAGTGGTCGGCGCCCATTCGCGACGATCCGAGGAAAGCGTTGCCGTTCACACCCTCATCGGTCTCGACAGTGACAACACCCAGTTGGCGGGTATCGCCGAACTCGGTGCCGACACCCGTCTTCCAGCGCTCCGTCGTCCAGTTGAAGAGGTCAACCTTGACGTTCGTGATCCGCATCCGAAAGCTCCTGGGTTTGCTGCATCGCCGCCAAGCTACCCGGACGTTGGGTGCCCGATCCAGATCTCCAATCCAGAACCCAATCCGATACCGGAGCCAGTCGGTCAGAGCCTCGGGTCGACAGGCTCGCTTTCCAAAGCCAGTACCCCAAAAACACACTCGTGCACCCGGTAGGGGTGCTCGCTTGCCACAAAGCGGTCGAGGGCCTCGATCCCGAGGGCAAACTCCCTCCGGGCCAATGAAGACTTGCGGCCGAGCCCCCGCTGGCGCAGCCGATCAAGGTTGTCGGGCTCCAAGTACTCGGGTCCGTAGATGATGCGGAGGTAATCGCTCCCGCGACACTTGACGCCGGGAAGAACCAGCCCCTTCTCACCCCGTACGACCGGGTCCGCTGGCTTGACCACCATGCCCTCTCCGCCGGCCTCGGTCGCCGACGTCCACCAGGCCGTCGCGTCGGCCAGCTGATCCTCAGCATCGATCAACACGTGACGTCGTTCCGTGGTCTGGAACAGTCCTGGGTCGACGGCCACCAGTTGATCGATGGCTTCGAGATGCCATCGATGGGCTCGTCGGGCCAGTACTTCGCCTTCGGCTGCCAAGATCTGAAACGGCGCCACCTTCAGCCCCTCCATGCCGTTGACGTCCCAGCAATACCGTCGGTAAGCCTCGGTGTAGGCCGCCAGGTGATCGGCCCTCCGCTGCGACCGGGCCGCCAGTGCAGCTAACTCCTCGCCGCCTTCCACTCCCCGATCGATCGCCTTGGCCAGCGCTTCATTTGCCCCGGTCAACATCGATTGTCCGGCCACCGCCACCGGCGCATACTGGGAGCGGAGCAGCCGTTCGGCCTTGGCCGACCAGGGAAGAATCTCGGCGTCGAGAACGAACCAGTCGGTGCCGAGGCGGTCCCACCATCGGGCGGCACTAGCGGCAGCTCTGACACCATCGAGAACCTGGGCACTGACGTCGCGATCGGAGAAGAAGGCGCGGCCGGTGCGGGTGACGATTACCCCGGCTTCGTCGTTTGTGATGCCGAATCGGCGTTCGGCCGCGTCGGGATCGGCGGCGACGATGAGAACCGCACGAGACCCCATGTGCTTCTCTTCGCAAACCACCTCAGCCACGCCGGCCCTTCGGAAGTAGGCAAAAACGTCTTCGGGGTGTTCCAGCAGACCGACCCGGTCGCTGGTGTTGACCGGCGCCATGGTTGGCGGTAGATAACACAACCATCGCGGGTCAACCGAGAATCGGCTCATCACCTCGAGCGCCGCGCTTGACCGCTCACCGTCGATCGCCAGGCGACCGGCCAACGAGGTCTCGACGTAGTGCTTGCCGAGCACCTCGGCAACGTCGAGAAGCCGAGCAGACCCTATCTCGGGGGCGGCAGCCAAAGGCCGTGTCGGTTCGTAGTATTCGCGTTCGGCGGCAACCGAAACGACTTGCTTCTCCGGCCACCGCAGCGCCGTCAGTTCGCCACCGAAGACGCAGCCGGTGTCAAGACAGATGGTGTTGTTGTTCCACTCGGCGCCAGGCACCGGCGTGTGGCCGTAAACCACTGCGGCCGAGCCTCGATAGTCCTCAGCCCACGGATAGCGGACCGGGAGACCAAAATCGTCGGTCTCCCCGGTCGTGTCGCCGTAGAGGGCGAAGCTGCGGACCCGACCCGAGGCACGACCGTGGTAGTGCTCAGGCAGTCCGGCATGGGCCACGACGAGACGGCCTTCATCCAGCACATAGTGGCTGACGAGCCCGTCCATGAAGGTCCGCGCCGCCTCGGTGAACTCCGGGCCTCTGGCCTCGAGCTGGGCCAGCGACTCGGCCAGACCATGGCTGACCTTCACATTTCGACCGTTCAGGGCCCTAACCAGCTTGTTCTCGTGGTTACCCATAATGCACAACGCATCACGGGATTCGACCATGTGCATGGCCAGTTCGAGCACACGATCCGAACCGGGACCACGGTCGACCAGGTCGCCGAGAAAGACAACCCGGCGGCCGTCAGGATGATGTATCCGGCCCCCGTCCGACATCCAGTCGGCTGTGATGTAGCCGAGCGAGTCGAGCAGGTTCACCAACTCCACATCGCAGCCATGGACGTCGCCGATGAGATCGAACGGGCCTGTATCGGTTCGCCGATCGTTCCACAGGCTGACCCGGGTGACCACGGCGGTATCGATTTCCTCGGTGGTACTGAGGTGGTGGACGCGGCTGAACCTCTCCTTGCCAAGCGCCTTCTTGGTCCGTCGCATGGTTTGGAACTGTCGCTTGATGGCGTGTTCGGGAGTACGACGATCGGTACGGACGGCGTTGCGGGCCAGGCAGTCGTCGAGTGGCACACCGAAGACGATCGCCGTAGCCAAGGAATCCCGCTTGCGGGCAACCGCAACCAGCGATCGTCGGTCCTCAGGTCTGACGCTTGTGGCATCGACCACGGTCAGCCGACCGAGCGCCAGCCGCTTGTCGACGATGTCGTGGAGGAGTTCGAAGGCCATGGCCGTCACCGACTGATCGGTCTCGTCGTCACCGACAAGGGCGCGACAATGATCTGACGACACGATCTCTGTTTGGCGGAAATGCCGGGCGGCAAACGTCGACTTTCCTGATCCTGAGGGTCCACAGAGAACGACAAGGCCCGGGGCGGGCACATCGATCTGTCTGACCTTGCTAGTTGTCTGTCTGACCTTGCTAGTTGTCTGTGGCGTCGGCTCGGAGGTCATGGCGTTCCTCCCGCCGTCCTGGTGAAGGTTGCCATCTGGGTCGGCGGTCCCGTCTCCGGGTGGTCGTCGCCGATGCCTGCATGAACCACCGAGTAGCCGTAGCGGGACGAGGTCGTTTCGGCCCAGGCCGCGAACTCCGCTCGCGTCCACTCGAAACGGTGATCGCCATGGCGCAGCTTGCTTGGACCCAGATTCTCGAAGTGAACGTTGTATTCGATGTTCGGCGTGGTCACGACGATCGTCCTCGGCTTCAGGTGATCAAAGAGGATCTCGCCAAACACGTCGAGACGCTCCAGATCGAGATGTTCGATCACCTCGACAACGGTCGCCGCGTCGTAGCCGACCAACCGGCGATCCAGGTAGGTCAGAGCACCCTGAACCAGCTCAATGCGGTCGGGCCGATGGCCGGTCAGTTCCCGCTTCACCCGTTTCGATGCCCGTTCGAGCGAACCGAGTGAAACGTCGACGCCGCAGATCTTTTTGAGCATCGGCTCGGCAGCCAGCCGCTGGATAAGACGACCCTCACCACAGCCGAGATCGACCACCCGTCGCGCACCACAGGCCCGGACCGCCTCAACCACGGCGGTTAAGCGCCGATCGTTCAGGCTGAGCGGACGTTCTGTTGCCTCCTCGCTCTCGTCGGCGGCGATCGAAGCCATGTCGAGGTCGCTATCGAGGTCGGTATCGGCCAGTTGGGCTAGGGCCTGCCGTGTCAGGTGGCCACGATGACGTAGATAACGGCGGGCGATAAGTTCGTTTTCGGGATGCGTTGGCAACCACTCGTCACCTCGCCGCAGGAGCTTGTCGATCTCGCCCTCCCCGACCCAATAGTGTTTGGCGTCATCGAGCACCGGCAGCATCACGTAGAGATGCGCAAGCACGGCCCGCACCGTGACGTCGGCATCGAGGGTCACCGACAGGTAGCGGCTGTCGCCCCAGGTGGGGAAGCGCTCGTCAAGTGGAAGCGTCCGGGTGTCAACGGTGTAGCCAAGAGGTTCGAAGAGACGACGGACCACGGTCTCGCCGCCCCGTACCGGCAGAACCGGAAGCTCGACCCGCAGGCTCAGGACCGCATCGACCAGCTCCGGCCGCTGAGGGCACCGGCCGGCCAACGCCGAGCCGTACAACCGACCGATGGCAACACTCAGAAACGACGAAGCGGCGTAGGGCCGATCGTTCACATACGGCTCAAGATTCGTTCGCTGCGCTCCCCGTGGTCGGCGCGACAGCCTGATCGGGTCGACCTCAACCAGCAACGTCGCCGTGCACCGATCATCGGACGCCTCTGGATAGAAAACGTGGGCTGTGCCGAAGCCAATGTCGACACTGCGTAGCCGATCGGGGTGCTTATGGAGGACAAAACCCAGATCGGTCGCCGACGGACCACCGGTGGCGGTGAGGGAAAGAAGCATGCCAACACCAGTTAAGCCGCTCGTCGGCGATGCAACATCGCATTCCGGGCCGTGCGGTTCAGTCGCTGCTCAAACGCCGCCAGGATTGAGTTCACCGAGCAGTGCTATCGATTCGAGCGCATGGGCCTGATTGCTGGTCATGCAACGAATGATGACATCGTCGAAGCCAACAGCCTCCAGGCCGGCGATGGTGGCCGCTGCGTCGTCGGGGCCGCCGACGACCAGCCGATCGAGCGCCATGCCTCGGTAACCCTTGGCCACCAGCGCCTCAGCCTCGGCCTTGGCCCGATCGCCGTCGGACAATACCAACACATCCTTGCGGACGATCGAACGAGGCTCCGTTCCCGCGTCGCTACAGGCGGCCCGATAGCCGGCGATCAAGGTCTCAGAATCGGCAAGCGACAAACCAGGCCCCGCATACCAGGCCGTGCCAACCGTGGCGGCCCGCCGCAGCGTCGCCGGGGCGTGACCCCCGACCCACCATTCGACCGGCTGAGTCGGCCGCAGGCCGATCGACACCGGCGCCACGCCGAGCAGTGAGCTCTCCGCCATCTCGCCTGCCAGCAGTGACTGGATGACGCGGATCGACTCGTCGGTATTGCGACCTCTGGTTCGCAGGTCGGCGCCGAAGGCACCGAACTGGACCTGACCATCGCCGATGCCGGTCTGCACGATGAACGGTGCGTCGACCATGGCGGCCAGGGTTCCAACCTGTTCGGCAACGAGCACCGGATTCCAGAGCGGAAGCAGGAACAGACAACCAGCTGGCCGGTCGGGCCATTGGGCAAGCAGCCGCCCGAGCATCGCCGTGTTCTGCATATACCAGCCACGCTGGGCGTGATGGTCGCCGATGCTTAGCGAACTCAAACCGGCTTCATAGGCCACGGTTGCGCGCTCAACCATCATGGCCGCAGCAGTCGAGGGTTGGTCGGCCTGTAACGAGGACGAGGTTGAGATCCCGATTCGCATGTCGACCTCAGACGATCTTGATCTCGGTCGCCATCACCCACGGCAGCGGGCCGTGCGAACAGAAGTTGGGCTCATCGGCCCTGGTGGCTGCCAGTTCCTCCGACCGGGCGGCGATCCTGGCGGCCTCCAGATCGCTCATGTGGACGATTGGCACCCCGTCGTATGCCGGTTGGCGGCCGCCACGGTACTGGTCGGCGATGACGTGGTTCTGTACGTAGCGGACCATCCCGGGGATGGTTGCGGCCAACGGACCATGCTTGTCACGCCAATAGCTTTGGGCCTCGTCCGGGCTCATGTCGCTCCTTCGCTTCAGCCATGTGAACTGTTTCAGTGCGCCATCGGCCGGCTGGCCATCGGTGATGACGACCTCGGTCATCAGCAGTTGTGCTCGACGATCGGGATCGATGAACTGGTCCTCGTCGACCATGAGCGCCTCGATCTCCGGGCTGCCCCGATGGGCCCGTAGAGCGTCGAGATCATCCCACCAGGTCTCGGCGACCCCGTCACAGAACGGTTCACCCTTGGCGTAACCGGCATCGTTTGTCGGGTTCTGGTTGTAGGCCCGCAGCCCCGGCAGCTTCAGCACCGCCTTTGGATGCTCCTCACGCCAGTAGCGGCGGAAGTCGTCAACCGACATACCCGGTTTACGGGAGAACCACGTCAGAACCTTGAGCATGTACCGAACCCTAATTCACCTGCGGTGACAAAGACCACGGCGGGTCAAGCGGGTTCGATTCTGGCACCGTTAGCTCTGGCTGCTTAGTCGCAGCTCGCCGTCAGCCAAGGGGAAGGCGGGCTCAGACGCCGCCTGCAGCCGGGCCACAACCAGGGCCAGATCGTTGACCGGTCCCGGTTCACCCAGGATCGTCGCCAGCTGGGAGACCGTCGCCAACCGAACGCCTCGCACCTCGACAGAGGTCGAGCGGATCTCATCGGGAAGGGCAAGCAGATCGCGCAGCACGATGATGCCACGCACCGGAACCGGACCGATGACGTCGGCCACGAGCTCGATCGAATGCACGATGTCGTCGACCATGGCGTCACGACATCGATCAGATCCTCGGCCAACGAAGACAGCGTCGCCGTCGTAGCTGACCTTGTCGGCTCGCACCTTGGAGGTGACAACCAGTACACCGCTGGGGGCGACGACGAGATGATCGACCTCGGTTCCGACCATCAAGGCGTCAAGGAGCTTGTCGCCGACCGTGCCGACCCGTATACCGTGCAATGCCTCGATGCCATCAAGGCTGTCGATGACACGACCGACCTCGCTGCTGAACTCGCCATCGACGGCCTTGGCCATCGCCGCTCGCAACAGGATCATCGCCTCAGCGTCGTGGACGTTGCACGGCCTGATCCTCGACGAATTCTCGATGGCGATGGCGATCGTTGGAACCAAACCGGCGGTTGCATAGGCCGAGGGAGGCACCGGGGGCAGACGGCCAACAGGGCGGTCCGGTGGAGCGAGCGGTTTGGCATCAGCAGTCTCGAACTGCCGCTGGGCCATGACCAGCACTGCGGCCAGGGCCGCGATCGACCCGATGAGAACCAGGATAATGATGAACGAAGACAAGGTGCCAGCCCTTCGTCCGCGCCCTTTCACGGTAGTTCAGTCGGCGCCGACAATCCTCAACGAGTCGGTGGAAACGGCGGCTTCGGCCACGGCCTCGGGCGAGTAGGCCATGGGAAGAAGCTCACAGGCCAGCCAGGCTTCCCGCTGGTCAAGATCGTGGCCACTGCCTCGCACACCACTCACTCCGTGGGGAACGACCCAGCCCGAGCGGTCCCAATCGTCAAGATCGAAGACATAGCGAGCGACCGACGATGACGCCACACGATCTCCAGTGCGGGGCATGAGCCCGGCGCAGCGGACGGTGTCGCCGTCGCCCCCGCAGCCATCAACCGGCGGATGAAGCTCGGCCAGTTCGGGCCGAGCCGACGCCAACGGATGGGGTGACGCCATCACGTGGACCCGTTCCCACTGCCAAGTGGAGCGATCAGGTCCGAGGGTCTCGGCCAACTCGGCCACCGTGCGGTCGACCAATTCGCCAAGGAGCAGATTCAGGTCATCGGTGTTGCCAAGACCGGGAAGGCTTCTCCAGCCGTCTGTCCGCAGCAGCGTGGTTGCGGCATCGAAGAGCATCCTTGAGGCGTAGACGGCAGCAGGCCAACCCGACTCCCCGATGGCCGGCCGGCCGAGGTCCAGACGTTCCCCAACCTCGACGGCCCAATGGCGCCGCAGGGCGCTGTAAACCGTGGCAACACATGAGCTGGCCTGCAGATCACCGTCCCAACCACGTAGCTCCTCCAGTGCGGCCTGACCGGGCTCCGTCGATGCACGAGCAGCCCCGAACCGCTCGATAAGCGATGGTGCAACGAGCGACACCGTGTCTGCGTGGACGGCCATCATGTCGGCCACCGTGGCGTCACTGATGTCGTCGAGCAGCTGCACGATGCGGTCGTGCCGAGCCGGTCCTGCGAAATCGAGTGAGATAAAGGGTCCATCGTCGCTTGTCCGGTTGTTTGCAGTGACCAGGTAGCCACGATCCGGGTTGCGCCAGTGGTGCAGACGCTCGTAGGGCACGGGTTCGAGGTCGGTCCACCCATGGTCCCGATCGGCCGGCACCGGCATCCAGCGGTTCGCCGTCGACCGTTCCACCACCCTGCCCCGGATCTTGAACGAGATGTTCCCCTCAACGTCTGCGCTGAGCAGGTTGTTGACCGGGATGACCCAGTCGGCCACGGCATCTTCCAACTCGTCGACCGACCCCGCCGTCATCATCGGCGCGAGACATTCGAAGGTGCGGTCGACTCCGTGCATGCCGGTCCACATCATGGCCAGCACTGCCGGGTCATCATCCGGCTCACCGAGGATCACAGGCCCGACCTCTGTCGTTGCGCAATCGACCTCCACCGCTTCAGCTCCCAGGACCTCGATGGTCTCGGTCCTTTCGACGGTGATGGACCCTTTGGCAACAAAGACGTCGGTGTCGTCGGCCATGCCGTGGGTAATGCACCATGCCACCCGGTCGTTGTGACCAAAGTGTGCGAAGCCCGGAACACCGGGAAAGGCCATACCGATCACGTCGAACTCGTCGCATGTCAGGTGGCACTGGTAGTAGACGTTCGGGAACTCGATCCCCCGATGGGGATCCCCGGCAAGCAATGGCCTTCCGCTCGCCGTTCGTGAGCCGTCGAGTGCCCAAGAGTTCGATGCGCCGTCGAGATCGGGAATGGCGGCCAGGTCGTCGGCTCCCCGCCGCAGGATGGCGGCTGCGTCACCTAGTAGATCGATGGCGGGACCCGAACCGGGAACCATGGCGGTCGCCGCTCCGGGATCGCCGACCATCATCCTGGCAACATCGGGACCGGCCCTCAGCGCCACCGCGCCCCGCCAGAGCTTACGATGCAGCGTGCCCATGAAGATGTGACGAATCTTGTAGACGGCAAGGCTGTGCCACGCTTCCCACGGTTCGGGCGGCGACGGATGATGGCGGAACTCTGGAGGAAGATGGTTGGCGTTGGCTTCGAGCCAGGCGTTCACCCCTCTGGCGTAGGCCTCGGCCATTTCCCTGGCACGCGGTCCGAGCGCCCGGAAGTCGGCCTTGGCCACTTCGACCAGGTTGAGCCGGCGAAAAAACCGGTCCTCGCCGATCGCAGGCGGGCCTGCGACCTCGGCCCAGCGTCCGAATGCCCGGCGGCGATCCCACTCCATCTGCCACAGACGGTCCGAGGCCGCCAACCACCCTTGTGCCCAGAATGCCGATTCGGCATCTTTGGCTGAGGCATGGCCGATCCCCCACCGATCTCTGACTACGGTCACCTCGTTGGCTGCCATGGCAGGCGACACTAGCTGTGCCGCCGCTCCCGGGCATCGCTCGGGGAGCGACCGGGAAGGTTCGGCGACCGATGGGTGTTTGTTTTGCCAAGGTGCGAACGCAGCAAGGCGACAGAGGAGATACGCAAATGGTCGAGGTACGAAACGCGGCGGAGGAAGCGCGGAGCGCCCTGGCCGAAGCGGGCCTTGGTCAGGGCACCGCCGGTCGGGTACTTGAACCTTCGCCACCCGCGATCGACGACGGTGACTTCTATGCCGACGATCCGGCAAACGCCGAACTCATCGCCGATGAGATCGTCGCCCCAAACCGCGGCGATCTCGATTGGCACCAGGTCGTGACCGATCACCCTGAACTCGCCCCGTGGGCTCAGCGGCGTTGGCTCGCCGGAGCGCCGGTGTTGCCAACGATCCCCGATGGACTCATCGCCGGCCGGACCGCCCTCCACCGCCTTGCCACCTACGTCATCGCTCCGGCTCGGCACGCTGTCACCGGCAAGTTCGGACTGCGTTGGACACTCGGCGGCTTCGGGACTCCGTTCTTTGGTGACGACGTTCAGATCCGCGTCGAGGGTGACCAGCTGGTCGTACAGGAGGCGGGCTCGGTGCGCTCGACCACGATCACGTCCTTGCAGGCCGCGGCCGACTTCATCGGCTCGCAGATCGATGGCGAAACCGCAGCCGAGCACGACTCACCCCCGCTGGGAGACGTCGGGGCCGACCTCGGGGTCCGCTCGGAGATAACCGACTTTCTCGGGAACTGGTGGGGGCTGGGAACCGCCGCCCTCGAAACCGTGCGAGCCGACAACGATTCGATCGACCCCAGCCGGGTGCAGATGTGGCCTGGTCATTTCGACCCTGCTATCGAGCTTGGCGACGAAGATCGGCGAGGGTCCTACGGTGCGTCGCCGGGCGACGGAACCTCCGATGACCCCTACCTCTACCTCAGCGTCTGGTGGCCGGATCGTCTGAAGGTCGATGAGGCCGACCCGTTCTGGAATGCCGAGGGATTCGTCGGGGCTCGCCTCGGATTCGCCGAACTGGCAGCCGCCGATGACCCGGTGGCTACCGGCGCCGACTTCTTCCGGACCGGCCGGGACCGCCTCGTGCAAAGTTGACGGCCGAGCGACTCAGGCCAGCTGGCTGAGGATCGAAGGCAGTACGACGGCGTCAGCGATGAAAATCGGCAAGACGATCGCCCTCAGCCGCCACCGCTTCAGCAACAGGAGAAGGAAGAGGTTCGAAGGCGTCGATGTGAATATCGTCGTCGGACATTCGCCAGGTGCCAGCAACCGTGCCGTCGACCAGAAAGGTGCCGACACCCGAAGGGTTTGTGGTGCCAAGGGCTAGATCTCGATGCTCGTCGGAGATGATGGCTGCTCGTTTGGCATGAACCAGATGCACGGCATCCCAGGTTGGCAGAAACCGGACCGGCGCCGGTGTGTCCGGATCGGGAAGTGGTCCGTAGGGAAGGTCGAGCAGCAGCCCCCCGTTGCAGTCCTGGAAGCGGCGAAGATCGAGTCTTTCAATCGAGGGTTCGAGCGAACGAGCAGGCACACCGGCCCATGATGCAACGTCATTGATCGGCGCTGGACCGAAGGCCCGGAAATAGCGTTGGGCCAACAGGTCAAGCCCATCGGAGACCTCGACCTCCTCGATGCGGGGTGTCGTCGGGTAGATCCAGTCGTTCGCCAGGCCGAACAGGTCGGCCCGCGGATGCTCCCAGGTTCCCTCCGGCGGGATTCGCACCAGATCGAGCCACAACACCAGTCCCTCGAAGGCATGCTTCGGATGGCCGGCCGCTTCGATCTCGTCGAGCAGCTGAATTCGGGTCAGCGGGCCATCCTTCAGAACAGTCGAAAGCCGCTCGGCGAGACTCTGGTAGACCGCCTCGTCGAGCCCTCTCGAACGAGAAACACGTAGCCACCAGTCTCGTCTCGCCCGCCGAACACCGGCCGCCATCAAAACAAAGTCCTGCTGCGAAACCACCTGGATGGTCTGCCGCATGAGCGTGGCCTGAATGACGGATCGATCTTCGAGGGCAACCGTTAGGTCGCTGCGCTCATACTCGCTCAACCGAGCCCACAGCCCGACATAGGCCGAGCCGTGTTGGGCCTGGACGCCTGCAACCTGCTCAAGTGCAGCGGGAAGCGACGATGGAACCCGTTCGAGGAGGTGCTGACGGGCCAGGAGGGCGCGATTGAGCTGCTCAGTCGTCAGGACAGGGTCGCCCATTGCACCAACATGATCCCTAGTCTCGCGTTCGGTCGCAACCGAACGACCGACTCACCGGCAGCTTCCACCAACGTCCTTCCAATCGATCGTGAACTCGAATAGTAGTAACCGATTGCTCTCGCTCCGCAACCGAAACGGACCAGCGGAACTCAGCCTTATCCAGTCGATCGGCATACGGTGACTCGATGTTCTCACGATCTGTGGCCCCGCTTCTCCTCGTCGGCGCTTGCTTTGGCGTGTTCTCTGCGGTCGGGGCCGCGTCGATACCCGCCGCTGCGGCCCCGGCCGCCCAGTCGCAGGGCGATGACGGAGCCGAATGCTGCAGCACTCCAGCCGACACCCTGACGGTGGTGATGACCGAATTCGAACCGTTTGTCAGCAACGACGACGGTGATCCGGACGGGTTCTACGTTGAGATCTGGGAGGAGACGGCGGCGGAGCTCGGTGTGCAATACGACGTGGTCTGGGTCGACTCGTTTGGTGATCTCCTAACAACCATCGAGGCGGGACGAGCCGATGTCGCCATCGCTCCCCTGGCCCCCACCGCCCAGCGGGAGACGGAGTTCGATTTCACCTCGGCCGTTATTTCGTCTGGTCCCCAGCTGGGGTTCCACGAGCGCATCGCCAACCGCAGTGGCCTGTTCGACGCCCTGTTTTCTCGTTCAGTCTTGACGATCCTCAGCTTTGCCGTGGTCGGCATGGTCATCCTGGCCCACCTCATTTGGCTGGTTGAAAGAAACCGAGGCCAAGAAGACGGTGACTTCTCCCACCGCTACATCCATGGCATATGGGACGGCTTCTGGTGGGCCACCGTGACCGTCACGACGGTCGGCTACGGCGACAAGGCGCCACGATCGGTCGGCGGTCGAGTGGTCGCCCTCCTGGCCATGCTCCTGAGCCTGTTCCTCGTCGGTGCATTCGTATCGCAAGTGACGGAGATCCTCCAGGAGAAGGTCGGGCCTCCGATCACGGGACTCGACGATCTCGGTGATCGGCGGGTCGGGGTCGTTGCTGACAGCAGTTTCGCAGAGTTCGTCGACGGTCAGGGAGCCGAAACGGTCGCCTACGAATCGCAGTTGGAGGTGTTCGAAGCTGCTGGCTCCGGTGAGATCGATGTGATGATTGCCAACCCCTACGCACTCAATGTGCTCGGCCCCGACTACGGGGTGACCGCAACCGGCAACGTGCTGTATCAGGAGTTCGAGACCTTCGGGCTTGCGCAGGATTCTCCTTGGCGGGAGCCGATCAACCAGGTCCTGGCTGACCTCCAGGCCTCGGGTGAGGTGGAACAGATCGTCGATCGATGGCTAAACGAGTGAGGGTCTACGACGCCAGTAGGCTCAACCGGTGAACGGGAACGACCAGCGAAGCGGCCGTATCCGACGCTTGGCCGAAGAACTCGACGAGCTGAATCCCTCGATCCTTAGCGTGACGAGCGATGCCGACGCGCTGCTTGAGGAACTCGACTACGCACTTCGACCGGCGATCCACGAACGACGAGTCCCCAGTTTCGGGGCGATCGTTGAGCCGCGGACACCTCCCGATCGTTGGGCCGAGGCAGCGGGCATCGATGTCAGCAATCGACGGATCGAAGACCTGCGCGACTCCACGGTTCGCCGCTTCGCCGACGGAATCGTCAGCTGGGTGGTTCGTCGTCAGGGCGGCATTAACGACCTTGTCGTCTTCGATCGCAGCGTCGGCTCCGAACGTGATCTGACGATCCTGGCCGAAGCCAGCGGTGGTGCCCTCGTCCAGCGCCATCCCGCAGGCCACATCCGGGCCGCCGGTGCCTTCGGCGTTTTGCGGCGGGACGACATCGAATGGCATCTCGAACCGCCGACCGATGAATGGCTGAATGCCGATCGCTGTCAGGTAGGCGACCTCGACCCGGAGTTGTTGCAACGATTTGTGCGCTTCGCCGTCCACGACGTCGGAGCGCGACGCATCGGGGCGATGTTCGTCATCAGCCCCGGAGGTGAGCTTCTTCCCTCGGCCGACAAACGGTTCGGCAAACCTCCCGAATTCAACCTCACCCGGCCAGCCGACCTCGCTCCGCTCTATCACATGCTCGGACAGATCGATGGTGCCGCGGTGTTCGACGAGGACGGCACTTTGCAGCAACTCGGCGTTCGGCTTGTGCCGAGCGTTGAGGCCGAGGCAGAGGTCAAGGCCCATGGAGGAACCAGGCACACGTCGGCCCTCCGTTACAGCCATGACGATCCGAACGCCACCATCATCGTCGTCAGTGAGGACGGGCCGGTCTCGGTCGTCCGGTCGGGCGTCCTCCTTGGGCAATCCGACACCTCGCTCATCACTGGCTGAAGACAACCTCGTTCTTTCGACAGGCTGCCAGGGTCGAAATACGCTTGAGGATCAGCCGTCGATGGGGAACAACCAACATGCGAGTCAACGCCACCACCGTGAATGACTACAACCGCATCCGGGTAGAGCCGTTGACAGGTTCGATCGGAGCCGAAATCGCCGACGTCGACCTCCGCGAGCTCGACGATGAGCTGATTGCCGAACTCCACGATGCCTGGATGGCCCACAAGGTACTGTTTTTCCGCGACCAGGATCTGACCCACGACCAGCACGTGGCCTACGTGAAGGCGTTCGGCGAGGTCGAGGTCCATCCCTTCACCGACAACGTCTCGAGCCATCCCGAGATCCTGGTACTGGAGTCGACGGCCGACGACTTCCAGGCCGCCGAGGTGTGGCATTCCGACGTGACCTTCCGGGAGGCACCCCCTCTTGGATCGGTGCTGCTCGGCCGTATCCTCCCGCCCTGGGGCGGCGACACCTGCTTCGCAAACATGGAGCTCGGCTACAAGCTCCTTGAGGATGACGTCAAGGAACAGATCGACGAAGCCGTTGCCATTCACTCGTTCCTCAAGGCCTTCGGCCGGAACATGTCGGAGCCGGAACAGATCAAGGCCGCTGAGGACTACCCCGATCAGAAGCACCCGGTCGTGCGGACCCACCCGGTAACCGGGGCCAAGGCGCTGTTCATCAATCAGATCTTCACCATGGGGATCGACGGCATGACGGCCGACGAGTCGCGGCCCCTCCGTCGATTGCTGTGTGCCCAGGCCCGGATCCCCGAGATCCAGTGCCGGTTCCGTTGGCGGCCCGGCAGCATCGCTCAATGGGACAATCGCTGTACCCAGCACTACGCGGTTCCCGATCATGGTGGACACCATCGGCGCATGGAACGGGTGACGCTAATCGGCGACCGTCCCTTCTGATCCGTCGCTGCTGATTGTGGCAGACGGGCACAGCCAGTAGGCACGCACGCAGTAGGCACGGACGGTCCCGGCGTCCTATGTTGAGGCGATGACCTCTGCTCCGTCGATCGACGCATTCAGGTCCGAGGTCCGGACCTTCTTCACCGAGACATTGCCCGGATCCCTCGATGCCGCACAACCAGGTATCGAACGGGCGAGAGCGTGGCGGGCCTTGTTGTTCGATGAGGGCCTCGGAGGCATCGACTACCCCGTGGCCTATGGCGGACGAGACCTGTCTGCGGCCCACCTCCAGGTCTATGGCGAGGAGAGCCGTGGCCTCATCCCGCGCGACGATGCCCTTTATGGCATCGGGGTCGGCATGGCGCTTCCGACCGTGCGGGACCATGGAACCGACGAGCTGAAGGAGCGCTTCATCCGCCCCGGGTTGCGGGGCGAAGAGATCTGGTGCCAGATGTACTCCGAACCGGGCTCGGGCTCGGACCTGGCCTCGCTGGCCACCCGGGCCGAACTTGACGGAGACGAGTGGGTGGTGTCCGGCCAAAAAGTGTGGACCTCGGGAGCCCAACACAGCCAGTTCGCCATTTTGCTTGCCCGTACCGACCCCGACGCACCGAAACACCGCGGCATCACCATGTTCATCCTGCCGATGGAACAAAACGGTGTAACCGTCAGGCCGCTGGTCCAGATGACGGGCCAATCCGAATTCAACGAAGTCTTCCTCGACGAGGCACGGCTGCCACGCGATTGGGTAGTTGGCGACGTCAACGGTGGTTGGCGAACCGCGGTGGCGCTGCTGGCCCACGAGCGGGTACAGACCGGCGTCGGGTCGATGAGCGGCTCTGCGACCCAGCGGTCGAAGTCCGGACGAACGCCGATCCCGGTGACCCAGCTCATCGAGCTTGCCGATAAGGCAGGCCGGCTGAACGACCCCCTCGTTCGTCAGGATCTTGCTCGACTGTATACCGGCGAGCGAATCGTCGGATTTCTGCGGTCGAGGGGCGATGCCCATCCTTCGGTTGGCAAGCTGTGGCGTACGCTCCAGGGCCGGGCAGCAGCCGATCTTGCGGCCAGGCTGAGCTTCCCGGCCTCGCCGGCGTGGGAACACGGGGATGTCGACGACGACTACTTCAACTTCCAGATCCTCAACTGCCGCGGCATGAGCCTCGGAGGCGGCACCGATGAGATCCAACGAAACACCCTTGGCGAGCGAGCGCTCGGTCTTGGGCGCGAGCCGTCGTCGGACCGCGACACCCCGTACCGGGATCTGTTGAAGAACTAGCCCTACAGCTAGGGTCGCAGGCCATGGGACGCTTCACCACGCCACTCTGTCGACGTCTGGGTATCGAGTTGCCGATCTTCGGCTTCGCCCACGACATCGCAACCGTTGCCGCAATCACCAACTCCGGTGCCATCGGTATCTACGGCGCCACCCGGCGATTTCCCCATGAGATCACGCGGGAACTAGCCGAGATCCGTCGGCTGGTCGGCAACAAGCCGTTCGGAGTCGATCTGGTCCTGCCGGAGGGAATGCCGGAGCACAACAGCCGCAAGGAGATCGAACGGCATATCCCCGACGGCCATCGGAGCTTCGTCAACGACCTGATCGAACGCTACGCAGTGCCGCCAGGAAGCGGTCCCGGCATGCGAACCCGCTTCATCCGGTCAAAGGAGATCGAGGACGAACAGTTGGAAGCGGTGATGGCGTCGGAGGTCGACATCTTCGCCTGTGGCATCGGGGCTCCCCGACCTGCTGTCGATCGGGCCAAGGAGCTCGGCAAAACGACAGCGGCCCTGATCGGAAGCCCTCGCCACGTCAACCGAGCCTTGGCCTCCGGGGTCGATTTCATCGTTGCCCAGGGGGCCGAAGCAGGCGCCCACACGGGTCCGATCGGAACGTTCACCCTCGTGCCACAGATCGTCGATGCCTGCGGCGATTTGCCGGTGCTTGCTGCGGGCGGGGTGGCAACCGGACGCCACCTTGCGGCGTCGCTGGCCATGGGAGCTCAGGGGGTGTGGTGCGGCACGATCTGGCTGACCAGCACCGAACATGCCGAGCACATGCAGCCGGCGCTCGTTTCGAAGCTGCTGCAGGCCACGTCGGCCGACACGGTCATAACCCGTAGCGAGTCCGGCAAGACCTTTCGTCAGATCCGCACGGCGTGGAGCGATGAGTGGGCGGCCGATGGAGCGCCGCAGCCGCTCAAGATGCCCTATCAGGACGTGCTGGTCGGCGATCTACTCGGGGCGATCGACGAACATGGGGTCGAAGCTCTGTTGCACTCGGGGGCCGGTCAGGGCATCGGCTACGCCAGCGAGCTCCAGAGCGTTGCCGACATCGTAACGGCCTTGATGACCGACGCCGCTGCGGCTGCCGATCAGCTCGCTCCCTGATTCTGCGTTTGGCGAGGTCGGCTTAGCTTTCGTCGTCGGCAAGAAGCCGGTAGAGGGATTTTCTTGCGTCGTTGAGGATCGTTTGGGCTGTCTCCATCTGGGCTTCGGTGCCTGCTGCAGAGACCTGCTTGACCGCAGCTCCCAACTGGAACAGCGAGCGTCGAAGATGTCCAAGGTTGGCTGCGCCTTCTCCGCCGAAACGTTCCCAGACGGGTGGACCCTCGATCTGTTCGACTGCGCTGCTCCCCTCTTCGGTGAGGGTGAAGATGTTCTTGCCGCCTTCGGGGCGGGAGACGATGAGGCCTTCGTCGGCCAGCAGTTGCAGGGTCGGGTAGATCGAGCCGGGGCTGGGTTGCCAGCCGCCGCCACTTCGATCCTCCATCTCCTGCATGATCTGGTAGCCGTGCATTGGCTCTTCGGACAGCAGAGTTAGGACCGCACTGCGGACCTGCCCCCGGCTGACCCTTGTTCGGCGGCCCGGTCGGCCATGCCGACCGGGACCTCGGCCGCGTCCTCGGCCTTCGCGGCCACGGCCTTCGGTTCCGCCGGGATCGAAGCCCGGGTCGAAGCCGGCAGCCATTGCCTGGTGTCGTGCTTGGTGATGTCGCATTCGTTTTGCGTGCATACGTTGTTAGTACCTTTCGAGACGGTGGCCTCGGTCTTCCCGAGACTCTTAAAATATTACCGTAAGACTAACGATATATCGTTAACTCGGTCCTGGCAACCCCAAAAACCCGAAGATGGCGAGCCGCTCGACGCCAGTAGCAGGCTGAAACTAGACTTTCAGCCACAACCAGCGACATTTACGTGGAGGGGCCATGTCCACGAAATCCGGTCGAGCGCTAAGTGTGGTCCTCGTCGCGTTGTTGCTGATAGTCCGACCGGAGTCTGGCAGCCTCGAACTCGGCCGGTTCGACCTGGTCGCACCGGCCGAGGCCCAGGACACACAGCTTCGCCTCATCACGTTTCCAGTTGCCGGTTTGACCGACTACGGCGACACGTTCGGAGCCTGCCGTGACAATTGCACCCGAACTCATGAGGGTGTCGACATCTTCGCGGCCAAGCTCACTCCCCTCGTGGCCGCAGCCGACGGCACGATCGTGTCCGAACGACGAAATGGCGACGGGAAGCCGGGAAACAAACTCGTCATCAAAGACGCCGAAGGCTGGCAGTACAGCTACTTCCATCTCAACAACGACTCACCGGGGACCGACGACAATGCCAATCCGCAATCGTGGACCCTGGCCAATGGGCTACGAGCCGGTGACTCGGTGAAGGCGGGCGACATCGTCGGCTACGTCGGCGACAGCGGCAACGCCGAGAACACGCCTCCCCACCTCCACTTCGAGATAGCGCCGCCCGGTGGCTCCCCGATCAACCCAACCCCGAGTGTGACCGCAGCTCGAGGGAGGGATCAAGCGATATCGGCCGAGGTGTTCCAGGCATCGGCATCCGACCTCGATGAGTGGACCGACGTGATCGAGGATTGGTACCTCGACCTTGCCGGTCGGGCCCCGACCGAGGCCGAACTCGACGAATGGTCCAATCGCTTCGCTCTCGACCTTGGAACCGAAGCCGACCTGGTCGGAGACCTCGCCATGTCGGCCCCCCATCGGGTGCCTGAAGGGGTAGCGCTCAGGGCCTTCGTTTCCGCCTTCGGCCAGCTACCCGGGGACGGCGCCCTCGATCTGCTTGCCAACGCCTATCGGGCGGGGGCAACCGCCGAGGACATCGCCGACCGGGTCGTGGCCTCGGTCGACTATCAGCGCCTGGACGACCCGATCGACGTAGACGAAATCGCCGAGACAAGCGTCGATGAGGACGTTAAGCGTCAAACCTGGCACCTGTTTCAGGTGGTACGAGCGTTCCGGGCAGCTCTCGATCGGCTCCCAGACGGTGACGAACTCGAAGCCTGGACCCGCCACCTCGAACAGGAGGGCCTGATGGTCGACGTGGTGGCGGGCGCCCTCGCCGGGACCGAGCCGAAGGGACCACCGCCCCATGCCGGCGAATTCAGCGCCAACGATCTGGGCTACAGCCCTGGCAAAACGGTCCGGCAAGGCCCTATCGATCTCGACCCGAGCAGCAGCGACGGCGATCCGACCTTCGGACAACGTCGGAGCTCGGGTGACGAAGCCGAACTCGACTTCGAATTGGTTGTCGAACAGGGCGACGATGGATCGGACACCGCCAATCTGACGGTCCGCATCCCCCTCGACCAACTGGCGGTGGCCGAATCCGGGGATGCTGAACTCACAGTGGAGCTTCGGCTGAAACAACCGGCCGACCCCGACGAGGATGCCGAAGCGGAAGCCGACGTCGAGCTGGCCATCGGTGGACGAGATTCCCGTTCGCCACAAACGCGACCAACCGTCGACACCCCGACAACTACTCGGCCCACGGCTCGACCAACGACAACACGACCTGCAACCCGTAGGTCAACCTCGACCCCCTCCACGACGACAACCACGACCCAGGCCACAACCACAACCACGACCCCCTCCCCGACCACAACCACGACCCAGGCCACAACCACAACGCAGTGCCAGGCCTCGACTACCACGGTCGGTGATGCCGAGCAGTCGCCGACCACGACAGGCAGCACCGCCACAACGACACCGTCGGAGGGGAGCTCGCCGTCAACAACCGTCGACGCCTGCCCGCCCGAAACCACGACCAGTACCGAAACCACGAGCAGTACCGAAACCACGAGCAGTACCGAAACCACGCTAAGCACCACGACCGTCACCACCCCAGATGACAGCGCCCAAACCGGCAGCACTCAGCCGGGCAGTGCCGGTGGCGATCCGACGACCACCGATCCAGCCACCCAGACCACCGCAGCTGCCACTACCAGCGCCGCAACGACCTCCTCCTCGCCGCCATCCCAGACCTCGGCGGCCGGCACGGTCTCGACCACCGTCGGAGCCGGGACCCGGTCCGACTAGTGCCGCCACCGGCGCCATGCTATTCAGTTCCTCATGAACGACTTCGCAGAGGAGCTCGGGGCGGTCCTCGCCAGCCGCATCGACGGCTTCGAACGGCTCATCTCAGCCGAACGGCTGTCGGGCGGAGCCAGCCAGGAGACCTATCGCCTCACCGTGGTCCTCAACGGAACTGAGCAGCTCCTCGCCCTGCGACGGGCGGCCGGCGGTGAGACCGGCGCCGTGGAGGGTCGGCCCGGCCTCGCCGTCGAGGCAAAGCTGATGCAGGTGGCCAAACAAGCGGGCGTTCCCGAACCGACCGTCCATCTCATACTCACAGAAGACGACGGGCTCGGCGACGGTTTTGTGATGGAGTGGCTCGAAGGTCACACGCTCGGCGCCCGGATCGTTCGTTCCCCCGATCTCGACCAAATCCGACCGGCTCTAGCCAGGCAGTGTGGTGAGATCCTGGCCAGGATCCACAGCATCGACCCGGTCGCCAGTGGTCTCGCTCCCAATCTTGAAACCGTGACGACAAAGGAGTTTGTCAACAAGATGTGGGACTCCTACAAGGAGTTCGACACCGCTCAGCCAATGATCGACTACACGGCCCGATGGCTGCTCGACAACAGCCCCGATGAGGTCGAGCATCGCCTGGTCCACAACGACTTCCGTAACGGCAATCTGATGATCACCCCCGAGGGTGTCACCGGTGTGCTCGATTGGGAGGTGTGTCACCTCGGCGATCCGATGCGGGATCTGGGCTGGATCTGCACAAACTCGTGGCGCTTCGGTCGTCGAGACCTTCCGGTCGGTGGCTTCGGCGAATACGCCGATCTGATCGCAGGCTATGAGTCGGTCGCCGGCACTCCGATCGACCCGAGCCACATCCACTACTGGGAGGTATTCGGTTCCTTCTGGTGGGCCATCGGGTGCCTGAAGATGGCCGACCATTGGCGAAACGGTCCCGATCCATCGGTGGAGCGACCAGGCATCGCCCGACGAAGCTCGGAGTGCCAGGTCGACTGCGTAAACCTCTTGATACCGGGGCCGGTCGAGCTGGTTGAGGGTGTAGGGGCGGGGGCTGCGTCCACCTGCGACATGCCGACCGTCGATGAGCTGGCAATAAGCGTTCGCGACTTCCTGCGGACGGACGTCATGGAGGCCACCGAGGGTCGCACCAGCTTCATGGCCCGGGTCGCAGCCAACTCTGTCGACATCGTGTTGCGCGAGCTCGACCTCGGACCTGGCCATCGAGCGGCCGAGACAGCGCGCCTACAGGCTGTGCTCGACAGTGAAGAAACCGACCTGCTCGCCCTGCGTTGGCAACTCGTCGAGAAGCTGCGATCGGGGGCAGCTGAGCTCAACGATGCCGAACTCATCGACCATCTGCGCAACACCGTCGTCAACCAGGTCGCCATCGATCAGCCCTCGTACTCCGGCTACCAGGCGGCGATGACCTGACTACTACATCCGCTACATCCGCTACATCCGCGTCTGCCTAGCGACGGCATCGTTCCGGCGGTCCAACGTTGCCGATGCAGGGTTTGAGACGATGGCCGGAGCTCTCCGACGACGCGACCGGCCTTGTTGTGCAGAGGTGCCGCAAGAGCATCGTCTCGGCCTCGACAACCCGAATCGCCGCCTCGGCCTCGCCGTCGAGATCGACCGGGTCGACCAGTCGAGCCATGGCGAAGGCCAATCGCTCAAGCGGCAGGGCGAACACCGGGATCCCACAACCGTCGTGACCAGAAGCGACAGGCGAGAGGTCGAGTCCGGTGATGGTGGAGATGGCAACCGTCACGGTTTCCTGAACCGGTGATGAACGTTCGATGTAGCCGGCCCGCACTCGAGGTCATCCTCGCAAAGCCCGATCCGATCAAGCCAGGCCAGAACGGCCTCTACGTGTTCGTCGGACGACCGCTATCACCCCAGACGTTCAGCGAGCCGGATCGATGGCGATAACGGCGTGCACCCGGTGCGTGCTCTCTACGACGTCGCCCCGCCGAACCTCGACGGTGAACAATCCACCTGCTACCACTGGCTTGTTGCTTCCTTGACGCCGAGCACCCCGGTCGACAGCCCAACCCTTCAGACCGCAGATGGGGCTATAGGAAGCCACAAGAACAAGCGTTAGGAGCGTAAAGCAGGCCGAGCTGCCTTCTAGGATTGGCTGGTGGCATCGATGGGAACTCCGCAGTGAGCATCATCGTGTCGGTGCAGCATCGAACCGACTATCACTATCCCGAGCCGGCCTCGCTATCTCCGCAGATCGTCCGCCTCCGCCCCGCGGCCACCACCAAGACACCGATTCATCACTACGCACTCAACATCGATCCGCTCAGTGCAGGCTTCTCCTGGGTCAGCGACGAGTACGGCAACGAGACAGCGAACGTATTCGTTGGCGAGGCCGTCGACCACTTCGGCGTCGAGGTCAACCTGGAGACCGAACTACTGGCGGTCAATCCCTTCGACTTTGTGCTCGAATTGGGGACCGAATCGCTTCCCGTCACCTACGGGGACCAACATCGGGTGGCGCTGGCCCCCTACTTCAGTCTGGTTGAGCCATGGAACGACGAACTCGACGCCTGGTTCGTGTCGGCCCGTCGGCCCGGAGAAGGGACAATTTCCGTGCTCCTCGGTCTCGCCTCCGAACTGACCAAACAAATCGACTACGAGGTCCGGCTCGAACCAGGGGTACAGACCGGAGCGACGACGTTCACCCGTCGGGCCGGGTCCTGCCGTGACTCCGCCTGGCTGCTGGTCGAGGCCTACCGACGCCTCGGCCTGGCCGCACGCTTCGTTTCGGGCTACCTGATCCAGTTGGCGGCCGAGCCCGATCCAGGAACGCCGCTCCGCTTTGACCAGACGCTCACCGGCCCGATCGATGAGGACTCGACCGACCTTCACGCCTGGGTCGAGGCCTATCTTCCCGGCGCGGGCTGGATCGGCATCGATCCCACCTCTGGGTTGGCCGTCGGTGAAGGCCACATCCCCCTGGCGGCGGCACCGACCCCACAATTGGCATCACCCATATCGGGCACGTCGAGTGTGCGAGCCAGCCGTTTCTCCTATACAAACACCGTGGCCCGACTCTGAACCAGATCGACTAGCTACGGTCGATCACCTGCACGTCGATGTGCAAGGTCTCGCCCGCTCCCCCCTGGTGGATGACACCAGACGTCGGTGTGGCATCCCGATAGTTTCGACCGGCAGCAACCCGAACGTGATCGGCTCCGACCCGTGAACCGTTCGTGGGGTCATAGCCCCTCCACCCCATGAGGGGGATATAGACCTCGACCCAGGCATGTGACGCGTCTGACTGCAGCGTGTTGTCGTAGTCGGCTCCGGTGAATATGTAACCCACTCGATAGCGAGCAGGAATGTTGAGCATCCGGGCCAGGCAAATCATGAGGTTGGCGAAGTCCTGACAGACACCGGTTCGCGACCGGAAGACCTCGTAGGGGGTTGTCTCAACGTTGGTGAAACCTGGTCGATAGCTGAAGTCGGAGTAGATCGTCCAGGCCATGTCGTCGAGCGTTCCGAACAACTCGTCCTTGTTGCGGCTTGAAAAACTTCTGGCGTAGCCAAAGAGCTCCTCAAGCTGGCTCTCTGGCAGCTCCGGGGGCAGCAGGTAGGAGTGCATCATGTGTTCCTGCCAGGGCATCCAGGTGACGGGCAGCTTCTGGACCCGTGGCAAGAGGTGGGGCTGGTCAACAGGGGCGATCACCTTGACCGCAGCCCTCATCGAGATGGTCAGCTCGGTGTATGGCGTTTCGATCTCTGTGCCCAGCACCTGGTTGCCGAACACGTCCTCGAAGTCGTAGCGGACGCCATCGACGCTTATGGCGATCGAATGATCGATCACCTGTTGGAAGGGGTCGTGTACCGGGCTCAGACGGAACCGATGACCGCTTCGTAGTACGGGCTGGGGATACCGGTAGATCGTGGTGTGCTCGACATCGAGGCGCCGTCGATCGGAACGGGGAGCCAGCATCATCGGTGATGGCACCGGCGAGGCGGCGACGCCCGGCATCGACGAGCCGACGTCGGCAACCAGGTGTCCGCCACGGGCGATGGCGGCGGAACCCGGCTCCAATGGAGAGAAGGTCGGGTCGAAGGCCAGAGTGGAGAACACCACGAGCGAGCGGGTTTGGTCCTGATCGTCGCCGAGGCCGAGCGTTACCCCTGAGCTGCGAAGATCCAGGACCGGAGTCTGGCCGTCTGGCCAGGCCGGTCCGCTGGCAGCGTCGGTCTTCCGCGACTGATGGGGTGGCACGAAGCGGCTACGAAAGAACGGCTGCAAGCCCGACATACAGCGGTAGGCCAGCAGCGAGCTGCCGTCCGAGATGACAAGGTTGAGGGTGCCGAACTCGTTGATCCGACGAAGTTCCTCAACCATCGCCCCGTACCCGAACTCCTCGATGGTGCCGGCGCCCGCCGCTGCCATCCGACCTAGCAACCACACAAAAAGGTGTTCGGTGTCGGTCGAGCCGATCGGGACCAGGCCGGGATCGACCGGCAGCGGCAGGACCTGGGAGAGATCGCCGACCAGATCGCCGCTGTGTGCAAGCACCCATGAGCGACCGGCAAAGCCGATGACGAAGGGGTGGGTGTCGCTGTGATTGGCCCGCTTGGCCGCTCCCCGGATGTGGGAGACAAGGAGAGGGGTCCGCAGCATCCCGCCTTCGGCCAGGGCGACGGCAACCTCACCCGACCTTCCCGAGCGCGGCTCGCGGATGGCGGCGGCCCCGAGTTCGCCGTTCGGATACCAGGCGGCGCCCCAACCGTTTCGCTGATCGGAGGCCGAGGACACACCCCCAGGGTCGTCTTCGAATGCGAGATAGGGCGAAGCCGACTGATCGAGGCTGAGTCCAATCAACTCGCTCAAGGCTCAACCATCCTCACGGCGTTTGATATCCATCGACGGCCTCTCTCCCTCAGGACTGGCTGGCGAAGAAGTCGACGTGGATCTGATCGCTGAAGCGCTCAAGGTCGAGGGCCAGGTTCCGTAGGGCCTCGGTGGGCGCAGGACCGAGCAGGTCATCGAGCGGCTGATCGAGCCGAACCCTCAATTCATGGGCCATCTTGAGCGCAGCGTTGTCGTGGTCGTCGTTTTCAACAGCCATAGTGCCAACCTGCTGCTCACACCTCCCGACACACCAGGCAAGGGTGCGGGGGAACTCCTGATCCTGGACCAGGAAAGCGATGGCGTCCATTGGTTCGAGCGAGGTTTGAAACACCCGTCGATACTCTTGCAGGGCCCCGGCGGCACGTAAGAGATTCGACCAGTGCCGTACCTGGGGACGGTGCTCCTGACCAACGAGGCGGGCGAAGTAGACCTCGATAAGTCTGGCCATGTACAACGCCCGCTCGGTGAGTCGACCAAGCGTAAGAAACCGCCAGCAGTCGGTCCGAGACATCGACGACTCGGTGATGCCGAGCAACGTCTGGAAGGTGTTGCTGGTTGACGCAAAGAAGTCCTGGGGGTGTTCCCGCATCTCCCGCGTGAAGTCGACCATCTGCATCTCGCGCCACGCGTCGTTGACCGCGGCCCGTAGCTCGGTCGGCACCCGCTCCCGAATACCACGCAAGTTGTCACGGACACTGCCGAGACAGCTAACGATCGAACCGAGGTTTGATCGATCGTCGACAAGGAACCGAGTCACGGTATAGGTGGCGAGTTCGGCCTCGGTCGATGCAAACTCCTCGGTCAACGCCAGCACCTCAAGCAGTTCCCCCCATCGCAAGCCGGCCTCGACCGGCAGACCCGACAGCACTCCGTGGTGGGCTTCGGCCAGGAGGCGGGCCGTGCCGTCTATCCGTTCTAGGTAACGACCGCACCAAAAAAGGGGCTCGGCCACCCTGGCCAGGACCGGATCGGCCTCGGAGCGGCCGCGAAGATCCATGGGCCTGCTGATCCCATATTGGTGCTCATCGTCGCGCTCGACCCAGGTGTCCTTCGAGCCTCCGCCCTGAGATGAGTTGACGACAAGGGAGCCCCTTCGCAGGGCGACCCGCGTCAGGCCGCCGGGCAGCACGTCGACGTACTCTCCGCCGACAACGAAGGGCCGCAGGTCGACGTGACGGGCTTCGAGCCTGCCGTCAATCATGGTCGGATGACGGCTGAGCTTGATGACTCGTTGAGCGATGAAGCGGTGCGGCTCGGCCATCACTTCGGCCGTCACCGTCGCAACCTCCTCGTCGCTGGCGTGAGGACCGATAAAGATCCCGTAACCGCCCGAGCCGTCGACCGGTTTGATCACATAGCGAGTCGGATCACCAAGAACCTCGCGCCGGACGTCTGGTTCACGTAGGAGATGGGTCTCGACGTTCGGCAGGATCGGCTCTTCGCTCAGGTAGTACTTGATCATGTCTGGCACGAAGGTGTACATCGCCTTGTCGTCGGCGGCCCCGTTGCCGAGGGCGTTGGCCAGGGTGACGCCGCCAGCCCTGGCAACGCCGATAAGACCGGCAACACCGAGCATTGAGTCGGGGTGGCCCTCCGTCGGGTCGAGGAACGGGTCGTCGATCCTTCGGTAGATGACGTCCACCCTGCGACGACCCCTGGTCGTCTGCATCCAGACCGCCCCCTCGTCGACGTGCAGGTCGCGACCCTCGACCAATTGAATGCCCATGTTCTGGGCCAGGAAGGAATGCTCGAAGTAAGCAGAGTTGTAGACGCCGGGCGTTAGGAGTACCACCGTCGGCTGGTCAGCGGCCCAGGGAGGCGCGATCGATTG
Organism: Phascolosoma agassizii; assembly: GCA_035593235.1. Lineage (NCBI taxonomy): Eukaryota > Metazoa > Annelida > Sipuncula > Phascolosomatiformes > Phascolosomatidae > Phascolosoma > Phascolosoma agassizii. The sequence goes on along the minus strand of JAVJHY011057995.1, from coordinate 599,498 downwards.
GAGAGCCCGAAGCAACAGCATCGGGTACTGCTCGACGGAGCGGATGTTTGATTCGGCCAGCACCTTCGGCAACAGCCTCGTCATGGCCATACGATTTTCCAGGACGTAGGAAACGCCGGACGGGACCCGCAGGTTGTCTTCGAGCACGAGGTAGGCCCCGTCTTCGTCTCGGACAAGATCGATCCCGGCAACGAGGGCCCTGGCGTTGAACGGCTGGGGAACCCGCTGGGCCAGACGGGAATAGCCATCGGCCCCCTCGATGAGATCTAGCGGCACGATGCCATCACCAACGATGGCGGCCTCGCCGTCGTACAGATCACCGAGAAAGAGGTTGAGCGCCTTGAGGCGCTGGATCAGGCCCTGTTCGATCCTGGACCATTCGGCGGCAGGAATGATCCGGGGAAAGAGGTCGAGGGGAAAGGGCCGCTCTGTGCCCGCCGAGTCTCCGTAGACGGTGAACGTGATGTCCCTGGTGCGAAAGAGCGAGTCCTTCAGACCCTGTCTTCGAACAAGTTCGTCGGTTCCGAGAAGCCCCATCAGATGGGCAACCGTGCGATATTCGGGCCGGACCGAACCGCTGCCCTCGATTACCTCATCAAAGAAGTCGCTGTGGTCATAGCCAATCAACGGTCCACTCTGCGCCATGGCGCGACAATAGTCCATGAGCTGCTGGCGCAATTCGGGGTCCATCGCTCCACGGTCGGCCGAACGCCCACCTTGGTTAGGGTGGTTCAGGTTCGTATCTAGGTGGCTGTTGCCTCCGCGTTGACGCCCTCGGCGTTCACTCCCTCGGTGTTGCCTGCCTCCGCCTCATCCAGGAGTTCAGGAAACTGGTAGTCGACACCGATCATCTGTCGCAGCAGCGGCCCGGCTTTTTCGACCACCTCGTCGTCGACACCGTTGATCTGATCCTCAAGTTGGATGATGAACTTCGGCAGGTACTCGATGAGCACGCCGCTGCGATCATCGTCGCTGTTGTTCGGCATGGCGCAGTGGTGGATCATGCCGTTGAAGATGACGACGTCGCCGGCGCGGCCAGTCATTCGCTCGCAGTTGGCGTAGAAGTGTTTGGAGTCCACCGGGTAGCCGAGATCAACCTGGGACCCTGGCAGGAAGGCGGTCGCCCCGTTGTCTGCGGTGAAGTCGTCGAGCAGGATCGTCGCCTGGAGGTTCATGGCAAAGCTCGAGTTCATGCGAGCCGGGAACTCATCGCGCTTGTGGAAGTCCCAATACGGGTAGTCGATGTGAGGTTCCTGACCTGGGCCGCCCGACAGCAAACGGTTTGCGGCGATCGACCCCAGCTTGAAGGCCGAGCCGAGTGCGGCCGAGGTGAAGGCACACACGACCGGGTGCTGAACCATCTCGACGAAGACCTGCCCCTTGTTGAGCAGATTCCACACCCGCCGTTGGAGGTGAAGTTTGTCGACGTTCGCCCCCTGGAAGTGGGTTGCGGTGTCCGGCTCGTCGGAATATGACATGATCAGCGACCTGGCAGCCCCGATCTGTTCGGGCGTGAAGGCCTGGCGGAGCACCAGCACACCCGACCCGGTAAGGAACTCGTCCAACGCATCGTCGATGTTGTGCTCTACGTCGCTCGCAGTGATCTCGCGCATCGTCAGCTCCCTACTTGGCCTGGGGGAAGCCGAGGTCGACGCCTCGCTCGTGCGGATCGGGCCAGCGAACGGTCACGGCCTTGTAGGCGCTGTAGAACTTCACACCTTCGGGTCCGTAGACGTGGGTGTCGCCGAAGAGGGAATCCTTCCAGCCACCGAATGAGTGGTAGGCCATCGGAACCGGGATCGGCACGTTGACCCCGACCATGCCGACGTTCACGTCGCGCTGGAACGCTCGTGCCGCTCCCCCATCGTTGGTGAAAATGGCAGTGCCGTTGCCGTAGGGGTTGCCGTTTATCACGGCCAGGGCTTCGTCGTAGCTGTCGACCCTGACCACGGCAAGCACGGGGCCGAAGATCTCATCCTCGTAGATCTTCATGTCGGTTGTGACGTTGTCGAACAGGCATGGTCCGAGCCAGTACCCGTCGGGGTGACCGTCGACTTCGAGGCCCCGCCCGTCGACCACGAGGTCCGCTCCCTCGTCGACCCCGAGCTCAACGTACGAGCTGACGCGGTCGCGGTGGACGTCGGTAACGAGGGCACCCATGTCCATCGGCTCTTCCGAGAGTCCGGGACCGATCTTCAGCTCGGCGATGCGGTCGGTGATGGCGGGAATGATCTGGTCTCCGACCTCGCCGACGGCCACCACGACCGAGATCGCCATGCAACGCTCGCCTGCCGATCCATAGCCTGCGCTGACGGCGGCGTCGGCGGCCTGGCCGATATCGGCATCGGGCAGAACCATCATGTGGTTCTTGGCTCCACCTAGGGCCTGAACCCGCTTGCCGCTCATCGTCGCCCGCTCGTGGATCATCTTGGCGATCGGGGTTGAACCCACAAAGCTGATGGCCGCAATGTCGGGATGGTCGAGGAGGGCGTTGACGGCAACTGCATCGCCCTGAACGACGTTGAGCACGCCGTCGGGCAAGCCGGCCTTGGTCAAGAGATCAGCAAGCAGCAGGCTGCCCGATGGGTCCTTCTCCGACGGCTTGAGGATGAAGGTGTTGCCGCAGGCGATGGCCATGGGGAACATCCACATGGGAACCATCACCGGAAAATTGAAGGGGGTGATGCCTGCAACCACCCCGATGGGCTGGCGAAGGCTGTAGGCGTCGACTGCCGAGGAGACGTCAGGCGTGAGCTCACCCTTCAGCAGCGTTGGAATGCCGCACGCATACTCGACCACTTCGATGCCACGCTGCACCTCGCCCATGGCATCGGCCAACACCTTGCCGTGCTCGCTTGAGATGGCCCGGGCCAACTCGGCCCGGTTGGCGTCGAGCAGCTCCCGGTAGCGGAACATGATCGACGAACGAGCGGAGAGCGACGAGTTGCGCCATCCCTGATAGGCGGCGAGGGAGCTGGCTACGGCGGCGTCGACGTCGCCTGGTGATGCCAACACGACCTTGCCGTTCACCCTGCCGGATGCCGGATCGGTGATCTCGGCTGAGCCGGCGGACTGACCACTGGTCGGCGCTCCGTCGATCCAGTGGGTCAGGTTCTTGACGCTCATGGGTGCTCCCTGTGATGTCGATCGCTGGTGTCGATCCGTTTGTGAAGATAGTCGTTAGAGCGCTCCAATTCAAGGGTCCAACCCAACGGTCAGAGCTTGAAACGGAAGCCCTCGGGGGTTGAGGAAACCTCGTAGGTGGCAAGCGCCTCGCATACCGGAGATCGGGTCGGCTCTCCGGTTGCGATATCGAACCGGCCGTTGTGTTTTGGGCACTCGATCTGGCCATCGACGATGACACCGCCGGCCAGATGAACCGTCCTGCTATGGGTACAGATCCCGTCGGTCACCGACCAGCCGTCGGCCAGTCGATAGGCGGCGAAGGTCGCGCCCTGCGCATCGATCCGGATGATGTCGCCGACTTTGGCTCTCTCGGCCGATACCGTCGCCCAACCATCGGCGTCGGCCACCACCGACGTACCGGTGGATTCGGTCGTCGTCTCTTGGCTCCCCGCACCAAGCCTCACCGCCGCCACATTTCCCCCCGCCGGGCTTGCGTTGTTGTCCGCTCCGGGAACCAGCTTCGGTACTTCATAGTCGTAATCGGTTCGCTGAGCGGCCAACGCCGCGAACAGCTCACGGTAGGCCGACCAGTTGTTGGGATGGGGCTCTGGCAGATCGTCGCGGATCGCCTCGTGGAGCCGGGGCAGGTTGCGGTACGGAACCGTTGGGAACATGTGATGTTCGATGTGGTAGTTCATGTTCAGGTAGAGGAAGCGGAAAACGGGATTCATCAAGACGGTGCGGCTGCTGAAGCGGTGGTCGAGCACGTTTTCCTGCAGCCCGGCGTGTTGGGTGGTGCCAAAAAACTTGAGGAGCCAGGAGCCGAGGAAGGTCGGACCCCCGATGAACAGGAGGGGCACGATGCTCAGGGTCGCAACCGACAACACAGCGGTAGCCAGAAGGATGGCAAGGGAGCCTCTGGCCTCCCACACCACCTTCGGCCGAGCGTCAGCAGGCAGAAAACTCGCCTCTCCTGGTTCGATCCGGCCCCGGGCGTGACGGGCCATCTGAGCCAACATCTTCGGTCCTGAGACGACGTGAAGCAGATCAACCACCCAAAGAACGGTCGAGCTCGGGCGGGGAAACACGATTTCGGCGTCACGCCCGACGATGATCGTCTCGCTGTGGTGGCGCACGTGCGACCACCGCCAGTAGGTCGGGCCACGGAAGAGCATGAAGGATGCGGGGTAGTAGAGGATCGAGTTCATCCACTCCGTCTTGAATGCGGTGCCGTGTCCACACTCGTGCCAGCGAGGATCGGAGGCGCCGCCGTAGAGCGCCCAATACACGATGAAGGCCGGTATCGAGATCCAACTACCAAGGGTGAAGAACGCAAGCAGACCAGAACCGACGAGTAGGCCGACCCACAGCAGGGCGTCGCGTGCGGCCCGGGTGTCGCTTCGCTCCGAAAGCTCGCGCAGGAGGGCCGGATCGATCGGCGACTGATACCACTCTCCGTCGGTCAGGCCCGACGCGATCGCCCGCTCGGTCTCCGGTCCGTCCAGGCTGTAGTCCTTCATCCTCATCGCCATCGTCACCACCTTCTTCCATCTACCTGACTGACCTGACTGACCTGACCGACGTCTCAGTCTTCGACAATTGCTCGAAGGCGAAGGAAGCGCCGAGTCGTTTCACCTTCCAGGGCGGCCTGACGCTGAGACGGCGGCCCCTTTACGGCGTCACCCCACAGCGCTCGTCCAACCATGAAGCCATGACAGCCTGCCGCCATGGCGACCGTCAACTGGGCGGCGAAGGCTTCGAAACTGCCACCGCCCGAAAGCAGTGCCCACGGCATGGGCGCCATCTCACTAATGGTGCGGCAGGTGGCGAACCAGTGGTCCTCGTCGGGGTCGTGGCCGATGTCGACCGGGAACGGAAGCTTGAGTAGATCCGGCCCGACCGATGAAAAGCGGGCAGCCGTCTCCAGCACTATGCGGGGGCGATCGGCCGGATCGTCCAGATCGTAGAACAACGGCTCAAGAACTAGGGCAAGATCGTGTTGTCTGCACTCGGCAAGCACCTCGGTCGCCACCTTCTGCTGGGCCTCGGCCAACGGGCGATCGGGGTGATACGGCAGCAACAGCTTGGCCGCCGACGCCCCACTGGCCTTGGCCTGGCCAACCGACCAACCGTCAAGCAGGGTCGTCGGACCAGCGCCGGGATCAGCCAGGTAGCCCTGCGATTCGAGCGCGGCGAGAAATCCGACCCCTGCTGGAAGGGCGTCGGTGACCTGCGGTATCGAATACTCGGGTTCGAGCATGACACCGGTGGCATGGGGCGCAACTGCTCGCACCACCTCGTTCTTCAGGGCGGTGATGTCGGAGGCCGACAGTGACGAAGGATCATCGGGAGCCAGGAAACTCCGCAACGAATCGCGATGGTCGATGGCCAGGACGCTGTAGCGCCCTGAGCCATCGGCAATACCGCTCAGGCTCACGGGGTGACTCGGGGGAGCTCCCACCCGAAAGCGTCCCAGTCGTCCTCGATCCAGGTGTGCTCCGAGTGGAAGCATGGCGGGGTAACCCGTTCGCCATCGATCAGCTCGCCTGCAAGGTAGTTCAGGAAGAACATGTGGCTACCGGGAGCTGAAGCCGTCGAGTGGAAGCCCTTGGTGACAAGAGCGACATCACCGTCGCCGGCCAGAAGTACCTCGTCGAAGTCCTCGTCGATCCGCCAGTTGCGGTGCATGGCAAAGCCGTTTGGCGGGTCGAGCCTGAAGTAGTAGGTCTCTTCGAGATAGGGCGAGCCGTCGAACCCGTCGTGGCAGTGCGGTGGCCAGCCCGACCAAGAGCCCCGGGGCACGTACACCTCGTAAAGGATGAGTCGCTCGGCGGGCAATGGCGGAGCCAGCACGTGGTTCACCTGGCGCCTGGCCGCTCCCCCACCCCGAACCTCACTCTTCATCTCCGTGGGCTCGAACACCCTGGCCGGGTAGAGCCCCTCGGCCGGAGCACTACCGATGGCGAACTCAAAGCGCTCGTCACCAGCTGCGATCTCGATCGGCGTGCCAGGAGGGGCGTAGCCGACCTGGGGCATCTGCTCAAACACGTCGGTTCGGGACAGCTCGGTCTCGATCTCGCCGATCTTGACCGAAGCGCTTCCTCGAAGCGGGACGACAGCGGTCTCCTGGTCGGGAAGCAAGGCCTGGTGCGTTCCACCGGGGGCCAGGTCGATCACCCGAAAGCTCAGGTACTGCCACCCGGCGCTCTCGGGTGTGACCTGCAACTTGGTCGACGAAGCCGGATCCGGCCGGAGAAGATGTTCGGTCACGTTGGTACTCCTGTGCTGTGAGTTTCGTGGGTTCTGTGAGCTTCGTGGGTTCTGGTGAGTTCGTTGGCTGCTGTTTGCGAGCCGCGACCTAGTTCTCGATGAGCACTGGTCGGCCCTCGTCCATGCTCTGGCGGGCCGCCAGGCCGATGGCCAGGGGGGCTCTGGCGTCGGCGCCCGTCACCGGACTGGGTCCGCCGTTGGCAACCATGTCGACGAAGGCCGCCCATTGATCGATGTAGCTGCGGGTGTACCGCTCGAGAAAAAAATCTTCGAGTGGTGGGCGAAGGAAGCCGGAATCGGTGGCGATACGCGAGTTGAACTGGTGAAAGTTGTCGGACTGGGCCATCCCACCGGAGCCGAAGACCTCGACTCGCTGGTCATAGCCATAGACGGCCTTGCGACTGTTGTTGATCGTGGTCAACGCCCCGTTTTTATGCGTCAACAGGACAACGGCGGTATCGACGTCGCCTGCCTCGCCGATCTCCGGGTCGACGCGAACCGCGCCCTTGGCGTAGACCTCAGCCACATCGCTGCCCGTCACGTAGCGGGCCATGTCGAAGTCATGGATCGTCATGTCGTTGAAGATGCCGCCCGAAACCTTGATGTAGGCAATGGGTGGCGGACCGGGATCGCGGCTCGTGATGTTGCAGAGGTGAACATCACCGACCGCACCGTGAGATACGGCGTCGGCCACAGCCTTGTGACTGGGGTCGAACCGCCGATTGAAGCCAACCTGGAGTGGCACCCCGGCCGCTTCCACCGCGGCCAACCCTCGGTCGACCTCGGCTAGATCCAGCGACAGCGGCTTCTCGCAGAACACTGCCATCCCGGCCTCGGCGGCCGCAATCATCACATCGATGTGGGTGTCGGTCGAGGTGCAAATGGCAACGGCGTCGGCGTCGATGGCTAGAGCCTCATCGAGCGACGAGGCGACCGTGACACCGAGATCGCGGCCAACCGCATCGGCGCTCTCAGACATCACGTCGAATACACCTGCCAGCTTGGCTCCCGGCACCTGGCGGGCCACCAGCTCGGCGTGCATCTTGCCGATACGGCCGGTGCCAAGAACAACGATTCCCACCGTCATGACGTCGCCCTTGCGTCTTCTCCCTCGTTGAGGGCCGTCACCGGCTCCCAGCGTTCGGATTCCCACGACTTCAAGAGCGCGGCCTGGACACTCACGTAATCGACCGCCTCGGCGAAACCGGGGGCATGCTGACGACCGGCAGCCACCGAGGTAAGAAACTCGAAGTCCTCGATCGTCTTCATGTCTTCGTAGCCGATCGAGTTGGCGTCGCCCGGTACGAAGTGGCCGTGGTAGGGATAGCGCTCGCCGGCATAAACGGTGGTGTAACCCCTGGCCTTGTCCTCAAGCAGGAACAACTGGAGTTCGTTCATCGTCTCCAGGTTCCATTTCAGCGAACCCTTGGTTCCGTAGACTTCGAAGGCGCACTGACTCTCAGGGCCAACGATGGTTCGGGACGATTCGAATACACCCCGGGCTCCGTTCTCGAACACGACCATTGCGCCAAAATAGTCCTCGTTCTCGACTGCCCCGGTCGGGTCTTCGGGCTTACCGACGGCGAAGTGGTTGCCGATCTCGGTCGGAATCGGGCGCTCGGTGATGTAGGTGTGGCCGGTGCCGACGACCTTGTTGATCGGGCCGATGAGCATGTGGGCCAGGTCTATCGAGTGGCTGAGGATGTCGGAAGACACGCCGTGGCCTGCCTCGTCGAGCATGAAACGCCACGAGAGCAGACCAAGCGGATCGGCGCCGTACATGCTGAAAAACCGGCCCCGATAGTTAGTGATCTCGCCAAGGGTGCCCGAGTGGATCAGCTCCTTGGCGTATTGCACCAACGGCGCCCAGCGGTAGTTGTAGCCGACCCCGGTGATAACGCCTGCGGCCTTCGCTGCGGCTTCAACCCGCACCGTCTGGTCCGGGGTACCACCAACGGGCTTCTCACAAAATACGTGCTTGCCCGCCTCGGCCGCCGCCACCGCGATGACCTCATGCAACATGTTTGGAGCGGCGATACACACGACGTCAACAGCGGGGTGGGACACCACGGTTGACCAGTCGGTCGTGCCCTCGGCGAAGCCGAAGGAGTCGACGGCGTCGTCGACCCTGGCCTGGACGTTGTCGCTGATGATCACCAGCTCGGCGTCAAACGTCCGCTGGGGGAAGAGGGTTGGGATTCGCAGGTAAGACCGGGAATGGGCCTGGCCCATCCAACCGAATCCGACAACGCCAATACCGATTCGTCGGCGCGACGTAGCCGTTGCTCCGTTGTTTGTCGTCATGAGATCGATGAGCCTCCATGGACTATGTGGGCGGCGGTGGCCACTGCATCTGCTACATCACCGTTTGGTGGGTAGAGCAGGCTGCGGCCGACAACCAGGCCCCGGACATTGGGAACCGCCATGGCTCGTCGCCAGCCCTCAAAAACCTTCTCGGGTTCGGGGCCGGGGGCTCCGCCAAGCATCAGGCCTGGCAGACTCGTGGCCGCCATGACCCGCTCGATGTCGTCGGTGGCCGGGAGCTTCAGCCAGGTGTGGGCCGAACTGACACCAAGCGCCGAAGCAACACCGATACATCGGATCAGCTCATCACTCGAAGGGTCGAGCACCGCCTTGCCGTCGCGCTGCAGATAGGGCAGGGGCTCGACCAAGGCCGGCAGCTCGTTTCGGGCGAGCTCCGAGACGAATCCGGCGCAGGCCTCGATAGTCGGCTTGGATCTGGCGTCGTCGGGATCGATGCGAAGAAGCATCTTGGCGCCGTCAAGCCGCTGCTCAAGAATGGCGGTGACGTCGTGACCGGTCAGTTGATCGTCCAGCTCCCAAACCGTGCCCTGAAGCCCGCCCCGATTCATCGAACCGATAGCGACCTTGCCTTCAAGACAACCGAGGAGCAGTAGCTCATCGAGGATGTCCGGCGTTGCCATCACGCCGTCGACCCCAGGGTCGGCAAGTGCGGTGGAGAGGCGATCGAGTAGCGAGCGGCGATCAGCGATGGCCAGAGGGTCGTCGCCAACCCCATTGGCCCGACGAGCGGCATGGTCGGCGGCAATGATGAACGTCGCCCCGTCTCCGGCCAGGAGCGGACGACGGCTGCGGGCCGCGTAACCAGCTGGGATCCGGCTGGGATCGGTGGCTCGCACCTCTAACAGCTCAAGCCATTGCTTGTCGGTAATCGTCACAGAACAGCGTCTATCTCGGCGTTGGTCGGCATGGCGTCCGAGCACATGAGGCGACCGGCGACTATGGAGCCTGCTGCATTGGCTCTTCGGACAATCTCGGCCGGCTCCCAGCCTTCGAGCAGGCCGTGACAGAGCGAGCCGCCGAAGGCATCGCCGGCGCCGAGGCCACAAACCACGTCGACGGGAATCGGAGCGACCGAGGTCCGCGAGTTAGCATCGGCAACCAGCACCCCGTCTCCCCCCATCTTGACCATGGCCAACTCGACCCCTCGTTCGAGGAGGCGATCGGCCGCAGTGTTCGGATCGTCGGTACCGACAGCGATCAGGCACTCCTCCCGGTTGCCGACCGCAACCGTGCAGTGATCGATGGCGGGGCTGATCTGGGCACCGGCCTCTTCCGCCGAGGCCCAGAACATCGACCGATAGTCGAGGTCGATCACCGTGTGCGACCGACGGGCACGATGCTCCAGGGCGGCAAAGGTTGTACCCCGACTCGGCTCCTCGGCGAAGCGGGAACCGGTGATCCAGAACAGGGGAACCGATGCCACGACGTCCATCGGTACATCGTCGACCGTGAGGTTCATCTCCGGGCCCCGCGGTTCACGGTAGAAGTAGATCGACGGATCCTCAGGGGGATCGAGTTCGCAGAACACGACCGGTGTCAGCAGATCGGGGTCGGTCGAGATGTAGGCGTCGTGAACGCCAAAACCTCGCAGGCCTTGGCGGATGTAGGCGCCGAAGGCATCATCACCGACCTTGTTGATGACGGCCGCCCGTCGCCCGAGTAGCGATGCGGCCACGGCCACATTGGTCGGACTGCCCCCGATCGATTTCTCGAACGCGACAACGTCGGCCAATGGCACGTTCCGCTGCTGGGGGTAGAGATCGACGCTCGATCGGCCCATGGTCAGGATTTCGAGGTCGTCAAGGGAAAAGGGGGACATGGAAGAACTCCACTTTCCTCATTGGTTAGGAAATGGCCAAAATGGTCGGAGAGCCCGACGGCTGGGTTTTTAGGTTCCGCGGGATGAACGTAAACGAGGGGAGGAGAGTCAGAGGCCCAAAAGGGCAGACCTAGGCGCTCTCGAGTTCATGGGTGAGCTGGTCGAGTTCGGCACCGCCAGCCATCATCTTGACCAACTCGTCGCGGGGCAGGTCTTCCTTGGCGAAGTTGCCTAGCGACTGGCCCCGGTTGAGAATCATGAAGCGATCACCGACCGGGTAGGCGTGATGGGGATTGTGGGTGATGAAGATCACGCCGAGTCCGCGATCACGCGCCGCCAGGATGTAGCGCAAGACGACGCCAGACTGCTTCACTCCGAGAGCCGATGTCGGCTCATCGAGGATCAAGACTTTGGCCCCGAAGTAGACGGCCCTGGCGATGGCAACCGATTGCCGCTCGCCACCCGACAGGGTCCCGACCGGCTGCTCGGTGTCGCGAATATCGATACCCATCTTCGACAACTCGGACTTGGCAACGGCCTTCGAGTGTTCCTTGTCGACCCAGCGAAACGGCCACACGCCTCTGGTTGGCTCGGCTCCGAGGAAGAAGTTTCTCCAGACCGACATCAGCGGCACCATGGCCAGGTCCTGGTACACGGCGGCGATCCCCCGGTCGAGTGCCTCTCGTGGAGAGGCAAAGGAGACCGGCTCTCCTTCGAGTCGCATCTCGCCTTCACTGTGCTGGTGCACGCCGGCCAAGATCTTGATGAAGGTCGACTTGCCTGCGCCGTTGTCGCCGAGCACGCAGGTCACCTCGCCGGCGTTCACACTCGTCGTGACTCCCTGGAGGGCAATAATGTTGCCGTAGTACTTGCCGATGTTGTCGAGTTCGATAAGGGAATCGCTCATCGTGATGCGCCTTCCGCCTTGGTTCGGATGAAGTTGTTGGCAATGACCGCTGCCAAAAGGATCACGCCGAGGAAGGCGAAGCGCCAATCGGAGTTCCAGCGGGCGGCCGGGATGCCCTGCTTCGACATGGCCATGATCACCGCCCCGATCGAGGCGCCGAAGGCCGAGCCGTAGCCACCGGTGAGGAACGTCCCACCGACCACCGCAGCGATGATGTACTCGAACTCCAGACCGTTGCCGGTGCCCGACTGCACGGTGTTGAGGCGGAAGGCCAACAAGAGACCGACGAGCCATGCTGCGACCGAGACGATCATGAACAACTGTGTCTTGGTTCGAGCGGCCGGTACACCGATCTGGCGGGCAGCCTCCTTATTGCCACCGACGGCAAAGATCCAGCTGCCGAACTTCGTTCGGCCCAGAAGCCAGGTGGCGAAGACGGTGAATCCAATGAACCACAGAACGCTGATCCGGAAGTTCGCCGGCGGGATTCCAGCCGCTATCTCGGCGTCGGTGGTGTAGAGCAGCCGGGTGATTATGCCGACGGCGACTGCGACAAGGCCCACTGTTGCGATCCGACTCGCAAGTTGATCGGCTGCGAGATCCGAGCTGGTGCGAGTGGTGAACACTGTGCTGACGATGGCCCAAACGCCGACCATCAGTGCAGCAACGAGGAGGATGGCGAACACCTCGGTGCGGAACTTCGGCGAGGTCGATTCGTTTCGGATGAACAGCGCAAGGCCGAGACCGGCCAACGAGATGAGCATGAGGACGACGCCCCGGTTGATCGGCGATCGCCGGGCGCCGGCAACCGCAGCCATGGCCAGTGCAATGAATCCCAGAATCGTCAGGAGTCCGAACAAGATTGCCCGCAGCCCCTGCTCGGTCGTCATGAACATGAAGGCGTACATCGCGAAGGCGCTGGCAAGGGCCACCGCAACAGCCACCGCGATGTTGCGGGCCAGGGCCGTTCCAACCTCGCTGTGTGTGCTGATCTGGCGCCAAGCCTGGTACCCGGCAGCGAGACCGACGATGATCACGAGCGGCCAACTAAGCCCGCCGAGCAGATCGAGCACCCGCTGCTGGGCCGTGATGTCGAGGAACCGTGCCGCCAACGCGCCGACGATGATCATGCCGAGCCCGGCGACGACGTAGGTCATGACGCTTCCCGACAGAGCGAGAGAACCGGGCGACTGCGGCTCGTAGCGCCACATGGCCAATCCGAACAGGGCGATGAGGATGGACACGGCCAGTATCACTGCGGCCAGTGTGTTGGCACCGACACCATCGGTCTGATGCATAACGAGAACACCGACGACGGTGCCGACGAGGCCGAGGGCCAAACCAACCGCACCGAGCGGGTTCATCACCTCTTTGCGGCGGAAGCTCATTTCGTAGACAGCGCCAGCGATCAACGCGAGTCCTCCGAGGACGGCGATGGTGTAGATGCCGTCCCGGCTCGCCAACTGGTGATCGTTTCGGCCCCAGGTGTAGTCGAAGATCGGCCGCCAGAAGTCGTAACCGTGGCCTTCATCGATCCGGCCGACGGTGATGTTGTCGATAATGAGCTTGGAGAAACCAAGTTTGAAGCCACGCAGTATGAAGAACGTTGCCAGCGTGACGATGAAGCTGGGAAGCGAGGTCCGCTCGACCATGGTTCCGTTGAACCAGCCGAGGGCAAGGGCTACGACCAATGATGCCGGGATGGCGATGAACAGACTGAGGCCCGCTCCGCCTATCTCGCCGACGTCCTTGACGATAAGAATGGTCACGATCGCCAGCGCTCCGGTCGCCGCCCCCGACGACAGATCGAACTCACCGCCGATCATCAGCAGCGAAACAGCCACCGCCATGATCCCCAATGTGGCTGCAACGTCGAGCACCGATGCGGCGCCGCCGGCCTTGCCGAACTCGTTTGCCACAGCCCAGAAGAAAGCCCAGATTGCCGCCGCCCCCATGATGGCCCCGATCTCGGGCCGGACAAGGAGGCGTTGGAACACCCCCTGATAGGCAAGCCTTTCGTCGGTCGCGGTGTCTATCGCACCGGCACCTGCACCTTCAGCCATGTTTACCCCCACGTACTCCATGTTGCGAGGTGGGGCCGATCCCTTGACGGGACCAGCCCCACCTCGATTACCGCCTATGTACTGCGCAGTACTTTATTACTGCGTATCGCTGTGTTGCTGTGTTGCTGTGTTGCTGTATTGCTGAGTCGCTGTATTGCTACCAATCACCGCGAACAGTTGATCAGCGGGTTCCGGCCTCGACCAGAGCCTTCACATCTGCCGCGTTCTCCGGCGTTACGAAGCCCGGGCCGGTGAGGATCGGAAGACCGCCACCGAGGGTGTTGGAGTTTGTGGCCTCGAGGTACATCAGGATGACTGGGATGTAGCCCTGGAGGTACTGCTGCTGGTCAACGGTGAAGGCAACTTCGCCGGCTTCGATGGAATCGATGAGCTCGGGGGTGATGTCGAAGCCACCGATGACCATGTCGCGACCGAGGGCCTGGCTGGCCCGCAGACCAGACATGGCGATGACCGGACCGACGCCGAGGAAGCCGTCGATGTCGGTGTCGGCTGACATGGCGGCGTTGATAGCCGCTTCCTGAGCAACCTGGTCGGCATCGAGATCCATGAACTGGGCAACGACTTCACCGCTGAAGGTCTCGGCAAGACCGTCGCAACGCTCGGTGAGAGCAACGTTGTCCTGCTCCTGAATACCGCACAGCACCTTGGTGGCGCCGGCGTCGTTGAAGCGGTCGCCTGCACCGTTACCGGCGATGATCTCCGTTTGACCAACGTGGGTGGTGGCCCCGATGGCTGAGTAGTCGTTCACACCGGAGTTGATGGTGTAGACGGGGATACCGGCCTCAACCGCGGCGGTGAGGCCGGGGGTCAGCTGGTCGGGGCTTGGAAGCGATGCTGCGATGCCATCGGCACCGGCGGCAACGGCGGCATCGATGTCTGAAGCCTGGACGGCCGGGTCATTGTTGGAACCCTGCCAAACCAGCTCGACGCCTACGTCGGCGGCAGCAGCGTCGGCGCCACGCTTGAGAACGGACCAGAACGGACCGTCGTCCGAGTGGGTGATCATGTAGAAGGTGAGATCTCCACCCTGGGTCTGGGTGACTTCTTCGCCGTCTCCCGAACCCTCTTCACCGTCATCGGTCGACTCGGTCGAGTCGTCCGTTCCTTCACCATCGCTGGCGTCATCGTCGCTGCCGCATGCTGCGGCGACCATGAAGATCGCCAGAAACAGCGCAATAAGCCTGAAACGTTTCGTCATTGAAGTACCTCTCCCTGTGGTTTGTTGCTTTGCGGGTTTCGACGGTTACCCCTCCTGCCCGCAAGGGAGGGGTTCGGATCGGCCTCGACCGATCGTAAGTACTCGATGCTCGCTTGAACATCGAGAAGTGGGCCTTCGCCGTCGGCTGGAAGGCCTCCGGTGATGGCAGCGTCTTGTTCGAGGACGTACCAGTCGTCGTAGCCGGCCTTCTCGAGGTTTGTCACGACCTCGGCGATGGGGACGTCGCCCTGCCCGAGGTTGCAAAACATACCTGCTTGCACGCCTTCCATGATGGTTTGGCGTCCCTCGAAGACCGGTGCGGCCAGATCGAGGTGGACATCCTTGAGATGGACGTGCCGAACCCGGTCGAACGCCTCGGTGGCGAACGCCAGAGGGTCGGTTCCCCCGATGAGCATGTGGCCGGTGTCGAGTGTCCACCCAACCTCGGAAAGGTCGAGGATGCGGCGGATGTCATCGTCGCATTCGACGATCGTGCCGAGATGCGGATGCAGTGCTTGGATCATGCCGTACTCCTCCGCAATCTCGTCGATCACCGACAGCATCTTCTTTGCTTGGCGCCAACCTAGGTCGTCGAGTGCGGTTCGAGGCGCCCAATCCCAAGTTGTAACAGCAGCCGAAATAAAGTAGCGACCGCCTGCTTCAGACATGATTTTGGCGGCCTCCTTTGCTGCCGCGATCGTGGCCTGTTCCTGTGAGGGCTCATGGATCACAAGGGGCACGAAGCCCCCGATCAGTGTCAGGCCGTTGGCTCCGAGCGTCGATCTCAAGGCATCGGGGTCCGACGGGAAGTAGCCGGGTGATCCAAGCTCGGTCGCCACAAGGCCAACCTGGGCCATCTCGGTGAGTACCCGCTGTGGCGGGAGCTCAACGCCCCACCCCGGTACTTCACAGACGCCCCAGGAAATGGGGGCGCCAGCCAACCTGTTCATGAATCCCACGCGGGTCCCTCAGCCTTCCCTACGAGCAGCTAACTGGTGACGACAGATCACTTGGAGCGCTCTATTGCTTTGGAGCGCTCCAACTATTATGGTCCGATCGAGCGTTGTCAAGAGGTTCGATCTTGATGGCCCTCGCACGCTAGGGCCAAGCCGCCGAGGGGACGTGGATGGGGCAACCAACGATGGAGGACGTCGCTCAGCGAGCCGGCGTCTCCCGAGCCCTTGTGTCGCTCGTGATGCGCGACTCCCCCAAGGTGAGCGATTCCAGGCGGGCCGCGGTGCTCAAGGCGGCCAAGGAACTGGGGTACCGACCGAACGTCCTGGCCCGCAATCTGGCTAGCGGTCGAACCAACACCATCGGCGTCGTCGTCAACGATTTCCACAACCCCTTTTTTGCCGATGCAATCGACGGCATCCTCGACGCGGCCGAGCAGGCCGACTACCAGGTGCTGCTGGCAACCGGGGCAAGAACCAAGACCGGCGAAGCTGGTGCGATCGAGACCTTCCTACGGTTCAGGGTCGACGGCCTGCTGCTTGCAGGCCCGCGCCTGGCGACAGCCAACATCAGCGCCGCTGCGGCCTCCTGTCCCGTTGTACTCCTCGGCCGGTCGGTCCGCAGTCGTGTCGTCGATTCGGTCAACAATGACGAATCGGTCGGCGCCCACCTGGCGATCAATCACCTCGTCGAACTTGGACATCGAGACATCGCCCACATCGACGGCGGCAGCGGAGCAGGTGCATCGGCCAGGCGGGATGGCTACGTCAAGGCCATGACCGCAGCAGGTCAGAGCGGCCACATCCGGATCATTGGCGGCGACTACACCGAGCGAAGCGGATCCGATGCCGCTCGGGCCCTGCTGCAGTCGCAAAACCCACCCACCGCCATCTTTGCTGCCAACGACCTGTCGGCGGCCGGGGCTCGGGAGCAGGCCGAGGATCTCGGGCTGGCCGTTCCCCGTGGGCTTTCGGTCGTCGGCTACGACAACTCGGCCCTGGCCGCGATGCGACACCTCTCGCTAACCACGATCAACCAGCCCCGAACCCAAATGGGAGAGAAGGCGTTTCAACTTCTTCTCGAACGCCTCGATGGCAAGCGAGCCGAAGTTGTCCGTCATGTGGAGACTCCCACCCTGGTCGAGCGGACCAGCACTGCTCCCCCACCTGCAGGACGGGGATCGTGAGCGCCGCGACGAGGCGATCAAACCGATCACGGCACGCCGCGGCGTGGCGACGAACTGCGGGGTCTGCCATCGGCCTGTTGACGCTCACAACCGCCTGCTCCAGCGACACCGATGCGTCCGCCGAAGCCGATGCCAGTGCCGCGGTAGCCAGTGCCGTCAGTATCGAGGCCCAGGGTTGCAGTCTGCGACCGGCTGTGGCGAGCGGCGCCGTGGTGGAATCCCACGATCTGGTGATGACGGTGGCCCATGCCGTAGCCGGTTCACGGCAAATCACCGTTATCGATCACGAGGGCCGACGTTTTCCGGCCACCCTGCGGTTCCTCGACCCGGCTAGCGATATCGCTCTACTGCATGTCGACGATCTGGGTGCTCGCCCGCTACCCGTCTCCCCCATCGAACCCCCGGTCGACGGGCAGCTCCTCGTTCGTAACGGCGACGAGGGCATAGAGTCGAGACCGGTCACGATCACCAGGCGGCTGACCGTCACCATCGAGGACATCTACATCGAGGCGGAGGTCGAACGTACGGCCTTCGAGTTCGAGGGTGAGGTGGCCGCCGGCGACTCGGGCGGAATGGTGGTGGTCGACGGTTCCGTGGCGGCCATGGTCTATGCCAGAGCCAGGAACAACGGCCGAGGCTTCGCTCTCGATGAGCGGGAGCTGACAGACGCCCTCGATCGTCCCGAGGTCGTTACCGCCCCGGATCAGGAAGTCAGCTCCGGCACCTGTGTGCCCTGACCTGCCCTGACATGCCGGTCGCCCTCGACCGGTATCGACCAGCACGTTCATCCCCACTAGCAACAGGAAACAACGATGAATACCCCACACGACACGACAATCGATCACAGCTCGTTCGCAGGCAAGGTGGCCGTGGTCACGGGTGGCAGCCAGGGTCTTGGCGAAGCTACTGCCAGACTCATGGCCGAGCGGGGAGCGGCAGGCATCGTGGTAACGGGACGAAACGCCGAGCGAGGTGAGGCCGTGGCCGCCGACCTCGATTGTGAGGCACGCTTCGTCGCCGCCGACCTGGCCGAGGCGGAGGCCGCCGAGTTGATTCTCGGTGCTGCCGACGAGGCGTTCGGCCGGGTCGACACCGTGGTGAACGCGGCCGCCCTGACGGTTCGTGGTTCGGTCTGGGACACCACGGCTGATCTGTGGGACACGATGTTCTTCATCAACACCCGGGCGCCAGGACTGATCATGTCTGCCGCCGCTCGCATCATGAAGCGGGAAGGCATCGAGGGCACGATGGTCAACGTCGGCAGTGTGGCATCCTACGGCGGCACCGACTTCCTCTACCCCTACTCCGCCTCGAAGATGGCGCTGCAGGCGATGACCCGCAACGCCGCCTACACGCTCATGCGTCATCGGATCAGAATCAACCTCATCCAACCCGGTTGGATGGCGACCCCTGGGGAGGATGTGATCCAACGCACGTTTCATGGTGCCGAGGACGGGTGGCTCAACGAGGCGGCCGCTGCTCAGCCGTTCGGACGGCTCATCGATCCCCACGAGGTTGCCCGGTCGATCTGTTTCCTGGCCTCGGCCGAGTCGGGCCTCATGACGGGCTCGATCATCGACTTCGACCAGACGGTGCAAGGCGCGGGCGACGCACCACAGCCTGACCTTCTACCGAACTGGGGAGAGCCGATATGACGGGCATGCGACTCCTTGTGACCGGGGGCTCGGGCTTCGTCGGCTCAAACATCGTCAAAGTCCTCCAGGACATTCACCACGACGAGGTCATTCTCGAACGGGTCGACATGTTCAACCCTGACGCCGTGGCGAGACATGTCGCAAGCCATCGGCCCGACGGCATCATCCACTGCGCCATCGTCAACGACTGGGACCGGATGATCGCCGATCGCCGCTATGCCTGGGACGGCTATGTCGAGGCGACCAGGGCCTACGCCGATGCCGCGGCCGAGTTGGGAGCGCCGTTCGTGTTGGTCTCGACCGACTGGGTCTATGACGGCACCCAGGGCCCGGCGCCGGAGGATGCTCCGCCGAATCCCGTGAACCTCTACGGCTTTCTCAAGGCTGCATCAGAGATCGTCGCCCTCGATCGGGGTGGCGCCGTTGCCCGGGTGTCGGGCGTCAACGGCACTCACTGGGCCCGAGCCGACACCCCTCGCCTGCAGGACCAGGGATTTGGCTACTTCGTCGCTTCGCTCGTCGACGCGGTTGAGGCCGATCGGCCGTTCACCGTCTGGGAGGCCGACAACATCAACATGATCGCCTCTCCATCGCTGGGCTCAATGTGCGGCGAGATCATGCGAGCCATCATCGCCAAGCAACAGCAAGGGGTCTTCCACTGCTGTGGCTCCGATGCGGTGACCAGGCGGGAGCTGGCCGAGCACACGATCGAGGTGTTCGATCTCGATCCCGAGCTGGTGCACTTCGGCCCGCCTCCTGACCCGACGCCGATGCCGATCCCGTTCAATACCGCACTCGACGCATCCGAGACGGCCCGACGGCTCGGCTCGCCCCTACCGTCGGTAACCGAATTGCTGTCGGCCTTCGGTCACGAACGCTCGACCGGCACAGTCAAACAGTTCGTCTTCTGACAAACAGCAACCGCACCGCCCACAAACAACAGTCACTCTCTAATCGCACTCACTAATCACTCACTAATCACACTCACTGCACGGAGGACCCGCGAGATGGAAACGATCAGGCTCACCACCGCCCAGGCAATTGTTCGCTGGCTAATGGCCCAACGGACCATTCTTGACGACGGCACCGAGGCCCAGATGTTCCCTGGCGTCTTCGGAATCTTTGGTCATGGCAACGTGACCTGTCTCGGCCATGCTCTCGAAGAGGTGAAGGACCAGCTCCCGACCTGGCGAGGGCAGAACGAGCAGGGTATGGCGCTGGCCGCCACCGCATACAACAAGGCTGTCCGAGCCCGTCAGATCATGGTTGCCACCTCCTCGGTCGGCCCCGGAGCGACCAACATGGTCACCGCAGCCGCCGTCGCCTCGGCCAACCGACTTCCTCTGCTACTACTGGCCGGCGATACCTTCGCCTCCCGCATACCCGACCCGGTGTTGCAACAGGTCGAGAACTTCGGCGAACCATCGACAACGGTAAACGATGCTTTCCGACCGGTTACCAAATTCTGGGACCGAATCATCAATCCGGCTCAGATCGTCCAGGCTCTGCCAGCCGCTTTGTCGACGATGATCGATCCGGCAACCAGGGGCCCTGCCTTCATCGGCCTGCCCCAGGACGTACAGGCCATGGCCTACGACTATCCGAAGCGCTTGTTCACGACCACGGTCAACGAGGTACCACGGCCCCGCCCCGACTCCAGCGAGACCGTCGCCGCGGCCAACCTGCTCGCCGGCGCCCGCAAGCCGCTTATCATCGCCGGTGGTGGCGTGCACTATTCGGTGGCTGAAGCCACGCTTGTCGAGTTCGCGGAGAAGCACAACATCCCTGTGGTCGAGACGGTTGCCGGTAAGTCGAGCCTTCTCGGCGACGACCGGCTCTACGTCGGACCTATCGGGGTTACCGGTTGCGAGGCGGCAAACAACCTGGCGGCCGAGGCCGACGTTGTGTTGGCCATCGGCTGTCGCCTCCAGGATTTCACCACCGGTTCATGGACGATCTTCAAGAACGTCGAAACCACCATCATCGGGGTCAATGCCACCCGGTTCGATGCGGTGAAGCATCGTTCGATGCCAGTGGTCGGCGACGCCAGGGAATCGCTGCGCGAGCTGTCGAGACTGGTCGGCGAGTGGTCGGCTCCCACCACGTGGTCGGATCGCGCCGCCGAGGAGAAGGCAGGCTTCCGGAGCTACCTCGACCTGATCGGGAGGGCCGACACCGACGGTACGACTAGCAGCAGCGTGACCACCAGCGACACGGCGCCCAGCTACGCCCAGGTCGTGCGGGCGGTCAATGATCAGGCTGGTCCGGGCGACGTGTGCCTTGCCGCTGCAGGCGGTTTCCCTGGCGAGGTCAACAACGGCTGGTGGTCAAAGGGAATCGGCACCTTCGATTGCGAATACGGCTACTCCTGCATGGGTTATGAGACCGCGGGCGGCTGGGGTGCCGCCATGGCCTACGGTCCGGGAGGTGGGGCGGAGCGCGAGGGGGAACTGTTCGTCTTCGTCGGCGACGGCTCCTACCTCATGATGAACTCCGACCTCTACTCATCGGTGCTGTCTGGCCACAAGATGATCGTCATCGTCTGCGACAACGGTGGTTTCGCTGTCATCAACCGACTCCAGGTCGGGCAGGGCGGCAACCCGTTCAACAATCTGCTCGAGGACTGCCGCCTCGGGGGTGACGTCATCCAGGTCGACTTTGCAGCCCACGCCGCCGCCATGGGCTGCGGCTCCGAGACGGTGTCGTCGATCTCGGAGCTGTCAGGAGCGATCGACCGGGCCCGATCGTCGGATCGGACCTACGTGATTGCGATGCAGGTCGACGCTTACACCTGGACCGAGGGTGGCTCCTTCTGGGAGGTAGGGGTTCCCGAGGTCTCGAACCTGGCCTCGGTGACCGATGCCAGAGCCGACATGGACAAGGGTTCGGGCGATCAGCGGATCGGCTGGTAGTGGAAGCCCTCATCACCGATCTGATCACCTACTACGACCAGGAGGCGGCCAGTCGCGTCGACCGCCCGGTCGGCGATGACCGTTCCCGCTGGCGTCAGCAGTTCGTCGACCAGATGACTATCGAACAGCGGTCGACGGTCATCGAGATCGGCTGTGGCCCCGGACGCGACGCCCCGGTTTTCCATCAGGCCGGATTGACGGTCACCGGTGTTGATCTCTCGGCCGAGCAACTGGCGCTGGCGGCCGAGCGCAACGTGATTCCGGTGCAGGCATCGATGTTCGACCTGCCGTTCCGGGCGGCACGATTCGACGGGGCATGGTCTATGAGCACGCTCGTCCATGTGCCTGACGAACGTTTCGACGATGCCCTGACCAATATCTGTTCCACGGTGGTGCCAGGGGGCCTGGTCGGGCTTGGAACATGGGGCGGTATAGACCAGGAGGGCCCGGCGAGCTTTGACACCATCAAGCCACAACGGTTCTTCAGTTTTCGTACCAGTGAGCGACTGAGCACGATGCTCGAACGCTTCGGATCGATCGAGTCTTTCGAGTCGGTTTCGTTCGGCTACACCGAGAGTTCCCTCTACCAGTACGTCGTCCTCAGGACCCCCGCACTCAGGACCGACAGCACCTAGGACCATTGCACCTAGGAAGGGGGCGCGCTGAGCTCAACCTGGTCGCCGACGACCACGGTGCCCGCCTGGAGCACCGACGCGTACCAGCGGCTGTAGCCAGGATGGAGATCGTGGTTGATCCGCGAGCTGTCACCGTCGGCGAACCACTGGTTGTTCTTGGAGCACGGGACCGCCGGCGCACTCAGCTGGGCAACCAACTCCCCGATGGTGATCATCGATCCGGCCTGAAGCGCCGACCAATCGATGCCCCGCAGGGTGAGATTTTCGCCTGCTGCACCGGGGCCGATGGGGTGCCCCTCACCTACCAACTCGTCGATCACCTCCCCGCCCCACAGGCACAGCGCCTGCCAGGGCCGTCCGTGATGGCGTCTCGCCTGTTGACGGTCGCCGACAACGCCACGCCGACCGACCTCGGCCAGCTCGATGGCCTCCTTCGGAACACCGCCGCCGGACGTACTGATCTGGCTTACAACGGCCGATTGGGGTGGCGGCCCGAACCCGAGGTCGGTGCGAATGCGGGCAATGTCGATCAGGTGGTGCCAGAGATCATGGACGGCGTGTCGAGCTGCCCAACGGGCGCTGTGCAGCGAGCCGTCAAACACAACGCCGCCCTCCAACTCCCCTTCATCCATCTTGACCAGCAGTCGTGAGAGCGTCTTGGCCTCGGTGGCGACCCGTTCCAAAGTCTGCTCGATCTCAAAGGTCCTAGACGCTCCGGCCTCCTCCGGCTGGGGCATGGGCCCGAGGTCGGCCCCCGGCTCCTGCTTGCTCATCTCGACCAGGAACCGCATTCCGAACAGCACCTCACGAACGTGATCGCTGTATTCGGCAACCGACCAGGTGGTCGGCCGAGGCCTCGTGTTTGCGGCTCGATGGTCCATGGGGGCGGACCACAACCGCAACAGGTCCGCGGCCAACACGATGGTGTTGGCGCTGTCGGCGTCGTTCCACTCCGTGCTGTCGAAGCCGCACGAATCGCAACGGTCGAAGGCCCGCTCGGGATGTATCGTCATGGGCTCGGCGACGATATGTCTGGCGGTGCCAAGTAGTTCTCTGGCGGCACCCAGGTGTCTTCGAGATGGTCGTTGCCCCACGCAGCCAGGGATAGCAACACGGGACGCAGAGCCAGTGCGGGCGCTGTAGGCCCGTATTCGAGCCGACCGCTCGCTTGGCTCTTTACCCGCTCGACAAGGCCTGCGGCCTCCAATCGACGTAGTCGGTCAGTGAGGATGTTGGTCGGGATGTTCTCCGGCGAGCGCTCGAACTGGCTGAATCGAGTCTTTCCGTCGAGCAGGTCTCGGACGACGAGCAGAGTCCACCGATCGCCGAGGATGTCGAGGCTCGACGAGATCGGGCATTCAGATCGACGGGGCGGAACCAGATCAGCCATTACTTGCAATATACAAGCATTGGATGGATACTGTCGACGTCGATACTTGCGAAAGACAAGTATCGATCCCACCATCCCTCGAACGGAGACCAGCGATGAGTCGCGGTGTTGCGATCTGGTTAACCCTCATGGCTGCAGGACGGGCCATGACCCTGCTCTATCTCGACCGAGCAGGCGACGGAGGTGTTGGCGACCCACCCGATGCCTGGCTCATGCCGTTGGTCGGCGACGCCGCTATCGGCATAACGGCGGTGATCGTCGCGCTGCTGCTGTGGAAGCGACCAAGCCCGACCAGCTGGATCATGGCGATCGCCTGGAGTGCCATCGGGGCCTTCGATGCCATGGCCGCCTACATCATCGGCCGCACTAACCCGTGGCCCGAATTCTTCATGATCAGAATCTTCGGTTCGACCATGTTTTTTGCCGCCGCCCTCCTCCATGTGGCCATCATCATCCTGCTGACCAGGTCTGCGACCATGGCCGACTTCGGCCTGGAACGGTCCCCTAACCTGCACTCGGCCTGATCTGGTCGCCACCATCACACCACTGCTCCCGATCACACCACTACTCCGCTGTGGACCGTCGGGGCCCTACACTGAGTTTGTGCGTTCATTGACGAAGCACGCTGCGCTACTGGCCCTGGCGGCGCTACTGGCTCTGGTGATTCACCAGGTGGCCTATCTCTTGGCATTCCCGGTCGCCGCCGTGCGGGCCGATCGGCTTGCCGATCACGGGCACATGACCACCCAATGGGCGCTGATCACACCGTTGGCGGTGATGGCGACGGCGGCCTTCATCGTTCGGCAGGTTCGGCTTCTCGGGCTGGCTCCCAATCTCCGTAGGAGGCCATTGGCCGCTATCGGGGCTTCGCTCTTCATCGCCCAGGAGGCGCTGGAGGCCGGTCTCAACTCCGAAGGACTGTCAGCACTGGTGGCGAATCCGGCGACGCTGATCGGTGTCGTCGTCGCCCCTGTCCTCGCCGCGGTTCTCATCAGAGCGCTTCGCCAGGCATCCGACCTGGTTGCCCGCTTCTTCCAGGTCCCAACGGTCACCCCATCGACGGGCCGGGTCGCTCCCCGCCCCGGGGCTCTCCCTCATCAACAGCTTCTTTGTCTTGGCGCAACCTCGCCTCGGGGCCCGCCTCGGTTGATTCGTTACCGAAGAAGACGAATCACATCAACCGAACAGACAAGGAACACAACATGAGTGAACTCTTGGCGCGATTTCGCGCCGCCAGACTCCTGACCGCCCTTCTTGCGGTCGCCCTCGTTGCGGCAGCCTGCGGCAGCGATACCGCCACCAGCGATGCCACCGACGACACGGCCGACGAGGTCACCGAAGCAATGTCCGAAGACGAAACGCAAGACGACGGCCACAGCCATAGTCACGACGACGTGATCGAGCTTCCCGACGGCATGGCCGTACCCGATATCGGGCTCCGGGTCCTACCCGACCCGCTCCAGGGCCTCAACGTTCTTGTCGACATCAAGGACTTCAACATCTCACCGGAAAACGCAAGCACCGAGGCCCGAGCAGGCGAAGGCCACCTCCACCTGTACATCGACGGTGAACGTGAGATGCGTTTCTACAACACCGCGCTCCACATCGACGGCCTGTCGGAAGGTGAACATGAGATCACCGTTGAGGTCAGCGCAAACAACCACATGGCCTATGCCATAGACGGTGAGGCGATTCGAGTAAGCGAGACGGTGATGGTTGAAGCCGGAGCCGGCGGCGACTCCGACCCAGAGCCCTACCAGGTCGATGAGGCCGGCGACCCGACGATCACGATGGAGGTCAACGATGACCCCAAGTCGGGCTGGAATCTCTTCTTCGGCACCTCGAACCTCGATCTGTCGCCGGAGACCGCTGGCACCGATCCGGTGCCGAACGAGGGTCACCTGAACCTAATCGTCGACGGCGAGAACCAAGGCCGAATCTATGGCCAATGGTGGCACCTCAAGGCACTTCCCGAAGGCGATCACGAAATCGTCGTTGAGGTGGTTGCAAACAACGGTGCTCCCTACCTGGTTGACGGTGAACGGGTAAGCGCCACCGCCACGGTGATCGTCACGGCCGAACAGGTGGAGGCTGCGCAGTCCGGGGGCCAAGGAGGCGACGACGAGGCAGCGACCGAGGTGTCTGATTCGGAGGATGAAAACATGGAGGACATGGAGCAGCGGGGACCCGTGATCGCCGATGCCAATCTCAGGATTGAAGTGGCCATCAACGGCGAAGAGGTCACCGTCGAGTCCGACCGGTTCCAGGTCCCCCGAGATTTCACCGTCACCGTCGTTGTTGAGGCCGATCGTGAGGATGAGGTTCACGTCCACGGCTACGACTTCCTGGCAGAGGTGGCGCCGGGAGCTCCGGCCGAGATCATTTTCGAGGCAGACATTCTGGGAGTATTCGAGGTGGAGCTGGAGGACTCGGGGCTGTTCCTCTTCGATATAGCCGTTGTCGAATGATCTTCGGGCACGGAGTCGGGTCCCGAGGCGATCTCCCTCTGCCTCTCTGGATGTTCACCTGGGCGGCCGCCATCACGCTGGTGCTGTCGTTCGTCGCCCTCGGTGTGTTGTGGACTCGGCCGCTGCTACGTGCAGCGGCCGAGGGCCGGCCCCTGACCGACGCCGACGGCGGCGCCGTGCGAGGCCTCAAGTGGATCGGCCAGGCGGCTGCCCTTGCGCTGTTTCTGGTGTCGCTGGCTTCGGGTCTTTTTGGAGCAAACGAGACGGACAACAACATCCTCCCGGTGACGATCTACGTCATCGTGTGGGTCGGAGCCCAGTTGGCTAACGGCCTCATCGGCGATGTCTGGCGGGCCGTGAACCCGCTGACGACGCTGGCCAGGCTGATCGAAGTGGCCGCTAGCCACCTAGGAATACGGCCGAACTCAGAGACGGCTCCGGCCGGGCTCGGTCACTGGCCTGCGGCGGCAGGCCTATTCGTCTTTCTCTTCTACGAGCTGGCCCACCCTTCAGGCTCAACGCCACGATCGCTGGGGTGGATGCTGCTCGTCCACACCGTGGTCTCATTGGCCCTTGCTTTGCGATGGGGAGCCAATTGGCTCGCCGACAATGAGCCGTTCTCGGCGTTGTTCACCATGCTGGCAGCCATGGCCCCGGTGTTTCGCCAGGGATCGGAACTGGCGCTTCGTCCGCCGATGTCGGGCCTGGCCCGCATGCCGGTGGTCGGCGGCACCTTGGCGACCTTGCTCGTTGTGCTCGGCGGCACGACCTTCGATGGCTTCAGCGAGAGCGTGGCCGGGCGCGAACTACTCGGTCGACCATCGGGTTGGGGTGGCGCCGTCACCCTGGGCGTAGGCCTACTGGTCTCGATCGCTGTGATCTCACTGCTGTTCGGGATCGGCGTGATATGGACCTCCCGTGTCAGCGAGCTGTCGGTCGGCGAAGCGGCGTCGGCATTCACACCGTCACTGGTGCCCATTGTGTTCGGGTATGCCGTCGCTCACTATGCCCAGCTCCTGGTCGATGAGACGCAGAGCTTTGTGTTCCGGCTGTCCGATCCGGCCGGCCTGGGTTGGGATCTGTTCGCAGGCAGCGATGGGGAGATCGACTTCAACCTCCTCAGCGTGGACTTGATCGCCTGGATTCAGGTCCTGGCGATCCTGTTCGGCCACGTCGGCGCGGTCGTGGTTGCCCACGATCGGGCAGTCGAGCTGTTTCGGGCTGGAGAGTCGCTCCGAAGCCAATTCGCCATGTTGCTGGTAATGGTTGCTTATTCGACCCTTGGGCTCTGGCTGCTTCTCAACGCCTGAGCGACTCCTCCAAGGTAGCGCTGCTCGCTCTACTCGTCGTCGGAAGGGGGACCTGGTGCGGTGCCATCACCAAACGGCCGCCCACCTAGTTCCTCCCGGTGATGTAGACCCATCCAGTTCGATACGTCTGGTCCAACGGGGACGATCCCGCTTGGATTCAGGTTGCTGTGCACCCCGTAGTAGTGCTCCTTGGTCTTGGCGAAGTCGATCGTGTCGCCAAAGCCCGGGGTCTGAAAGAGGTCGCGGGCGTAGGCCCAAAGCACAGGCATCTCGCTCAGCTTCTGCTGGTTGCACTTGAAGTGCCCGTGATAGACGGCATCGAAACGAACCAACGTTGGCCACAGGCGGACATCGGCCTCAGTGATGGTGTCTCCCATGAGATACCGGCGTGACTCCAGACGAACCGAGAGCCATTCGAGGCGATTGAAAAGCGCGCTATAGGCCTCCTGATAGGCCCCCTGTTCGCTGGCGAAACCAGCTCGATAGACCCCGTTGTTGACGTCGAGATAGATGGCCCGCATGACCTGATGCATCTCATCGCGCAGTTCCTCGGGGTAGAGGTCTGGAGCGCCCGAGCGGTGGTGCGCCGTCCACTCACTCGACAGATCGAGGGTCATCTGCTCGAAGTCGTTTGTCACAACCTCCCCGGTTGGCAACTCGACGATGGCCGGCACCGTGATGCCCCTCGGGTAGCCGGGAAAACGCTTATCGAATGCATCCTTCAACCGCTCGATACCTAGGGCCGCATCGACCCCGCCCGGCTCCTCCTCGAAGTTCCAACTGCGCTCGTCGTGCAGCGGTCCCGCAATCGATTGCGGAAGGGCCTGCTCTAGCCCGAGAAGGCGCCTCACGATCATGGCCCGGTTTGCCCACGGACAGGCTCGGGCCACGACCAGGCGATAGCGGCCGGCCTCGACCGGGTAGCCGTCTGCCCCGTCAACGGTTATGCGGCTCGATATGTAGTCGGTGTCGCGATCGAATGCACCGTTGGTTTCTCCAGTTGCATTCATGGCGCCGCCCATATTCTTTCGAGGAGTTGGTCGGCTCGAATCTAGCTGGTGCTCGAAGTGGTTGTTGCCTCCGTCGTATCGGTGGCGAACAGCTCAACCCTTCGCCGTTCCAGCGTGATGAATACGATCGGCAGTAGGAACAGCCCGACGATCAGGTAGAGCACGAGCGCCGGCTCGGTCCGCAACTCGGGGACAAGCACAACGGTTGTGACGACTTCGATCGCGGCCAGCAACGCTACGAACCGAACGAGATGCCGTTCCCTGACCAATGAGGCAGCCCACGATCCAAGTGGGGCGCCCCAAACGACTACGGGCACCGCAGCCAACCACAGTCCAAGAAGGTCGGCCCGGCCGGCGTCGAGGTCGGCGGCCGCCGAGCCAACCGCGACCACCCGATCACCGACGACCTCAACGTCGAGCTGCCCATCGACGATTCCGAATAGGACAAATCCCACGATCGACACCGAGGTCATGACCATGAGGGCTGTTGGCAACGCGGCCTTGGGGGCAACGTCGGCCACAACGACCAGAAACAAGAACACAAGAATGTTCGCCCCGGTCCCGGTCAGGCTCGAAAGGAACCCCCCGACGGCGGCCACAGCCACCAGCCCGACATCGAACCGCTCGTTCCACCGGGGCGGGACGTGGACGTAACTACCCGATCGGCTGTGGGCCCGCAGATGTCGCAACATGAGGATCGAGGTCGTGGCCAGCACGATGCTGAAGCTGGCCTTCACCCACGCAGTGCCGATGCTCGACGGCCAAAACAGTTCATCGGGCCGACCAAAGGCTGCGACGGAGACGCCGAACGTGGCGACCGCGGCAACGCTCCCGACAATGGCCGCCCGCCGATGAAAGGGCCGACCGGAGAGCAGGATCGAGATCGATGCCATCGTCATCCCGACGGCCTGAATAGAAAGGCCGAAGGTGCGGGCGACCGGCCCTGGCACCTGAAGAGCCTTGGTGAACACCGGAAATGCCACCGCCCCTCCCCCTTCGGGGGATGAGCCGGCGAGGATGCTGCCGAACAGCATGGTGATGGTCGCCTCCCAATTGGCCACCACTCGCGAGCCAAACCCCAGAGCAAAGACAAAGACAGCCCACACGAGTGTCGCGACTCCCGACAAACCCCAACCGAGCCGCTTGCGACGTTGAACCGCCCCCGGCAATCCCTCGGCGTTGTGCACTATGAACCCTCCTGACCGGTTGAATACCCCGGCCTCTAGGAACGCTAACCGGAAGCGGTCACTGCCTCTTCCCGTGGTTGACTTTCGGTCGGTGCTGTCAGGCGCGACCATGTCGGCATGGGCCAAGTCAGTGCTGATCCGGAAGACCTCACGGCCATCTACGACTCCGCGACCTTTCGCTCCGGCGCACCACACGACGCCATCGATCGGCTGAGAGCTGTCGGTCCGGTGGTGAAAGTCCCCGAACCGGCTCTGCACGGCTGGCCGGCAGGTAGCGGCTACTGGGCCGTACTCAGCCACGCCGAGACCAAGGAGGTGCTCGGCACACCGGAGATCTTCTCAAGCCATCTGGGTGGCACCCAGCTTCGCAACCCGGCCACCGAAGAAGATCTGGCCTTCGTCCGCCAGATGATGCTCAATCAGGATCCGCCCGAACACAGCAGGATCCGGGGCCTGATTTCGAAGGCCTTCATCCCTCGCGCCATCGCCGCCATCGAGGCCGAGATCTCCAGCCGGGCCCGGAGGCTCGTAGCAGCCGTTTCCGATCGCGGCTCGTGCGATCTGGTTGCTGAGGTGGTCGGCGACCTGCCCGTAGCGGTACTGGCCGCCGTGCTCGGCGTTCCCGACGAGGACCGGGGTCTTCTCTACGACTGGGCGAACCGCGTCATCGGCTACCAGGACAGCGACTACGCATCGTCGGCCGCCTTCGACCCGGACACCGGCACCGACATGGCCAGGGCCGCACTCGCGCTGCGGCCAGAGCCTGGTCCCGATGGCTCGATGCCCGATCCCCGTTCTCGGGCCGGGATGGCCGACATGTACGCCTACGCCCACGCACTGGCCGACCATCGCAGGGCCGAGCCTGGCGGCGACATCGTCTCGCTGCTGCTCCAGGCCACCTACGAAGGCACAACGCTTTCGAGCTCGGAGTTCGAGACGCTCTTCTTCCTCTTCGCCGTCGCCGGAAACGAAACACTGCGCAACGGAATTCCTGGGGGCATGCTCACACTGTTGGAGCATCCCGATGCCTACGAGGCGCTGCTGGCCGACCCCGACCTG
The DNA here is from genome assembly GCA_035593235.1 of Phascolosoma agassizii. Classification (NCBI taxonomy): domain Eukaryota; kingdom Metazoa; phylum Annelida; class Sipuncula; order Phascolosomatiformes; family Phascolosomatidae; genus Phascolosoma; species Phascolosoma agassizii. The sequence goes on along the minus strand of JAVJHY011057995.1, from coordinate 569,003 downwards.
CTGCCGGCCGCCATCGAGGAGATGCTGCGGTTCTTCCCTCCCGTGATCCACTTCCGTCGCACCGCCACAACCGATACCGAACTCGGTGGATGCTCGATCAAGGCCGGCGACAAGGTCGCGGTCTACCACCTGGCCGCAAACCGCGACCCGGAGGTGTTCGACGACCCCCATCGCTTCGACATCACCCGCTCCCCGAACGATCACGTGTCGTTCGGTTTCGGGCCACATTTCTGCCTCGGCGCCCACCTGGCGCGCCAGCAGATGCGTTCAATGTTCTCCGAAATCTTCTCCCAGATCGGCCGGCTCCATCTCGACGGCGAGCCGGTCAGGCTGCAGTCAAACTTCCAGCAGGGACTCAAATCCCTCCCCGTCCGATGGGAAGTCCGAGCGTGACAACACCCACGATGACAACACCGACGCTGTTGTTGATCCACGGACTTGGCGCCACCTCAGGGGTCTGGGCCGACCTGGCCGAACGGCTCGACTGGGCGGGAACAACCACCGCCCCCGACCTCCCAGGGCACGGATCGGCACCGTGGAGCGACGATTACACGCTGCCCGCCCTGGCTGGCGCAGTTGCTGAACAGTGTCCGGCAACCGAGCCCGTCGTCATCGTCGGCCATTCGCTTGGCGGAGCCGTTGGGCTCGAATTGGCGTCTGGTCGCTACGGCCCATCGGTGCAGGGGGTTGTCGGGATCGGTATCAAGACCTCATGGTCGGATGACGATGTCTCCGGAATGGCCAAGGTGGCGGAACGAGGCGTGCGCTGGGTTGAGACGCGGGCCGAGGCCGTCGAGCGTTTCCTCCGCCAATCGGGACTGGTCGGCCTGGTTGGGCCTGATCACGCCTCGATCGACGATGCCGTGGCCGCCGAGCAGACCGGTGACACCACCCACTGGCGGGTCAGCCAGGATCCTGCAACCTTCGCCCAGAAGCCTCTCGACATGGCCGCCCTCATGTCGAGAGTTTCATGCCCGGTGATTCTGGCGGCCGGAGAGCACGATCAGATGGTTCCCGAGGCGGACCTACTGGCCTTGACCAAAACACCTCGCATCGCTTCAAGGCTTGGCCACAACGCCCACGTCGAGGATCCAGATTGGGTTGCCGGCCTCGTGAGGGAAATATCGACAGGGGCCGCCTGACACCGGCCGCTAGGATGGCGATGTGTCAGAACGATCACGTATCGCCTTCCAGGGTGTCCTCGGCGCCTATTCGCACTTGGCCTGCACGTCGGCCTTTCCCAAGATGGAGCCGGTGGGTTTTGACACCTTTGCTCAGGCTTTTGCCGCGGTTGAAGAGGGTGCGGCCGAGCTGGCCATGATCCCCATCGAGAACACGCTCGGCGGCCGGGTGGCCGACATCCACCATCTACTTCCAGCATCGAGCCTCTACATCATCGGGGAACACTTCCAGCCGGTTCGCCATGCCCTCCTCGGCCCAGCCGGAGCAACCCTCGACACGTTAAAGACCGTTGCCTCCCACGAGCAGGCGCTGGCCCAGTGCCGAGATCTGATTCGGGAGCTCGGCGTCGAGCCCATGGACCTCGGCGACACCGCAGGGGCCGCCAAGGAAGCGGCCGAGCGGGATGACCCGACCTTCGGCGCCATCGCCAGCGAACTTGCGGCCGAGATCTACGGGCTCGAAATCATGCGAACGAGGATCGAGGACAAGCTAGGGAACACCACCCGCTTCGTTGTGATGTCGCGCCGATCGGTCGAACCGGATCCTCGCGACGGTCCGGCGATGACCAGCATCGTGTTCCAGGTCCGTAGCGTGCCCGGTGCGCTCTACAAGGCCCTCGGCGGCTTCGCAACCAACGGGGTCAACATCACCAAACTTGAGAGCTACATGGTTGATCAAAGCTTCACGGTCGCCCAGTTCTACGCCGAGTTCGACGGCCACCCCGCCGACCCCGCCGTTACCAACGCCTTCGAAGAACTCCAGTTCTTCTGTTCGAAGATGAAGCAGATTGGCACCTACCCCAAGGCCGATTACCGAGAAGCTCGCTAACGGCCCCGCCGAGCGACCTAACGTGTAGTGGTGGCACGACTTCCCTATCTTTCAAGCCGTCTCCAAGGCTTCGGAACAACGATTTTTGCCGAAATGTCGGCGTCTCCGCCATTCGGGCCGGCCAGAACCAGTATCCGCCAGGACCAGGGATCGAGGACCTGCGTCAGGCCATCGCCGAACACCAAAAACGCTTCTGGGATATCGAACTTGATCCGGTGAGTGAGACCTGGTCACGGCCGGGGCGACCGAGGCCTTGGCGGCAGCCCTACTCGGCCTGTGCGAGACCGGCGATGAAGTGATCGTCTTCGATCCGACCTACGACTCCTACCCCGCAGGCATCGCCATGGCAGGCGCCAAGCTCCGTGGCGTTCTGCTAGAGCCGACTCCCGACGGTGGGTTCGGCTTCGATCCCGACGTCAATGCCGTCAAGGCAGCCAAGCAGTTCCTGACCTTTGTGAACGGCGCTCCGTTCCAGCCCGCGATCGCCGTCGGGCTACGCATGAACGACGAGTACTTCGTGCGCTTTGCTTCCGACCTCCAGTCCAAGCGGGATCTGCTTTCCGGCTTTCTCGCCGATGCGGGCTTCAACGTGCTCAACCCTGAGGGCACCTACTTCACGACCGTCGACATCAGCCCTGTCAGCGATGCTGACAGCATCAGCTTCTGCCTGGGGCTTCCCGAAACAGCAGGTGTGGTTGCGGTGCCGAGTGCTCGCCAAGAACGACTCCATGTTGGCCGACGCCGGACAGCGGTTGGTCTCAGCCTTCGGCTGAGGAACCCTCACCGGCCGGGCTGTCGGCAAGCGTTATGGCTTTCGTGCCGTCGCCCATGACGGCAACCGCTCCCAACCCGGCCGAGATGGCGAGAGCCACCCCCCACCACCTGTTGCCTGACAGGTCGGCAAGCAGGCCAACGACCATGGGCCCGAAAGCACTGCTGAGTCCGAACGCCATGGTTATCACGCCCATCGAGGCACCAAGGTTGGCCTTGTCGAACAGGTCGTTGGCGTAGATCCCCTGGAGTGGCGAGTTTGCGCCGATCCCGAACCCGGCCACCGCCACGTAGATGAGGGCGATGACCACATTCCCAGCAACCGAGAGCAACAGCACCGCGGCCGTGATCATCGCGAACGAAAGGCGCAAAGACGAACGGGCTCCGATCCTGGCCACGATCAACGACAGCGGGATGCGCCCGGTGATCTGGGCTGCTCCCCTGGCGCCAGCCATCCAGGCCGCAACACCAACGCTGAGGCCGGCTCCCGTCATCAGCGGGACCTGATAGACCAACATGGCTCCGACCGCGAATCCGGCCAGAGCCGACCCGATCACAAAGCGCCTGGCGGCCGGTGTCCGGAAGGCGGGGCCGAATGCGGGAGCCGTTCTCGTTCCTGTCGTCCGCGGCCCTTCCTTGATGAACAGGGCTCCGATGACGAGCACGACCGCGGTGCCGACAACCAGGATGCGCATCGTCTCCCTCCAACCAACCGAACCGACAAGAAAGGCGGCAAGCGGAAGGTAGATGGCGCTGGAAAAGGCGCCGTAAATGGTCAGCAGGGCGATGGCCCTCGTCGGTTCGTCGGGGGCTGCTCGTACCGCCGTGGCCTGGGTGACGTGATAAAAGGCAAGGCCCTGCAGCGCAGCTCCCCCGATCACGGCCGGAGCGGCGAAGGCAAGAAATGCCTCTGCCGTCGAGGCTGTCCAAAGGCCGACGGTAGAGACCGCGGCCGCAGCCAGGAAGCTGAGCCTGCTGCCAAAGCGATCGACGAGGCGACCGGCTGGAATCGATGAGGTGGCCCCGAGTGCGGCCGCCAGCGAGAACGTCGCCGCCATCCCGGACTCCGGCCAACCGGTGTCGTCAAGGATCGGATCGAACAGGACCCCGAAAGCATAGAACCATGCGCCGTAGGCGGCGATGGTGACCAGACCGAGGAGAAGGATCGTCCCGTGGGGGAACCGCACCGGGCCAGGCTAGGGCTGGAGTGGGTGGGGGCGGAAACGATCGGGGGATCGGATCAGCCTCCGGCCGATGTCGGCACCGGGCCACCCGTCGTCGTTGTGGTCGTGCTGCCGGTGGGGAAGAGACCGTCGAACGTATCGATTACGAGGATCGTGGTTGTGAGACGTCGCTGCTGGGTGAAGAGAACGTCGACGGGAACCGGCAGTCCGTCAACGGCTCCGACCGTTGAGCGGAGGTCGGCGACCAGGGAGTCGATGCGGGGTTCCACCGATCCGATGGCCTCGACCCGGATGCGCTCGCCGTCGAAATCGGAGAACGTGATGTCGAGGGCGAACTGGTCGGCCCATTCCGTGATGATTGGCGCGATCTCCTGTTCGACGATTTCGATCGGTGTCGCCTCTTCCCGAGGAGCTACGGTCTGGCGGGGGTCCCACGAAAGTCGCACCTCGAGCTCGGGACCAACCGCGGCGGCCAACCGATCGAGTAGATCGTTGGCAGGCGGGGGTTCACCGACCCCGGTCACGTTGATGATGACGGCCCGCTGGCCATCGTCCTCGCTTGTGATGAGTCGGAGGGCCTCACGGTCGTAGTTCGAGCCGTTGTCGTTGTCGGCCAGCCAGTCATCGACGATCGGTTGAAGCGTCGCGAGCAAGGTCTCTTCATCGGTCGGCGGTGCGGTCGTCGTGGTTGTTGCCCGGTCGGTGCGAATGAACTGAACATTGACGTTGACGTCCTCACCGAGGGCCAGTCGTAGATCGGTTCGTAGCTGCGAGTCGTCGGGAGGGTCGTCGAAGCCTCGCAGCTCGACCAGGACGCGATCTTTGCCAACGTCGACCTGGGGTTGCAGATCGACCTCCTCGCCCAACCAGGAGTCGACGATGGACCGAACTGTCAGCTGATCTTCGGCGGCACTTACGGCTTCGGCCGAGCGATTAAACAGCGGCACCGCGATGATGACGACTACGGCGAAGGCGATGACGGCCGCAACAAGCAACTGCAGCGCGGTGTTGGCCAGCCGCCGGGGTGGCACGAAGCCGGTAGCGATGAAGACCATCACCCCGGCAAAGATGATGGCGGCCAGGTTGGTGGTGTAGAGCAGGATGGCCCCGATGGCAAGCTCGGACTCGTTGGCCTCCAAGGTGATACCGATCGTGGCCAGCGGCGGGACGAGGGCCACCGCCACCGCTACTCCGGGCAACGACGACGAGGCATCCTTACGAACCGTGGCGTAAGCACCGGCCGCCCCTGCCGCCAAGGCAACGACAAGGTCGCGGATGTCGGGTCTTGTCCGAGCCTCCACCTCGCCAGAGAGGGCACCATCGGGAATCGCCATCGAGAGCAGATAGGCGATGGCGATACACCAGGCCGTTGCCAGTACCACCTTCGTCAGAGCGCCGAACGACTTCTTCATCAGCGACATCGACAGGCAGGCCGCGGTAGCAAGCACGGGCTGCATCAGCGGGGCCAACAGCATGGCGCCGATGACCACCGCGGCCGAATCGGCTGAGAGGCCCATGACGGCAACTACAACCGAGAGGGTGAGCATGATGGAGAAACGCCAGGCCCAGTGGTCGACCCGGGTGATGGCCAGCTCGTTCATGACCCGCCGACGTTCTTCGGGATCGAGATGACGGTGCCACCAGGCGCTGCTCGTTATCGGAACGAATGGCTCCGTTGGGGGCGAGTTCGTCTGGGTGGAGTCGGTGACCGCCATCGCCCCCGAGTCTAGAGGCCGAGTCGGACGCTACGGGTTACGGCCCCAAAGCCCGGACAAGGTTCACCGGGCTCAGGTTGCGCGCTCGAATAGCGGCCGCGGTTCGAGACCCAGAGCCTCGTTGTCCCTGAACACAAGCCGCCTGACGGGCCAGGCGACGTCTCTGGTCGGTAACGTCGTGCCATGACCGAGGATCTCCCCCGCTCAGGCCGCCTCAGCCGGCTTGTGTTCTATTCGTTCGGTCTTATCGTCGCCTGCCTTGTTGTGATGTGGGCGGTGGAGATTGCAGATTCGACCTTACTCAACGACCGTCTACAGAAAAACGGAGTCGGCCCTCGCCGCATCGATGGGCTCGACGGCATTCTGTGGCACCCGTGGCTGCATTCGACGTTCGGTCATCTCTTCTCCAACACGGTGCCCTTCGCCGCCATGGGTTATCTCGTCTCCCTGAGGGGCAGGCGCTACTGGCTCATCGTGTCGATCGGATCGTGGTTCATCGGTGGCGGACTCACCTGGCTGCTTGCGGGCGGCTTCAATCACATCGGTGCCAGCGGCATCGTGTTCGGCTATTTCGGAGCACTTCTCGGCGGAGCCATCTTCGACCGAAGGCCAGCCGTGCTTGCTCCCGCCCTCATCACCCTTCTGCTCTACAGCAGCCTCCTGGCCGGGATCGTTCCCCAGTCCGACATCTCCTGGGAGGGCCATCTCTTCGGCTTCCTCGCCGGCATGGCGATGGCAAGAATCCTGGCCGAGCCACCAAAACCCCCTCGCACCGACGACGGCATCGCCTACCCCTGGGAGGTCGATGAACCATGGCTAGACAGCGAATAGTTGGTCGACCACAATCGCGGGTCACGACCACCGCCGCCATGGCCAAGAGGATCAGGATCGCCCGATGAGCGACGAAGCGCTGTTGCTGGAACATGGTGTCGATCCCGAGTGGCTGGCCGCCCGGCTGATCGAGTCGGGAATGGCACCGGCCGGCGCTGAACTCGTCGGGATGACGGCAACCGGGATCGGCACCGGGCAGGTCGGAGAAAACGTCCGCTGTTTGCTCGACTGGTCCGGCGGTGACGGGCCTTCGTCGATCGTGGTGAAGCTGCCGTCGGCCAACGAACTCAGCCGCGCCACCGGAGGGGCCACCCGCGCCTACATCCGCGAGGTGGGCTTTTACCGAGACGTGGCGGCCACGATCGCCATTCGCACTCCGGCTGCCTATCACGTGTCGGAGGACCGTACGAACAACGGGTTCGTTCTGGTGATGGAAGACATCGCCCCGGCCGAACAGGGCGACCAGTTGACCGGCTGTTCGCCCGACCAGGCCCGCCTCGCCATCGATGCCATCGCCGACCTACACGGCCCGACGTGGGATCGGCAGGAGCTGGTCGAGCTTGACTGGGTCGATGAAGCGACAGAGTCGAGCCGCGATGACCGTGTCCAACTCTTCCGACATCTGTTTCCCGGTTTCGCCCAGCGGTATCGGGAGACGCTCGATCCCGACGAGCTCGATCTCGGGCATTGGCTCTACGAGGCGATTCCTGCCTTGCTGAATGCTCAGGAGGGACCTCGTTGTCTCGCTCACGGAGACTTCAGACTCGACAACCTTCTGTTCGGAACCGCGGCCTCAGCACCCGCGGTCACCACCGTCGACTGGCAGACGGTCTCCTTCGGGCACGGACTGGCCGATGTGGCCTATTTCTTGAGCGCCGGGTTGCTGGCTGGCGACCGCAGATCAAACGAAGCCGAGCTTCTCGACCGCTACCGCAGCGCCATGGCCAGCCATGGAGTCGAGCTGAGCCAAGCCGAGATCGAGCGGGGCTATGGGGTAGGTTCGGCCAGCGGGTACCTGATGTCTGTCATCGCCTCGCAGATCGTCGAACAGACCGAACGCGGGGATGCGATGTTCGTCTCGATGGCGCGGGGTGCGGCAACCCAGATGGCCGACGTCGACCTACCGGCCCTCATCCAATCCTGAAGCCGAGCCGTTACCAGTCGGTGGCGATGTACTGGGTCTCGGTGAACTCATAGATCCCCTCCGAGGCGCCCTCACGGCCGAGCCCCGACTGTTTCATTCCACCGAAGGGAGCCGCGGGGTCGGACATCGCTCCCCGATTGAGCCCAACCATGCCCGATTCGAGGCGCTCGCTGACACTCAGTCCACGTCCAATGTCACGGGTGTAGACATAGGCGGCCAAACCCATCTCGGTGTCGTTTGCCGAGTCGATCATGGCGTCGGTGTCGTCGAAGGGGATGACGGGAGCGACGGGACCAAAGATCTCCTCACCCGTGATCGGTGAGTCTGGGGCAACATTGCCGAGCACCGTCGGCTCGTAAAAGAAGCCAGGACCGTCGATCGGTCCGCCACCGACCGCGGCTGTGGCACCAGCGCCGACGGCCGCCTTTACCAGCCCGTCGATCGAGGAAATGGCGTCGGCGTTGATCATGGGACCACACGTCACGCCGTCTTCGAAGCCATTGCCGACCTTTATCGCTCCCATGGCAGCTGCCAGCTTGGCGGTGAACTCATCTGCCACTCCGGATTCGGCATAGAAGCGGTTGGCCGCTGTGCAAGTCTCGGCCGAGTGACGCATCTTGGCAACCATCGCCCCCTCGACCGCAGCATCGAGGTCGGCGTCGTTGAAGACGATGAAGGGGGCGTTGCCGCCAAGCTCCATGACCGTCTTCAACACCCGGTCGGCGCAGCGTCGCAGAAGCACCCGCCCGACTTCGGTGGAACCGGTAAACGAAACCATCCGGGTCGCTTTGTGGTCGACAGCAGCGTCGAACCAGTCTCCTGAGCTGAGGGCGGGCACCACGTTGACAACCCCCGGAGGCAACCCGGCCTCCTCGAGAAGCTCGGCCACCCGCAGGGCCGTCAGCGGCGTTTCACGGGGAGGTTTGATGACAGCCGCATTTCCGGCGGCGATGGCGGGAGCGAGCTTGCGGGTGATCATGGCTGCCGGGAAATTCCATGGTGTGACGATGGCAACGACCCCAACCGGAGGATGGTGGACGATGATCTTGTTTGCACCCGAGGGAGCGGTGGCAAGCGAACCGTGGATTCGAACCGCCTCCTCGGCGTTCCACCGGAAGAATTCTGCGGCGTAGGCCACCTCACCCGCCGCGTCGACCAATGGCTTGCCGTGCTCGGCGGTGATGAGGTTTGCCAGTTCGTCGGTGTGATCGACGAGGATCTGCCAGCAGCTCCTGAGCACTTCGGACCTGACCCGGGGAGCTGTTGCAGCCCATAGTTTCTGGGCAACGGCGGCAGCATCACAGGCCCGAGTTGCGTCGGCCGGGGTGCCGGCCGCGACCGAGGCCAACTCCTCTCCGGTGGCCGGGTCGAGCACCGAAATGCGCTCCCCCGATGCCCCGTCGCCCCACGTGCCGTTTATCAAAAGTTGGTCGCGCATGGTCTCAAGTAAAGCCACCATCGCCGGCCAAGACCACCGGCCCGGCGGCTCAGTCTGGGGAACGGACCGTCTCCGCGCTGTTGATGGTCTGGATGAGCCTGGCCATTTCCACCGCCCCCAGGGCCGCTTCCTCACCAACGTTGTGACCGCCGGGGCCCTGGCTCCTGGCCTCGGCCTGCTCGTCGTTTTCGACGGTCAGCACCCCGAACAGGATGGGGACACCGGTGTTGAGTTGGGCCTGCTGGATGCCCCGACCGCACTCCCCGGAAACGAGTTCGTAGTGGGTGGTCTCACCGCGGATCACCGCGCCGACACACACGATCGCGTCGACCGTGCCACTTTCGGCAAGCGCTTTGGCCGCCAGGGGGATCTCGAAGCAGCCGGGAACCGAGTGGTTTGCCACGTCGGCAACACCCACGTCAGCAAGACCGCGCTCAACGCCGGCCACCAACTGATCGACGATCTTGGTGTTCCAGCGGGCGCGGATGACGCCGATCCGAAGACCGTGCCCGGTCAGTCCCTTCGGAACCGCCGCCCGTTCATCTCCACTGGCCATGGGCGGCAGCGTAGCCCGCTCGCCCGCTAGCGTTGACCGTCATGAAGTTCTTCCGGCGATTCCTGTCCAGTCGATTCCGCAAGCTCGGCCTGCTGTCCGACGTGGCGATGGTGGCCGCCGCCGCGTCGCGGGTTGCTCGCAAGCCAACAGGAGCAACCTCAGCGTCAGCTTCCTCCGGCCCCGCAGAGATGATGCTGGTGGCCGGTGCGGCATTCCGTCTGCTGCGACGCATCCGGCGTGTTCGAAAGAATCGTCGTATCACCGGCTCCGAATGAGCGACTCCGATTCTGTTCCCTACGACCAGGACCTCCGTAGACGTCTGACCACCAACCTCGCGGGCCACCAGGTTCGCACCCATCCCCTCGATGGAAGGCGCCACGCTGCGGTCGGCGTCGTGGTCCTCGACTCCGATGCTGAGGCCCATGGATCCGATCCGACGACCTTCGACCGCAAGTCGTTGATCAAGATTCCCGGTGTCGATGCCTCGGAACTTACCGGGCGGGTCGACGGCACTGCTGGCGGTGCCGCCATCGTGTTGACCAGGCGGGGTTCGGCCCTCAACGAGCATGCAAACCAATGGGCCCTCCCCGGAGGTCGAATCGACGATGGCGAAACGCCGCTCGAGGCCTCGATCCGCGAGATTTCTGAGGAGATCGGGCTCGAACTCGGCAACGAAGACCTGCTCGGCCGCCTCGACGACTATCCGACACGGTCGGGCTACGTGATCAGCCCTTTTGTCTTTTGGGGCGGAACCGAGGCCGAGCCGATTGCCAATCCGGACGAGGTGGCGTCGATCCATCGAATCTCTCTCCGCGAGCTGGCCCGCAGCGACTCTCCCCGTTTTGTCACCATCCCGGAGAGCGAGCGGCCGGTGATCCAGGTTCCCATCGGAGGCGACCTGATCCATGCGCCGACCGGGGCGGTCATCTATCAGTTTCGTGCCGTGGCCTACGACGGCGACGACATTCGGGTCGATGAATTCGAACAGCCGGTCTTCGCCTGGAAGTAGGCCGCCACCAGGTTGGCAGCGCATCCGCCCATGCCTACACTTTGTACATCATTTTAGCACCTAGGGGTCAGAACTCACCTGCCGCTCAGGGCCAAGTTCTGAGCGTCACCGTCGGCTGAGCCATACTCTCCGGAGTGGAATCGATACTTGGACTACCTGCACCTTCGCTGTTCGTTCATGCTCCAGTGCGTCTTATGCCGCTGGCCACTCCGGCAACCCTGTTTCTGGCAGCCAGGTCTCTTTGGCTGCGACGAGTGACCATGACGATCTGGCCGGCCCGTTGAGCGACTACGACCCTTCCGATCTTGTCGGCACCGGCCGCTACCTGACTCCGGAGGAACTCCGGACCTGGACGACTTTTCTCGACGCTGGTCGTCTGCTGGAGGAAGTCGTGGCCCGCCACGTCAGCCAGGAGCACGACATGACGCACAGCGACTACGAAGTGTTGGTCAGACTCGATGGCTCGGGTGGAAGCATGCGGATGGCGGTGTTGGCCGAGCAGGTCGTTTCGTCGGCCCAGAAGCTGACCCACACCGCGAATCGGCTGGAACGTCGGGGCTGGATCTCTCGTCAGCCCGTCGAAGAGGACGGCCGCGGGTTGACTGCGGTGCTCCTCAAGCCGGGGCGAGACGCCCTCGCCGCAGCGGCCAGCGGCCACGCTGAGCTGATCAGACAGTTTCTGGTCAATCAGCTCTCGGCCGATGAGCAGCGCACCGTGGCCGCGCTCATGGGCAGGCTGTCAGCTCACATGCGGGTCCACCGGGCCGGCGAAACCTGCTCTCAGTGCCAAACAGTCGGCGATTGAGGCAAACCCGGCACCAGCTCGAGCCTTGCGCCTACTTGGTGTCGAGTTCGGCGATCAGCTTTTTCGGAGCGATGCACCGATAGGCATCGGCGAGCACAGCACCGACAACACCCCAGTCGACCCGATCGTCTCCCGACGCATCGAGGTAGACGCCGAGCCAGTCGGAAAAGGTGCCACTGGCCGACGGGGTTGGGCGGAAGAAGCGACCAGGTTCCGAGATCACCATCTCCTCGGGTACGCCGGGAGGAGCCGGACACCAGAGGGCCGGACGGCTGCCGTCGTCGTGAAAGTCCCGCTCGTGGTAGTAACACAGAGGTCGCTTATCACGCAGGAAGAAGCAGGTCGTGCCATGGCTGAGGCGCTCGGTGACCTCCGGCAGGCTGAGTGCAATCTTTCGAACCATGCCGAGCTGGCGTGTGCCCATCGCCTGATTCTGTCATCCATTCGACGGCTCGGCGTCCCTTCGGTTGGCAGAGTGGGCGTGCTCGAACCGTCGACAGCGGGTAATGATGGGCCCATGGACTTCGAGATCGACCCGGAATTTCAGAAAGAACTCGATTGGATCGACGACTTCGTGCGAACGGAGATCGAACCGCTCGACTTCATCGTCAAGAGCCCCTATGACCTGAAGGATCCGATTCGAGCCGAGGTCATTCCCCCGCTGCAGAAGATCGTGCAGGACCGACAACTGTGGGCCTGTCATCTCGGCCCCGATCTCGGCGGACCGGGCTACGGCCAGATGAAGCTGGCATTGATGAACGAGATCCTGGGGCAAGCCCGTTGCGCTTCAACCGTCTTCGGCACCCAGGCTCCCGATACCGGCAACAGCGAGATCCTGGCCCACTTCGGCACCGAAGACCAGAAGGAGCGGTTCCTCCAACCGTTACTCCGAAACGAGATCGTCTCCTGCTATTCGATGACCGAACCACAGGGTGGAGCCGATCCGGCCGTGTTCCAGACGAGTGCGGTTGCCGACGGTGACGAGTGGGTCATCAACGGTGAGAAGTGGTTCTCGTCCAACGCCCGGTATGCCACCTTCCTGATCGTGATGGTTGTGACCGATCCCGAGAATCCACTGGTCAAGAGCCAGTCGATGTTCCTCGTTCCGACCGATACTCCTGGCGTTGAGATCGTGCGAAACGTCGGCCTCGGCTATGAGTCGCCCGACGAAGACGAGGGCAGCCACGCCTACATTCGCTATACCGACGTGCGGGTCCCGAAGGAGAACCTGCTCGGCCCCCAGGGTGGCGGTTTCGCCGTGGCCCAGACGAGGCTGGGCGGTGGCCGTATCCACCATGCCATGCGGACCTGCGGCAAGGTCCGGCGACTGTTCGACATGATGTGCGAACGGGCCCTCTCCCGAACGACGAAAGGCGAACTGCTCAGCCAGAAACAGATGATTCAGGAGATGATCGCCGACTCATGGATCGAAATGGAGATGTTCCGACTGCTCGTTCTACGGACGGCGTGGCGGATCGACAAGTACCAGGACTACCGCAAGGTTCGCAAGGACATCTCCGCAGTGAAGGCTGCGATGCCCGGCGTCTACCACAACATCGCGTCCCGAGCGTTGCAGGTTCACGGTTCGCTCGGCGCGTCGTGGGAGATGCCCTTCGCCAAGGAGGTCATCGAGTCGTTCCACATGGGGTTGGCCGATGGCCCAACCGAGGTGCACAAAGTCCAGGTCGCGCGGCAGGTCCTAAACGAATACACACCGTGCGACGACCTGTTCCCAACGATGCACCTGCCAAAGCGGCGAGAAGCCGCTCATGCCAAGTACGCCGATGTGCTTGAGCGCCACCTGGAAACCCTCTGACGCCCCAGACCTGAGTCGAGCTGCTAGCACGGTCATATGGACTGGAAGAATCCTGGGCGCCCTGGCGCCATCCTCTATGCGCTACTCGCCATCGTCTTCGGAACGGTGGTGACGTTGCTAACCCGGCTACGTGTTGCCAAGTATCAGGGGCGGCGGCGCGCAGCCGCCGCTCTCCCTCCCGGGGCGATCATCATCGTGTCGAACCATGCCAGCTATGCCGACGGCATCATCCTGGCCCTTGTCTGTCGAAGAATGGGGCGATCGATCCGGCTGCTCGCAACCGCAGGCGTGTTCCGGGCACCGATTCTCGGCGGGTTGGTGCGACGGCTTGGCTTCATCCCCGTGCAGCGGGGGGCAGCCGACGCGGCCGATGCCCTCGCCCCGGCGGCGGAGGCTCTCGCCTCGGGTGAGGCGGTCGCTATCTTTCCCGAGGGTCGAACCACCCGTGACCCCGCCCACTGGCCGGAGCGGGCCAAGACCGGGGCGGTGCGGCTGGCTCTGATCTCCGGCGCCCCTATCGTGCCGTTTGCCATGGTCGGTACCCACCGGGTCGTCGGACGGGCACAGCTGGTGCGATCCCTGATCACGAGCGTGGTTCTCCGACCGAAGGTTCTGACAGCGGTTGGCGATCCGATCGACGTTCGGACCCTGGCTGGCGTCGCCAATCCGTCCCCGAGGCAAATCCGCCTGTTGTCGGACGAGGTGATGAGACACGTCGTCGACCTTGTCGAAGACTTACGCGAGCAGGCCGCCCCCGACCCCATCGGTGTCGATCCGAGCGCGATCGGGACCAGGGACTCGTGATTGCTCCAGCCCCCAAGACGATGTTCTAGAGTTCGAGCGGCGTTCCGAAGACATCGTCGAATGCCATGTGCTCGATTCCGCGACGGGTTATCGGTCCGTGCCCAGCCAGGACCGGGTAGCCGATCGGGATCATGGCCGCGGTCGCCCATTCCGCGGGAATGTCCAATGCGGCCTGGACCTCGGCCTCACGGAGGCAGTGGAGTGTCGTGAGGGTGCAACCGAGCCCCTCGGCCACGCAGGCCAACATGGCGTTCTGGACCGGCGGGTATACCGACCCACCACCGACAAGGCTGATGCGATCGAGTTTGGCATCGGTCACAGCCATCGCTCGGAAGTCGGCGATGAACATCAAGATGACCGGGGCCTCGGCCAGGTGCTCGGCCAAATAGTTGCCAGCAGTCAGTATCCGCTCCCAGCGAGCCCGATCCTCACCAATCAAACCCTCGAGGCGGGGGCCAAAGTTGGCGGCGTAGCGGGTCCACTCCGGGCCGTAAATGTCGGCCAGTGCCTGCTTGCGTTCGGGCGACCGCACCGTGATCACACGCCACGGCTGCTGGTTACCGCCGGTCGGGGCCCAACAGGCGGCCTGGAGGACCCGACGAAGCACGTCGTCAGGGATGGGATCGGGGCGGAGCCGACGAACAGCCCGCAGGGTGCTCATGGCCTCGTACAGGCCGGTATCGGTTTGTTCAGACATCGGGCCCGAACCTAGCACTCAGCGTAAGCGTGACCGCCAAGGGCCGTCAGGGAAGCCAGGCCTGCCATGTCGACTCGTTGGCTGCGATCCAAGCCGCAGCGGCCTCGTCGATCGTCGCTCCCCCACTCTCGACGGCGGCCAACATGGCGAGCTGATCGTCGTTGCTGAGGGAGAAGGATCGCAGGAACGAATCAATTTCGGGGGCCTTGCCAGCAAGATCGGGCGACGACGCCTTGAAGATCTCGTCTTCGACGTAGTCACAATCGACACCTGAACCTCCCGACTGGGCGGCCGCTGCGCACTCCTCGGTCGGCTCCGGGAGCACTACGTTCACCAGGTCATAGGCACCTACGGCTGCGGTCGGCGTCCACCAGTAGAGAAGGATGGGCTCGCCGGCGTCGTAGCTGGCCGCGAGCTCGGCCACTGTTGCTTCCTCCGAACCGGAGAACACCACCTGGAACGGCAGGCCAAGGTTGTTGATGATCTCCTCGTCGAATTGGCGGTAGCTCGGGTTCGTGCCGAGGAGTCGACCCTCTGGCTGCGTCTCGGCCGTGGCGAAAAATGAAGCTGCAGCACCGTCCTGCAGACCCTCCCAGGTCGCGAACTCCGGATGTTCATCGAGCACGTAGCGGGGCACGAACCAGCCGATCTTTCCCCGTGGCCCAAGGGGGCCGAGATCAACCACTTCACCACGATCAAAGTAGAGGCGATCCCGATCGGTCATGTCGGACGGCCAGATTTCGAGCACGGCATCGACCGCACTTTCGGAAAGACCGTCGTAGAGCTCGGTGGTGTCATCGAGGCGGGTTGGCACTACCGGATAGCCGAGTTGCCGCTCGATCAGCTGCTCGGCCACGGCCACGTTTAGGGCAGACGCCGTCCAGTCGTTGACAACGAGGGTGATGGTCGGCTTGATCTCGAAGCTGGTCGGTGCGGCATCCACTTCGCCGTCGGCATCGCCCGCTCCACTACATCCGGCTGCGAACACCGTGAGCAAGGCCGCAGCGGCGAGGACGGCGATGGGAGGAAGGTGGCCATGGCTCGTCTTCACGATCAAGAAAGCTCCTTGTTCACCGATTCACCCGATCCCGCCCTGGCCCATCCGAAGCAGACAAGATCGTCGGCCCGGTACTCACGACAGGCCACGCTATCGCTGGCTGAGGGCGCCAATGACTCGACCGGTCCCTAGGGGTGCCATGATGGTTGGCCGAAAGGGGGCCAACATGGCCAGGCTCGACGGAAAAGTAGCACTTATCACGGGAGGATCACGTGGACAGGGGGAGGCTGAGGGACGGTTGTTCCGATCGGAGGGAGCCGAGGTCTACCTGACCGACGTGCTTCGCAACGAAGGCTCCGCCCTGGCGTCGGAGATCGGTGCCACCTTCATCGAGCACGATGTAGCCGACGCCGATCAGTGGGAGGTGATCGGCAAGCAAATCATTTCCGAGCGCGGCCGTATCGACATCCTGATCAACAACGCCGGCATCTTCCGGATGGCCGGCCTCGGCGAAACCGACCGCGACCTGTGGGATTCGATGATCGCCATCAACCAGACCGGGGTGTTCCTCGGCATGCAGACCGTGGCCCCCCACATGATCGAGAACGGCGCTGGATCGATCATCAACATCTCCTCGATCGCCGGGCTCCGTGGCGCAGCAGGCGCCTTCGCATACGGGGCAAGCAAGTGGGCGGTTAGAGGCATGACAAAGAGCGCAGCGACCGAACTGGCGCCGAACGGCGTTCGGGTCAACTCCATTCACCCCGGCATCATCAACACCGCGATGGTCGACGAGTTCGACCGGGTCGGTGTTCGTGAACAGGTTCGCACCCGCATTCCCATGGGTCGAGAAGCCGAGGCCCACGATGTGGCAACCATGGCGTTGTTTCTCGCCTCAGACGAAAGCCAGTACTGCACCGGCTCGGAGTTCATCGTTGACGGCGGAATGACGGCATGATTTACCAAAGCGTCTCGACACGAAGGGTGAGTCGTTAGATGGAAGGAGTCCACGACATGGGTGGGGTCGAGGGATACGGCCCGGCACCCCACATTCCAAACGAAGACGTGAAGGTTGGTCCCCGCTGGGAGGCCTTCTCAGGAGCGGCCCTCTTCGCTCTGCTGCGTTCGGGGATAACCAATATCGACGCTCACCGCCACCGGATCGAGCGCCTCGACCCGACCCAGTATCTGCCAATCACCTATTGGGGGCGCTGGCTGGCGGCCCTCGAATCGGCGGCAATCGACCAGGGAATCACCGACCTGGAAACGATCGAGGCCACCATCCGGGCCAACGGCCACGACCCGGCGGACTCCACGGCTCCACCCCGCATGCATCCGGTTATCGGTCTCGAAAGCCGCACGAATGAATCGACCTTCCTGCGGGAGGTCAACCACCGGCCCCGCTTCACCGTCGGTGATCGCGTCACCACCCTTGGCTACCCACCGCACCAGGGTCACCATCGGCTCCCCCGCTACTGCCGGGGCCGGACTGGCGAGATCGTGAAGTCGTATCCGGCCTTCACCCTGCCGGACACGGTGGCCCACGGTGCCGGGGAAAATCCCACCTACCTCTACGCCGTCGGGTTCGCGGCGACCGAATTGTGGGGACCAACCGCCGACCCGGCACAGATCTGTCATCTCGACCTCTTCGAGACCTACCTCAATCCCACTTCAGAAGGAGCACCGATCGAATGAGTTCCGACCACGATCATGACAACGAGCACAGCCATGACCACGATCACGGGCAGGCCGACGGCCAGGCGATCCGGGCCGCAGCCCTGGAGGAGATCCTCATCAAAAAGGGCTTTCTGACAAACACCGAGGTCGACAACTTCATCGAGACCTGGGATCACCGGATAGGGCCGATGATCGGGGCAAAGGTAGTGGCGCGAGCATGGGCCGACGAAGGTTTCAAGGCCCGGCTCCTCGAAGACGCAACCGAGGCCGTCACCGAGATTGGTGTCAACCCGGGTCGTCTCGAACACCTTGAGGTGGTCGTCAACGAGCCCGGTGTTCACAATGTGGTGTGCTGCACCCTGTGCTCCTGCTACCCGTGGACCATTCTTGGCTTGCCACCCGGCTGGTACAAGTCGCCCGAATACCGGTCGCGGATCGTCCGTGAACCACGAACCGTTCTCTCGGAGATGGGCCTGGAGCTCGATCCCGACGTAAAGATTCAGGTTTGGGATTCCAGCGCCGAAGTTCGTTACCTCGTGCTGCCCGAACGTCCCGAAGGCACCGAAGGTTTCGACGAGGAGCAACTGATGGGTCTCGTCACCCGCGACTCGATGATCGGGGTCGGGATGGCCGGAGAGGCCGAAGATACAAAAGCCGACTCGGCCGCATCGTGACCGAACTCGGCGATCCGCTCGATGTCGAGGGACCAGCGGCACCTCCCCAGGCAAACGGGGAGCTGGTCTTCACCGCCCCGTGGCAGTCCCGTCTCTTCGCAACCACCATGCGGCTCAGAGAACAAGGTCTCATCGAATGGGAGCCGTTTCGACAAGGTCTGATCAGCCAAATCGCCGACCACGAGAAAGTAATCGACGATCCCGATGACTACGACTACTGGGGTTGTTGGCAACGGGCGTTGGAATCACAGCTCAGCCGGCTCGACGTGGTTTCCTCATCGGAAATCGACACCACCGGCGCCGAGATCGCGACCCGGCCCCCAGATCACTGATCACGGCCGACGGCTCCGGCCGCCGGTATCGGGCGCTCAGCCAACCGTTACACCCGGCAGCAGGTAGAAGGTAACCACGATTGACGCCCCGGTGGCCACAAGGGCCGACCACCAATCACCAGCGACGGCTGAGTCCTGGCCGTCGCTGGCGACCATCTCAGGATCAGCACGCTTGGACGAGGTCAGCGGAGCCCCTGCTGCTCCGAGGAGGGCCCAGGGACCGGCCATGGCTGCCAGCACCAAACCACCGACGCCCGCTTCGAAAAGGGGGAACCGAAACAGCGCAAGGATCGGCACCGCCAGCATGGCTGGAAAAAGGATACGGCGGGTGGCGACCGTGAAGACCGTGGAACCGTCGGCGCCGTCGGTCGGGGCCAAGCAAGGTCCGAGATGCAACGCCAGGAGGGGAACGGCCAGAATGGCCAGAATGCCGAAGATGACGGCCGGCGAGCCGGAAAGGCCCAAAGCCTCAAACCACTGGCCGGTCTGACCTTCCGGGTTCGCAACCCCGGAGGCGAGCCCCATCAGGAGCGTCACCAGACCGTGAAAGACCATCCACCAACCTGTTGTCGACGCGAACGACGAAGCCCGGGACCGTTCAGCAACAAACCAACCGATGGCGGCAACGCCGGCCAAGCCGAGGAGTCCGGCACCCTGAAGCAGCGAAAGGCCTCGATGATCACCGATCCAGGCGTGCCGGTTATGGAAGAGTGTCGCTTGCACCCCGGGGAGGCCGGCCTTGGCAACCACAAGGGACAGTTCCGAGCCCAGAAAGGCGGCATTGGCGGCCAACACGTAGGCCAGGGCGTCTCGCCAAACCGCCGACCAGGTCCACTGCGTCGGGGCCGGGGACCGTTCGGCCCGCCACGCCAGGACGACGAGGATCGTTCCGGCGGCCGAGACTACGATCAGGCCGAGCGGAATGAGAAACGTCATGGCCAAAGTAAAGGCCGTCTTCGGCAACGAGGGTATGGGGACTCACCCGGACTCTTCCCTGAGCGACCCCTTGCCCGTTCAGGGTTGGCCCAGAACCACCCTGGTGAGATCCCGGGCAACCGTCAGCTCGCCTTTGTAGCCTCCGGCTCGAATGTCGGACGCGAACAGGGCCTCCTCGGCTTCGCCCTTCGGGGGCGGGATGAGGTGGGTCAAGACGAGATGGGGAGTAGCAAGACTGGCTGCCTGCGGGCCGATGAGCGCCGTATCGGCGTGGTAGTCCAACACGAAGGTCCGCCACGCGGGTAGGCCCTCGAACAGGCTGAACCGCATGGCCTCATAGATCAACACGTCGGCTCCGTCGGCCAACGTCGCCACTTCGTCGCACACGAGGGTGTCGCCCGTGATTGCCACCACACCGTCCGGTGTCTCGATGCGATAACCGACGGCGGGATGAACAGGCTCATGACGGACCTGACCAGCCTTGACCGTCACATCGCCCATTTCAAAAACCACTGCAGGCTCACCCGGGTAGTCCGGAAGCGGGAAGCCCGTGATCTCGACTAGTGGGTCGTCGGTCCGGCCGGTGTGTTCCTTCCGAACGGCGAGGTCGTTGTCCCAGGCGTCGAGCATACGTTCCACGAACGCGACCGACGGACCGTCAGGGCAGACGACGGGAAGCGGGGCAACGCCGCCCTGGCGCTCCATCACCCAACGGGTCAGCACCAAGTCCTGGAGCCCGGTGCAATGATCGGAGTGATGATGGGTGAGAAACACCGCGTCGAGCTTCGATGGTGAACAATCGGCCCCCATCAACCGCATCACCGTCGAACGTCCGGCGTCGAACTGGAGGCAGGTCTCCTGGCCATCCTCAGCCCGATGGCGTATCAAGACACCCGGTCCCGCCGACTCAGCGGTCGGGATCGGGCAGCCGATTCCGGTGATGATGATCTCGGTCGTCATTGCCGCTCCGCTTTCGTTCAGGACCCACCCGGGCCATGACCCACCTGGACCGGCGGGCCAAGGGTCGCTGCAAACCTATGTCGCCCGGGGGGACGCCGCCATCCGACTCACCGCACCGAACAACACGCTTGCCCCCTGCTCGGCCTGAACAGGATCGATGTTCTCCGCCTCGTTGTGACTCAACCCATCATCGCACGGCACAAAAATCATCGATGTCGGGCAGTGGGAGGCCACGTAGCACGCGTCATGGCCAGCGCCCGAAACCATCACCTTGTTCGAGAAACCGAGTTCATCGACCGCCTCTTGCACTGCGGCGACACAACCGTCGTCGAACGCGACCGGCGGTGAGTCGTTCTCCGTGGTCACTTTGGCTCCGACTCCGAGCCGAGCTGAGACCTCGTCGACGACCGTGCGCATCCGGCTCTCCATACTGTCGAGAACGGCGAGATCGGGGTGCCGCAGGTCGAGCGAACAGGTGAGCAGCTCGGGGATGGTATTCGGGGAGACCGGCGAGGAGGCGAACTGTGCGAACGTTCCTCGACCCCACGGAGCACAGTCCTCGACGATGTCATAGACCTGATCGATGATGGCTGCGATCGCCCTTGCCGGATCCTTGCGGCCGGGCATCGGGGTCGGACCAGCGTGGGCCGGAAATCCCTCGAGCTCGATGGTGAACCATCGCAGCCCCTGGACGCCGTTGACAACGCCGATCTCCACCGCATCATTCTCAAGGATCGGCCCCTGTTCAATGTGAAGTTCGAAGGTGGCTGCGTACTCCCGGGGGGTGGCCGGTCGGGGACCCCGCCATCCAAGCCTGTCGAGTTCGCCGGCAACCGTCTTCCCATCGATGTCAGACAGTTTCTCGGCCTGGGCCAGCGGCAGCTTCTGGGCCCAGACCGCGGAGCCCATCATCGAATGTTGGAATCGTGAACCCTCCTCGTTCGTCCAGACGGCCAACTCGATCGGGCGGTTGGTGACGATACCGAGGTCGTTCAGCCTCTCGATGACCTCAAGCCCACCGAGCACGCCGTAGACCCCATCGAAACGACCGCCCGTTGGTTGGGTGTCGAGGTGACTGCCGACCAGGACTGGGGCCAACTCGTTGTCGACACCGGCCCGGCGGACAAAGAGGTTGCCGATCTCGTCGAGTTCGGCTGAGCATCCCGCAGCGGTCGCCCAGCCAAGAAACAGGGCCCGGCCGGCGGCATCGTCGTCGCTGAGCGCCTGTCGGTTACTCCCGCCGTTGACAGTTGGCGCAACCTCGGCCATCGCCATCAGTCGTTGCCACAAACGATCACCGTTAACCCTGTTGGTCATAGCGTCCTACGATGCCACGGCTGTGGGGTCCTGGTCGAGACCCTCGCCGGGCTCGTCGACATCGCGTTTCGGGGGCTGAGGCGGGGTGGCAAGAACAAAGAAGATCAGGCCGGCTCCCGCCATCAGGGCCAGGATGGTGAAGCCGAGGCGATAACTACCGGTGGCGTCGGCCAGGGTTCCGGCAACCAACGGCCCACCCATCATCCCGAACATAACGATCACCGATGAAAGACCCATGATCTTGCCGAACGACGTTGAGCCAAAATAGTCGGCCCGCAGCGCCTGCATCAACGGACCTCGAACCCCCCAAGAGAAACCGTGCATCGGGATGAAGAGCCAGATCATCCAGGCGTTTGTTGCATAGGTCAGCAACAGCATCCCCGTCATGTGGCCGAGCATGGCGCAGCCGGCGAGAAGCCTCTTGTTGAACCGGTCGCCAAGAAAGCCACCGGTCAATTGGCCGACGAATTGCAGCAGCGGCAACGCCCCGCCGATGAAACTGGCCTCCTGAAGAGAGTAGCCCTGCTCCGTCGTCAGGTAGAGCGGGAGGTGGGCGATCACCGCTCCCACCACCAGCAATGCCGATCCGTGCCCGAGCGAGATCATCCAGAATGCCCGGGTCCGGACCGCCTCCCTGGCCGTGAAGTGAATATCGGAGACCCCCTCGGCCCTGATCGTCTTGTCATCGCCAGCGCCGGGGCTGAGCCCGTCGACGCGCTCCCCCATCGACTCCGGGGTCGGTCCGAACAGGCTCGTCAGGGGGAAGGCAACAACAAAGAACAACACGGCGCTGAGCACAGCCGTGGTCCGCCAGCCGTAGCGGGTCAGCACCCACACCACGCCCGGGGTGGCGATCCCACCGATGGCGATGCCGGTCCCCGACAACGACAACGCCCGTGCCCGTTTGCGCTCGAACCAGCGGACGGTGGCCGTTGTGATGCTGAAAAAGCCGGACAGGCTCATGCCGATGGCCATGATCAGGTAGGCGATGAAGAACTGGGTCGCGGTCTGAATTTGGCTCAGCCCGATCAGGCCGAGGCTCAGGATCACGACGCCGGCTTGCATAACCCGTTTCGGGCCGACGCGGTCGAGGGCAACCCCTTGGACCGGCCCAAGCAACCCGCTCTCGGCCCTGGTCAGCGAGAAGGCGGCCGAGAAGAGGGTCTTGCTCCAGCCGAAGTCCCGCTGCAACAGCACAACGTAATTGCCGAAGGCCTGAGTCATGAGACCGCTGTGGAGGGCCTGGATGGCGCCACCGGCACCAACCAGCTTCCAGCCGTAGAACACCTTTCGGCGCGGCCGAGCCACCCTCAGGCTTCAGGGTCGAAGAAGTTGGCGAAGCAGTCGTCCGGGACGACCAGATCAAAATCGGCGCAATAGGTGACCGCCGCTGAGCGATCATCGCCGAACCCGGGAACAAAAAGGTTCCAAAAACCGGGCTGAAGGGCGGCGAACCAATCGCTCGGTAAGAGTTCCAGATCCTTGTGCCCGGCGTCGACCAGCTCATCGAACCGTTGAATGGCCGTTGGCCAGTTCGTCGGATTCGAAGTCAGCGACAGCAGGTTGGCTCGAAAACCCGGCGATGGCAGATCCCCGATCACGTAGACCTCGACGGGCTCGCTTGTGCGCGCCACGTCGCCGTCGGTGACCTCGATCGCCACCGAGTGGCGGCCTGCCATCGGCACGAACGGTTCGAGCTCGGCTACCGGTTGACCGACCGGCACACCGTCGAGCACCAGCCGGAACAGGGTCCCGTCATCGGCACTGTCGACCGCGAGGTCGTAGCTCACACCGGCGTCCAGCGGTCCGGTGGAACCAGCGGGAAACTCGAAGATCACGGCCGCCTCATCAGAATCGCCAAACCCTTGCAGAGCGAAGAAGGCACCCCCGCCGATGAGGGCCGCAACCAAGACCAGGGCTGCGACGAACCCTCCACGGCGCTTCGGAGCCGGCTGTGGCTGTTGGCGATCGGCGGTGGGATAGCCACCTCCGGGCCCGGGCCAACCTGCGTTCGGTTGGTAGCTGGTGGCCTCGCCGTGGGCCAGTGCTCCTCCCTGCTCAACCGGTAGCTGCATGGTGTTGGCGTTGGCGTTTGTGTTTGTGTTTGTGTCCGGCGGACTCGACGCCGTCCCCGGGAAATCGGCCGCGGTCGGGGGCGGATCGATTTGTGGGTTGGGAACGGTCGGGGGAGCTGCCCCGATCCCGGGACGAGTTTGAGGGGTGGTACCGCTAAGTTCGGCCACAAATTCGTAGGCTGACGGGTGACGTTGATCGGGTTTGGCTCGGGTGGCGGTTGCCACCGTCGCCGCAAGAGGCTGAGGCATGCCAACCGAAAGCGGATCGGGTACCGGTTCGGAGATCACCCGATTCATCAGGGCCCAAACCGACTCCTCGTCTGGCCGGAAGTGTGGGGCCCGTCCGGTGAAGAGTTCAAAGAGCGTCGACCCCAGGGAGTACAGGTCCGAAGCCGCTGATGGTTGTCCGCCCTGGAGAACCTCGGGTGAGGCGTGAGCCAGGCTGGCGGTGACAAGTCCGGTGGCCGTCTGCTGGCCACCCTCCACTCTGGCGATACCGAAATCGGCCAGCGCAGGCTCGCCATAAGCCGAAACCAGGATGTTTGCCGGCTTGACGTCTCGATGCAGTACACCTGCATCGTGGGCAACGCCGAGCGCCCGGCCGATCTTCAAACCGACGTTGATCACCTCGACGGCAGGCATCGGTCCTTCTCGCTCGATCCGGTCGAGTAGTGAACCGCCGGGGAAATACTCCATCACAAGATAGGCCCGACCATCGGCGGTGAATCCGCCCTCATGGACACCCACGATGTTTGCGTGACCCGACACCGCGCCGACGGCATGACACTCCCGCTCAAAACGCATTCGAGCCTGTTCCTCGTTGGCTGGAGCGCGCAGAACCTTCACGGCGACCTCGCGGCGAAGGTTCGTTTGCTGAGCGCGATAGACGTCGGCAAAACCACCTCTGCCTATCAGGACGGCCGGACCGAGGCCGGCTATTCCAAGATCAGTTGGTGGCCCCTCAGCCACCGGCCGGTGCGTTGGGATCTGCCAGCTTTGGGAAGCAATCGTCAGGCACCGCTAGACCATACTGCTCGCAGTAGGCCAGTGCCGCGGCACTATCTGGGAATCCTCCGACATAAAGATTCCAGTAGCCGGGAGTCAACGATGGCAGGCGGTCACTCGTCATCAGTTGCAGATCGTTGTGACCAGCGGTCACATACTCGTCGAACTGGCGAGCGGCCTCGGCCCAGCCCTCTGTTTCGATGTTGACCGATGACAGGTTGGCCCGCCAGGTGGCGGCCGGTAGATCGCCAATGGCGTAAACCAGGACCGGATTCGTTTTGATGTTTCCGGCCCCGCTTGTGATGTCGATGACGAGCAGGTGCCGACCGGGCGTAAAGGTCACGGGCGGAAGAACCGGAGCCGGATCGGCTGCAGGTTCGCCATCGACCAGGAGCTGGTACATGGCTGATTCCGGGCCGTCGCTGACGCTGATCGTATAGGAGACACCGGCATCGATGGGACCGATCGCGGCCTCGTCGAAGACGACGCCCGGGGCGACTCCGTCTGGTGATGCCGGAGCGCTGTCTACCGGGGCTGTATCCTCAGCCACCGACTGACCATCGGCCAACGTGGTATCGGTTGACACGTCAGTAGTGGCGGTACCTGCTGCTTCAAGATCGGAGGACGCAGTGTCTTCGTCGCCTTGACGGGTCAGGAAATAGGCGGTTGCGAAACCGGCGAGAAGCACGGCCACGAAACCGATGCCGAGCCAGAACTTCGACGGGTCGTTGGCCTTACGGCGGCGCTTCGCCCGATTCTTGGAGACTCGGGCCGCTTCACCGGCCTTGGAACGGTTGGATTTTGGTGAGCGGCGGACCGGCCGAGCAGACGCCGGGGCGCCACCAAGTGGTTCAGCCCTGGCCGCGAGCAGCGCCGGGGTCGGCTCCCGATCGAGGTCATCCAGCTCATCGAACGCGGTGGTTTCGTAGCTTCCGTAGTCGTCAAAATCCTCAAAATCCTCGACTGCGGTGTCGTCGAGGTCGTTACCCGAGGGAGGAGGTGGTGGCTGCGGAGGTCTACCGGCCTTCGGAGTTGCACCCTCGCGGCCAAAGAAGTGGCCGGCATCGGCCTCAGCGGCAAGCCCGGCCTTGGCGCCGGCGCCTGCCGCGGCACGCTTTTTGTCGGAGGCCAGATTCGAGGGTGATCGTGTATTATCGAGAAAGGCATCGTCGTCAGCGGAAGCTCGGCCACCGGCCCGACGGGCTGTGGCACTTGTGGTCGACGCCATCTCTGCGGTGGCGTCGGTTGCCGCAGCAGCCGCAGAGCGGGCTGGCTTTCGCTTGCGGCGCCCGGCGCCAGCCTTGCCGCCTGTCGGGCGTTGGGGCCGACCACTCGGACCAGGACGGCCTTCACCACGTGACCGGGTGGCTGCTGGACGGCGACCGGAACCGGCTGGTCGGCGCTCAGCAGGGGGCTGAGAGGGGTCGGCTGGGGGCCGATTGCGAGCCGCTTCGGGCGAGTCGGCGGGACCGGGCCGAGGCGGCCGGGGCTGCCGAGGCTCAGGTCCTCCTGAACGCGTTCGCCGACGAGCCGTCGGCTCCGCGGGACGACTCTCGGAATCTGGCCTGTCAGTTCGCTTCAACGGGAAATCCCCTCTACCAGCTCCGCCTGGCCGGTGTGGACTGTCCCACGCCAGACTCCTTTTTACCCGTATTCGGGCCTCGACCCAAGAGATACTTGTCGAACTGCCTTACCGCAAGCCGTCCTAGACCCCTTGCCGCCAGGTAAAACTGCCGTACTTTTTCTCCCGCCAAGGCAAATGCAATTGGGTGCGCTATCAGTAGAAACGATGCCCGTTGGCCAAAGTCTCCTCGATCTGGCGCCTCGGCGCGCCAGGCGTCCTGCTCTTCTTGGCCTTGTCGCGGCGTTTTGGCTGGTCGCGACCCTCGGTTGCAGCGACAGTCGCCTGAACTCCCATGCGCCATCCGTTATCACCCCGGCCATCGGCGGGGAATCCCCCTCCCCTACGATCGCGGCCGGGAACGACCCAGACCGTGACCCAGACCGTGACCCAGACCGTGACCCAGACCGTGACCCAGACCGTGACCCAGACCCCGGTCGAGCTGCCGAGGGGTGTAATGGCCTCGCTGTTCGGCGGGCAGGCACGGTTGCCAACCCCGAGTTGTTCGAAGCGTCTGGCATCGCCGCCAGCCAACGGCACCCCGGCGTCTATTGGGCTCACAACGACTCCGGTAGCCAGCCGGCGATCTTCGCCATCGGCAGCGAAGGAGAGGATCTCGGATCGTTTCCCATCACAGGAATCGTCGGTGTCGATATCGAGGACATGGCGCTCTCCGGCGGCTCGATCTATCTCGCCGATATCGGAGACAACAACGAACGACGGGCCTCCGTCTCCGTCTACCGCTTTGACGAGCCCGATCCGAACTCGCCAAATGGAATCGGTCCGGTGACCACGATCGAGCTCGTCTACCCCGACGGTCCCCACGATGCCGAAGGACTCCTCGTCGACCCGATCTCCGGCGAGCTGATCATCCTCGACAAGTCGTTCCGCATCGGAGGCGGCGATGGTGCGTTGCTGTCTCCCGCCCCTGCCAGGATCTTTGCCGCTTCGGTGCCACCGACATCGACCCTGCCCGGTGAGCCGATCGCCCTCGAAGAGGTCGGCACCGTGGCCCTTGACCTATTGTCATCGCAGGCTTCGGCCGTTGGGCCCGAAGATGCCATCTTCACCAAACTCGGGCTTGGCGGACTGGCGACTGGCGCCTCGATACGCGGCGACGGCGCAGCCATCGCCATTCGCACCTACGCCACGGTTTGGCTCTTCGAGCGGGCGGCCGGTCAGTCCGTGGCCGACGCACTCGCCGGTGTGCCGTGCGAAGCCCCAACGCTCGTCGAGGACCAGGGTGAAGCCGTCGGCTTCCTGCCCCAAGCCGGCTCGGAATCGGGCTTCGTCACCGTTTCGGAGGGAGCCAACCCGGGACTCAACGTGACCGAGCCTCAACCGCGCTGACGGCAATCCCACGACGAACCAGGCTCCGAGTCCTCATCGGCCACTCGAACCCATTGAGCACGTCGAGATCAGTTGCCCGGTGCATCGTGAAGGTCTCGCCGTCGGGACGCAGCTCGACGTCATGAAAACCGACCCAGGCTCCGGTTCGCACGAACTGGGCCTTGTAGAAGGCTTCCTTGGTTCCGAACATCACCGTCGCCGCCACCTCACGCTCCGCGTCGTCCAGCGCGGCGAGACGCTCAAGCTCGGGCTCGGTGAACAGGCGCTCATGAAGGTGGTCGAGAACCCGGCCGACGTGCTCGGCGTCGATGCCGACGGTGATCGCTTCCGATCCGTGGCCAACAAGCCCGACCACGGCCACGGCGTAGCCCTCGGTGTGTGAGATCGATCCGATCACGTCATCGGGCCACTGGGGTGCACGTCGCTCACCGACGAGCAACGGCGTCGGTCGGCGACCAAGGCGCTCCATGGCAAACCGAACGCATTGACGACCGGCTGCAAACTCACGGCGCCGGTTCTCCACCGCCGAGGCGATGAACGGCTCTTCGGTCGGATCAAGGGCCGAGGGATCCCCGGCTCCCCAGAGCTCGGCCACCTCGACCGCGACGTTTGGGAACAGCTTTCCAAGCTCGGGGTTAGCGACCGGCCGATGTTCGATCGTCATCAGCGATGGCGGTTGACAAACCGGGTCACCGTCTCCACGTGCGACGTCTGGCCGAACAGATCGACGACGGTCACGTGATCCAGCTCGTAGTCGTGGCGCGACAACAGCACCGCATCACGGGCCAAGGAGGCAGGATCACAACTGACGAGAGCGATCACCTCAGCCCCGGTGGCCGCCAGCTTGGGAACGACCTTCTTGCCAAGCCCGACCCGGGCCGGGTCTGCGATGATGGCGCCGAAGGGTTCCGGCCGCCAACGCTCCATCTTGGCCTTGAGCGCCGCCTCGGGGCGAGGGAAGTTGTGGGCGGCGTCTGCTACAGACCAACGATTGGACTCCACGCCTGTGACGCCGTCGGCTGGAGCCAGCACCGCGCCAAAGAGCCCGACACCGCAGTAGGCGTCGAGCAGCCGACCTGAAGCACCAGCGATGGCGGCGCCGGCCAAGTCGACAAGAACCTCCGCCCCGTCAGGACGACACTGGAAGAACGAACGGGCCGAAATGCGGAGGGACCGACCGGCGATCTCCTCGTGATAGTGAGCCTCCCGGCCCGCTGCCAGCTCATCCTCGCCGACCACGATCACATCGTCGGGCACGGTGATGCCTTCGGCCGTCGGGTGAACGAGCACCATCCGCTGTCCGGTGCGGGCTCCGACCCGTATCGTCACCTCGTCGGCCTGACCAAAATGGCCGTCGATGAGGATCTCCTCGATGAGAGGATGGGCAACCAGGCAGGAATCGACAGACACCACGTCGTGCGATCCGGCGCTGCGATAGCCCGCTCGACCATTTCGAACCGCGGCTCGGACCGTTGTGCGATACCCCTCGGGGTCGAGTTCGGGCCCGAGCCGCACGTCCGGGTTCTCCAGACCGCCGAGGCGACGAAGACAATCGAGCACGATCGCCCGCCTCATCTCCCGCTGGGTCGCAGGCTCGGCGTGCTGCCAGTCGCAGCCGCCGCATCCGTCGCCAACATGACGGCAGGGTTCGTCCCGCCTACCGGGAGCAGGGGTGAGGACCTCGATCATCGACGCTTCGACTCTGGCCCGGTGCTCGGCCGTGGTGACCACCCGCACCCTTTCTCCCGGCAACGCCCCGGTGACGAAGACGATCCGTCCGTCTGGTCCCGGGCCCAGGGCGGCACCGCCGGTGGCAACCCGGTCCAGTTCGAGCTCGAACTCTGGCATGATGATGAGGCTATGGGCACCAGCGACCCCGTCATCCCCCCAATTTTGATCGTCCCCTCGGTTCTCCCCGCCGATTTCTCGAAACTCGGCGACGAGTGTCGAGATCTAGAGGCTGCGGGCGTCGACCGTATTCAGTTCGATGTCATGGACGGGCGGTTCGTGCCGAACCTGACGTTCGGCCCCGATGTGATCGCCTCTGTACGGTCCCAGGTCGAGGTGCCGTTCGAGGCCCATCTGATGATCGAGGAGCCTGATCACCTCATTCCCCGGTTCGTCGAGGCCGGCTGCGAGACGATCATCGTCCACGCCGAGACCACCGTGCACCTGCATCGCACCCTCAGCGCCGTTCGCGAGCTTGGGGCCTCTCCGGCTGTCGCCCTCAACCCCCACACCCCGCTCGACGTGGTGGCAAACGTGCTCGACCTGTGCGACATGCTGCTGGTGATGACCGTGAATCCCGGCTTTGGCGGCCAGTCCTACATCCAGACCATGGAGCCGAAGATCAATGCTGCCAGGTCGCTGCTCGACACCGCCGACCACTGGATCGACCTCGAGGTCGATGGTGGCATCAGCCCCGCCACGATCAACGGCGCAGCCGACGCCGGGGCCAACGTCTTCATCTCAGGCTCGGCCCTCTACCGCCACGAAGGCGGCCTCGGTCCGGCCACCGAGGAACTACGCCAGCTGGCAGGCAAGGCCTGGGCCAATCGGTCCTGACCCGCCCTAAACGTTTCGGCGATTGTGGTTCTCGGGCCGGCAATCAGGTCGTTCGTCGAATGCCGAGGCTGAACAAAGCCCCAATGACGGCGACCACCCCACCGACAACGAACGCCTCGGCGAACGAACCCCGTCCTCCAGAGACCGCCTCCCGACCGATCTGGATCGAAGCCAACACCTGAATCCCGCTAACGGTTCCCATCTGCATCATCATCTGCTGCGCGCCGCCTGCCATCGCCATGTCTTCAGGCTTGACCGCACTCATCATCACCGCGGTCAGGGAGGACATCATCAGCCCGAGGCCGAATCCGGCAACACCGAGCATGATGAAGACGTACCAGTCGCCGATCGTCTCGTTCAAGAACGCAAGACCGAACGTCGAGATGGCAACCAGACTGGCGCCACTGATCGACATCGCCCGCTCGCCGTATTTTTGGCCGACGAAACCAAGGAACAGGCCGGCCACGGCGAAGAAGCCCGGCCTCGACGTCACAAGAAGTGAGGCTCTGGTTGCCGAGTAGTCGAGGAGCTCGGTAAGAAAGAGCGGCACGAGCACGAAGCCGGCACCCATGTAGGAGAACTGGGTCAAGAATTGGCTCATCAGCGGGAGCGCAAAGTTGCCCTGCTTGAAGTACGTCACCGGAATGAGGGGCACGGGTGCCCGCTTCTCCTGCAGGTAAAAGGCCGCGAACGTAGCGGGTGACAGCCCGAGGAGCACGATCAACGTCGGGTGCAGCCAGCCCCACAGCGGACCGCGGTTGATAACGAACAGGAACATCGTCGACCCGGCTGCCAGCAAACCCGTACCTATCCAGTCGAATCGCACATCGCTGACCCTCGGCGTGTCCGGAAGGATCAAGATCGCCGGCACGATCGCAAGCAGGGTGAGCGGGATCTGGGCCACAAACAGCCACCGCCACGAGTACAGGTCGATCACGGGGCCACCAACGATGATCCCGACGACCGGACCCATGGCCATGAAGAATGCCCATGCCCCCATTACCTTGATTCGTTTTGCCCGCTCGAACTGAGCGGAAATGATCGCAACACCGGCCGGGCCGGTGGCAGACCCGAAGATGGCTGACACGGTCCGGAATCCGATCAGACTCAAGGGTGACCAGGCCATGGCGGACAAACCACCGAAGATCATTGAGCCGAACAAGGCAACCAGAAAGGCGTTGCGGCGCCCATAGAGGTCGGCGAGCTTGCCTGCTGTGACCGCCAGCACCGCAAAGCCGAGGTTTGGCCCGAGCACGACCCAGATCATGGTTGCGGTTGTCGTCTCGAACTCTTCGGCCAACGGGCCTACGACCGCGGCGAGCACCGACACCATGAAGTTCGATGCGATCAAGCCAAGGAGCGCAACCGCGAGCACCGCTCGGGGGTAGCCGGGCTTCGAGGCCTGTCTGGCTCGAAATCGTCGCCAACCCGGTTCGGATTCCGGGTCGGGTCCTCCTTTGATCTCTACGGTTGTCACACCTCAGGGGCGCCAGCCATCACCGAATGCAACAGGTGTGGGCTTTCAAGCCGAGCTACGCCGAGGTTCATGTCCGAAGCGTCGTCGAGGCGGGGGTGGTTACACAAACCACGCCCCGGAGAACCTTTGCCGGCTGGGCCTAGGCCAGCTCGCCTGCTCGGGAGATCACATGGTCGAGCAGGCCGTACTCCTGGGCCTCGGTGGCGCTGAACCAACGATCACGATCGGAGTCGGCGATGATCTGCTCGACGTCTTGACCGGAGTGCTCCGCAATCAGCTCCGCCATCTCCCTCTTGATCTTGATCAGGTTCTCGGCCTGGATCGCGATGTCGGAGGCTTGACCCTGGACACCGGCGCTTGGCTGGTGCATCAGAACGCGGGCGTGGGGAAGGGCGTAGCGCTTGCCGGCAGCGCCTGCCGTCAGCAGGAATTGGCCCATCGAGGCACCGAGGCCCAGGCAGACAGTTGCGATCTCCGGCTTTACGAACTGCATCGTGTCGTAGATGGCCATGCCGGCTGTCACCGAGCCACCGGGGCTGTTGATGTAGAGCCAGATGTCCTTGTCGGCGTCGTGACCGGCGAGGTAGAGCATCTGGGCTGCGATCGAGTTTGCGATCTTGTCGTCGACCTGCTGACCGAGGAAGACGATTCGTTCCTGCAGCAGCTGCTGGTAAATGTCGAACCCGAAACCATTGGCGGGCGTCTCGGCGGTCGGGAATCCAGGGCTTGTCATAAGTTCCTAGTTTACCGCCGAGCGGTCAGGTACGGTGGACGCAGCCAGACGCTGTTGGTCTTTGCGGACGTGGCGGAATTGGCAGACGCACCAGGTTTAGGTCCTGGCGCCCGCAAGGGTGTGGGGGTTCGAGTCCCCCCGTCCGCACGCAACGTTTCCCTCGTCGCCTCAAACGACCTGGAAACGAGGCCACTGAGCAACCGCTCAACATCAACGGTTCGGGTAGCAATCAAGCAGCGATGCAACATCGCTGTCCGCAGGCTCGTCAGAGCGCACTCGCTTGCAGGATTCTGTTGATCAATTCAACGAACGGTTCGAGTTCCTGCCAAGCCGACGAGGCCGCCCAGACGACAGCGGCGTCGGCTCGGTTCCCGACGACGCCTCCGATCGTCATGCCACCGAGGGTGGCCCCCACTTCATGAGCGAATCGGCTTGCTTCTTCGTTGCTGATCGGGTCACCGTGCGACACCGCTTCGCCGATCTCAGCGAGGCCCCGAAAGAACTGCTCGTAGCGGCGGACTTCCATCATCGCGAGACGTGTGTCGTGCTGCGCTTTTTCGACCATCGCCTTCAGTCGGTCACGATCGTCCGAGAGCTCGCGGACAAGTGCGGTCAGCCGTTCGAGAGACGAAGAGATGTCGACCAGGATCGGGTCCTCCCCCGAACCTTCGTCCGGTGACTCAAAAGTCGCAAGCCAACTCTGAATGGGTGCCTCAAGCGCCTGATAGACATCGTCGAGGCCCACAACCTCAACCGGCCCAAAGGGTGGCACCCCACGAGCAGCACCGACGCTCAGCTTCAAAGGTCCAGCCAACACTCTCGACCCCAGATTTTCAACAGCGAGGTCCAAGCGGGCGGCCCCCCGGTTCCAATCGGCATCGACTCGCCGGTCGCCTACGCGTCGGACCACGATGACGGGCGACCCGGGAGGCACGACGAGACTAGCGGGAACATGTTTCCATTGGAAGTAGCCGTCTGGATGAGCGAGTCTGCGGTGCAACTCGTCGACTACGGCTTGGAGCACCTGGTCGTCGTCGTCGCGGAAGGCAACGTCAAGGGAGCCCCTCGCCACGTAGGCCTCAACAGCCATAGCTGATTTGATTGATCAAAGAATCTCGGCGGGATTTCATGCACGCCCACCCTATGCACCTCGGTTAACGTCCTTGCTTCACCATGGGTGGGCATACTGGCACCGGCATTCGGCCTGACAACGCGGCGATCTGGCATCTCGGCTGCCCCACCCATCGGAGTTCCGGGGTTGCCCAGGGCGAATCTGCCTGCCCTTAGAAGAACGGGCTGATGAAGTTTCGTTGCTCGGATGTCACCGGCTTTGGCAACGGTGGCAGCGATTCAAGTCGCCGCATCGCCCAGGCGCCGAGCGCCGGGCCGGGGGCCAGTAGCAGGAAGGCCCAGCCCCAGCCGTAGGCATCACGAACGATCGGCACCAGAAAGATGGTGAACACGGTGAGCACGAAGCCGATCGCCAACTGCATCGTGAGGGCGGTTCCGATGTAATCTGGGTCGGTCACCTCGGTCACGATGGTCGAGAATTGGGCGCTGTCGGCCACCACCCAGTAGCCCCAGACCATCCCGGCTCCCAGCACGATAGGAATCGGGGCATCGACCAGGAAGCCGGTAACCAGCGCCAGGGTGGCCGACCATCGCAGCGCAACCGCTGCGGCCTGGCCACGGCTCGTACGATCGCTCAGCAGGCCGGCGTGTACCGATCCGGCGGCACCAACCGCGATGACCGCGAAGGCGGCCAGGCTGGCGGCCCGCTTCGAGGTGAACACGTCGCCGTAGAACGCGGCGATCCAGGCCCACATGGCGTACAGCTCCCACATGTGACCGAAGTAGCCGGCGCTGGCCAGCCGAAAACGGGGGTTGGCGACGATGGCTCGGACGTGCTGGGGATCGAACGACGAAGCCTTTGTTGCAAACGGACCGTCTTTGCCGAATCGATCGGCAACCACCCCACCAACGAGAGTAAGACCCGATGCGATGAGCAGCGTCGCTTTCCACTGGAGCCCGCCTGCCGCATTCAGCAAGTGGGGCAGGGCCGAACCTATGGTCAGGGCCCCGATCATCACACCGAGGGCGAAACCCCTCCCCTTCCGATACCAACTCGACATGGCCTTGAGGGCCGGCGGGTAGACCGCAGCCAGAAAGGCACCGGTCACGAACCGGGCCGGTAGCGCGGCGGCAAAAGAATCACCGAGTACCACCGCGGCGTTTGCCGCTGCTGCGCCAGCAGCGCCGACGAGCAGCAGCCGACGCGGTTCGATGCGGTCGGCAAGGTTGGTTACCGACGACAGCCCGGCCCCGGCCACGAACCCGATCTGGACCATGATCGTGAGCCAACTGCCTGCTGAGGGCGAAAGCTCCCAGGCGACCTTGAGCTGGCCCAGGATGGCTGCGGTCGAGAACCAGGTCGACATGGCGAGCACCAGGGCACCCGCCAACAGGACCAGCTGTCGACGTTGTTCATCGGCGTCTGGTGCTGCGGTATCCATCATCTGAGCCTGACCATACGTCGGGACAAACCGCCGCGCTGCCTGCGAACTTCCCGCAACTAGCTCGCCAGCGCCGCCAGCAATGCTTCGATGGCGCGGGCCCGATGGCTGAACTGGTTCTTCTCGCCCGAAGACATCTCGGCAAACGATCGTCCGTCGCCCTCGTGGGGAATGAAGACCGGGTCGTACCCGAAACCTTCGGTGCCACACCGCTCGTTGGCGATCCAACCTTCGACCACTCCCTCGACGACGACCTGCCTACCGTCGGGCCACAGCGCGGCGATCACCGTGCGAAACTCGGCGCCGCGGCTGGCCGGGGTGGCCTCGCTCCCCAACTCGATGAGGAGCTTGTCTACGTTTTCGTCGTAGGTGGCGTTCGGGCCGGCGTATCTGCCCGTGCGCACCCCAGGCCGACCGCCCATGGCGTCGACAAAGAGCCCGGTGTCATCGGCCATTGCCAGACTGTTTGTGTGTTCTACGACCTCACGAGCCTTCTTGATGGCGTTCGCTTCGAGCGTCTCGCCGTCCTCGACCGTTTCGGCCAACTCGGCCGGGCGACCCTCGATCGCGTAACGATCGCCTAGCAGATCCCGCAACTCGACCACCTTGTCGGCGTTCGACGTGGCGAGAACCAGCTTGGTAGTGCCCTCCCCGCTCACCGCGCCGGTCGCTCCGCCGGCGGAGTCGACACGGTCTCACGTTGCAGGGCGACGATGTCGGTGATTCCGGCCGAAGCAAGATCGAGCAATTCGTTCAGCTGGTCACGGGTGAAGACGGCTCCTTCGGCCGTGCCCTGAACCTCGACGAAACCGCCACTGCCCGTCATCACCACGTTCATGTCGACCTCGGCCGTCGAGTCCTCGATGTATGGCAGGTCGAGGCGACACTCACCCTCGATGATGCCAACGCTTATAGCCGCGCATTCGTCGGTCAGCGGGTGTGTTGTCAGCTCACCGGCTTGCACCAGACGGGTCAACGCGTCGTGCAGGGCAACGTAGCCACCGCAGATCGAGGCCGTCCTCGTGCCACCGTCGGCCTGCAGCACATCACAGTCAACATTGATGCTCCGCTCCCCGAGCAGCCCCATGTCGCACACGGCCCGCAGGCTCCGCCCGATCAGGCGTTGGATTTCCTGGTCGCGGCCCGAGGTCCGGCGGCGAATCCGCTCGGGGCTCGAACCGGGCAGCATCGAATACTCGGCGGTGACCCAACCCTTGCCGCTGTTTCGCATCCAGCGAGGCACGTCATCGTCGATCGAGGCCGTGCAAAGAACCTGGGTTCGGCCGAAGCTCACCAGGACCGACCCGTCGGCCATGTCGGTAAAATCTCGTTGGAACGACATCGGCCTCAGCTGATCGTTCGTTCGTCCGTCTGGTCGCATAGTGGTGGCTCCTTCGCCATACTCGGTCGTCTTGCCGTTCGGGTCGCCTCAGGGGTCTGGTGTCCACAGGTCGGCATCGACGAGTTCGGGCCCGAGCAGACGACTCCCTAGAGAGGTAAAGGCACGTATATCGCCGGATGACACGAAGTGCTGTGTTCCTGGCCCATCCGAGACAGGGTTTTGCAATCCGTCCTGCTTGAGGATGCGGGCCAGGGCGAATGCGGTCTCGTCGGCCGAGGACACCAACACAACCTGTTTACCGACCGCGTCGGAGATGACCCGGGCCAGGTACGGATAGTGGGTGCAGCCAAGCAGCAGCGCGTCGACGTCGGCCTCCACGACCGGGGCGAGGAGACGCGATGCCAGCACCCGGGCTTCGGCGCCGGTAGTGGCACCTCTTTCAACGAATTCCACAAATCCAGGGCAGGAACAGCAAACTATTTCTACATCGGGGGCTAGTTCGGTAAGGGCAGATTGATAGGCCCCTGATTCGATGGTGCCAACCGTTCCGATAACGGCAACGCGGCGACGATCGGATACCTGCAACAGCGCCCGCACTCCAGGATCGATCACCCCGAGCACGGGAATGTCGAGTTCGGCCCGCAGGACGACCAGGGCACTAGCCGTCGCCGTGTTGCATGCGACAACGAGCATCTTGATGTCGTACCGGTCTACGAGATGGCGCGAGATCTCAAGCGAGAACGCACGAACCTCGTCGAGGGGTCGAGATCCGTAGGGGTAGCGGGCGGTGTCGCCCAGGTAGACAAGATCCTCGTTCGGCAGTAGATCGATGGTGGCTCTGGCAACCGTCAATCCGCCAAATCCGCTATCAAACATCCCAATTGGCCGTCTGGACACCGGTACAGGCTAGATGGCCCAGGGGTTGGGTTGATGCTCCCGATCCCTGGCGTTCCTTGTGTCGCCACCATAATGTTGTGTTTGTCGCCTCAACGGACCGGCCAAGCGGTCGCAGCACTGCCATCGCAAGCCGAAAATGAATCCGACCTCTGGTCGAGATTGCCCGAGAGCGCAACCCAAGGTGGTTTTGGGTGGTGATCAGCCGCCGGTCAAGCACTTCGTGGCTCGGCCGGCGGCAAGATCTTTTCCAGTGGGCTTGCAGGCTACTGAAGAGCGGTGCCAAACGGCCGCCTGTCCAAGCTTGGTCCTATTGAAATGTCTGATTTGAACCAAATAGTATGAATGCTTGAGGCTAGTTGTTGATCAATCAATCGCCAGTAACGTAGTGACAATTCAAAGAATGGTTTGGCGAGGATGCTTGATGGGGCATGGCCACCTCCCTATCCTCGTCTTCAGTGAACTCGGCAGATCTGGACAGGATCGGCGCCGTGGCTGGACCCTTCGATGAGGCCGCACGACGACCATGGTCTCCCAGGAGCCGTACGACGTACATGGGAGCAGGACGGTGCCAAGCGAAGCCTTACCGGAGATCGCCGAGCGCGAAGGGTGGCCGCTGGATCTGACGAACGGTGGCGACCTTCCCAAGCTGACGGCAGTCCCGGAACAGCTCGACCGCTACATCAACGAAACGATGGCCGCCCATGCCGCCGTCGTGCTGGCAAAGACCCAAGCCACGGCCGCCCGGGCCGAGGCCCGCGACCTCACGAAGCAACTAAGACAGTTGACCGGCGAGGTAGAAGCCGAACGCAGCGAGCGGGAACGAGTTGCCCGGGTACTGACCGACGCCGAGAAGGCACAGGCCATTCTCGAACGAGACCGAGCTGTGGCCGAGGCTAGAGCCGACGAGGTCCGCAAGCAGGTTGATCAGGAGCGGCTCGAACGCTCGTTGTTGGCCAATCGTATCGGTGAGCTTGAGGTCGACCGGGACGAAGCGATGGCCTCGATGGGCTGGTGGTCACGCCGTCGCTACGATCGCCGCCGGGCCAATAGCTTGATGAAGGCGCCACATCAACAGCGCTGGCCCAACTGAGACCACTCCTTTTCTCCCGAGGCAAGGGGTGCCTCGCTCAGAAGTAGATGATGTCGTTCAGCCGCTCGGCTACCTGGTCAAGATCATCGGTGTAAGCACCGGTCGAGAGATACTTCCAACCGCCGTCACAAACGACGAACACGATCGTCCCCTCGTCGATCCGCTCGGCCACCTTGGCCGCGCCAGCCAGGGCCGCACCACTGCTGGGACCGGCGAACAACCCGACTTCCGAAACCAACCGGCGGGTCCATGCCACTGATTCCAGTGGACGCACGATGCGCTTGCCGTCTAGCAGCTCCATGCCACCCCACTTCTCGAACACCGGGGGCACGTAGCCATCATCGAGGCTTCGCAGCCCCTCGACCCGCTCGCCGACCGGCGGCTCGACGGCATAGATCTTGACCTCCGGCTTGTTCTCCTTCAGGAAGGTGCCGACCCCCATCAGGGTGCCGCTGGTTCCCAAGCCCGCAACAAAGTGAGTTATCTCCGGCACATCACGCAAGATCTCCGGCCCGGTGGTCGACAGGTGGGCCTGCGGATTGGCCTCGTTGCCGTACTGATAGAGGAAGACCCAGTCAGGATGTTCGTCGGCGAGAGCTTGGGCGGCCCGAACGGCCCCGTTTGAACCCTCCGCCGCCGGGGAGTCGATGATCTCGGCGCCAAACGCCTCGAGAACTTGCCGTCGTTCGACCGTCACGCTCCTCGGCAAAATGACCTTGAGCTGATACCCCGCAAGCTGGCAGATCATGGCCAGTGCGATGCCGGTATTGCCCGAAGACGGCTCCAACACTATGGCACCGGGCTTGAGCACTCCATCGGCCTCGGCCGCCCTGACCATCGACAGAGCGATGCGGTCCTTCACCGAACCGGCCGGGTTCTGACTTTCTAGCTTGGCCAGGATACGAACCTTCGGATTGGGACTGAGCACCGAGACGTCGACGATCGGCGTGTCACCGATCAGTTCGAGGACACTGCCGTATACCGCCATCGGGCGACCTCAGCCGCCGGCAACGGCCGGCAGGATGGCAACCTCGTCACCATCGACGACGGCCGTCTCCAGCTTGTCGATGAAGCGGATGTCCTCGTCGTTGACGTAGACGTTCACGAACTTGCGGATACTGCCCTCGTCATCGACGAGATTACTTTCGAGGCCGGGAAATTCGGCAATGAGCGAGTTCACAACGTCACCGACGCTGATGCCGTCGGCCTCGACGGCAGATTGTCCGTTTGCCGCAGGCCGAAGAACGGTTGGGAGTCGAACGCTGACAGTTGCCACAGGTACCTCATTTCAGCCCTCATCGACCGGAATTGACCTGGGTCTTGTTGCCCCGGCCTATTGTCGACAAAGTTGACTGGACAAGTAATGATTCTATTGTGACAACACGACGACTTCCTCCGCTATTCCACCGTCAAGAATGTTGAAGCTGTGAAGTTCCGGGAATCCCCAGGCCAGAGACACGATCACCCAATGCCAATCCGGTGGGATGAGGGGCTTCGATGCCTCGGCCACATCGGTTGGCGACGGAAAGGCGGCGGTGTGGGTGTGAGAGTGCATCACCCCGATCACGTCGAGGCCGTCCCGGTCGGCCTGGAGGGCAGCCGACGCATACTCCTGACCGTGCAATCGGTAAATCCGAGAAGACTCGGCTTCGTTGCGAACGGATACGTAGCGTTCCACCGTGTCGCCGCCAGGCCGGCCGATCAACAGACCGCATCCCTCAAGCGGGTAGGAACCCCAGGCTTCGGCCAACATCCCGAGCCAGTGCTCGCGCTGTAGTTTCAACACCCTCCAGACCGTAGCCTGGGCCTATGGCCGTGAAGATGGTCGCCACCAACAAACAGGCTCGACGCAACTACGAGATCACCGAGACGTTCGAGGCCGGCATTCAACTGCGCGGCGCCGAGGTCAAGTCGCTTCGCGAGTCGAAGGTGACGATTAGCGATGCCTACGCTCGCTTCGAAGACGGCCAGCTGTGGCTGGTTGCTCTCCACATCGCTCCCTACTCGCGGGCGTCGACCCATGTGGCAGCCGACGCAACAAGAAAACGTAAGCTGCTGATGCACCGCTACGAACTCGACCGGCTCAATTCCCGAACCGACCAGGACCAGCTCACGCTGGTGCCGATGGCCCTCTACTTCAAGGACAGCAAGGCCAAAATCGAGTTGGGATTGGGCAAGGGCCGCAAGACAGTCGACAAGCGGCAGATGATCGCCAAGCGCGATGCCGACCGTGAGGCCCGCCGCGAGCTTGCCGAACGCTCCCGCTGACGCCGTCGGCTTCCAAGCGGCAACTCCGCACAATCCGGAGGTTGAGCGGCCTTCACCCAACTAGACTGTGAGATCGGCCTCGTTTGGCCGGTGTGATACTTGACAGAGGACGCGTCCTCAACCCGGGGCTGATCGGTTTCGACGTTGAGACGAGAAATTGTAGGTGCGACTCGAGTTTGCTCAGACTCGCTAAACGGGGCTCAACAGAAGCGCCGATAAGGACAGCTTCGCTCTTGCCGCCTGATCTAGTCAGGTAGTTTGAGGAAAATCGCGAGCCGTGAGGCCACGCGGGGTCAGATCACTGCAACCCGGCAACAGAAGCAGTGATGGACGGCGGGAGAGACCGCTGACAGCAGGCAAAGACCGCTGACTCCAGGGAAAGTCCAGGCGGCACGAACCCTCACGGGTTCACCTAACCCGGTAGGTCGGCAGCCGTAACGCCGAGAACTCGGGAATAGTCGTAGCGCAGGCAGTGACTCCTCAACGGACGGGGGTTCGATTCCCCCCAGCTCCACATTTGTGATGTCTCATGACATCGGAACCTCCTGAACCTGCGGTTCGGGGGGTTTCTCACTTTTTGTGGCGTGGTTGGTAGCCGAGGTAGCCGAGGTTTGGGTCCAGCGTGAGGGCGTAGCGGGAGTGGTCGTCGAGCCAGACCAGGATCTCGGTGTCTGTGTGGTCGGCGAGTCGGTAGTGGGTGACAGTTGTGCTGTCGGTAGTGGGTGAAGTCTGATTGCCAGGTTTCGTTTGGGAGGTCGGCTTCGAATCGGATGTAGGGCGAACGGGGTCGTTTCTTCGGTTCGGGTTCTATCAAACCGGCCGCCACTAGGCGCCGGCGGATGGTCGAGACCGACACAGTGTGACCGGCGCGAGCGAGGTGCCATTGGATCGTTACTGGCCCGGCGTCGAGGCCTCGTGTGGTGAGGTCAGCGCGCAGGTTCACGATGGCCTGGTCCACGACATCGGAAACCTTTGTGGGTGAGGTCTTGGGTCGTCGGGACTTCGACTCGAACGCGGTGTCACCCTCAAGTCGGTAGCGGCCGACCAGACGGGTCACCCACGACCGAGACACCCCGTCCTGAGCTGCAACATCGGCGTGAGTCCGGCCCCTCGACAACCACCACGGTGATAACCAACCGACGCTTCGACATCAGACACCCTGACCCCATCCAAGGTTCCGATGTCTTGACACATCATGTTCCTATGTCCTGAACCACCACACCCCCCAGCTCCACGTTTTGAACGCCGGAGGCGTTCAAACCCTGAGTTTTCGCTTGGCGAAACTCACCGGCCACACCCTTGGGCCACACACAACGCCGTTTTGAATGCTGGCGGCCAGGTGTTCGGCGGTTAGTCGAGGCCTAGTTGCTGGTCTGTGAGAAACCGGGCAAGTTGATCGCGTTCTCGTCGAGCCACCATGCGAGCCTTCTCCGTTGACCAGCCGTAGTGGTCGGCAGTCCCCCACTTTTCGACATCGAGCTGCTGGTCTGGCGGCGTTACCCAATCGCCAGACCGACGCCGGTCGTAGTCGGTGATCAGGGCCGCTGCCTCGCCGTCGTCATAACGATCGCGGTGCACGGTAACCGCCAGGGGCAGTCGGGGCGACAACCGCCGCAGTTTCTCCGGCCAACCAACGCACATCCCGGCCACCGGGAAAACCTGCGGTGGCAGCTCAACGATGGCAGAGACCTCTTCGATGTGATTACGGACGACGCTGATCGGACAGGTGCCTAGGCCAAGGGCTTCGGCCGCCCAGATGAAGCTCGATAGATGAATGGCCGCGTCGGCCGCGGCATTGAGCACGGCGTCCAGATGATCGTTGGCAAACGGGACTCCGGCCCGGTCAGCGATACGACGGATCCTCCGGCTGTCGCCACAGAACAGAAGGAACCGTCCGGCTTCACTAATCCAGGGCATCGTCGGTATCAGCGAGGCAATCGCATCACGCCGGCCCCGATCGTCGACAACAATCACCGAGCACTGCTGCAGATCTGACTTCGACGGGCTGGAGAAGGTAGCGGCAAGCACAAGCTCAAGTAGCTGGTCGTCGACCAGCTCATCTCGATACTGGCGACAACTACGGTGACCAAGCATCGCGGCCAAGGTTTCCCTACCCAACCGCCCAGCCAGTGCTGCGCTCACGACCTCCGGCTCGGGAACCGACCCGGATGGGGCCTCATCGGCGAACCGACGGGCGGCAAGGTCTGTGAGCTTTGGCGTATCAACCATTTCTGGACCGTACCCCGAGCCATCTAGGCGATCGAAGCCGATCGACCAGATGCCGCAACGTGCACACTCGTTGGAGTGCCAACAGGCCACTAGTGTCGGCGTTATGACCATGGATCAGGTACTTTCAGCCGGAGTGGGACCACAGGGTGTTGCCGGCGTATCGGCTGTCGCCGTCGATCGGGGCGGCGTGACCTATGAGGGGGCGTTCGGGGAACGGGCCATCGGCTCAGGAGTCGACATGACGGTCGACACCGTCGGCTGGATCGCGTCGATGACCAAAGCCATCACCGGCGCTGCCGCCATGCAATTGGTGGAGCAAGGCAAGATCGACCTCGACGCACCCGCTTCCAACATCTGCCCGACCCTGGGAACGATCCAGGTGCTCGACGGCTTCGATAAAGACGGTCAACCTATGAAACGGGCCCCCGCCAGCCCCATAACACTGCGGCATCTACTGACCCATACGTCCGGTTTCGTCTATGAAATCTGGGACGAGCAGCTGACCAAGTACCTCGAAGTCACCGGCGAACCGAGTGTGCTGTCGCTCCAGAAAGCCGCCCTCGAGGCTCCGCTGATGTTCGATCCAGGCACCAAATGGGAGTACGGCATTGGAATCGATTGGGCGGGCCAGATGGTCGAGCAGGTCTCAGGCATGACCCTCGGCAACTACTTCGCCGAGCACGTCACCGGACCACTCGGCATGAACGACACCGCGTTCGAACACACCCCTGCGATGCTGGAACGAGCCGCCGGCCTCCACGCCCGTACCGAGGATGGTTCGCTGGTGCCGATGGAACTCCCACCGGTCGAGAACCCGGAATTCGAAATGGGTGGCGGCGGCCTCAACTCAACCATGGCCGACTACAGCCGGTTCATCCGGATGATCCTCAACGACGGCGAACTCGACGGGACCCGCGTGCTAAAGGCGGCAACCGTCGATCAGATGGCTGTCAACAATATGGGAGCTCTGCGGGTCGAAGCTATGAGGACGGCGGCGCCACCGTTTAGCAACGATGCCGAGTTTTTCCCGGGTGAGCCTAAGAGTTGGGGCCTGACCTTCCAGATCAATGAGACACCAGCAGCCACAGGGCGCCCGGCGGGAACCCTGATGTGGGCCGGTCTGGCCAATAGCTACTACTGGATCGATCGGG
Source organism: Phascolosoma agassizii (assembly GCA_035593235.1). Classification (NCBI taxonomy): domain Eukaryota; kingdom Metazoa; phylum Annelida; class Sipuncula; order Phascolosomatiformes; family Phascolosomatidae; genus Phascolosoma; species Phascolosoma agassizii. The sequence continues at coordinate 525,014 of JAVJHY011057995.1, read as the reverse complement.
TCAACGGTGTCGGCGGCTGCTACCTGACCCAGATCCTGCCCTTCGCCGACGAGACTTCGCTCGAGTTGTACTACGGCTTTGAGACGGCCGTCTACCAGGCAGCCTGATCATCGAAGACTTGTCGGAGCCAGGATCAGGCTTTGATCAGGCTTGATCAGCCTTCGGGGACGACGAGCGAGCCGTTGGCTATTGAGGTGCTCAGCTCATCGGCGCGTTGCCGTACCGCATCGGGAAGCGCGTAGGCCGGGTTGTACTCGATGACAATTCCACCGTTCGCCAGATTTGCCGTAAAGCTACCGCCACCTAGTGAACCGGAGTCGAGGTCGGCCAGAATCTGGCTGAGAATGATCTCCCAGTGGTAGACCTGCGAGGCAACGACAAGGTCAGGAGCGAGGGCAGCCTGGTTGGCCTGAGTACCGAACCACAGCGTTCCGCCCTCGCTGGCGACCGAGACCGCACCGACGACCATCTGAGCCGAGCCGGTCATCACGTCGGCCCCGGCATCGACGTGGGCCCGAGCGGTGTCGGCGGCGAGGGTCACGTCGGAGAACGAGCCGGTGTAGGCCACTCGAACCGAGCTTGTCGGCCGCTCAGCGGCTGCGCCAGCCTGGAAGCCGTCGACATAGAGTTTTGCGTCGCCAAGCTCGATGGGACCAACAACACCGATGACCTCGCTGTTGCTCAGCAGGGCCGCCATCGCTCCAAGTACGTACCCGCCTTCCTGAGAGGCGGCATCGTAGGCATAGACGTTCGGGAGGTCGAATGTGTCTGACGCGGTGCCCCAGGCAAAAGTGACGTTCGGATACTCAGGAGCGATCTCAAAGACAGCGGCACCGAACTGGGACCCGTGGCCGATTACAAGGTCGTAGCCCTGATCGGCGTAGTTACGGATGGCGGCCGCTGCCTCGTCGAGTACGAAGGTGCTGTCGGTGACGGCTACCTCGATGTTGCCACGCTCAGCGGCGACGATTTCGACTGCATCGACCATGCTCTGAGTGAAGGCAACGTCGTTGCGGGCGCTTGGGGCGACGATGGCAATGCGGACCGGGCGAGCACCGTCGACCGGGGCTGAACCGCCGCCAACCTCGAACTCGACCCGCCGTTCCAAGCTGGCCAAGGCTTCGGAGCCTGAAGAAGACAACTCCCCGTTCGCCTCGATGATGAGGTTGTCCTCAGCGACACCCTGGGAGACCAGATAGGTGCGGACGGCCTCGGCTCGCAGTCGGCTGAACTGTTCGTTTGCCTCCGGGGTTCCTGCGCCGTCGGTATACCCGACCACGGCGACCTTCAGCTCGGGATAGGCCGTCATGATCGAAGCCACCGAGTTCAGGATTCGAACATGAAGGTCCGAGATGGCGGTAACGCCGTTCTCGAAGATGATCGGCGTCGAGGCCGTCACCCGGCTCAGCTCAGACTGAAGAGCCGCGGCCCGAGCGCTGTCGGCGCTGGTGCCATCAGTCGACGCGGTACTGCCGGCGGCGTCGGCCACGGAGGTTTCGGTCGATGGCGCGGCTGCCTCATCGTTTCCGGCCGCTCCGTCTTCGGTGCCGGCCTCAACGGCGGCGGCGTCGTCCGTAGCCGAATCGTCGGCATCGCTCGACCACAGACCGGTCGAGAAAGGCAAGACATCCTGTTTGTCGAGGTTGAGAACAAGCAGCCCCAAGCTCAACACGACGAGTAGCGCTGCCACGAGGCCGCGGCGGTTCGAACCGCCTCCCTGACCGGCGGTCACAGGATCACCAGAGCGGCGGCAAGAACGATGGCCAACATCAGAAGGGCTCCAAGAATGAAGTCGGAAACGTGAAAACCGTTGACTCCCTGACCAGAGTCGGGATGGGAAAAGGCTTCGACCTGGTCGAATCCGTTGTTTGGCCGAGGTTCACCCCCCACACCACTGCGATCCGGGCTCACTGGCTGTGCCTCTCTGAGTTCTCGTGATCGCTCAATGCTGCGTGGCGCTCGAGCGAGACGTTGGGTGTCATCGACGCCCCGAGAAGCCCGCAGTTCATTCTGGATCATGCCGAGGTCGTCGACGTGCGGGTCGATCGGTTGGGCAAAGGGATCGTTGACTACATGGCCATCGAGGTGGGCGTCAACGAGTGGCGGCTCGGCCAAAACCTCTTCGTCGCCTTCGGGGGCAACCTCGTCCCAGACATCGGCCTGCGGATCGCCAAGGGTGTCGTGCATTTGCTCTATCGGCGCTTCCTGAAGTCCGTAGGAGTTTTGAGCGGAGACCTCGGCCTTCGTGCCAGCCGCATGGGGGGCGACCAGCAGGTTCGGTCCGTCGGGGTCGAGCATGGCCACCGCCACACCGACAGCCGGGGCCAAGGCCGCCGGCGACAAACCTCGTGCCGGCCCGAAGGACCGGTCGAAGTCGAAGCCGTCGAGCTGCACGACCGACTCACCAACACCATTGACTATTATTTGGAGTTCGTCGTCGAAGCCACCGTCGGCGGTCTCGAATGCTTCAAGAACCTGGTTGTTCAGCAGGCGGGCCGACCAGGCCACACCCGAGCCGAGTGTGATAGCACCTGAACGGACCGACGATAGGACGCGAGCGGCCGAAACCGGCGCCAGCTCAACCCGGCCGAGGTGGAGGCCGGTCGGCTCGAAGACACGTTGCACGAAGTCAACGCAGCTGACCGGAGCGTAGGAAATGCCGGAGCTGCCGGTGTAGAGCACGGGTTCGTCGAGCTCATGGCTCAGCGATTCGAGCCACTGCTGGAGCGCAGGACCGCTACCAACTCCACAATTGGGAAAGCCGATCGTCGCACCAACCATCAGGCCGGATAGATCCTCGATATCGAGGCGGTCGATCCCAGCCTCGATCGCCGATCGCGTCGAAAATTCCTGCTCGATCGGATCTCTCGGCCCGCCGGCCTTGGCGATGGGACGCTCCACGGCGTCCCCGAGCTGAGTCGCCCGTTTGTCGAGGAGAACGAGACGGACCTTGTTCCGTCCGATCTCAACCCCGAGCAGGCCAGCATCCAAGCTCTGCGTCAGCCCCCCATTAGTCATCACGAAGCAAATCCACCGGTTAGATTCTTCCGCCTTTGGAACGTTCACGCCGCTCGATGCAACGATGCTCAGCCATAGGCCGACGACAACGTTGCAACATCATATACGTAGCACCGACAACACTGCTGATACTCCAGCATTCGGAGTACGCCACGTCAACATTCGCGTACCTCCGCCCGGGGGCGCGAATCCGTTTGCAACATTTTCACCGGACATGCGGACCGGGCGGTCGGTTCGAACGCCGAAGCTGTCGACCTGATACGCCGCTTGGCGGCTGCCACGGGCCATAATAGTCGGCTAGGAGAAATCGGGGTCGTCGACGAACGGGAATATGTCCGGTGTGTCGCTGCTCGGAGCTAGCGTCCATTCAGGATCCCGCTTTTCGAGAAAACTCTTCACACCTTCGCGCGCATCGGCCATCTGGCCGAGAGCCTGGATTGCACGCGAGTCGGCCCGGTGGGATTCCATCGGATGATCGAACGTCAGACCCTTCCACAGCATCTGCCTGGTCAACGCCACCGAGACCGGGGCGGCATGCACCGCGATCTCAGATGCAATGTCGTTTGCCCGGTCGAGGAGTTGATCATCCGGCACCACTTCGACGAGCCCTCCGGCTGCGGCTTCCTCAGCGCCGAACACACGGCCGGAGTAGCACCAGCGAGTGGCCTGGCTGATACCAACCAATCGGGGCAGGAACCATGACGAGCACGCCTCGGGAACGATTCCCCGTCTGGCGAACACAAACCCGATCTTTGCACTCTCGGCCGCAAGGCGGATATCCATCGGCAGCGTCATGGTGATACCGACACCAACTGCCGGCCCGTTGATAGCTGCAATGATGGGCTTGGTCAAGGCGAAGATGCGGAGGCTCGTCAGCCCACCGCCGTCGCGATTGACCTGATTGGTGTCGCGACCCTTCGCTCCGGCGTCAAAGGTTTCGCCGCCGGCACCAAGATCGGCCCCGGCGCAGAACCCTCGCCCTTCGCCAGTCACGATCACGGCCCGGACCTCGTCGTCTGCGTCGATTTCGTCGAAGGCGGTATCCAACTCGGACCGCATCGTCTCGTTGTAGGCGTTTAGCCGCTCGGGGCGGTCCAACGTGATCGTTGCGACTCGGTTTTTGACGTCATAGCGGATGGTTTCGTAGCTCATCGTTCGCCACGATCACAGATCCCGCCTCGCGACACAAGTCATTGACTCCTGAAGTGAACTCCTGAAGTGGTGGAGCACCGGCGTGCTCCTACTTCAGGAGTTCACCAACGAGCTTCAACCGTTCCTCGCTCGAGTCGCGCCAATTGGTCTGGTAGCCGAAGCGATCCCAGAGCGGGACCGTCTCGCCCCCCTCGATCAGCAGATCGATGGACTCGCCGCTCAGCATGGCGGGATGGGCCTCACCGCAGGCGTTGGCCAACCGTTGCAGGTCATGGCGCAACGAAACAACGTAGTTGGCAAACCGAACAGACTTGTCGGTCGGATCAAGACCTCGCGTCAGCCACTTGCGCTGGGTGGCAACCCCGGTCGGGCAGTGGCCCGTGTGACACTCCTGCGCTTGGATACATCCAAGCGCCAGCATCGCCTCGCGGCCGACGTTGACCATGTCGACGCCGAGGGTCATGGCCAGCAGCGCTTCGCCGGGGAAACCCAACTTCCCGGCCCCGATCCAGACGATCCGATCGTGCATGCCCCGCTCCGCGAACGTCTTGAACACCTCGGTGAAGCCGGCCCGGAAGGGCAGCGAAACGTTGTCGCTGAACACCAGTGGCGCAGCACCTGTGCCCCCCTCGCCGCCGTCGATCGTGATGAAGTCAGGACCCTGTCCCGTTTCTTTCATCTCATCGGCCAGCTCATACCAGAACTGGCGTTGCCCAACAGCCGACTTGATGCCAACGGGCACGCCGGTGGCGTCGGCTACCCGCTCCAGGAAAGAGACCATGCTCGGCACCGAGTCAAACTCGGAATGGCTCGAAGGGCTGATGACGGTCTTGCCGACCTCGACACCACGAACCTCGGCGATCTCAGGCGTCACCTTGACCCCAGGGAGAACCCCTCCGAGGCCCGGCTTCGCCCCCTGGCTGAGTTTGAACTCAATGGCCTTGACCGGCGTCGTTTCCACCTTCTTGATCAGCTCATCGAGGCTGAATTTGCCATCGCCATCGCGGACGCCGAAGTAGCCGGTGCCAACCTGGAAGATAAGTTCGCCACCATGAAGGTGGTGAGGGCTGATGCCGCCCTCTCCGGTGTTGTGGAGGCAGCCGGCGATGGCCGAACCCTTGTTCAGCGCCTCAACCGCAGAAGCCGACAGCGACCCGTAGCTCATGGCTGAGACGTTGACGACCGAGTCTGGGCGGAAGGCGCTGCGTCGCTCTCGCCACTCCCCCATCACCTTCGCCACCGGCAGGGGCGAAAGTTCGTCATGGCCGGCTGGCTGGTGGGGAAACGGGGCATGACGGATCAGCAGATACTGCGGTAGCTCCATCTTGTTGTCTGTACCGAATCCGAAGTACTGGTTTTCCTTCTTGGCCGAGGCGTAGACCCAGCGGCGCTGATCCCGGCTGAAAGGTCGTTCCTCGTCGTTGTTCGTGACGATGTACTGCCGTAGCTCGGGTCCGAGCTTTTCCAGTACGTACCGGAGGCGCCCGATGAGCGGGTAGTTACGGCGAATGGCGTGCCTGGTCTGGAAGATATCGATGATGGCCAAAACGACCAGCACGATCACGACCGCTGCCATTATCAGGAGCCAGATCATGCCCCGAACCGTAGCTGGCTCGATCGAGCCGTGGCACGGCCGGGCTCAGCCTTAGCTCAAACGCAAACTCAGGCGTCGAGGTAACGGGTAACCGCGATACCGGCCCCCAGAGCACCAAGCGCCGCACCAACCAGAAGGAGGATGACGGCCACGTAGGCGACTTGCCCGTTCTCGAGGGCAAAACTCTCAAACAGGCGCAGATTGTTGTCGCCCTCAACGGCCCGGGAGATGACCTTGTTCAACCCGAAGATGGCAACGCCGGAGAAGACGGCCCCGATAAGGCCCTGGAGCAGACCTTCCATCATGAACGGAATCCTGATGAACCACTTGGTGGCCCCGACCAGGCGCATCACTTCGATCTCGCGTCTCCGTGCGAACAGACCAGTCCTGATGGTGTTGTACATCAACAGGGCGGAAGCCACCGCCGAGAACACAGCGGCCAGAATCATGACGGTCGACACCGAGCTGGTGATGTCGTTCAGCTGTTTGATGTACTCCTCGGCGTAGTCGACACCGCTGATTCCTGGCAAAGCCTCGATCTCGTTGCCCAACGAGCGGATCAAGGCCAGATCTGCGATCTCGGGCACAACCCGGAATGATGTCGGCAGTTGCTCGGCCTCAACAAGGTCGAGCACCTCAGGTTGATCCTTGTAGTAATCCTGGAACTCGGCGAAGGTCGCTTCCTTGTTGACGTAGGTGGACGACTTCACCGTCAACGACTCATCGAGAAACCTGGCTGTCCGTTCGATGTTTTCCTGGTCGGCGTCGGCGCTCATCCAAACGATGAACTCGACGTCGTCCTTGAACCGAGTGTTGAAATCCTCGACACCTCGCTGAATCACCAGCGACGCCCCGAGCAGGGCCAAAGAAACGGCGACGGTCAGGACGGTCGCCACCGTCAGGGTTGGATTCCGGACAAGATTATTTCCGGTTTCCTTGGCTAGATAGTCGACTCGCAGTACCACGGTTTCCCTTACTGGATCTCTGGTTGGCGGGTGAGGTTTCTACTCGTAGGCGGCGCGAGCTTCATCGCGCACGATCTCGCCGTGTGAAAGCTCGATCACGCGTCGTCGCATCGTGTCGACAATGCCCCGATCGTGACTGGCCATGACCACGGTGGTTCCGGTCTTGTTGATGCGATCGAGGAGCCGCATGATGCCGATGGAAGTCTGGGGGTCCAGGTTTCCTGTTGGCTCGTCGGCGAGAAGGATCAACGGACGGTTGACGAAGGCTCGGGCGATCGAAACCCGCTGTTGTTCGCCACCGGACAACTGATTCGGATACTTGGTCATCTTGTCGCCAAGCCCGACCAACTCACAGATAGCGGGGACCTGGGTTCGGATGACGCCTCGGGGACGACCGATCACCTCAAGGGCAAAGGCGACATTCTCCGAAACCGTTTTGGACGGCAACAGCTTGAAGTCCTGGAAGATGGATCCGATGTTTCGGCGCAACATCGGCACCTTCCAGCTAGACATCTCGCCAATGTCCTTGCCTGCGACGAAGATTCGTCCGGCGTCCGGTTCCTCCTGCTTGTTCAGTAGGCGGAGGAAGGTCGACTTGCCAGAGCCGGAAGGTCCGACAAGGAAGACGAATTCGCCCTTGCCAATATCGACGTCGGCTTCGTGGAGTGCGACCGAATGGCCGGGGTACTCCTTGGTGACGTTTTCGAGTTTGATCATTCTGACCTCTTGGCCGACAGCCGCCGCTGCCTCGAACGGCACAGTCGCCGTGACACAGGTGGCGGTGGCGACTGACCAACTTGTAATGTTAGCGCACATTCGGCACTAGTCGGAGGCATCACCCGGCAACGGTTCCGGCGCGGCGCCAGCGAAGCCATGCCTCCATGAAGGTGCCAACGCCGCCGTCGAACACACCTTCGGGATTCCCGGACGTCTCACCACTCCGCTCATCTTTGACTTGCTGGTATGGCTGCAGAACATAGGACCGGATCTGCGATCCCCACTCGACCTTCTTGGATTCGCCCGCCTCGTCGGCCAACGTCTCTTCACGCTCCCGACGGGCAAGATCGACCAGTTTCATGGCGAGCATCTGCATGCATCGTTCTTTGTTCTGATGCTGACTGCGCTCGTTCTGACACGAGACGACGGTATTGGTCGGCAGGTGGGTGATGCGGACGGCCGAGTCGGTGGTGTTGACGTGCTGACCACCCGCTCCAGAAGAGCGGAACACATCAACCCGCAGATCCTTCTCATCGATCTCCACCTGGTCGGTGGCATCCTCGATATAGGGCACGACGCTGAACGAGGCGAACGCCGTGTGCCGCCGGGCCTGGGAATCGAACGGCGAGATGCGGACCAGACGATGGACGCCGCGCTCGGCTTGGAGCAAGCCGTAGGCATAGCGGCCCTTGACCACGAACTCCACGGAGGTGATGCCGGCTTCCTGGCCCTGCTGGCTCGACGTGAGCTCGAAGTTGAAGCTCTTGTTTTGGGCCCACTTCCGGTACATGAAGTACATCATCTCGGCCCAGTCCTGGGAATCGGTGCCACCGGCTCCGGAGTGGATCTCGCAGACGGCATCGCCTTCGTCGTACTGTCCGGTGAACAGAGCCCGTAGTTCGAGTTCGGCGAACTCGCCGCTCAGCGATTCGATCAGATCGGCGGCCTCGGCCTCCAGCCCCTCATCACCCTCCTCGCGGCTCAGCTCCCAAAGCGTCTCGACATCGTCAACGCCTGTGGCCAGCTGCTCGTAGAGCTGGATGTCGTCGCGAACAGCGGTGAACTCGGTCTGAACTTGGCGAGCCCGCTCGGCGTCGTCCCACAGATCGGGACGCCCCATTTCGGTTTCCAGTTGGGGAAGCCGGGCTCGTATCTCCTCGATGCGGAGATAGTGCTCGGCTTCGGCCAGCTCGGTGCGTAGTTGTTTGATCTCTTCGGAGAGGTCAGCCATGGCGTTCGTTTCTGTGGCTCAGCCGTGGCACTGCTTGAACTTCTTGCCACTCCCGCAAGGACACGGAGCGTTGCGTGGGGTCTTGTCCCACTCATCCTTGACCACCGTCTTGTTTTTGGTGGCCTTGCCGGATTCGGCCTCGGGCTCGTCGACTCCCTCTTTGGTTGCGGTGAGGTCGGCGCTGGAGACCGTCGGGCCGGCCAAGCCTGGCACCGTGGTTGCACCGATGGTGGCCTTGGCGGCCGGAACCGCAGCCGCTGAAGCTGCAGCCGTCGATTTCTTCGGTGCGCCCGATCCCCCATTTGATCCGGCCCCGGCATCGGCCTGCGAGGTAACGGTGTCTGCGGGTGAGGCCAAGGTGTCGGACACGGTGTCGGCGTTGGGGTCGCCAGAGCTGTCGCCGCCGGAGGCGGGCTTGGACCCCGTGGTCGGGGCGGCCGCCGGTTGCGTAACTTCGACATGCATGATGTAGCGCACGTAATCGACCGAGAGTGCGGCCATCATGTCGCTGAAGAGGTCGAAACCCTCACGCTGCCATTCGGTCAGCGGGTCGCGCTGGCCCATGGCACGAAGGCTGATGCCCTCACGCAAATAGTCCATCTCGCCGAGGTGATCGCGCCAGCGCTGGTCCATCAGCTGCAACATGACCTGACGCTCGATCTGACGCATGATCGTCTCGCCCAGTTCACCTTCACGGCGCTCGTAGAACTCGATTCCCTCGGCCTCGATCTTCTCCCGAAGCTCTTCGGTGCCCCTGGCACCGCTCAACGACTCGTCGGTGAGTTCGGTCGGCCAGAACGACTTCAGCTCGGCATGCAAACCATCGACATCCCAGCTGTCTTCGAGTTCCTCCGGGCAGAACGTGTGAACCAGATTGTGGGCCACATCTCCAATGGCCTCGATCGTGTCTTCGCGGAGATCACCCTGTTCAAGGATCTGCTGACGACGGCGGTAAATGACCATCCGCTGCTGGTTGAACACCTCGTCGTACTTGAGAACGTTCTTACGGATCTCGGCATTGCGCTGCTCGACCGTGGTCTGGGCCCGCTCGACCGACTTGGTGACCATCTTCGATTCGATTGGCACGTCTTCGGGCAGGGCCCGATCCATCACCCAGTTCATGGCACCGGTTGCGAAGATACGCATGAGGTCGTCTTCGAGCGACAGGTAGAAGCGGCTCTCACCGGGGTCGCCCTGGCGGCCCGAGCGGCCACGGAGCTGATCGTCGATACGGCGGCTCTCGTGCCGCTCGGTGGCTAGCACATACAGGCCTCCGGCCTTACGGACAGCATCGCCAGCCTCGGTACAGAGCGGAGTCCAATAGTCGAGCCGCTTCTCGTATTGGGCCTTGCCTTCCTCTGATTCGAGGTCGAAACCCTCGGCCTTGGCATCGCTCTCGGCCAACTTGTCGGGATTGCCTCCGAGAATGATGTCGACGCCTCGGCCAGCCATGTTGGTTGCCACAGTGACCGAGCCCGACTTCCCGGCCTGGGCAACAATGTCGGCCTCGCGGAAATGGGCCTTGGCGTTCAGCACCTCGTGTCGCACGCCCCGCTCGGCCAACAATTTGCCGAGTTTCTCCGACTTCTCAACCGAGGCGGTACCGACGAGAACCGGTTGTCCTGCTGCCACCCGTTCCTGGAGGTCGTCGACGACGGCGGCGAACTTGGCGTCTTCGGTCTTGTAGATGAGGTCGGCCTCGTCGAGGCGAACGATGGGCCTGTTCGTTGGGATCTGGACCACGGCCAGGCCGTAGGTCGTCTCCAGTTCGGCGGCGTCGGCCAGCGCCGTTCCCGTCATGCCTGCCAGCTTCTCGTAGAGGCGGAAGTAGTTCTGCAGCGTGACAGTCGCCATCGTCTGCTGCTCTTCCTTGATCTTGACGCCCTCCTTGGCCTCGACCGCCTGGTGAAGGCCATCCGACCAGCGGCGACCGTCGAGCACACGACCGGTGAACTCATCGACGATCTTCACTTCGCCGTCGGTTACGAGATAGTCCTTGTCGAGGTGGAACAGCTCCTTGGCCCGGAGTGCGGCATTGAGCTGGTGTACCAGGTCGCCCTGGACGCCGTCGTACAGATTTTGCACGCCGAGGATGTCTTCGACCTGCGAGATGCCATCGTCGGTGATGGCAACGATGCGCTTCTCCTCATCGACGTCGTAGTCGACGTCTCGTTTGAGGCGGCGGACCACGTCGGCGAACTTGTAATAGAGGTCGGCGGCGCCTCGTACCTTGCCGCTGATGATCAACGGGGTCCTGGCCTCGTCGATCAGGATCGAGTCGATCTCGTCGACGATGGCGAACCCGTGTCCTCGCTGGGTCACGTTGTCGAGATCGCGAGCCATGTTGTCGCGCAGATAGTCGAAGCCGAACTCGTTGTTGGTGCCGTAGGTGATGTCGGCGTTGTACTGCTCTTTTTTGAAGGTGGTGTCGGTGTTGCCGGGGACGACGAGGCCCGTGGTCAGACCAAGCCAGCCGTGGACCTGGCCCATCCACTCCGCATCGCGGGAGGCGAGGTAGTCGTTCACGGTGACGATATGAACGCCCTTGCCAGCCAAGGCATTGAGATAGACCGGGAGGGTGGAGACGAGGGTCTTACCTTCGCCGGTTCGCATCTCGGCCACCGAACCCCAGTGCAGGGCGGCACCGCCCATGAGCTGGACGTCGTAGTGACGCTGGCCGATTACCCTCCACGCCGTTTCACGAACCACGGCGAATGCCTCAGACATTATGTCGTCGAGGCTGGCTCCGTTGTCGAGGCGGTCCTTGAAAGCGGCCGTCTTGCCCTGGAGCTCACGATCGGTGAGCTTCTGTATCTCGGGCTCGAGCGCGTTGATAGGGGCAACCTGTGCTTGTACGGCTTTGAGCCGTTTGCCGTCGCCAGCTTTGAGGATCTTGTCCAAGAGCTTCATGTTGTCTTCATTCTACGGCTTCTAGCCGCTCGGACGTTTCGGGCCGCCCGAAACTTCCCCCGATGAGGCCGTCAGGGGTGTTCAGTCCGCGTCGATGAGCCCGATGTCACCGTCATCGCGGCGATAGACCACGGCCGACTTCTCGGTCTCGGAGTTGGTGAACACGTAGAAATCGTGGTTCAGGAGGTCCATTTGGAGCGCCGCTTCCTGCGGCTCCATTGCGGTGAGATCGAACCGCTTGCTCTTCACAATGTGATAGACGGGTTCTGGCATCTCCTCAGCGGGGATGAGCGAGTCTGGCACGAGATCCGGCTCGATCATCGGCTTGTCCCGACTGCGATTGCGGCGCTCCATCTTCGTCTTCAGCTTTCGCATCTGACGTTCCAGCTTGTCGACGGCCAGATCGACCGCTGTGAACCCGTCAGGAGCCGAAACCTTGCATCGGATGTGGTGGCCGTGGCCCTCGAGGGTTACTTCGCAGTACTCGCGGGCGTTGGATTTGGCGTTCTTCTCCTCCCAGAAGTGCACCTCGGCCTTGTCCATTCCCGTGAGATACTTGTCGAGGCGGCCGATCTTGTCGACAGCCTGGCTCTTCAGGGTTTCAGACACCGTGGTGTGACGACCACTTACCGACACGTCCATCTTTGACCTCCAAGGTCCTGGTTTGTTTCCCGCACAGGCTTCTACCGACAATTAAAGCCCATCTCGGCCGCGGATGGGGTCGGCCGCCAGGAACCGAATCGGCAGGAGCGGACGGATATGGAGCGTCACGACGCCGCGCCGGCGTTGTTAGCCGGGGCGCCGGCCACCGCAACGACCCCTCCATGGACCCGATGGGCACCGGCCGAACGTAGGGAGAGGGCCGCGGCGCAAAGCGATGCTCCCGTTGTTGCCACATCGTCGATCACCAGGACGTCCGATGGGACACGACCGATGGCCGTCAGCGACGGCCCGACAAGCCGCTCCCGCCGCCCCAGGTTCGCTTGCGCCTCGCCCCGCTGCCTCGCGAGCAGCCGACGGGACCGAACGCCGAGGTGACGGGCGACCAGACGGGCCAGCACCTGACCCTGGTCGTAGCCACGTCGAGTTCGACGTGACCTGCTGGCCGGCACCCAGGTGACGACGGCAGGTATGCCGACAAACGCCATTGTCGGCTCAAGGGCCACGCCGAGGTCTCGACCTAGTAGACGAAGCAGGTCGCGCCGTCCACCGTTCTTGGCCGCCAGTATGACCCGAGCCACCACCTCGTCATAGACGAGGGCCGCGGTGAACGAATCGAGCTCTATCGGCGGTTTGGTTTCGTTCGAGGAGCCCTCGGCGGCAACGATTGAAGCTCGAAGCCGCCTTCGGCACGTCGTGCAGAGCGACGAACTCGCTCGTGAGCAGCCCGGGCAGCGTCGATCAAGGAGCATTGCCCCAAACTAGAGATGCCCGGTGACGGTCGAGATCAGGCTAACGACCGTCACCGTTCAACGACAATCAGTACCGGTAGTGATCGGGCTTGTACGGCCCGTCGACGGGCACGCCGATGTAGTCGGCCTGCTCCTGGCTCAGCGTGGTGAGCTTCACTCCAAGGGCGTCGAGGTGCAGCCGAGCCACCTTCTCGTCGAGGACTTTCGGCAGTACGACGACGTCTGTTCCATAGGCCTCGGCGTTGCGATGTAGCTCGATCTGAGCCAACACCTGGTTCGTGAAGCTGGCAGACATCACGAAGCTGGGATGCCCGGTTGCATTACCGAGGTTGAGCAACCGCCCTTCGCTGAGGACGATGATGGAGTGTCCGTCTGGGAAACGAAACTCATCCACCTGCGGCTTGATGTTGATCCGCTGGATGTCGCTCTGGCGGAGAAGACCGGCCATGTCGATCTCGTTGTCGAAGTGGCCGATGTTGCCAACAATGGCGCCCTGCTTCATGTGGCTCATGGCCTCGGCAGACAGGATGTCCTTGTTGCCGGTGCTGGTGATGAAGATGTCCGCGGTGTTGATAACCCGCTCAATGGTGCTGACCTCGTAGCCGTCCATGGCCGCCTGAAGAGCACAGATCGGATCGATCTCGGTGATGATGACCCGAGCTCCCTGGCCACGAAGGGCCTCGGCGCAGCCCTTGCCGACGTCGCCGTAGCCGAAGACCACGCACGTCTTACCGCCGATCATCACATCAGTGCCACGATTGATGCCGTCGAGCAGGCTGTGGCGGGTGCCGTACTTGTTGTCGAACTTCGACTTGGTGACGGCGTCGTTCACGTTGATGGCCGGAAAGGCCAGGGTCCCTGCGTCGCGCATCTCATAGAGGCGATGCACGCCGGTTGTCGTCTCCTCCGAAACACCCCTGATGTCCTCGGCCATGCCGGTGAAGAGCTTGGCGTCTTCGCCCTGCAGCTTCTTGAGGAGGTCGATGATGACGGCCCACTCCTCGGGATCATCGTCGGTGGCATCGGGGACGACGCCCGCAGCCTCGTACTCGGCGCCTTTGTGAACAAGAAGGGTGGCGTCGCCACCATCATCGAGGATCAGGTTCGGGTTGGCTTTGGCATCGGGCCAGCGCAATGCCTGCTCGGTGCACCACCAGTACTCTTCGAGGGTCTCACCCTTCCAGGCGTAGCACGGCGTTCCCTCGGGCCGCTCGGTGGTCCCGGTCGGGCCGACGACGACGGCCGCTGCTGCTTCGTCCTGGGTGGAGAAGATGTTGCAACTCGCCCACCGAACGTCGGCCCCGAGGGCGGTCAGCGTCTCGATGAGCACCGCTGTCTGCACGGTCATATGAAGGCTGCCTGTGATACGGGCTCCCTTCAGTGGCTGCTCGTCCTGGAATTCGGCACGGAGGGACATGAGGCCTGGCATCTCATGCTCGGCCAGCTCTATTTGTTTTCGTCCTACTCCCGCGAGGTCGATGTCGGCCACCTTGTAGTCGCCTTCGGCGACGGTGCGTGGACGCGATTCGTTGGCAGTCATTTGGGTCAGCTCCCTGATCGGTTTCCGGTTGGGAGGGCTGAGGCCAGCTGGCCCGAATCAGAACAGCCCGGGAATCAGCTATCCAGGCTACAAGGCCGACGCCGAGCCCGGCGCGGATCTCTCATCAGGCGGCGTCTTCTCTCGTCAGAAGGCCTCGATGTGGTGACGCAAACCTCGAGCCGCTCGCCATCCAATGATCTTGAAAGCCACCGAAAGGAACGGATTGGCGATCGAATAGAAACCACCGAAGCGAAGGTCGGCCCGGTAGGTCAGCAAACAGCCCTCTTCATCTGGTTCGATCGTGATCTCGTCCTCGGAACGCAGAATGCCTGTATCGGCAACAAGAAACAGCTGGTGGGGAGGGTCGTACTGGTTCACGTCGTAGCGCAGGTCGACCTCGCTCCGGAACCCCTTGACCGTCAGCTCGTAGGCCGCGTTTGGACCGGGACCGTCGCCGGAGACCTGAACGGCCTCGATGACGCCGGGATCCCAATCGGCGAAGGTCGTCACATCGGCCACCTGGGCCCATGCCTCATCGACGCTGAGGCGCGACTGAATGGTCGTCGAATATCGGGCCATGTTCTGTTTCCGCCGTTTCGCTAGCTCAGGCCTTGAACGTCGGCTCGATGCCGTCGGTCTTCGCACGATCCATCAGTCGATCGTGCTCGCCATCGTCGACCTGCTCTGACTCGTCGATGAGCATAACAGGGATGTCGCGATCGATTCGATACCGCCGCTTCAAGCGCGGGTTGTAGAGCGAATCCTCAGCCTCGAAGTAGAGCAATGGCCCCTTGTCGTCGGGGCAGGCGAGAATCTCCAGCAGTTGTGGATCGAGAGCCACCGTCGTTCCTCCAGGTAACCAAATGGTCGGCAGTGCCTGGCAGCGTAACTGGCGGCAACGGGGTTCAGTACGGCGCTCAGAGCGCCAGGTCACCAACCGTTGCCCGCCAAACGGTCGCGTCGCCCTGTGGCGTCAGCTCGTAGAGCCCGTCGCCGGCGCCAACGAAGGCCGACCGGCCGGTCCCGATCGTCACCTGCTCGCCGCCGCCAACCGGCCGAAGGGCGGCGGTTCCCTCCGTCACCAGCAGGATCTCGGGTCCGGCCGGCTCGAACCTTCGAGCCTGCGACCCAACCAGGCGGCTGAGGGCAAACTCGGGCACCGGTGAATCAAATCGGTGGTCGGCCCCCACCGCCGTCTGCACCGGAGCCGGGCCGGGCGTTGTGTCAACCACATCGAGCAACTCTTCGACGTCGACATGTTTGACGGTGAGGCCACCACGCACGACGTTGTCGCTGTTTGCCATCAGCTCGACACCCGCTCCCCGAAGATACGAGTGGAGGTTTCCCGCATGGAGAAACATCGCCTGACCCGGCTGTAGCGAAACATGGTTGAGCAGGAGGCTCACCGCTACGCCGACGTCACCGGGATAAAAGCGGCACAGCTCACCCGTCCACCAGAGATCGGGCTCGAATCGCCGGGCGACCGAATTGTCTGCCGCGGAATCGGACCCGTCGGCGAGGACACGATCAGCTCCCTCAACGGCTTCGTCGACGAGCGTGGTGACCTCGGCGGACGAAAGTCTCAGCAGCCATCCAAGGGTGTTCGAAAGCACGGTTGTGGCGGGGTCGTTCGAATCGAGACTGCGAACAAGTCTGCTCAGACCGGGGGCGGCTGTGCCGTTGTCGGTGATCGACCGGAGGAGCTCGTTGACAAACAGCCGCGTCTGGTCGAGTGGCCGAAAGCCACACTTGGCCTCAAAATCGGTGAGGGCGCAGATCAATTCAGGCTTGTGGTTGTCGTCGCGGTAGGTCCGCTTGGGAGAGTCCCAGGGAACCCCTTGTCCGCCTTCACGGGCGAAGCCAGCCTTGGCCTGGGCCAAACTCGGATGAGCTTGGATCGAAAGCGGTTCGGCCGCGGCCAGGATTTTCAGAAGATAGGGGAACCGAGCGAAGCGTTCAACAACTCCGGAACCGAGCGTTGCCGCCGGCTCCGCCGTGACCGCTTCGGCCAATGACCGTGCCTCGCCAACCAGCAGGCTGGGGGCAACCGGATGGGCGCCAAGCCACAGCTCGGCCTCCGGGCTTTTTGGCCTCTCCCTACCCTGCATGCCTGCGATCGTTTCACGATCGCCCCATGCGTAGGCCTGCACCGATCCTTCCAACTGATCCATCTTGTGTCCTATGGGGAGGGTCGCCGCCACCCCCGATCCTACAGCTTGCGGCAGATCAGTCGGCCCTGGCCATGACCGCTTGAACCTCGGCGACCCGTTCGGCCACCGCCGCATCGTCAGCGGCCTCAAGGTTGAGCCTCAACAACGGTTCGGTGTTGGATGCTCGCAGGTTGAACCACCACTCGCCGATGTCGACTGTCAGGCCGTCGAGCCGATCGGAGCGATTGCTCGAATAGTGAGTGGCAACGTGCTCGATGACCTTGGCGGCGTCACTGACCCTGGTGTTGATCTCACCCGATGCCGAGTAGCGCTTGAGCGGTGCCAACAGCTCCGAGAGTGTTCCCCCCGACCGTGACAGCTCCTCCAGCACCATGACCGACGCAATGAGCCCGGAATCGGCTCGCCAGTTGTCTCTGAAATAGTAGTGAGCTGAATGCTCTCCGCCGAAGGCTGCTCCGGTCTCAGCCATCATCTGCTTGATGAATGAGTGGCCGACCCGCGACCGGACGGCGTTGCCTCCACCTTCGGCGATGACCTCGGGTACAGCCTTGGAGCAGATGAGGTTGTAGATCACGGTTGCGCCAGGATCGGACTCGAGCACCGTGCGAGCCAGCAGCGCGGTTGTCAACGAACCGGAGACCGGCTCGGACTTCTCGTCGACGAGGAACACACGGTCAGCATCGCCGTCGAAGGCCAATCCGATATCGGCCCCGGTCTCGGCCACTCGGGCCTGAAGATCGACCAGGTTCTCAAGCTGGATCGGGTTTGCCTCGTGGTTAGGAAAGGTGCCGTCGAGCTCCGGGTACATGACCTCGAGCTCGAACGGCAAGTACTTGAAGACCTCGGGAACGACGAGACCCCCCATGCCGTTGGCCGTGTCGGCGATGACCTTCAAGGGGCGAAGCCCATCGGTGTTGATGAAGCCGCAGACGTGGGCCGCGAAGTCGCCAAGCACGTCGCGCTCGCTCCGCGAGCCGACCGAACTGCTATAGGCCGGGGCGTTGGTCGCATAACGTTTGATGTCGGACAAGCCCGTTTCCTCACCTACGGGAACCGCACCGGCTCGGCACACCTTTATGCCGTTGTATTCGGCCGGATTGTGGGAGGCAGTGAACATAGCGCCCGGCAGATTGAGCGTCCCCGACGCGTAGTAGAGGAGGTCGGTCGAGCCAAGACCGACATCGACAACGTCGAGGCCCTGACCCATCACACCTTCGGCGAAGGCATCGACCAGTTCCGGTCCCGAGGGCCGCATGTCCCTGGCGATCACGACGGCCCCGGATGCCGGTTCGACTTGCCGGAGATAGGCACCGAAGCCGGTCCCGAGAGCCCGACAGATGTCACCGTTTATCTGATCGGGATAGATCCCGCGGATGTCGTAGGCCTTTACGATGTCATCGAGTACGAGGGTCGGTGAGTCGGTCACGCCGTTGAGAGTACCCCTCGTCAGATGACCTCCGGCGCATGGGAGCATGAATGCCTTCGACAGCAGAATCACACTCGGCCCGCCCCCTGATCGGGGTCACTGGAAGGCGTCGAAAGGCCGGTGAAATAGTCGGTTTTCCAACGACACTTGGCCACCTCGAGGTCGATCTCTATTTAGCCGATTACAACCGCGATGTCCTCGCCGCCGGAGGCCTCCCGATACCGATTCCGACCGATGCCCCGATCGCTGCCTACGTTTCACGACTGGACGGAATCGTCTTGTCAGGAGGAGCCGACATCGAACCGTCCCACTACGGCGCCGAACCCGATGGAGCCGGCGTCTACGAGCCCGAGCGGGATGAGCTCGAGCTAGAGCTGGCCGAACAAGCGCTTTCGTCCGAGGTGCCCTTGTTGGGCATCTGTCGTGGCCTCCAGGTACTCAACGTCTCCACCGGCGGCAGCCTCAACCAGGACGTGCCTGTTCACTCCCGCTATGACGTCGACCCCGCCGATGTCATCCACGAGGTGACCTTCGCCGAACACAGCCGCCTCGGGCTGCTCTACGGCAAGCAGACCTCCGTCAACTCGCTCCACCACCAAACCGTCGACCGGGTCGGCGAGGGTATGACGGTTACCGGTCGGGCCGAGGACGGCACCGTCGAGGCGTTGGAGATGCCGGGCCGCGACGTGCTCGCCGTTCAGTGGCATCCGGAGATGCGTCCCAAGGTGGAACCGGTCTTCGAGTGGCTTGTCAAGCAAGCGCTCCGAGTTCACGATCTTCGCTAGGGGTCACCCGCTGCAACGTTTGTGAAGGCGCGGACGACCTTCGAAGTGTCCCAATGGGCAACACCGGCGACCGAGTCGAGAGCCGACGCCAGTCGAACGTCGTCGGCGAAGCCCCTGGCGATCAGCTCCCGACCACTGACCGAGCCGACCAGTGTTGCTTCAAGTTTGGACTCAGCGGCGGTGAACATCTGGGCCGCCACGGCGGCTTCGGTCGACAGTAGATGACCGGCCGCCAACAACGCCGAGGCGATGGCCCCGACGCCAAGATGATCCTCGATGCCTGGGCGCCACCCGTTGGCATCGGCGGTGGAGCTCCAGCGTTCCCCGCAGGCGATCAGGGTGCAACGTCTCCTCGCCCGCTGAACCTCCGGTCCCCCGTCCGGCGAAGGGCGAAGCCAGTTTGCTGAAATCCAGTCGGCCGCCGCCGTTCGGTTTAGTAGGCATGCGATCAACACCGATGGTGCCCCGGCTGATGCCGCCGTGCACCGCGCGCCGTTCAGAGAGGTGAAGATGAGGTGCTCGCCGGGACCGATCGTGGCCAGGCTGGCTGGCGAAAGCGAGTAGCCGACGGTTGCAGCGCGGTTCTTCGAGACAATCGCGGCGCCTGCCTCAGCGCACAAACGGTCCCGACCGCCGTGCGTTTCGATCTCGGCCTCCGAGTAGGACAGGACGGTTGCCCCCTGCGAGATGGCGATCGTTACCGAGGTCGAGAACGACAGCACGTCGACGATGACAACCAGATCTCCCCGCTCTGCCGCCAGGGCTGCCCCGCTGGCTTCCCACTCGACGTGGACTTCGATCCCGGAGGGCCAGGGCTCGAACGCCTGGCCGGCGTCATCGGCCGTCGATACGTCGGACATCCGATCAACAGCCACATGTGGTCCGGGCCCCGAGGACTGTGGCCTGATCCTCGGTTGGGCGATAGGCGCCAGCGCCGGCCCACCGCCGTATTCGAGCAAGGTCGATGAGCAGCTTGAACGTGTCGCCAACAACACTCACTGAGGAGCCGGCCCGGTTGGTGACCGAAACCGGGATCTCGGTCAACGACAGCTGGTCCTGCTCGGCGATGAGAAATATCTCGACATCGAAGGCGAAGCCCTCGATCCTGGTTCGTTCAAAAATCGTCTTGCCGACATCGGAGCGGAAGCCTTTGATTCCGCACTGGGTGTCGTGGAAGTTCCCAAGCAGCACGACATGGGTTAGGAGGTTGATTACCCGGCCACCGAGCTCACGCAACCGGCGAGCCCGCACCAAGGTGTTTGTGTCGTCATGGCGGCGGCTACCGACGACAACATCCCATCCCTCTTCGACCTCGGCGAGAACATCGACGATCGACTCGGCCGGATAGGCGAGATCAGCATCGGTGAAGACGATGGCCCGGCCATCAGCCGCTAATACGCCGGCTTGTACTGCGGCGCCTTTACCCCGGTTACGTTCCTGTTCGACCACGCGAGCACCGGCCCTGGCCGCAACGATCGGCGTAGCGTCCGATGAGCCGTCGTCGACAACCAGGATCTCGAAATCATCGCGGCCGAGGTGGCGTATCAATGCTGCGTGGATGGTGCCAACGGTTTCAGCGACCAGGCCCTCTTCGTTGTAGGCCGGGATGACAACGCTGAGCCGCAAGCCACCCGGAGCTGGCGGCCGGTCGAAGCGTTCCATCAGCTCCCGGCGAACCTCGTTGAGGAGGATGCGGCGGTAGGCCATCCACCGAATCACGGCTGCCGCCAAGACCGCAACCGCTTTCGACAGCCACAGCATCAGACCTACCCGGTCGAGCAGGAGGAGCATCAACAGATCGACCAGGCCCGCCAACAATGCGGTAAAGGCGAACAGGCTTGGACGACGCACCCAACGTGCCGACTCGTGGCCTCGGAAGGTGAGGTTCCTGTTGAGCAGGTAGGCCAGAATGGCGGCCAGAATCAGGGCGGTGAGATCGGCGAGCAGCAGACCACGATCGGCCAGGACCACAAAGACACCAACGTCGACCGACGTTGCGAGCAGGCCAACGAGTACGAATAGCCGTACGCGGCTTCTCACGACGAGGGTGGCTCGTCGCGGCTGATCTCGGTCGACAGGCTGGTCTCGATGTCCATCGACGGCGAAGGCTTTACCGGCGGCTCCTTGCTTGGAGGCACCTCAGTGAGAGGCGCCTCGCTTGGAGGCTTCACCTTGTTCTCGCCGAGGGCGTCGGGTCTCAGCTCGGGTCGTCGGGCGTCAGCTGTTTGGCCCGGTCGGGCCGTCTCGGGCACCATCTCCGGTGGTACCGCGGCGTCGCGCAATCCATCCAGCTCGCCCTCCCAGGTCTCGTCGTCAACACCCCAGACCTCCACCTGCTGGGCTGCGCTCCATTTTCTGCGATCAGTCGTGTAGGCGGCGAACATGATGCCGCAACCGAGGAGGGTCGCCACGATGCCGAGTAGGTCGATCAAGGTTCGCCCGTAGCTCAGCTCAACCTCGTTGGCGGTCGGTACAACCACCATCAGGTTTGGGCCGACCCGCCACGGGCCGTCGGCGCCGTCGACGTTCCAGTTCGGGAAGTACGAGGCCTTGACAAGCACCGGCCGGCCGACCTCGTCGACCGAGAACTTGATGGACGATGTCTCAACCGACAGGTTGCTGACGATGGCGGGTTCGATCGGTTCACCGTCATCGGGCAGCAGAGCCTCGACTCGCTCCCACTCAGCGGGACCAGCCTCGGCCGGAAGTGCCTGGTAGCTGCCAGGGTCGTTGTAGAAGGTGACAGCCTCGCCCAACCAGCCGATGTCGAAGCGGTTGGCGACTTCACCAGCACCTTCTTCGGTACGACCATCGACAACGACCGGAACGACGGGCAGCCCCTCGACCAACGAGCTGTTTGCGACCTCAAAGATTACGAACGGTTGGGCCTCGGCCACCTCTGTCAGATCCGGATGGAACCGGGCGGCTGCGATCGAGGCGTCTTCCAGCGCCATGTAGTAACGCACACCCATCACTTGGAGCTGGGCGATGCCACGGGTGATGTCGAAGTTCTGGTAAGGAAGGTCTCGCTGGGCCCTCGACGGGTTCTGCGACAACATGCTCTGGTTCAGGAAGTGGAACGGCGTTGTGGACGACGACTCGAAGTAGAGGCCTTCCATGGAGCCGATGCAGCCGTCGGTCCAGTGGGGCAGCAGCATAAGGGCCATCGGCGTTCCGTACCGATCGAGGTCCTTGTGGTACTCCCACATTGCGCGACCGCAACCATTGACCTCACCGACCTGGTCCATCGCCATGACCACACTTCGGTACTCGCGATACGCGGGTTTCTCCTCGTAGCCCGAGTAGTTCCAGGCGGTCCAGCTCGGCAGGAAGCTCTTGTCATGGGAGGTGAGCTTCATCCAGGTGTAGGTGCCGTCGGCCTGGTCGGTGCCACCGGGCAGGATCCGCAAGGGCATGGACACCGCAACAAGGCCTCCAAGGAGGGCCAGCACCGAAGCCCCGACGATGACCCGGCGGTCGGGCATGGCAAAGTTCTCCGAAACAGCGGTGGCGGCGAACCGGACCGTGAAGCCGATGCCGACCGCAGCAAGCAGATAGACCGACAGGTAGTAGAACGGGAGGAGTCGGGCGTTCCAGAGCGGCCCCTCGCCAAGGTTTGCAACAGCGGCAGCGGCGACCAGACCGGTTGTGGCGAGCAGCAGACCGATACGTTCCCGCAACGCGATTGCGCCGATGGCTCCGAGGGCGGCCACCGGTAAGGCAAGCTTCATGGGAACGGTGAGCATCGGGGCACCGACATCGTCCAGTCGCTCCCAGCCCATGTCGTTGAAGAACGGCTCCCGAAGCACGAACGGCACCAGCCAGAAACAGGAAAGCAGAAAGCCTGTGATGCCGGTTACGACCAGCCAGATCGAGCGGGAGAACACATCGGCCTCCGCCGCGGTCACAGCGGCCAGCACCACGACGGCGGCGGCCACGGCCATAACGGTGGCCAAGGTCGACGTTCCGTCTGCCAGAGCGACCGGAACCAGTGCCAGGGCGACAGCGGCAGCAACTGGCCAGAGGCGGGGAACGTTCGGCCCCATCACGACCAGAGCGATCAAACCGATCACCAGGAAGAAGACAGGAATGATATGGGTCAGGGCGACAAGGCTGATGATGACGGCGGCCGGAGCCCGCCACCTTCCGTTGTCCATACCTCTCGCCGCCACCCCGAAAGCGAGGAGGCAGAAGCTCAGGCTGATCGAGAAGGCGAACTCCCCGGCCAGGGTGGAGGCGACGTTGCCGCCATAGATCGTGAAGTTCGTGTCGAACAGGAAGAACAAAGCTCCGATGGGGAGCAGAGCCGGGATCGGATCAGGTGCTCTCGCCATTCGGCCCATTGCCCAGGCCGCGAGCGGGAACATCACGAGACCGGAAACGCTGACCAGCTTGAAGGCGATGCCGTAGGGGACTGAAAGCAGCAGCAGGAGGCCAACTCCGGAGAGGAGCCTGATCTTGAGCTTGTTGTCGGAGTCCTGGGTCAGGACGTAGGTCAGGACCATGCCGATGATGACAACGGGGA
Organism: Phascolosoma agassizii; assembly: GCA_035593235.1. NCBI lineage: Eukaryota > Metazoa > Annelida > Sipuncula > Phascolosomatiformes > Phascolosomatidae > Phascolosoma > Phascolosoma agassizii. Next base: position 501,568 of record JAVJHY011057995.1, on the reverse strand, counting down.
TACCGAAGAGCGGTCTGAGGCCTGCGTTGATGGCAACGATCGCCAGCGACGGGACCACCATATAAAACTGGTATGCGGGAAAGCCGGCGTACCAATCGGGTGTCCAACCGCTCAATCGGCCTTCGGTAAGAAGGTTGTCGCGGAGAAAAGCTGGGCCCCAGACGTGGGCCCCCATGTCGCCGCCAGATGGTGTCGTGTCTGAGAGCAGCAGATCCGGCCGCATTTGGCCGAGGACGAAGAGGCTGCAGGCCAGGCCTATAGCGAAACCCACAAGGTCGAGCACGCTGAACCGTTTGAGAAAACGTTTGACCATTGCATCGATGGAGAGACTTTGTCGACCTAGGACATCAACCGATGGCTCTGTTGAGCCTGAGGAAACGCTGTCGTCGGATACCGCTTCCCCGGTTGGATCCGGGGACGCCAAAGGCTCGTCGGTCTTCGTCGCTGTGCCGAGGGCTTCGTCAGTCATGTCGCCTCGAGACGTCGTGGCCTCGGTGCTCGATCAGGCCGGCAAATAGTCACCGGCTTTAGGGTATTGAATTCTTGACGATCAGCGGCGTCGGCCCGCGTGTTCCCCAACCTCGGCCAGAGCCTGTTGCAGGTCGATTCTCTCGCCGGCCAGGTGCCAACGACGCTCATCACACGTCTGACATGACTCCATAACCAGATCGTTGCCGTCCACGGTCATGGTGATCATGACCAACTCGATCTCGCACGAAGAACACAGCTCCGGCGATACGTTTTTGACCGGAGCGTCCGAAGGTCTTGGCGTTTGGCGCAACTCCGTTGCGTCACGCTCGGATCCCGTTGTCCGCCCACTACCCGACTCTGCTGCCATGGAAAACCGTCCTCTGCTCTCCATTCCGTTCGGGAAGTTGGCGGTCTTGGTGAGGAACTGGCACCAAAATGCCATCCCTGAACTAGAAAATGAGCCGTAAGACCTGCCTACCGAGGCGCCGGCGACCTGGTCGGGCCCGAACGGAGCGATCAGCGCTCCACTGCGAGAAGCGCAAGCGTTGCCCCGTTGAAGCCTGCGTGCATGGCCCACGCCGGGCCGAGACGGCCCGATTTCAGCGCGACGGTTGCAGCCGCGACCCCAAAAAGGAAAAGTCCTGGCAAGGGGAGCAGCTGACGGTGAACGATTGCGAACACGGCTGAGGACACGAGCACCCCGACTATGGGGCCGTAGCGCTGCTGAAGTGCCCGCAGCAACAGTCCTCGGTAGAACAACTCCTCGACGAAGGGCGCAACCACGACTACCGACAAGGCAAAGAGTGCCCATTGAAAGGGCCCGTCGACCGAGGCAACGAGTTCGCGGGCAGCCTCGCTCGGGTCGCCGTCGACGAGGCGGAGCAGCGGCCAGTACAGGATCGGCAGCACCACCAGTTGAAGCACAATGCCAAGCAGCAAACCGATTGGCACATCGAGCGGGAGCAGCCGTGCTCCATAGTCGGCCAGCGGTCCCCCGCCCTTACGTAGAGCCACCCAGATGGGGCCGAGTCCGTAGCCGAGCCAAAGCCCGATGTTTGCTGCCAGGCTTGCCGCGATCGGCAGCGGCCGGGGAATCGAGTCGCCATAGATGCCGCTCAGAACGAGGCCGGCCCACAGGATCGACAACAATTGGGCGCCGAGGAGAACGAGAAGAGCGTCGGAAGATGCCCAGCGAACGGGATGCGGGGGAATCGCCGGAAGCCGCTCGAACATCGCTCGAACGCTACTGGCATGATCGCTGACCTCCCGCTCTTCAAACCCCTTACAACCGTCGACCAGAAACCGACTCAGTACGAGACGGTTGTCACGGCGCCGGTTCAGCCCGTCATCGCGGCAGGAATTCCGCGAATATTCGCCGAACATTGGTGGTTGAGAAGTATCACCGTGACAGAAATACGTTATCCACAGTTCCCAGGCCGAGCGGACCGGGGGCCGAGCTCTTCAGCCGGCAGCCCGACCTCGGTAACCATCACAACCGCACCTAGGCTGGATTCATGAGTAAGCAAGGGTCAACACCACCGCCTGCACCACCTGGCGGCAACAAAAAGGGTCCAGGCCGTTCAGAGAGCGGATGGCCTCGTTGGTCGGCCTGGATCGTGGTTGGCATCCTCATCACGTTGCTGGCCGCCGCCAGTGCCCTCGGCACCGACGACTCGAACGAGATCCCCTACTCCGAGTTCCTGGCCGCGGTAGAGGACGACAAGGTCGAATCGATCGAGTACGACAACACCACGGCTCGGATCACGGGCACTCAAACCGATGGCGAGATGTTCAAGACCACCGGCTTCAGCCCTTTCCCCGACGCCGACCGAGCCCTACTCGACACCAAGAACGTCGAGATCAAGCCGGAAACCCCAACCGGCAACTTCTTCCTAAACCTCCTACCGCTCTTCCTCCCCTTCCTGATCATCATCGGTTTCTTCTGGTGGATGGCCCGCCGCCAGCAGTCTCAGATGGGCGGAATCATGTCGATCGGGCGGAGCAAGGCCAAGACCTACTCCTCTGAACGACCGGGAACGAGCTTCAACGACGTTGCCGGCTACGCCAACGTGAAGAAAGAGATCACCGAGGTCGTCGACTTCTTGAAGGAACCGGCGAAATTCGCCGAGATCGGGGCCCGCATCCCCAAGGGAGTGCTACTTGTCGGTCCTCCTGGAACCGGTAAGACCCTCATCGCCAGGGCCGTAGCCGGTGAAGCCGGCGTCCCGTTCCTCTCGGTCACCGGCTCCGACTTCATGGAGATGTTCGTCGGCGTCGGCGCCAGCCGGGTCCGAGACTTGTTCAACGAGGCCCGCAAGATGGGCCGAGCCATCATCTTCGTCGATGAGATCGACTCGATCGGTCGCAAGCGTGGCGCCGGTCTCGGCGGTGGTCACGACGAGCGTGAGCAAACCCTCAACCAAATGCTTTCCGAAATGGACGGCTTCGAAGCCACCGAAGGCATCGTGATGATGGCGGCCACAAACCGGCCAGACATTCTCGATCCGGCCCTACTGAGGCCCGGACGGTTCGACCGTCAAGTCGTCGTCCCTCTCCCCGAACTCAACGACCGCAAGCAGATCCTGGCCGTCCACATCAAGCACAAAAAGATGGACGACGACGTTGACCTCGATGTCATCGCCCGCGGTACTCCGGGTATGAGCGGTGCCGACCTGGCAAACCTGGTAAACGAAGCAGCTCTGTTCGCGGTGCGAGGCGGCGATTCCAAGGTTCACGCCCACCACTTCGACATGGCCCGCGACCGGGTGATCATGGGAGTCAAGCGCGACTCACTCGTGATGTCGGAGGAAGAGCGTGAGATGACGGCCTATCACGAGGCCGGTCACGCCCTGTGCGCGTCGATCCTCCCCGACTACGACCCTCTCCACAAGGTCACCATCATTCCAACCGGCATGGCCCTCGGCGTGACGATGACACTCCCCGAGGAAGATCGACACTCCCTTCGCAAGTCCCACGCCGAAAACATGATCGTCATGATGCTCGGTGGTCGCAACGCCGAGGACCTCGTCTTCGGCGTCGTGTCATCGGGGGCCGGCGACGACCTCCAGAAGGCCACCGGGCTTGCCCGTCGTATGGTCAGCGAGTGGGGCATGTCGGAAAAGATCGGTCCAATGGCGTTCGGCGGCAGTGGTCCGGTATTCCTCGGCGACGACATGATGCAATCGCGTGAGTACTCAGACACCTTGGCCCACCTGATCGATGAGGAGACCCAGCAGGTCCTCATCAACCAGGAGGAGAGATGCCGAGATCTGCTAACCACCAACCGCAAGGCACTCAATCTCATCGCCCGCGGCCTGCTGGAACACGAGACACTCAGCGGTGCTGAAGTACGGCGTTTGATCGGCGTTGCCGGCGGTGCCGAACCGGCCTCGACCAGCGTGCTGACAGACGATCACACCGACGGCGACGACTCGGTGCCGACGAGCAGCGCAACCTTCGACAACTGATCGGTTCCGAGAAGCATGGCAGGCCCCGCATCCCGGTGATCAGCCGCACCATCTAGTGCGGATGTTGGTGATCCCCGGGGTCGAGGGCCTCGCGTAACTGCTCGCCCGTAATCGGCCCGAAGAAGGCCTGAGTCACAACGCCTTCGTTGTCGGCGACGATCGTCGTCGGAACACCATCGATCCGGTAGCGCTCGTGGAGGCTTGGATCGTCTTGGACGTCGATGCGCTGCACGATCAAACCGCCGGCCTGACGCTCGGCCGCCACCGCCTCGATAACGTCCCAGGTTCGGGGGCAGGTGTCGCAAGTCTTCGACGAGAACAAGGCAACGAACAGCTGGGCACCCCGGGAGACGAAATCATCGAGGTCGAGCTGTTTCGGCGCCCGGTAGCTCGGGGCCGATGGCGGGTCGGGCCGTCGCCGTTGCAGGATGAGCGCCACTCCGATGGCGATGGCCGTCAACACGATCAACGCGACGAGTCGGGTCAGGGACATATCAGCACCGTCTGCTACTGATCGACGGTCGGGATGCCGGGCACGATCGACAGTCCGGCCTGAGGGTCGACCACCTGGGCCTCGACCGTCACCGGACCATCAGAAATCACGAGGACCGGGCCGCCTACACCACCACCCGTCACCGGGATGATCGTCCGGCCGCCAGCCGGGATGGTTGCCCGGTTCGGGCCCTGGAGAAGTCCGTTTGCGAGGATAAAAACCTCGACCGCGACCTCCTCAGGAGAGGTCACGATGATGACGGACGAATCATCTGTCGGGGTGCTCACCCACGGGACGATCCAGCGGTCGGACAGGATCTCGGTGCCACGCGACGTCGCCACGCCGGTGGAGGCGGTCGGCTGGGCCAAATCAGCTGCCTCTCCCCCGAGGATTCCCGGAACGTCGAGCTCGCCCGGCTCGTCGGAACTGGCAGGATCGTCGGAACTGGCAGGATCGTCGGAACTGGCAGGATCGTCCGAGTTCGCCTCGTCGGGATCGGCGGGGTCGTCCGGATTGGCCGGGTCGTCTGACTCATCGTCGGTGGGGGCGACCTCCGTGCCGCCAGCTCCGATGAGCGAACGATCAACCTCGGTGGCCAGATGCCAGCGTTCAGCCACCACAGGCACGCCGTTACTCGATCGAATACTCACACCGACCTCAAAAGGCAAACGCAGACCGAAGCGATCCGCCTCGATCCGGAGATCGATCACTTCAAATCGGCCGGGCAATAGCTGACGAGGGATGGCCCCCAACCCGTAGAGCGAGCGATCGGTGGGATTGACCGGCCACAACTCGAGATCGATGTCTGCCACCTCGTCAACGCTCGGGTTGAACACGATCACCTGGTCATCGCCCTGGTCCTGGATCCGGCCGGCGGGAAGCATCCAGCTCTCGGCCGGTCCGGTCACCCCGAGCTGCAGGGCAGCACCGGTAGGTCCAAGATCACCGTTGAAGGTTTGCAGACGCTCAACTACAAGCCGGCCACGAACGGTGGTGATGGCGGCGGCCACAACCTCTTCACGGGGGCTGTGCTCGCCCAGTTCGATGATCTTCACCGAACTGGCGGGTACAACGTCACCCTGGAGCGGACCCGGCTTTCGAGGCCTACCGGCCGAGCGGTACAACTCGACGTTGTAAACCACATCTTCGGGAAACGGATTCATGAGGGCCAGGTATTCGAGCGAATCGCGTTGGGTACGTCCACCGGCGAAGAACCACGAGCTGGAGACGTGAGTGGCGCAGGGACCTTCGGCCGGCCCCTGTTCGGTGACCACCTGGTGACCGACGACGCCCGTTCCTCCGATGATCTCGACAACGGCCCCAGCGATGTCGGCTTGGGCCAAGGATGAAAGTGGCAACGTCTGAGTCGATAGAGGGCTCAGCTCGACCCGAAGATTCGGACCCTTACCCTCACCGGTGAGAATGCCAACGTTCGCCACGGCCGGATCCTCACTCAGGTTCGAAATGAGGACCTGGTGGTCGGCGAACCCACCTTCTGAGCTCGAACCGATCGGGCAGAACCATGCACCGTCGAGCCGGGCCGGATCGCTAACCGACGGGGTAACGACCGACCCCTCATCGACCGCGACCACCTCGACAGGACCAGCATCAACCCGCTCGTAGAGCAGGCCTGCTGCCAGCAGCCCGACCACGACGAACAAGACCGCGCTACGGATCATGAATGTAACTCCCGCCGGGTCTGAGCCAGGATGGCGCCAGACACGACCACCAGGATCTGTCCAGCTATGCCCAGCCTGCGACCCCACGGAATGGGGTAGGTGAGAGCCGCCTCGCCACTCACAGACGAAGGCACAACGGTGAGATTGCTGAAACCGGCGATCAGCTCGTCGGAAGAGCCTTCCAAGATCAATCCGCCGCGGGGAACCGAGACAAGGACCGGGGCTTCGCCAGGAACCGTCAACGTCCATTGCCCGGATCCGGCTCGCTGTACGTCGACACCGATCGGGTCGGTACTCAACTCTACGTCCAACTGATCGGCCGACGTCACGGCGTCAGCTGCCTCCGACGACGGCAACAGGGAGGCGATGCCACCTCTACTTGCCGAGTCGTTGCGAAAAACGATGAGGTTCGGCACGCCGGGCACCCGTTCGAGATCGAGCTGCTGGGTCAGAGCCTGAACAACTCCGGTTCCCGGATCGATCGCCGGGCCCTCGTATGGGGCAGGCGCCAATTGGTCGAGCACTACGACGAGGTTCACACCGTAGGGAGCGAGCAACCTTCCAAGTCGAACGGTCTCGCCGCCACGGGCCAGGTCGAGCTGATCACCGACGTTGTTTGTCACTCCGACCGATCCCGCCGACCAACGACCCCAAACCTCGGGCGATCCACCGTCGGTTAGCGAATACTGAAGACCGGATCCCGAAACGACGGCGTCGACCGGTAGCACGCTCGAGTCGCCGATCCAGAGAACCCGACCCTCGCCTTCGGCCCGGTCAGCCAGGAATTCGGTAAAGGCGGCATAGTTCTGGGTCGGGGCGTCCCAGCCGCCGTCGAGACTCATTCGAACCGCCCCGAGGGTTGCGACGAGGAAGCCGAGTCCTCCCATCAAGATGACGAGACGGCGGGTCGACGATCGCTTCTTACCTTCGTCGGCCGCCGATGCCAGCTCGGCCGAGCGCACAGCGACGGCCACAGCCAAGGTCAGGGCAGCGAGAGCAGGGGCCAACATTGCTTCGGCGGCGGGGAGATCAAAGGGAAGCCAACCCCGGAGCCCGGCCCAGACCAGGCCGATCATGACCAAAGCAACCGTCCAACATTGGGTGGCGAGCCCGAGCATCGATCGAGGCGCTACCAGCAGAGCAGCCAACGCTGCGAGAATGATGCCGAGCCCGAAGAAGTTCGGAGCGTTTCCTGCCAGGTTGAACTGCAACACGTCGAGCAGGGTCTGGCCGCCGGCCTCCGGCGAGTCGGGACCGACGAGCCACCGCCAGGAGAACGAGCGGAGGATGTCGAAGCTCCACGGCAGGTGAAGGGCCACCGGCGCGACGACGGCCACGGCCGTGGCCAGGCCGTATTCGGTGAACCGTAGTTCGCGGTTTGTGAACAACGAGGCAAAGGCGAACGCCATTGCAACGATGGCGGCGACCACGACGATCGAAGGAGCGAGGGCGGCGACGATGGCCACCAGCAGCCCGAAACGGATGATGAGAACCGGCAGGCTGCGGGAAGCAACCCGCATCCCGGGCAAACCGAAACGTGAACCAAAGGGACTCACGCCGTCGATCCGCAGCAGCGAGCCAATCAACGATGGAGCAGCGGCGTAGATGACAATGGCTTCCCAACGACCACCAACGAACGACGAGATGACCAACGGACTTGCTGCGTAAAAAGCGGCCGCCACGGTTGCGCTCCTGGCGCTACCAAGGGGTCGGGCCAGCCGGAATGCTCCAAAGACGCCGATCAGTACCGGGCCGACGGCCAGAAGCTTGTCGAATAGACCGGGAGCCCAAAAGAACAAAAAGCGCCCGACGGCCAGCATGAGGAGAGCCGTCGGTGGGTTTCCCGGGCCACCGGTGCCGGTGGATCTCCATCCGCCCCACCACTCCTCGAACAAAGCGGAGCCGCTCGGAACGATCGGGAATTGGCCGACGGAGGCGACACCTCGGGTCCAGAGGTGCCGGCTCCCGAACAACAGGACGGCAACAATCCCAAAGCCGAGCACCGTGGCATCGCGAAGACTGCCAGAGTCTTCGCCCTGGAACGACGATCGGATAGCTCCCAGGAAGCCGGAGAACCGGTCCTGACCTGCGGTGAATTGGCCCCGCGAGAAACTGTTGACGGCGGCCGACCCGCCTATCTGGAGCGACCTGACCTCTCGTTCCGACTTCTGCCTGATCTGGCGCAATGCCCGTTGGCGTCTGCGGATGTCGCCAAGGCGGGTGAGGTTCCACCCGATGGCGGAGAACATGTCGCGGGCCTGGCCCCGTCGACCGGAAAGCAGGTAGTAGAGACCCTCAAGCACGATCAGGGTGATGGTTACCGGCACGAGGGTGAAACGTGAACGACCGGTGGAGGTCACCATCACCGTCCGCAACCGATGGCGGGTTGCGAACTTGCGGCGTTCCCGGGCCGTGATCCGATCATCCATCGACTCGCGGTGGCGAACCGAGGCGTGGGAAACGGCCAGCACCCGGGCCCCTACGGCATGGGCCCGCCAACAAAGGTCGAGATCCTCGCCGATCAAACCAATGGCGGGATCAAAGCCGCCAAGGGCGACGAACAGGTCGGAACGAACGAGCTGCACGCCGCCAGGAGCGACGAAGACATCACGAACGTCGTCGTATTGTTCCTGGTCGAATTCGCCCCGCTCGACCTGGTCGACCAGTACGCCGAACCGATCGGCGCCCATGCCAATCTGCAATAGCTTTCGATGGTCATCCCACCGGACCATCTTCGGCCCGGCGATACCGGCGTTCTGCCGGTAGAGCTCGCCCATAAGGGTCGAGACACAGGCCTCGTCGAGAGCGACGTCGTCGTGGCAGAAGAGAAGGAACGGCGAGCCTGACACCAGCTCGATCGACTGGTTGGCGGCAACGCTCCAACCGGGATCACCGGTTAGTCGGTGGAGATAGGCCTCGGGCAGGACCTCGGCGACTCTGTCGGCAATCGGCTCGTCGCTACCGGCATCGATGACGAGGACCGACAAGTTTTCGTAGTCCTGTTCACCCAGCGATTCGAGCATCTCGGCAAACTGCTCGCCCGGATTCGCGGCTACGACAACCGCAACCACCGGCGGTGCGTCGGCGGCGTCTGCATCCAAGATGGGGTTGGCGTCCATTGTGGACGACACCGGGTTCGATGCAGCTCTCGCCGAGGCTGCCTGGTGGTCACTCACGAAGATCTGATACTAGTGCCAGTTTGGCCAAGGGAGGCGCAGCCCTACGGTCGGCTGGCCATCGCCACGGCTACCGAAGCCCGACCCCCATCACGGTTGCCCTCGGGTCGGGGCCGATAGGCTCGAATGTCGTGGCCAGCCCTGCACCGACCAGCGGACAAACCTCTCTATGAAGGCCTTGATCACAGGCGCCGGTGGTTTTGTTGGCCCTCACCTGAGCGACCTGTTGGCAACGGCCGGCGACGACGTGGTGCCTCTCGACCTCGACAATGGCCCCGACCTGCTCGACGGTGATGGCTGGAAGACCACCCTTGAGCAGCACAGCCCCAACGTGGTGTACCACCTCGCAGGTTGGAGCGATGTTGGCGCATCCTGGCAGAACCCGGCGGAGACCTTCCGGGTGAACGCTCTCGGAACCCTCTCTATTCTTGAAGCATCCTTGGCCGCCAAGGTCGAGCGGGTGCTTCTCATCAGCAGCGCCGATCTCTACGGACCGGTCGCCCCCGCTGATCAGCCCATCACCGAGACCCATCCTGCCGTGCCCCTCTCCCCCTACGGCGTGTCGAAGCAGGCCGCCGAGTCGCTCGGACTCCAATACCACCGGGCCCACGGCCTCGGCGTCGTAGTCGTCCGCCCCTTCAATCACCTTGGCACTGGCCAGAGCCCAAGGTTTGCCGCTCCGGCCTTCGCGGCCCAGATCGCCGAAGCCGAGCGGAGCGGGGGTGGCGATCTTCAGCACGGCGACCTGTCGGCCCGCCGCGATCTGACCGATGTCCGCGACGTTGTGCGGGCCTACCGCCTTCTGGCTGAGCTTGGAGAGCCTGGCCAGGTCTACAACGTGTGCAGCGGTCGGGCGGTGAGCATGCAAGATGTTCTCGATCTGCTTGTCTCACGAGCGATGGTCGAGATCAAGACCTCGATCGATCCGGCCCGACTACGGCCGGTCGAGTTGCCAGTACTACAGGGCTCCCACGACAAGCTGACCGAAGCGACCGGCTGGCAGCCCGAGATTCGCCTGGAACAGACCCTGGCCGACGTGCTCGATGATGCCCGTGGCCGCTAAGGCGCCCTCCGCTTCTACAGTGTTAGCGGATTTGCAACCTTCCCGATCAAACAGGCGATTCGCAACTTCCCGCCATCAACTCAGCGAGGCTCGATCCCTATGACTAAATGCGCCCTCATCACGGGCCTGACCGGCCAGGACGGGTCGTACCTCGCCGAACTCCTGCTCAAAAAGGATTACAGGGTCGTCGGCATGGTTCGCCGGTCGAGCACCGTGAACTTCGAGCGGATCACCCACATCCAGGACGATGTCGAGATCGCTCAGGGCGACCTCCTCGATGAGATGTCGCTACGCGACGTGCTGCAACGGCACCAGCCGGACGAGGTCTACAACCTGGCCGCCCAGTCCTTCGTTCAAACATCGTGGCAACAGGCCGTGCTCACCGGCGAGACGACCGCCCTCGGCGTCACCCGCCTACTCAACGCCGTGCGCGACATCGATCGTGACATCCGCTTCTACCAGGCCTCCTCATCGGAGATGTTCGGCAAGGTTGTCGAGGTCCCCCAGACCGAGCAGACGCCGTTCTACCCGCGCAGCCCCTATGGCGTCGCCAAGCTCTATGGCCACTGGATCACGGTCAACTACCGGGAGAGCTACCAGCTTCACGCCAGCAGCGGCATCCTCTTCAACCATGAGAGCCCCCGCCGTGGACTCGAATTCGTAACCCGAAAGATCGCGAACCATGTGGCCAGGATCAAGCTTGGTCTTCTAAACGAACTTCGCCTCGGCGATCTCGACCCTCAGCGCGACTGGGGCTTTGCCGGCGACTACGTGGAAGCGATGTGGCTGATGATGCAACAGGATCAGCCAGAAGACTTTGTGGTGTCGACCGGGGAGACCCACTCCGTCCAGGAGTTCTGCGAGCTGGCGTTCAAGCACGTTGGGCTCGAATGGCGCGACTACGTGGTCCAGGACGAACAGTACATGCGGCCGGCCGAGGTCGACCTCTTGATCGGCGATGCCTCCAAGGCCCGCGACGTGCTCGGATGGCAGCCGAAAACCAGGTTTGAGGAACTGGTGACAATGATGGTCGACGCCGACCTCGAGCTGGTTTCCCGCCAACAGCGGAATCTGGCCTGACAACATGTCGGTGGTCGTCATCTGCGGCGGAGTTGGCGCGGCCAAACTCCTGACGGGACTGCAACGGGTGATCTCGCCGGATGAGATCACGGCCATCGCCAATGTCGGCGATGATCTCGAACTTCACGGGCTACATGTCTCGCCCGACCTCGACACCATCACCTACACCACCTCCGGCGCGGTCAGCACCGAACGGGGCTGGGGCCTCGAAGGCGAGACGTGGCAGGCGATGGAGATGATCGGTCGCTACGGCGGCGTCGACTGGTTCGGGCTCGGTGACCGCGACCTCGGGACCCACCTCTACCGAACCCACCGTCTGGGCCAGGGCGCGTCGTTGAGCGAGGTGACCGCCGAGATCGTTGCGGCCTGGGACCTACAGTTCCGACTACTACCGGTGACCAACGATCGCCTTCGAACCATGGTCAATGTTGTCGACGAGGGTGAGATTACTTTCCAGGAGTACTTCGTCCGCCGCCACCACGACGTCGAGGTGACAGCAGTGCGATTCGAGGGCGCCAAACAATCGCGACCAGCTCCGAATGTCATCGACGCCATCAGCGAGGCCGAGCGCATCGTGATCGCTCCGTCGAACCCTGTTGTTTCAATCGACCCCGTTCTGGCCGTGCCCGGCGTACGAGCGGCCATCGCCGCACGACGAGACCACGTGATCGCCGTCTCCCCCATCATCGGCGGCAAGGCGCTCAAAGGCCCAGCCGCCCGGCTCCTGGCGGAACTTGGCCGCGAAGCATCATCGGTGGCGGTAGCTCAGTGGTACCGCGATCTTGTCGGCACCCTGATCATCGACAGCATCGATGCCGAGCTAGCTTCCGCCATCGCCGAATTGGGCATCGCCCCGGTTGTGATGAACACCATCATGAGCGAGCCGTCGACAACCGACGAGCTGGCTCGACGCTGCCTCGCTTAGGTACGGCCCTGGTTTGTCGACTCAAGCTCGGCCAGACGGTCTTCCGGAGGCTTCGGGATCTCGGCCCCTTCAGGCAATAGGGCCAAGGTGATGGCCCCGCCCGAGACGTTATCGAATCGGAAGTCGGCGATGTCCTCGGTGATAATGACCGGCTGTTCGGTGGTCCAGGCGTTTTCCCAGTAGGCCAGCTGGAGGATGGCGGGCTCACCGTCGCAGCCTTCGTCTTCGGACATCACGGTCGGCAACTCGCCGGGACCCGGCGTGTACGTGTCGTCGGTCACCTCGCCGCCGAGCGCACCGATGAACTTACCCATCGTGGCGTTCGGACCTGACGTTGTCGGGTTGAAGGGATGAGTGTGGATCAGACCCTGGCCGTGGGTGTGGATCCCGTCGGGATCGGCATCGTTGGTTGAGAACGGCAAATCGGTACCGCAATGATGGATGAGATAGGCATCGTGCCAGTGGTCGATGCCTGCCTCCGGGGCCACACCGATGATGCTCTCCCGCTGGGAGGCGAAGAGCGCCACGATTGCCCCTCCAGCCAGTACTAGCAACAAGATGACAGCCATGAACCATCGGTTGCCGCCCTGATCGGGCGGGGCCACCGATGTCTCACGATTCCGCCGATTCTCTCTGCGCGATTCCTTAGCCACGGCGAGTCAGTGTAGAGACGAAACGGGCCGACGGTGGCGCAAGACACCAGGTTGACTTCTGACCAGCCAGAGCACCGTCGGCGGGGCGCTCCGCCGGAGCGTCTCCTAGGCTTGAGTGATGCTGAGGAGTTTGTCGATCATTCCTGTGCCGGGCCTCCCCGAAATCCGCCCAGGCGATGACCTGGCCGGTCAGATCATCGATGCCTGTGAGGCATCGAGCGGTCTAGAGGAGCACGATGTGCTCGTCGTGTCCCAGAAGGTGGTGTCGAAGGCCGAGGGTCGCCTTGTCAAGGTCGACCCCAACGATCCCCAGTCACACAAGCCGCTCGTCGTCGCCGAGTCGAATCGAATCGTCCGTCGCCGGGGCGACCTCATCATCAGCGAGACCAAACACGGTTTCGTCTGCGCCAGCGCCGGCATCGATCGATCGAATGTGGAGCCGGACATCGCTGCCCTGCTCCCCGAGGACTCCGATCGCTCGGCCCGCAGGATCCGCGACGCCATCGCTGGACGATGCAGTGTCACGGTTGGCATCATCGTGGCCGACACCTTCGGGCGTCCCTGGCGCCGCGGCCTGACCGACATCGCCATCGGTTCGGCAGGCATCCTGCCGGTCCTCGACCTTCGCGGCACCGACGACGCCATCGGCCGCGAGCTACAGGTGACCGAGGTCTGCATCGTTGACGAATTGGCCGGGGCGGCCGAACTGGTTCGAGGCAAGTCCACGGGCATAGCCGTTGCCGTGATCCGAGGCGTCGATCCTGCCTGGTTCGGCGAGGGAAACGTCGTCGACGAGATCGTGCGTCATCCGAGCGAAGATCTCTTCCGTTGACCAAACACCGGCCACTCCGATGACGGACACCGAGCTTCCACCCCTCATCCGCCATCTACCCCCCGCCCCGGACCCAGACGCCCTGCTCGACGGCTTCGTCGACTTCGTCTCTGGTGAGGGCATCTCGTTGTACGAGGCCCAGGAATCGGCGATCCTCGAACTCCTGGCAGGCAACAACGTCATCCTGAACACGCCGACCGGATCCGGTAAATCGCTCGTTGCGGCCGCTGCCCACTATGTGGCGCTGGCCGACGATCGCCGTAGTGTCTACACCGCTCCCATCAAAGCGTTGGTCTCCGAGAAGTTTTTTGCGCTGTGTCGGGACTTCGGCCCTGAACGAGTCGGCATGATCACCGGCGACGCCAGGGTCAATCCCGACGCTCCCATCATCTGCTGCACCGCCGAGATCCTGGCCAACTGGGCGCTGCGTGATGGTGCGCTGGCCGACGTCGATGTCGTCGTTATCGATGAGTTCCACTATTACGCAGATCCCCAACGTGGTTGGGCGTGGCAAGTGCCGCTACTCGAGCTCAACCACTGCCAGTTTCTGCTGTTGTCGGCGACGCTCGGCAAGACCGAGTTCTTCGAGGAAGACCTCGCAAGACGAACCGGGCGAGAGACCGTGCTTGTTGCCTCGGCCGATCGACCGGTTCCCCTCAACTTCGAGTACCGCCGTACGACGCTTCACCAGTCGATCTCCGATCTCTTGGAATCGGAACGGGCACCCGTCTACCTGGTGCATTTCACGCAGCGAGAGGCCACCGAGGCGGCCCAGAGCTATCTGTCGCTCGATCCCCTCTCGAAGTCTGAGAAGAACCAGATGCGCGAAGCCATCGGCGGGTTCAGGTTCGACTCACCGATCGGCAAGGACCTGCGCCGCTACGTGATGGGTGGCATCGGCGTTCACCACGCCGGCCTTCTTCCGAAATATCGTCTCCTGGTTGAGAAACTCGCCCAAGACGGCCTGCTGAAGATCATTTGCGGCACCGACACGCTCGGCGTTGGGGTCAATGTCCCCATACGCACGGTGTTGTTCACTCAACTCTGCAAGTACGACGGCTCAAGCACCCGCGTCCTCTCGAACCGGGAGTTCGCCCAGATCGCAGGACGAGCGGGCCGTAAGGGTTTTGACTCGGTTGGCCATGTTTGGGTTCAGGCGCCACCCCACATCGTCGAAAACGAGCGGGCCGAGGAGAAGGCGGCCGATGCCAAGAAGAAAAAGAAGGTGGTCAAGAAGAAGCCCCCGGAGCGTGGCTACGCCCACTGGACCGAGGACACCTTCACCAAGCTGGTCAACGGGCAACCGGAGCCACTTACCAGCTCGTTCCATATCAACCACCAGATGATGCTCACCATGCTCGACCGCCCTGGCGATGGTTGTAGCGCTATCCGTAACCTGTTGACCGACAACCACGAGACTCGAAAACGCCAGCGCAATCACATCAAGCGGTCGATAGCCATCTACCGCTCGCTGATCGAAGCCGAACTGTTGGAGACCCTCGACAGGCCCGACGAAGATGGACGCCTGGTCAGGGTGATGCTCGACCTGCAAGACGAGTTCGCTCTCCATCAGCCGCTGTCGCTGTGGGCCCTCGAGGCCATCGGTCAGCTCGACCCGGATGAGCCGGAGCACGCTCTTTCGGTACTCAGCATTCTTGAGTCGGTTCTCGAGTCGCCAGGCGTGATCATCGCGGCCCAGGTCAACTTGGCGAAAGGCGAGCTGATAGCCGAGCTGAAGTCACAGGGCATCGAATACGACGAACGGATGGAGCGCCTGGCCGAGGTTGAGGCACCGAAGCCGAACAAGGAATGGATCTACAACTCGTTCGACAACTTCCGGGGCGACCACCCCTGGGTCGGTTCCGACAATGTGGCTCCAAAGTCGATCGTTCGCGACATGTTCGAGCAGGTGATGACGTTCCGGGAGTTCGTTCAGCATTACGGCCTGAAGCGTTCAGAGGGCGTCGTCCTTCGCTATCTTTCCGACACCTACAAGGCTCTGATCCAAAACATCCCGGAGGACTACAAGACCGAGGAGCTACTCGACATCACCGAGTGGCTCGGCGAACTGGTCCGCCACGTCGACTCAAGCCTGATCGACGAATGGGATCGTCTCCGCAACCCAGACGACGGCAGCGACCCTACCGCTCCGAGCGATGAGCCACGGCCGGCCATCGATGAGCACAATGTGATGGCCAATCGTCGGGCCTTCACCGTGATGGTGCGAAACGAAATCTTCCGGTGGGTCGAGATCATGGCAAGACACCGGTATCTACACCTGCCGGCCGACGAGGCCGCTCTCGACGAGGTTGGGGCGGCCCTCACCGAGTACTGGGACGAGTTCGACGAGATCATGCTCGACGCCGATGCCCGTAGCCCTGAGCGCTTTCTCTTCGATTACGAGACACGGACGGTCACCCAGGTCGTCCACGATCCGGATGGGATCGACGAGTGGCGTATCTCGGCAACCGTCAACGCCGAGCAGTCACGGGAGGAAGGCAAGGCGGTACTCGAACTGGTCGGCCTCGTTCGGGCCTGACAGGTTCTGCGACCGGGCGACGGTCAGGCGGAAGCGCTTGGCGTGGCCGAGGCTTCGCTCTCGACACCGAGGGCCATGTTGATCCGAGTGCTGGAGTCGACCTTTTCGGTGCCGCCCATGTCGAAGATCATCTCGATGTCGTTCTCTTCGCAGATCGGCGACTCAGGGACCACGGTGCCCGATGCTCGGTCTCCGCCGTTTGCGAAAACCAGGTGATACTCCTCGCCGTACTTCTCGGCAACCAGCTTCAACGACGCACAGACGGTGCGATCGTCGTCGACGGCGATAAAGGCATCGTCGACGACTCGCAGCGCCTTCACGATCCGAAGCCGGATCTGCTCATCGATGATGAGCTTGCCCTTCTTGGCGATCTGCTGCTCGTTGTTGTTGACGATCACGATCAGCTTGTCGCCATGATCGGCGCCAGCTTCGATCATGTCGAGATGACCGGCGTGAAGTGGGCTGAAGAAGCCACTGACGATAGTTGCCGTTGGTTTGTCCATATTCAACCACTTCGGTGAGGCGACAAGAGGACGCCACTCTAGCCGTCGGGCCATGCCTTCGGGGCAACTGGTCGACCGGCTATCAACTGGGTAAATAGACCCTCGTAGGAGGCGGCCTGACGGTCGGGCGTCATCCATTGTTCGACATGGTCACGGCCCCGTTTACCCATCAAAGCCAGTTGTGCAGGATCGTCGAGCAGACCCGACAACGCTGTAAGGAAGCTGTCAGGGTCTTCGGGGGGAACCGAAACTCCTGCACCCGATGCCGCCAACGTCGTTGCAACTTCCGAACCCTCGTCGATGCTGGCAAGAACGGGGCGACCGGAAGCGAGGTTTGTATACAACTTGGACGGGGTAGACGAACGAGCAAGCCCCTTCTTGAGGAGAATCAACTGCAGATCGGCGGCCCCCAAAACGTCGCTGACCTCCGAGCGGGGGGCGAAGTCGACCACTGTGACATTTCGACGAGAACGTGCCCAAACATCGACCTCGGAGCGGGCGGCACCCTCTCCGTTGATCACAAAATGAACGTCATCGCGCCGACCCCAGTGGTCGGCGGCGACCCGAACAAGATCGAATGACTGTGAAAGGCCGACATTGCCCGAGTACATCACCACGGTCTTGCCAAAGAGTCCGTGCCGACGTCGGTACTCGTTGTTGCGGTCGACGACCTCGATGCGATCGAGGTCGACAAAGTTGTGAATGATGGCGACCTTGGATCGCTGATCGGCGGGGAGTTTCGCGGCAACGTTGTCTGCTTGATCCTGTGAGAGGACGGTCACCGCATCGGCCCGACGGTACAGGGAACGCTCGTGGCGCCGAGCGAGATCGATCACCCGCTGATTGGAAAGAGCGCCGAGATCGACGGCAACGTCGGGGAAGATGTCCTGGGTGTTGAACACCATTGGCACCCTCCATCGCTTGGCGGCCATCCAGGCTGCGTCACCGAGGAAGATCGGCGGCGACATGCCGAGCACGGCATCCTGGCGCCCTTGGGCCAGAGCGGCGACCGAGGCCAGCGAGGTGAACCCACCAAACCCTGCGGCTCTGGCCGCGATGTTTGTTTTGTTTGTCGGAAACGGCCAGACCCTGACGACTCGCCCCCAGGGCGTTCGTTCAACCCGCATCGGCCGGCCTCGCCAAGCGGGCTCGACATCATGCTCCTTGTACCACGGCAGGGAGGTGACAACGGTGAGTTCGTGGCCCCTGTTGGCCAGGCTCTCGACCAACCTCGTCATCACCTCGCCGGTTGCGGCATGGAGATCGGGACTGAAATGCGGACAGAGAAAGAGGAGACGCATGAGTTCGACTTCGTTCAGACCGCCTGGTTGAGTGCCTCACGATAGCAATCGGCCAGGTCTGTGCCTGCGCGGTTCCACGAGAACTGCTTGGCCCGCTCGATGCCGGCCGCCCTCAGCTCATCGGCCAGGCCGGGCTCGTCGAGCACGCGGGCCACGGCCGCAGCCAACGCAACGGGGTGCCCCGTTGGCACGATCAGGCCCGCCAGCCCACTCAGCTCTGGCAGGGCCGTCGCATCGGTCGTGACCACCGGACAGCCGCGGGCCATTGCCTCCAGCACTGGATTGCCGAATCCCTCGTACTCCGAGGGGAATACCAGCGCGGCCGCCGACCGGTACAAGGCGTCGAGTCTCTCCTCAGACACCCGTCCAAGCATGTGCACCCGATCCTCCAACTTCAGACGATCGATCAGATCGGATATCGCCTCGGCTTCGCGATCCGGTCGCCCCGTGATGACCACCGACATGTCGGGGAATCGATCGCGCAGCCGGTCGAGGGCGACGATGAGGTCGGCATGGCGCTTGTGTCGATAGGTGATCGCCGGAAGGAGCAGGTAGCGGCCGTAACGACGTCGGAGGTCGGCGTCGAGCTCGTTGTCGAGCACACCCGGCTCACATTCTTCGTGCCCGTGACGAACGACGCGGAGTTTTTCGGCCGGGGCATCAAGCAGCGAGCTGATACGTTCTGCGGTGAACTGGCTCGGACAGAGCACGAAACGCGCAGCCCGCACTGAGCGCGGAATCATCGTGGCAAGCCACCGTTTCTTCACGGCCGAGAAATAGTGCGGCATCTCAAGCGGCTGCAAATCGTGGACGGTCAACACCGACACCTGAGAACGCACGAGGGGAATCACGCCCCCGGCGTGATGGATCAGGTCGTCGTTGCGGCTAACGGCGGCCAGCCAGGTGTTTTCGGCCGCCACCCTCACCGCCTTGGCCGAGATCAGGTCTGGACAGACCTCCACCTCGAACCGGGCAGTCAGATCGGGGTGGGCATCGAAGAGTTGCCGCTGGCCGTACAACCGAATCCACAGATCATCACCGCCCATCTGATCGAGGGCACGCAACGTCCGCAGCGTGTACTCCTCCGAGCCACCGACAACGCCGGGAACCAGCCAGAGCAGGTTTACTCCGATCGTCCCCATTAGCACCTGTCCACTGCTTCCCGAAAGAGATCCTTATAACCCTGAGCCGTTGCAGACCACGACATGTGTTGGGCTCGCCGCAGACCGCGTTCTATTCGTTTTTGTATCGTACTGGAATCCCCTCCAAGCACGACGGAAAGACCATCAGCGATCGATTCAGGGTCGCTCGGGTCGACGAGCTCAGCGGCACCCCCTGCTACCTCCTCGGTCGCCGTGCCGACCGAGGTGACTACCGGTGTGCTGTGCGCCATCGCTTCGAGCACAGGGAGCCCAAAGCCCTCTGCCACCGACGGGTAGACAAACGCAGTGGCGCAGCGATACAACGCGCTGAGCTGCATCTCATCGACCATGCCAAGCCGATGCACACGTTCGCCGAGCGGAGCCAGGACATCCTCGCCTTCCAGGGCCCATCCGGGAGGACCGACAACGGCCAACGGCGGTCCGTCGAGCATGGCCATGGCCTCGACCAATCGTTGCAGGTTCTTGCGTGGTTCCAACGTCCCGACCCACAACACAAAGTGCTCGGGAAGCCCGAAGGAATCGCGAATCAGCGGTGCTGCAGGCTCAGGACACAACGGCTTGCTCACCCCCCACCAAACCACACGAACCCGTTCGGCCGGAATGCCATGGCGCACGCAGTCGTCGGCGACAACCTGCGACGGACAGACGATGAGTTCGGCTCGACCAGCGGTGGCAGCGAAGGCCCGAGGAAAGAACGACCGGCCTCGCCGGCTTCCATGCTGCGGGTTGTCCAGGAAGTCGAGGTCATGGACGGTTGCCACCAGCGGTGCCGAGGAAGGGAGCGGGACCATCGACGAAGCCCAGGCAACGTCGACAGGTCCGATGAAGCGAGAGACGTCGGGCCGATCGAAGCGAATCCATGACTCGTAGAGCGCTGGCCTCGGCATCGGAAGATACGAGATCGGGTGGATCGCTTCGGCCAGATCGGCTGTGGCAGCCGCCCGATGGGAACGACGATGCCATGCCGCAAGCGGCCGAGGTGAAACACCGCCGATGCCGACCATGGCGTTCAACGTTTCCCTGGTGGCACGAGCGGTTCCGCCCGGCACACGATGCCAGAGTTGCTCAACCGGAACCGCTACTCGAATAGGCACGGAACCGAGTCTGACACTCGGCCGGACCCTCCCGGTGGAGCCCGCCGCTCGGCGGGCGGCCGAATCAGGAGTTGGTCTCGGCCAAAACCTTCTCGAAGTAGGCTGCGGTGAGGGCCACGCCCTCTTCCAACGGGACCATTGGCTTCCACGAAAGCTTGGTGGTGGCCTGGGTGAGATCCGGACGGCGACGGGTTGGGTCGTCCTTCGGGAGTTCCTCGAAGATCAGCTCGCTTGAGCTGTTCGTCACCCGCAAGACCACCTCGGCCAACTCGACCATGGTGAACTCGACGTCATTGCCGATGTTGATCGGGCCGGTGTGCTCGCCGTCTACCAGTGCCAGCTGGCCCCGGATCTGATCGTCGACGTAGCAGAAGCTACGCGACTGGGATCCGTCGCCGTAGACCGTGATCGGCTCACCCCGAAGCGCCTGGGTGATGAAGTTCGAAACTACCCGTCCGTCCTCGGGGCGCATCCTTGGACCGTAGGTGTTGAAGATCCGCACGATACGGACGTCAATCCCGTGATGGCGGTGATAGGCCATGGTCATGGCCTCGGCGAAACGCTTCGCCTCGTCATAGACACCACGAGGGCCGATCGGATTCACGTTGCCCCAGTAGGTCTCCGGTTGCGGGTGCACGGCTGGGTCGCCATAGACCTCGCTCGTCGAGGCGAGGAAGAACCTGGCCCCTTTGGCCCGAGCCAGCCCAAGACCGTTGTGGGTGCCGAGGCCGCCGACCTTGAGGATCTGGATCGGGATGCGATCGAAGTCGACCGGGGAGGCCGGGGAGGCCAGATGCATGACGTGGGTGACGTCGCCGTCAACGTCGATGTACTCGGAGACGTCGTGCTCAACGAAGGTGAAGCCATCGTTGTCGAGAAGATGCGAGAGGTTACTGAGGCTTCCGGTGACAAGATTGTCCAGGCAGACGACCTCGTCGCCTCGTGCCAAGAGTTCCTCACAGAGATGTGAGCCAAGAAAACCTGCGCCGCCGGTAACAACTACTCGATTCATTTGGCAAAGGCTACGGGCGTCAGCGCCCAACTCCGCGGTACACGAAACCTCGGCGCCGAGGAATCGACGGCTCGAGTAGATTCCGGGCATCGACGATGTTCTTGCCCGTCATGACCTCAGCCAACTTGTCGAAGTCGAGGCCGGTGAACTCGTCCCACTCGGTGAGAATCGTCATGACCGAGGCCCCCTCAGCTGCCGCGTAGGGGTCGGAAACGACCTCGATGTCGAGGTCCGGGTACATCGTCGAAAGACGATTGTCGTGGGCAACAACCGCTGGGTCATAGGCCTTGACCGAGATTCCGGCGGCACGAACACGCTTGAGGATTTCAATCGCCGGAGAATCGCGAAGGTCGTCGGTGCCTGCCTTGAAGGTGAGACCGAAGGCGGCGATATGTGCGTCGGCCATCGACGGGTCTATGGCATCGAGCACCTTTTGGGCTGTACGGTCGAACTGGTCTTCGTTGACCCGAAGGACCTCATCGAGGAAGCGGAAGTCGTAGCCAGCCTCCTTGGCGATGTTTGCAAGGGCCCTCGTGTCCTTGGGGAAGCAGCTGCCACCCCAGCCGGGGCCGGGTCGGAGGAATTCGCGACCGATGCGGGAGTCGTAACCCATGCCGAGCACGACGTCGTTGACGTCGGCGCCGACTGCCTCACACAGAGTGGCGATGGCGTTCACAAACGAAAGCTTCGACGCCAGGAAAGCGTTCGATGCGTACTTGATCGTCTCTGCCGACACCGGATCGGTCACCATGACCGGTGCGGCGATGCGGGAATAGAGGCTGGCCACACGAATGGCAGCCTCGGTGTCTCGAGAGCCGATCACAATCCGATCGGGCTGAAGGAAATCCGAGACCGCAGTGCCTTCCCGGAGGAATTCGGGATTGGAGACGACGGCAACATCGGAACGGCCGAGGACCCGAGAGACGACCCGGGTTGAGCCGACGGGCACGGTTGACTTGTTGACAACGACGCTGTTGTTCGGCAGGACCGATCGGATTTCAGCGGCAGCCTGCTCAAGATAGCTGAGGTCTGCTGCTCCGTCGGCCCCTTGAGGGGTTGGTACGCAGAGATAGTGAAACTCAGCTTCCTTGGAAGCTTCAGCGGCACCAACGACGAACCGGATCTTGCCGGAGCGGATACCTTCATCGACCAGACGGTCGAGGCCCTTCTCGACGATGGGGATCTCGCCTGCCCGGAGTCGAGCAACCTTGTCCTCGTCGATGTCTGCACATATGACATCGTGGCCCAGATGTGAGAAACAGGCTCCTGTAGTCAAACCAACGTAGCCGGTTCCGATGATGGCGATCGTCGCCATGGGTTTCCTCCCGCATTTCGCTCGTGTTCGAGTTCGAGTTCGAGCGCCCCAGCTCGCATTGATACAACTCTGTAATCATAGTCGCGGTCGATAACCAAGAAGAACAGGTGATATTGCTGTAGTCATGGGCCACAACCGGCCAAAACAGGTGCTAACGGATCAGCTTCATCGTTGCCGACGACGGGACTGACAGGAGCCGCTGTACCACTCTGTGCGTTGGACGGGCTTGGTGCAGGTTCGGCGGTAGCCGGCTCTGCCTCTTTCGCTCCAAGGGGCTGGCCCCCGGCGATCCAGCCGGGCCCCGGTTGCCCTTGATCGATTTGCCCGGGCACCGTGCCCTCAGAGAGGTTTTGCAGCGCTCCGAGCGCCACGATTACGTGCCGACCGCTCAAATACGGCACCTCGATCAAGGTCGGCGGTCCGAACCGTTCGATGTCGGCCGGGCCGAGATCAGTGAGGGCGTCATAGGCCAGCTCGGCGGCGGGGGCACCGCCGGGGCCGTGCCGTATCCACAAGCCTGACTCGATCTGTTCGATTCCGCCATCGTCGACCAAGAAGTCGGCGCCGGTCAGCAGATCGGCGACCGGCCGGACCGGCCAGGGAAGGGAAACGGGTCCAACAACCGTTGCCGCCATGCTCTCGTCATACTTGAGCTCAACCCTCACGGTCTCCGGCGAATCGAAGGGCTCACCGTTGAACAAGGCAACCAGGGGTTCGGCAATGTCGTGGTGTGGTATGAGCACCCGATTTGTTCCGACCGTGCCATCGCTGACGGGGTAGGTATAGGTCTGGAGGTCCCCCGGCTCGAAGCTTCGATAGGTCCCACTGAGTTCGACGAGTAGCGACGGGGTCAGTTCCTGATCGATGGCGACGTTCTGCACCCCGGCGTCGATCAGGTTGCCGAGAACCAGTGGGTTGCGAGCGCCGAGATCGATGGCCTTCTGCATGATTCTTTGCAGGAAATCCTGCTGGCGTTGGATTCGACCGAGGTCGCTTGTCGGGTCGGTGACCCAGCGCCCTTCGGCATCCTGAGTTTGGTAATAGCGCGATCGCACGTAGGCCAGTGCCTGTTCGGGGGCGAGAGCGTGACAACCGGGTGTTTCAACGATGAACCCGGTTTGGCTTCGGGGTTCCGGCCGAGCATTGACATTCCAATCCCGAGCCGGTGTCTCGAAGAACACGTCGACCGAGCCAACCGCTTCGACCAAACCCTGGAAACCCGCGAAGTCGACGTTCACGTAGTGGTGGATTGGAAAGCCGAAGTTCTCCTCGATGGTGTCAATGAGGGTGGCAGGTCCGCCGACAAGAAATGCTCGGTTGATGCGGTCCTCGCGCTGAGTGCCTGCGATGGGAACCCACAGGTCGCGGGGAAGCGAAAGCAGGGCAACACTCCCCGCTCGTTCGTCGATGTGGGCCACGATGATCACGTCGCCGAACCTCTCGCCCTGACGGCCGATCTGGATCGGGTCGTCGGGATCGAGTGCAGCCGAGCTGTCGGAGCCGACCAGCAAGATGTTGAGCACCCGGGCGCCCGACTCGACCTCGGCGACTTCGGTCAGTGAACGATCGAGGGCGACTCGGTTGATGGCCGAGGCCTTGTCGTTGGCGTAGTTGAGGAGACCGGCAACGCTGAGGCTGGCCGTAATGAGGGCCATGTTGAATAACAAGACGAACCGTTGACCCCACGTTCGGCGAACGGGTTTCGGTGCTGAACTACCGATAAACGGATTCAACAGGCATGGTCCGGGCTGTGCTCGCCGTCGGTCGTCCGCATCAAGCGTTCCGGCTGTATGGCCAGAAGCGTTCCCGCCCGCACCGCCACGGTGCCAACCTCAGCCGAGAAGTAGTTGCTCACTCCCCGACTCGTTCCCGCAACCAACGGCTCGTCGACCAGGGGGTAACCCAATCCGCTGGTTGTCACCCCTTCGACGTCGCCGTTCATCGGAAGTAGCGAGATCAACTCATCGACCTGGCCCCGCAATTCCCGCCGATCGTGAATCACCGAAACCAGGGCGGTTTCGACTAGTGCGTCGACCCGGACCGAAGCGAAACGATCGTTGGCCAACAACATGAAGTTGGCGAGCAGATGATCGAACCGCCCGCCGCCTATCGCCGCAACAACCACCCGAGCCGGATCACTTTCCAGTGCCTTGGCCAGCGCGATCTCAAGATCCGTCTCGGCCTTTGCCGTCGGGTATTGCTCAACGATCGAACCGTTCGCCCTGGCCCACGCCAAGCCTTCGTCACTCACCGAATCGAAGTCGCCGACCACTACATCGGGCACGCGCCCGAGTGCACGGGCGTGATCTATTCCAGAGTCGGCGGCGATGCACATGGCGGCGGGTGGGAGTGCTCGTTGAACGTGGGGCGATGGAGTCATGCCTCCGGCCAGAATCAGCACGGTTCCAGGCATGAGTTGGCAGCGTAGGCCAACGGGAACCCGAGTTGGTTCACCATGGAGGGGGTTACCCACCGCTTGTGGGATCGGCTTCGTCCGAGCGTCTCGACAGAGGTACTCTGCAGGGGAAACGGCTCACTGCTGTGGCCGCGAACATCGCACACGAACCGGTCCATCTAAACCCCGAGGCCCACCTATGTTGAAGCGCACCCTGTTCGACAGCGACCACGACCTGTTCCGGGATTCGGTCCGCACCTTCATCGACAAAGAGATCGTTCCACACGCCGACGAGTGGGAGACCGCGGGCCTCGTGGACAAGTCGATGTTCATCAAGGCCGGCGGAAGCGGCTTCCTGGCGATGGAGGTACCACAGGAACTGGGCGGCGGCGGCGTCGACGATTTCCGCTTCAACGTGATCATCGACGAAGAGATCCAAAGGGCGGGAGTCATGGCTTCTGGCATGTGCATCACGCTTCATAACGACATCTGCCTCCCCTACTTCACCAAGCTCGCCGATAACGAGCAGAAGGCCCGCTGGCTACCCGGTATTGCGTCCGGCGAGCTGATGACGGCAATCGCCATGACCGAACCGACGACGGGTTCGGACCTCGCAGGAATTCGCACGACGGCGATTCGAGATGGCGGCAGCTACATCCTCAACGGATCAAAGACCTTCATAACCAACGGCATCAACTCCGATCTAGTGATCGTCGCAGCCAAGACCGATCCGACCCAGGCCCATCGGGGTATGAGCCTGATGATTGTCGAGGAGGGCATGGAGGGCTTCAATCGCGGCCGCAACCTCGCCAAGATCGGCATGCATGCCCAGGACACGGCCGAACTCTTCTTCGAAGACGTTCGAGTGCCGGTCGAGAATCTACTCGGCCCGGAGGAGGGACAGGGCTTCTTCCAGCTGGTGCAGAATCTCCCCCGTGAGCGCCTGTCGCTCGCGGTCGGCGCGGTGGCCCACGCCTGGGCCGCCTTTGGTTGGACGGTCGAGTACTGCAAGGACCGCACGGCCTTCGACCAGCCCATCGGCTCGTTCCAGAACTCCAGGTTCACCCTGGCCGAGATGAAAACCGAACTCGACATCGCCCAGGTCTTCATCGACCGTCAGACCGACGCCTATCTGGCAGGCGAGTTGACGGCCGACGACGCCGCCGAAGCCAAATGGTGGTGTAGCGACCTTGAGTGTCGGGTCATGGATCGCTGCCTCCAACTCCATGGCGGTTATGGCTACATGGAGGAGTATCCGATCGCACGAGCGTGGCGCGACGCCAGGGTTCAGCCGATCTACGGCGGGACCAACGAGATCATGAAGGAAATCGTCGGCCGCTCCCTGGGCTTCTAAGCGGCTGCGCCAGGACGGCTGACCTCATGAATAAACGGTACACGTCGCCTATGCAGCGATGCTTTCGTCCCGCGGCCGGCGATAGCGTGCCGCTTCATGGTTGATCGAGACTTTTCCGACCCGGCGATTCAACGCTTTTTGACCGACAAGGACGTCGTTGTCCTGGCCATGCTCACTGCCGCCGGAGGACCGCTGGCAACGCCGATGTGGTTCGCTAACGACGAACAGGCGCTCGCCATGGTCAGCGTCGACGGGCTCGGCAAGATCCAGAACCTTGAGCGCGACCCACGAGTGAGCGTCGTTGCCGAGGGAGGCGAGCGCGGTGCCATTCACGGCGTCGTGCTCAACGGCGAGGTCCGGTTCCTCGATGGGGCGGAGCGTGCCGAATGGGGAAGCCGATTCCGGACCAAATACGCACCAGACATCGAACGTCTCTGGGGCGGACCCGACATCCCCGACAACCGGCGGGTGTTCGTGTTCACACCCCGAGTCGTCTCAGCCTTCGGCCTCTCGTAGCCGACCGAATCGCCAAGGCGCCCCTTAAGGGACCGCCAGCATTTTGGCAACGAGTTCCTTGCCTCTTGCCCGATTCTCGTCGGAGTACAACCGCTGTATGGAGAGATGGGTCCGAGTTGGCGACCCAAGGTAGTGGCGTTCATACAGTTCGTTGCGACTCCCGAGCGTTGACCCAAGATGATCCCAGGCCAGTCGGAAGATTTCGCTGCGCCGCGAAGGCTTCATACCGGCCGCGCCGGGAAGGAACTCCTCACACAGCTCGCCGATGCGACGGTCGGTCAGGACCGCTTGGCTCGGTGTTGCCAGCAGATTGGCACCGCCGATGACCCTCAGTATCTCGTTGACCCGAACCATCCACGTTGGCAACAAAGCCCGGATGGGGTGCATGGCCCGTCCATCGGGGAACACGCCGCCGTCGTCCCAGGTCACTGGATGATCCATTGCCGCCATGAGTGCACTGCGGGTCATCTCGACATAGGTCTGAATCTCGCCGAGAAGATCGGTCGTCTTTTCGGATCGATCGTTGACGGCCTCGGCCATGCACTCGGCCAGGCCGTAGAGGAACTCCAGTTTCGTGAGCGCTCGAACGGTCGTCTGCTGCATGACGTTCGGCCACCACGGTCCGGCGTGCATCACCGAGTTGTAGACCTCGAGGTCGCCGTCGATGAACACGTTCTCCTTCGGGACCTCCACATCATCGAAGATGCAGTAGGCATCCTGTTCGTCGAACCGGCTGGAGATCGGGGCGTCGCCCGGAGCGCAGATTCGAGTGCCGCTGTCCCGGCACAGAAAGACCAGGCCGGGGGCGTCCATGGCAATGGTGAACGAAAGGGCGAACGAATCGGACACGCCCTCAGGAATGGGCGACCCGGGGTAGACGGTCTGCTCGTCGGCGAAGGGTGCCAGGGTTGCCAACATCCTCGCCCCTCGGACCACTATCGAGTCCGGCGTTTCCCCGACCTTGTGAAGGGGAACGGAGCTGTCGAGAAGCTTGTCGGTCTCCTTGTCGATTGTGGGATGGACGATGGTGTGCGTGAGCGAGAGGTCGCTGGCACGGAGTCGCCGCTGGAACGCGACGAGGTTCTCACAACCGACAGCGTTGCTTTCGCCATTACCGATCCAGCGGGTCCGGTCAGAGGCGAAACCGGCGAAGGTGACGTTCATGTAGTCGGGAGTTCGACCCATCATGCCGATCGACAACTCCGCGGCCAGCAAAAGAGCAACGTGGCGCCGCTCCAGATCTTCGCTCGACCGGGGCAGCAGGTGACTGAGGGCCATGTCTTCGCCGGTGTCCGGATCGACGGTGATCATCTCGTCCGCCCGCTGATGATGCAGGTCGTAGTAGGCGGCTATCGATGAGGCAGACGGCCCAAGCAAAGGATGATCCACGACCGACTCAACCGACTCCTCCCCGAGCCAGATCTCACGGCTGGTCGCCTTCAAACCGTCGAGGTACTCCTGGCCAGTGCGTACCGTCATATAGATCCTTTGTGCAAGAGTTCGTAACAGCGACCCTTGCAAGACGGGCCTCCATCCGTCAAGGACGGCGCTGGGTTCGGCCACCCGCTCGCCGGTCCCGGATAACGGTGTATCAGGCTCCGCGGTCAGGACTCCTACTTCTCGTGGGAGAGGCGAGGCTGGCGAAACCAGCCCGCCCGCTTCCCAGCTCGTCGTGATGGTCACGACAATCGCCAAGAGAGTGAGTCCACCAATGCCGTCTTTTCCTTTGCCTCGCCCCTTCACGCGGAGAAGGCAGTCACGTCTAGCCGTGACGTTGATTTGCGCGCTGACGATCCTGACCGGCGCCTGCTCGCTCGTCGCGGGGAGCGATGAGAGTAGTTCGGCCGACATCGGCGCTTCCGACGGCGAGCAGGCCGCGCCTGCCGAGCAGGCTGGTCCCGAAGCCGAAGCCGAAGCCGAGGTCGAGGTCGACTGTGACGGCCTGTTCATCCATCGCCAGGTCTACGTTCAGATTTCCGGTCTCATGGGCGTAGCCGAGGATCCGGAACCTCTGTCGATTCTCAGTTCGAGTGACTTCGACGCCGCCGAGGCCGCCGTCGAGGCCTTCCGGCCCTACCAGGACGTTGAGCCCGAGGTCTTCGGCCCCCTGCGCGAGGGTTTGGACAACATGACCGCCGATCTACCGCCGGCCCGCGACGGCACCTTCAGCGGAGCGAGTGGAAGCTACAAGTCGGTCAGCATCATTCCTGTACTTGAGGCTCTCGGCTGTTGAATCCCAGCCGGAGCGACCCGCGACTAGCCTCAGCTGCGTGATCTCCCTGCTCGGTGTTCCACTGGACGCGAACTCGTCACATCTGTTCGGTCCAGCGGCCGGGCCGGGCGAGATCCGCGATGCCCTTCACTCCGGCTCGCACAACGGCTCCTCGGAGGCCTCGATCGAGGTCCTGGATCAGCTCGACGACGTCGGCGACGTGTCGGTTGCCAACGAGCCAGGTTCGACCACCGACGCCGATCTCATCACGATGTTCGTGGCGAGGCAGCTCGAAGCCGAGCGACAAGTGATCACCTTGGGCGGCGACCACTCGATCACTTATCCCATCCTCCGTGCGTTCCGAGACCGCCACAACGACCTGACGGTTGTGCACATCGATGCCCACCCTGACCTCTACGACGATCTCGACGGCAACCCGTTGAGCCATGCGTCTCCTTTCGCCAGAGCACTGGAAGCGAACTGCATGACGAAGTTGGTCCAACTCGGCATACGGGCCGCAAACCCCCACCAGCGAGAGCAGGCCGAGCGTTGGGGCGTGACAATGATCTCGCCGCGGCGATTCGACAATTTCGATCCAACGACGCTGGCCGGGCCGCTCTATCTCAGCATCGACCTCGACGGCCTCGACCCGTCCGTTGCTCCCGGGGTCTCCCATCACGAGCCTGGTGGACTGACGATGCGCGAGGTTCTCGACGTGATCGACGCCCTCCCCGGCCCTTTGGTCGGGGCCGATGTCGTCGAGCTCAATCCCGAGCGTGACGTGGTCGACATGACGGCGATGGTTGCCGCAAAGCTGGTGAAGGAGATCGCGGCAGCGATGCTGAGCTGATCCGTTCACAACTTCTTAAGCGAGGTGCAGGACGTGATGGCCGCCGTCGCTGGTTTGAACTCGACATGGCACTAGACAAATCTTTCAATCCGCGAGGGAACAGGTTCACATGACTACGTCCGCTAATTCAGGAAATGGCTTCAACGGGCGGTTAGGCCTCTTGGCGGCGCTTGCCGTTGTGGTGGTGGCGTTCCTGGCCTGGCTCGCCTTCGGCTTCTTCGGTATTCAGGCCGCCTTCACCGACAGCGAGGTCTCCGAGACCGGCCCGGTCTTCGGCTCAGAGGCCGAAGCGGAAATTCTTGACTCCGCGGAGTTCCAGGAAGCGATGGAAGCGGCCAAGGCCGATGCCACCACCTCGGCCGACGACATGCCCGGCGAAGTTGCGACGCTTGCGACCGGCGACTTCACCGGCAACTCCCGCTACGAGATCACGGGTGACGCCCTCGTCCTCAACGACGGTTCCGAGCAGCGTTTCCTACGCTTCGAGAACTTCGAATCGTCCAATGGTCCCGACCTGAAGGTCTACCTCCGAGCCGCAGACGGAGACTTCGTCAGCCTTGGCGATCTCAAGGGCAACATCGGAGATCAGAACTACGAGATCCCAGCCAACGTAGACCTCGACACCTTCGCCACCGTCGAGATCTGGTGTGAGCGCTTCGGTGTCGGCTTCGGCCAGGCCGAATTGGTCTGACCCGAGGCATGGCACACGACGAAGCGACAGCAGACAAGATCCGTGGCCTTCTGGCCGGGCGGGCCGACGTCGTCGAGAAGCCGATAATGGGCGGTGGTCTCGGGTTCATGGTCGACGGCAATCTCTGCTGCGGCTTGAGTTCACGAGGGCTGACCGTGCGGGTTGGCCCCGACCGGCGGGACGAAGCATTGGCCATGCCGAACGTGAAGCCTCTCAGGCTCGGCAAGCGCGAACCGGGCGCATTCGTTGTCGTCGAGGCCATCGGATACCAAACAGATGAGCAGCTGGCCGGATGGATCGACTGGGGTCTTTGCTTCATCGACACCCTCGCCTAGCTCGAAGGCAGCTTTGACCGGGCGCCGGGAAGTTGCCGTAGTGTTCAGCGGTGGAACGCCGGCTTGGCAATTCGCCTACATCTCCGGTTCGCCAGCTCATGGCCGACCAGAACTTCCGCCGTTTCTGGATAGCCCAAGTTCTCTATACCGCGGTTAACGGCAGTCTGCGATTCACCTTCATCTGGCTGGTGGTGACCCTCACCAACTGGCCTTCGGCCGAGGGGCTGGTTGCGATCGCCCTCGGCGTTCCCGCCATGTTGTTCTCGGTTCCCGCCGGGGCATGGTCAGACCGGGTTGACCGCAAGCGGCTGTTCGTTACCTGGACGTCGATTCTTGTGGCTGGCTTGGCCGTCTTCACCACCATCATCGCCAGTGGAGCGGCAACGCCGCTTCTCACCGGCGTTGCCGCTCTGGTGATAGGGTCCGCGGCCAGCATCAACATGCCGAACATCCAGGCCATCGTTCCGCTGCTCGTGCCCGAGGATCGGCTCATGAACGCCGTTGCGCTACAGAACGGCGGCGGCCAGGCCGCAAACTTCGCCGGACTGGCATTCGGCGGCCTCGCCATCGAACTGCTCGGCGACGCCGGAGGATTCGCGCTGCTGACGGTGGTCGGCCTCGGTGCATTGTTGCTCATGACCCGGGTCATCATCCCCGCCGACGCGGCCAATGGAGCGAAGACCAACGAGCCCATGCTGGCCTCGATCGTTGCCGGTGCCCGGTTCGGGTTCGGGCACGACCCCCTGCGAACCCTGCTGTTGCTCTCGCTTCTGCTCGGTGGTTCGTTCAGCGTGATGCAGGTTTCGATGCCGCGAGTGGTCGACGAAATCTACGGTCGTGGGGCCACGTCGGCGGGCATCGTTCTCGGAGCGTTCGGGATCGGCATGCTGGCCAGCTCGGCTGCGGTGGCTGGACGCAAAACGATGAGGCACGGCATCAACGTCGCCCGCTACATCGGTGTCGGGCTCGGCCTCGGCCAGCTATTGCTAAGCCTGGCTCCAAACTTCTGGATGGCCATCGCCGTGATGGTGGCATGGGGCCTCAACGCAGGTGTCGCCATGGCCAGCCATCGCACGCTCGTCCAGACGAACACCCCAGCGGAGATGATGGGCCGGGTCATGGGCCTGATGATGCTTGGCTTCGTCGGAGCCCTTCCGATCGGCGCTCTGATTTCCAGCGTCCTGGCTCCGCTGCTCGGGCCGGTTATGACCATGCGCTGGGTTGGCCTCCTCACCATCCTCATCGGCATCGGGTTGACCTGGAGACCCTCGATCTATCGACTTCGGTGACGCTGCCGACCCATCGGCCCGAACGGCTCCTCAACCGATCGTTGTCTCCTCGAAACAGAACCCCTCTACTGTGTCGACAATGATCGCCACCACCGAGCGGCCTTCCGGGGATCACCCGACAACCCCCACAAGCCCCCGAATCATCGGGATTGATCTCGCTCGGGCCATGGCCATGGGCGGCATGCTGCTCGTTCACTACATCTGGCCGGACGGAAGCGGCAGCCCCATCGATCTGCTGGCCACCGCCATGTCGGGGCGGGCCATGCCACTGTTCATGATGCTCGGCGGCGTTGGCGTGATCCTGTCGACCAAGCGCTCACCCCATCCCGACCGCACGCTACTTGTGCGGGCGGCCATCCTCTTTGTGTTCGGTCTCGTCGTCAACGTCGGAAGCGAGTGGGTGGCCGTTGTACTTCAGTCCTACGGGCTCGTGTTCGCCCTCTCTCCCCTACTCCGGCGTGTTCCCGAACGTTTGATGATCCCGCTTTCGCTGAGCGTCGCCGCCTTCGGGGCGTGGACCTACCAGGTCTTTGGCGGCAGCATCGCACGATCGACTTCGATCAGCGACTTTGCCGAGCCGGTGAACCTGGTGCGATCCCTTGTGGTCGACGGCTTCTACCCGTTGTTCCCCGTTGCCTCCTTCTTCATCGCCGGCATGGCGATCGGTCGCCTCGACCTCCGCTCTCCCCGGGTGGCCCGGAGGCTGGCGACTAGTGGCCTTGTTCTGGGGCTCGCACCGGTTGCGATTGCGGTCGCCCTGCGAGCAGGCTTCGATTTTGCCGAATCGACCGCGGCGTTTGCCGAGGGTGGATTTGGCCTTGATCGCTTCTCCTGGGAACGGCTGCTTATCAAGGAGGGCCACAGCCAGATGCCGACGTGGGTCTTCAGCGCGATGGGGACCTCGATGCTCGTCATCGGTCTGTCGTTGCTTGGTGCGCAACGGGCCGGAGCCGCCGTCGCCCCCTTTGTTTCCCTTGGGCGGCTGGCACTCACCTTTTATGTCTTCCAGGTGTTGTTGACCAACGTCGTGACCAACCCGAGCGAAACGTCGTTCACCGCCGAAGTGGTGACGGTCTGCATTATCTACTTCGGTTCTATGGTCTTTGCCCATCTGTGGACCAGGTGGTTCCGTTTCGGCCCGTTGGAGGCGCTGCTTCGGGTCGAATCGATCGGCGAGACGTTCAGGACTCGGGCGAATTGATCGACGACTTACCTCGGCGAACAGCCCGCAATCACATGGGTCGCTCGCCTGTCGGCTCGGCTCCTGAGTGGCCGGCGACGCCAATCGGTGCTGTGTTCTAGCGATGGACGACCACCCGACCGGGCCTCTCCAAGGCCTACGCATCCTCGACGTGACCCATGCCGCAGCAGGTCCCTACGCCACCATGTTGCTAGCCGACTTCGGCGCCGAGGTCATCAAGGTTGAGCCACCGGGAGGTGAATTCACCCGACACAGTCGACCGCGCCTCGACGACGGTTCGGGCCCATACGGCGGTCGCTTCGCAGCCCGGAACCGCAACAAGCTGAGCATCGCCCTCGATCTTGGCAACGAAGAGGACCGTGCCCGATTTCTCGAACTGGTCGACGGCGCCGATGGACTGATCGAGAACATGCGAGCCGGTGTACTCGACCGACTCGGGGTTGGCTGGGAGGTCCTTCACGAACGGAACCCTCGCCTGGTCTACGCCGCCATCCGCGGTTTCGGAGATCCCCGGACCGGCAAGAGTCCATACGCCGAGTGGCCTGCCTTCGACATCATCGCCCAGGCGATGGGAGGTCTCGTCTCCATGACCGGGCCGGATGCCGACAAACCGATGCGAGCCGGCCCCCTCGTCGGCGACATCTTTCCCGCAACGATGGCCGCTCTCGGCCTCGTGTCGGCCATCCTCCACGCCCGCGAAACCGGACAGGGACAATTCCTCGACGTTGCCATGGTCGACGCGGTGATGGCGCTGTGCACCACAGCTCAGACGATGTGGGACTATGAGGCCAAGCCCTACGAGCCGGCCGGCAACTCAAGCGCTGATGTCGTTCCGTTCGATATCTACGAAACAGCCGACGGTCACTGCGCGGTGGCGGCCCCGATCGATGCCCAGTGGGCAACCCTGTGTCGGATCATGGAGAGGCCTGACCTCATCGACGACGAACGACTGGGTACCACGCTCGATCGGGCCGAGCACCGGAATCTGATCGACCCCGTGATCAGCGGTTGGGTCCGAGCCCGCACGACCGGCGAGGTGAT
Organism: Phascolosoma agassizii; assembly: GCA_035593235.1. Lineage (NCBI taxonomy): Eukaryota > Metazoa > Annelida > Sipuncula > Phascolosomatiformes > Phascolosomatidae > Phascolosoma > Phascolosoma agassizii. The sequence continues at coordinate 466,918 of JAVJHY011057995.1, read as the reverse complement.
CGAGGCCCTTGGCGGACGGGTCCCCGTCGGCCCGGTGATGGGGCCACCGCAGTGGGCCGACGATCCCCACGTGGCCAAGCGGAACATGCTGGTCGAGGTCGAACATCCTCACCATCGGCCGACGTTTGAGATCGCCAATCCGGTGAAGTTCAGCCTGACACCGGCCAACGTCTACCGACCGCCACCGGTACTCGACCAGGACCGGGAGCAGCTGAGGTGAGGCAGGGGCCGGAGGGTCCGACCTCAGGCTTGGGGAACAAAGTCGGCGTGTCCCTGCTCGGTGAGGGTCGAACGAAGAAGGTCGGCAACCGCATCGAGTTCGGCCGCGTCGACCGAGGGGTCGGCGTTCCTGAAGTCGAAGTCGCCCATGTCGTCGGTTGGCATCACATGGACGTGGGTGTGTGGCACCTCATAGCCGGCGATGAGCAAACCGATTCGTTGGCATGGAAAGGCCTCACGTTGGGCCAGACCCAGGTGGCGGGCAACCGACATCAGGTGGGTGGCTGCATCCGGATCGAGATCCACCCACTGGTCGACCTCGGCCTTTGGTATGACCAGGCAATGCCCGCGATGAAGGGGCCGAATGTCGACCATGGCCACGCAGACGTCGTCGTCCCAAACGAGACGACCCGGGATCTCACCAGCAATGATTCGGGAAAAGATCGAAGCCATGGCCAAGAGGGTAGGCCGTTGGCTCGACCGACGGCCGTTCAAACGGGCATGCTTTGCCCATGGTCAACCCCATCCAGGAAACATCCGATGATGCCACCCTTTACCAGGTGGCCGGAGGCGTGGCGACGATCACCCTCAACCGACCAGAGCGGAAGAACTCGTTGTCGACCGAGCTTGTCAACTCGTTGGGCGATCATCTGCAACAGGCGATGAACGACGAGGGGGTCCGAGCCGTCGTTCTGACCAACGTCGGCAACACCTTCTGCGCCGGTGCAGATCTCAAGTCCGAAACCCCCGGTGTCGCCCCGACCAAAGTTCGCCACACTTTCGTCGAGGTATTCGACATGATTCTCGACGGTCCGAAGCCCGTGTTGGGTCGGATCGATGGCCATGCCACCGGGGGCGGCGTTGGACTGGTGGCCGTCTGTGACATTTCGGTCATGCGGGACGATGCCAAGATCGGCTTCACCGAAGCCCGTATCGGTGTTGCCCCGGCCGTGATCTCCGTGGTTTGCCTGCCAAAAATGAATCGGGCCGACGCCAGCGAGCTCTTCCTGACAGGCGAACGCATAACGCCAACCCGGGCAGCCGAGGCGGGACTGATCAACAAGGCCGCCCCGCCGAACGACCTTGATGAGGCGCTGAACAGCTACTTGTCGATGGTGGTCCGATGTGGCCCGCTCGCCCTAGCGGCCTGCAAGGAGCTGATCACCAGGGTGCCGGACATGGACCGCAACGAGGCCTTCGAGTGGACAGCCGCGCGCTCGCGCCGACTGTTCGAGTCGGACGAAGCGGCAGAGGGCATCTCCGCCTTCCGAGACCGTCGCGACGCCTCGTGGGTGCCGAGCGCTTAGTTCACCCGACTCTTTCGCGATCGGGGCGACAGGGATCTCGTCAGTCTAGATCGGGATAGATCGAGGGCGGCGGTCCGGGAACACCCGGGCCGTCACACACCCAGCAACCCGAATCAGCGGCACCGGTCCATGCCACCTCACAGCTGACACAGCTCATCCGAAGACCCACTCGCCGGTAGCGAGGAACAATGCCGGCCGTCGATGCACGAAATCCGTGGTTGCTCACCCCATAGGTATCGGCGAAGAGCGCCCCGACCTAAACGGTTGGCAAAGACCACCAGGCCACGATTGCCGGGGCTCTAGACCCGGTAGGCGGTATGGGCAACGGTGGCCATGTTGACTGTCACTTCGCCACCCATCTCCTTGACCAAGGCGGCCAAGGCCGCCATCAGTTCGGAGCGTTGTTCGACCGGAAGCAAACGATGCTCCGAACTCGAACAGAGCCACCCGATGAGGCTTGGAGCGTCGAGACGCCGACGCCACAGATGTTCCCGCTTGGCCCATGACCGAAAGCGCTTGGTGGCAGAGAACGGTTCCTGGACAGGACTAAAATTGATGGCCTTGGTTCCAGGCCAGATGTGGGGGATATCGGGGGCGAGGTTGCTGTACAGCTGCCCGACCGCCTCACCAAGCATGCCCTGACGGTCCTGGGGGTGGTGCCACAACAGGGCGAGGCGGCCATGGGGAACCAAGGCGTCTGCCACGATGTCGTAGCCAACACTGGTGTCGACCCAATGCCATGCCTGGGCCGCTATGACAAGGTCGTAGCCCGAGGGAGGTAAGTTGACGTCTTCGAGCCGCCGTTGGTCGAGGCGGGACAGGCCAAACCCGCAGTTCATCTCGAGGACGGCCGCCATTCGGCCGTCGGGCTCCAAGGCATGCACCCGCTTCCCGAGCGCAACCAGAGCCCTCGTCGCCTTGCCGGTACCAGCCCCGATCTCCAACACCGGGCCAGCGCCCGTCTCGGCAACGATCGCTTCCATCAGCTCGCGGGGATAGCCAGGTCGGAACCGCTCGTAGAGAGACGGATCCTCTCCGAAGATCTGCGATTGTTCACGTGAATACGGCTCGATCACCGGCGCTCCAACCGATCGGCTGACCCCGTTTGATGCAACTTGCCCGCTCACCGGAGCCAACGGTAGACCGATCGGGAGCGAGTTCACCCGCGCCAACCTCAAGAACCGGTTGCCGGCCCACCGATAACCGTCCGGATAGCGGGCCGAAAGCCGTTCAACCTTTTCTCAACATCGGCCGGACAAGATGGTATTTGTAGAAGTCAGGTGGCCGCGTTGGAGGGAACGCAGCCCCCTGGCTTTTATTCTTTTTCTCGGCCATCGCCGGGAGCCTCAGCGAGAGATGACCCGCTCGGTCACGTCGAGCAGCCAGGTCATCGAGAGTTGCTCGGCCATGCGAGCCGCTTCAACCAGCTGGAGGCCGGAATCACGGCTTCTCCCCTTGGCCGCCGCCAACTCCGCCTTGGCCAAGATCGTCCGCAGTACATAGGGTCGGGCTCCTACGGCCAAATGGTGGCGTTCGGCGTCGCTGAGATGGGTTGCCGCCTCATCGAAGCGACCGATCAACGTTGCCAGTCGCCCCAGATAGAGCGACGTGCTTCCGTAGACGACAAGCCCGTTGACAACGCTGACTACCCGATCACCTGCTCCCTTCAAGGCATCGTAGAGGATGGTGGCCCGTTGCTCGTCGCCAAGAGCCACCAACGTTGCGCTGTAGAAGGCGGGGATCATGAACTGGAGAATGGACTCGCCACCTGTAAGGAGCGAATCATCGCCGTACTCGGCCAGGATCTCGCGTGCTTCGCCGTGTTTGGCCTGTTCGGCCATCACCATCGCCAGCGCAACCCCATAAGCCGGCCCCGGGTAGCCAGAGAGCTTCCACTGCAGCATCGCCTCGACATCGGCCAGGTTGCCGCGTTCGCGTTCGAGCCCCGCGTACTGGATGCCGAAAAGAGCGAGAGCAGCAGATCCCACACGTTCATAGCGGGCCATGGCCTCGCCAAGGGCGGCATCGGCCGCTTCGAGATCGCCTTGATAGAGGTCGAGCGATATCGACATCGACTCTGCCATCATCGCCATCGTCGGATCGTCGAGGTTCCGAACCTCACTGCGGCCCTCCGCAGCGAGGTTCCTGGCTGCGACCATGTCGTCTTCGTCGAGAGCGATCACCATGAGGTCGCGTTTGGCTGCGATCTCGGTGTTGATGATCCCGCCGCCCTGGGCTGCCCGCAGGGTCTGCTCGGCAAGATCTCTGCGTTCGGACCGTGACAGCGTTCGATGCAGGGTGCCGAGCTGATAGTGGATGGCGGCGGCAAGCAGGCGGCGGTTTCCTGTCGCCCTGGCTTCCTCAACCGCCTCGGCCATCACCTTCGTCGAGCGTGGAACGTCGTCGTACTTGCCGAACATCTGGGCCCCGTAGGCGAGAAGCACCATCGAGCGGAGCCCGCCGGACGGCAACTTCTCCAGGCAGTCCGACAGCATGTCGAGCGCGGGGCCCGGTGGATTCCAGTAGCCGAGCCACTGCAAACCATGGCGGTCCTCTTCGATCCCCTGGCCGCTGTAGACGAATGCAGCCTGGACCATCAGGTTGACGTCTCCAGCCCGCTTGGCCAGCCTGAACGCCTCTTGGGCGCTGCTGTGGGTCTGGGCGAAGTGTTCGAGATACTTGGCCTGCTGGGCCAGCTCCACAAGCAACTCGGCTCTGAGCAGATCGTCATCGGATCGATCAAGCGCGGTCAAGCCCCGCTCGATGAGATCGATGGCACCCCGATGATCATGCAATCGGGCGCTCGTCCTGGCAGCGTGGAGGGCCGAGGTAGCGGCCACCACCGGCTCGCCGACAGCGACGCCGCGGAGGTAGTGGTTGGCAAGCTGCACAGCCGGGGCCTGTTTGCGCTGGAGCACATCGGCTATGCGGGTATGAAGGCGTGCCCTTCGGCTGCTCGACATCTGCACAAGCAGGCTCTCGGCGATGACGGAGTGGCTGAAGGTGAACTGTGAAATCGAACCCGGATCCTCGATGAGGATTCTGGCCTGGAGCAGGACCTCCAGGCAGTCGAGCAGCTCGTCCTCATCGAAGCCGGACAGCTCGCGCAACAACTCCTCGCTAAACCCGCCCGGGCACAGGGCAGCAAAATTCAGCAGCTCCCGGCTGGCTGGGGAAAGGGCACGGAGGCGGGCCATGATGGCGTCCTGCACAGTAGCGGTTGGGGTGGACGGCACGGTGTCCGGGGTGGCTCTTAGCAACTCGGTGATGAACAGCGGATTGCCGCCGGTACGTCGCTGCAGATCCTCCACTTCGTATCGTTCGGCTTCCAACCCGCCGAGTCTGGCCCACAAATCACCAACGCTTACCGGACCGAGGCCGGTCAGCTCGATGCGGGCGGCACCGGCATGGGCACCAAGCTCGGCCAGGGACGACCCGAGTTCGTCGTCAACGATCTCGGTGTCGCGCCATCCGGCGACCGCGGCAATCGGTGCTCCCCGAACTCTGGACAGCACGAAGGAGACCAAGCGGACCGACGCAGCGTCAGCCCAGTGGAGATCATCCAGGCACAGCAACAACGGCTGCCGTTCGGCAAAGCGACGAAGAACCCGGGCGATGGTGTCGTGAAGTGCCTGCGGGTGGCGGGATTCTCTGACCTTGATCCCGAGTCGGCTCGGGATTTCCGGCAGGAGGTCGCCAAGCTCGCCGGCTCGACTGCCGACCAATTGGTCGAGGGCATCGTCGTCGACCATCTCGATCAGGTCGATCAAAAGACCGCGCCAAGGACCTAGAGGTATCGCACCCGCTCCCTGTAGACCCTGACCCCAGAGTGCGGTGACCCCGGCCGCCTTGGCGTGCTGGCCCAGATGATCGATGAGATGGCTCTTGCCGATCCCCGGCTCGCCGGTGATCGCGGCCAGACCGCCGGCAGGCGGTAGTAGAACCGACCGAGCCAGTTCCACCTCGTCGGATCTTCCGATCGGGGCATCGAGACCATCGAGCGGAGGCGGCTCGGGATGCCCGAGCGGAGCTGCCGCTCGGGGGCGCCAGTCCAAACCGGGATCGTTGTTGAGAATACGTTGCTCAAGCTCGACCAGCGTTGAGGACGGGTTTAGGCCGGTTGCCTCCAATGCGAAACGTTGCCCGGCCTGATAGACCTCAAGTGCGTCGGCAGAACGTCCAGCCCTGAACAACGCAACCATCAGCTGCGCTCTCGGCCTCTCCCGCCGAGGGTCGGCTTCGACCTGATGACCGAGGTCGGGGATTACCTTGTGGTGTAGACCGAGTTCGAGCATGGCATCGGTCCGCAACGCAGCCGCCTCGTGACGGAGCTCGACCAATCGATCCACCTCGCCGGCGAAATTCCTCAAGGGGCTTTCGCTCAGATCCAGCGATCGCCACAGCGAGAGCGCATCGTCCACAATCTCCACCGTCTTCGAGTGGCGATTGTCCCTGACGAGCCGGGCCGCGTCGTCGATCTTGTCCTGGAACTGGAAGATGTCGACCGACGAAGGGTCAACCTCCAAGGCGTAGCCCGGTGATCGTGTGACGAGGAGCCGCGCCCGGTTTCCAGCTCCTCGATCTGGCTCAAGCGTTCGACGGAGGTGGGATATGTAGGACCGAACCGTTACATAGGGTTTGGCCGGCGGCAGGCCACTCCAAACCAGTTCGACCAGACGATCGGTTGAAACAACCATGGACCGGGCGATGAGGAGCGCGCACAAGACTGTTTGCTGCTTGGCGCCCCCGACGTCGAGCTCTACTTGGTTGTGCTCGGCCTTAAGGGGACCGAGGATCGAAAATTTCAGCATCGAAGCCTTCCGCCACGAGAAGGCAGATTACTTGCATCCCCACAGGCGTGACAGATTCCTTCTGTTCATTGGCACAATCCGCCTCCTCGACGACGTTATGAACCGTCGTCCACCCCGGCCTGGCCGAAGGTCGCCATCTCGTTCGGGATCCGCCCGGCGGCCCGGAGGAGCGGGTAGGCAAGGGCGGCGCCGGTGCCCTCGCCCAATCGCAGATCCAGCTCGAGGAGCGGCTGCAGGCCAAGGTGGTCGAGGGCCGCTCCAGCTGCGGGTTCGACGGAGCGGTGGCCGGCAAAGAGGTAGTCGACCGCATCAGGAGCCAGCCCGGCGGCAACAACGGCTCCGGCCAGGGTGATCACCCCGTCGAGGACCACCGGCACCCGCCCGGCGGCCCCACCAAGGCACAGACCGGCGATGGCGGCTATCTCCAAGCCCCCAACCTCGACGAGGACCGACAGGGCATCGAGCGAATCAAAGTTGGCCCGGTGCAACGCCTCGGCTATCACCTGCACCTTAAGAGCCAGCGTTGCGTCGTCGATGCCGGTCCCCCGTCCGGTGATGACCCCCGGATCGCTACCGGTCACCGCGGCGATGACAGCAGTCGATGCGGTGGTGTTTGCGATTCCCATGTCGCCGGTTAGCAGGCATCGAGATCCACCGGCAATGAGCTCACTGGCCACGTCGGCGCCGAGCATCAACGCTTGTTCAGCCTCAATTCGAGACATCGCCGGTTCCCGACGAATATTGCCGGCACCAGGGCGAACCGGGGTGTTTCGCAGCAGGTGGTGATCGTCGAGTGCTGTCGCAACCCCGGCGTTGACGACCAGTACTTCAATGCCGTTGGCTGCAGCGATCACATTGATGGCCGCACCTCCACCACAGAAGTTCTGGACCATCTGGGCCGTGACCTCCTGGGGCCAGCGGCTCACCCCTTCGGTGTGGACACCATGGTCGCCAGCAAACACCACAACCGTTGCCGGTTCCGGAGCTGCAGGCACCGGCGTTCCGGCGATGGCGGCCAATCGGTTCCCGATTTCCTCCACCTGCCCCAGAGAGAGCGGGGGCTTGGTCAACCCGAGTTGATTGGCCGCGGCCTCCTGAGCTGCGGTTTCGTCGGCTCCCTCGATCGAGGCCACAAGTTCGTCGACGAGCGGACGCGCCGAGTCCTTCGATGATGCTGGCATCCGGGCACCCTAGATGCCGACCGTTACCATTCGCCCGATGTTGGAACCCAATGGCAGGACGATCATGATTTCCGGTGCGGCACGAGGCATCGGTCTCGCAATCGCCAAGCGACTACATAGCGAGGGTTTTACGCTGAGCCTGGGTGCCCGCAACGTCGACCGTCTCCGAGCCGCAACGTCGGATTGGTCGGGCCCTGAGATAACGAACCATCACTTCGACGCGCTGGAACCTGCCAGCCAGCAGAGGTGGGTCGACGAATGTATTGGCGTCCACGGCCGCCTCGATGGTCTGGTCAACAACGCCGGGGTGATCCTCCCGTTCTCCCTCACCGAGTTCGAAGCCGAAGGCCTCGACGGCATGTGGGAGGTCAACGTGAAGACCCCGGCCCGGCTCGCCTCGATGGCCTATCCCCACCTCAAGTCGTCGCCAAACGGTCGGCTGGTCAACATTGCATCGATGTCCGGCAAACGGGTCCGGGGAGGTTTCGAGCCTGGGTACGCCATGACGAAGCACGCGGTCATGGCCCTCACCAACGCCACCCGCCAGCAATGGTGGGAAGACGGCATCAGGGCCACGGCCATCTGCCCTAGCTGGGTCGAGACCGACATGATCGCCGAGGCCGATTACGGCGAGGAGCCCGTCATCGCTCCCGACGACATCGCAGCGCTCGTCAGCCTTGCGCTCGGGCTACCAAACCACGCCTCGGTGGCCGAGCTGGCTATCAACTGCCGACGCGAAGACACCTGCTAGGAGCGGGTTACTCGTCGATGCCGAGGAGCGGTTTGGCGGTGGAAACCAGAAGCGGCAGCCTTTCGGCGATGGTTTCCATCCGCTCGTCGGTGCTGTCGCCAACTTTCCACCGATGGTGGAGCTGCTGGACGACGACGGCCGTCTTCCACTGGGCGAACGCCTCGTACCAGGGAACAACCGAGACATCGATCCCGGTCCGTTCGCCGTAACGGGCACTGATCTCGGCTCTGGTCGGCAGACCCATGAGCGCCATACCATCGTGGGAGGCCCGCCTGACATCCTCGCCATCGCCGGGGTCTGGCCAGTAGTTGAGCAGCGTGCCGAGATCGGCCAACGGATCGCCGAGCGTCGTCATGTCCCAATCGAAGAATGCCACCAACCGATCGGGGTCGGCCGGGTCGAACATGGCGTTGTCGAGCTTCAGATCGTTGTGGACGAACGAAACCCGCTGAGCGTCGGGCGTCGTCGCTTCGAGCTTGGCATGGATCCCGGTCATGGCTTCGTCCCACTCGGGATCGGCAACCAAATCCCACCGCTTCTTCCAACCACCGACCTGTCGGGCCATGAATCCGTCTGGCCGCCCAAGATCGTCGAGGCCGCAGGCCTCAGGATCGAGCAGATGGAACTCCGCCATGGCATCGACCAGGGCCAATCCCATCCTCCGACCAACGTTGGCGTGGTTGCGCATCGACGGCGGTATGACCCCACGGATCACTTCGCCACGCCTGCGTTCCATCACAAAGAAGTCGGCCCCGGCGATCGAGTGATCGTCGGAGAAGAGGTAGGCCCGGGGGGCCTTGTCGAAGTGCTGCCAGAGGCGGGACAACACCTTGTGTTCACGCTTCATGTCGTGGGCGCCGGGAGCGAGCGTGCCGAACGGCGGCCGACGCAGGACCAGTTCCCGATCACCGAAGGCGATCAGATACGTCAGATTGGCCGCCCCGTTTGGAAACTGGTTGACGGTGAACGCCCCGTCGCCAACCACCTCAGGTGGGAGGTTCTCCCGCAGATGAGCCTCGACGGCTGCCCAGTCGAGATCCTCGCCGCTTCTGACCGTTTCGTACTCCGGGGGCGCCTCGTCGGCGAAAGGATCGACCGGCTCCTCATCGGGATCCACATCGTCGCTGTTCACCACATCATCGCTCGTCATCTCGGCCGCCTGCTCCGTGCCACTACAAGATCCCGTTGGCGGCAGGCACCAACACGACCCGGATGACGATGATGACGACAAAGATCGAGAGGTCGAGCCCACCGAGTGGCGGCAGGACCCGACGTATCGGGGCGAGCACCGGTTCGGTCACCCGATAGAGGAAATCGACGACGGGACGGAACGGTGAATCGAAGCCGATTGGGAACCAGCTGATGATCGCCCTTGCGATGAAAACGATCACAACGAGATTGAGCAGACTCACCAAAATATTGCCACTAAACATATCTGCATAGTGCCTTAAATCGGCGGGCTCGCCACGTCGAGGCCACCCTTTCGTCCCGTCGGCGACGCTCCGTCGGTAGTCGATTGTCGGGCCATCACCAGACCCGCCGTCGCCAAACGAGTCCTACATCTCGATGACTTCAGACACCTGTACCGAACCGCCACCGGCCAGGACGGGGCAGTTCTTTCCCATCTTGACCGCGGCGTCGAGGTTTGGGGCTTCGACGATGCTGTATCCGGTGACCTCGTACTTCGCGCCGTCGACGGTTGAGCCGTCGGGTGAGATGGTGGCAGCCGGTCCAAAAGGATTGCCTCCGTCGATAACAGCATCGCCCATCTCGCCGAACCAGGCGCCCCACGCTGCCATCAAGGCATCAACTTCCGATGGCTCCTCGGGCATCGTCGAGTCGCTGTTGTGGTAGGTAAACACGTACTTCGTCATTGGAGTCTCCGTTCCTTGTGAACGAGCCCGTTGCTCGCTCCACAAACACGACGACGAACGGCTCCCGTCGCTTTGGACGCTCCGGCGAGGGGTTTCGGAAAATTGTGTTCATGGGTTCAGGCCACCCTGACGACAGTGGTCCCAACGGTGTCGCCTGCCAGGAGATCGACGAAGGCCTGCGGTGCGGCCTCAAGACCGTCGTAGTCGGTCACAAGCGGTTTGAGCGTCCCGTCGGCCACCCAGCCGGCCATTTCGGTGCGGGCCACCTCATAGGAAGCTTCGAAGTCGAACACCAGAAATCCCTGCATACGAACCCGGTTGTTGACCAACAGGCCCGGTATGCCGCGGGGCCCAGGTCCGGGTGTCGAGGTGTCGTACTGGCTGGCCGCCCCACAACACACGATCCGTCCTCCGGTGTTCATGCGAAACAGCGCGCTTTCCAGAATAGGACCGCCGACGTTGTCGAAGTAGACATCGATCCGATCCGGGGTGGCGGCTCTGAAGGCCGAGCGGAAGTCATCGACCTTGCGGTTGATGGCCGTATCGAAGCCAAGCTGGTCGGTAAGCAGCGCACATTTCTCATCGGTCCCGGCGATACCGACAACGGTCGCCCCCTTGATGGCTGCAATCTGCCCCACGATGTGACCAACCGAGCCGGCGGCGGCTGAAACGAGGACCGTCTCCCCGTCCGACGGCTCGCCGACCTCTAGTAACCCAAAATAGGCGGTCAGCCCGTTGGTTCCAAGAGCACCGAGAAGGTCGCCGGGATCGGCCGCGGCGTCGACGAGAAGCAGGTCGTCGCCCGACGGGGTCGAGTAGTCCTGCCATCCTGTTGGGGCCCGCACCACGTCGCCAACGGCAAATCGGCTGTCGTTGGAAGCCTCGATCCTGGCGATTCCAGAGCCACCCATCACGCGACCAGCCTCTGGGGCACCGGCGTAGCTGGCGCTGCCCTGGAGGCCTGCTCGTTGGCCGGCCCCAATAGTGATGGCCAAGGTACGGCACAGGACCTTGCCCTCTCCTGGCTCGGGAACGGGCCCTTCCTCCATAGTGAAGTTTGTTGGTTCGAGCCGATCCTCGGGAAGCGAGGCGATGAGCATTCGACGATTGCTGTTCGAGGCGTCCGACATGGCCTGAGTATGCTCGCCGCTCTGTAACCCGGCAATCCGACCGGTCGTCCGTTGGCCCCGTCGCCACAGCGGGCCGTACAGTCACCAGAACGCGAGCACCAGAACGCGAGCACCAGAACGCGAGCACCAGATCCCGATCCACGACACGACGATCCAGACCGCCCGAAGACCGGTGGGGGCTGCATCGTCCGAAGCCCGTGGCCGGAACCGAAGCGAGGATCACGTCATGAGCGGCACACGAGTTGAGAAAGCGGGCCTGGCGATCGGAACCGAACTCCACGATGTTCTGGTTCGTGAGGCCCTGCCGGGAACGGGTATCGAACCCGACGTCTTCTTCGAGGGGTTGGCCCTGCTGGTCTCGGAGTTCACCACCGGCAACGAAGAACTTCTCCAGGTGAGGGAGGACATGCAGGCCGCGATCGACGCCTGGCATCGCAACCGGTCCGATGAACCCCACGACCCGGTCGCCTACCGGGCATTCCTGGAGGACCTCGGATACCTCGTCGCCCCCGGCCGCGACTTCACGATCGATCCGACGAACGTCGACGACGAGATCCGCGCCGTGCCGGGTCCCCAGCTTGTCGTCCCGGTCACAAACGCCCGCTATGCGCTAAACGCGGCCAACGCCCGCTGGGGCTCGCTCTATGACGCGCTCTACGGCACCGATGCAATGGGCGACGGGCCGCCTGCCGGCCCCTACAACTCCAAACGTGGCTCCGAGGTCATTGCATGGGCCCGATCGCTTCTCGACGAGGTGGCCCCACTGGCGAACGCTTCACACGCCGCGGTCGATGGCTACCGCGTCGACAGAGGCAGCCTTGTGATCGATACCGACGGTGTGACGACAGGACTGGCCGAACCGGCGATGTTTTCGGGCTACACGGGGTCGGCGGGAGCGCCGACGAGTGTGCTACTCGATCACAACGGTTTGGGCATCGAGATCGTCATCGATCGCAGTCACTCGGTCGGCGGCGACGACCGGGCCGGGGTGGCCGATGTGCTGCTTGAGTCGGCGATCACGGCCATCATCGACTGTGAGGACTCGGTGGCCGCAGTCGACAGCACCGATAAGGCGCTGGCCTACCGCAACTGGCTCGGGCTCATGCGAGGCGATCTGACCGAGGAGGTTGCCAAGGACGGAACCACCTTCACCCGCCGCCTCGCCCCGGACAAGACCTTCACCGCTCCAGACGGTGCCACCATCACCCGTCGTGGTCGTTCACTCCTACTCAGCCGCAATGTCGGACATCTGATGAAGACCCCTGCCGTGCTCGACCCCGCGGGCAACCCCATCCCCGAGGGTCTGCTCGACGCCCTCGTCACGGTGCTGTGCGCCCTTCACGATCTAAACAAGCCGGAAGGCTCCGAACGAAACTCAACGAGCGGCTCGGTCTACATCGTCAAGCCGAAGATGCACGGCCCCGACGAAGTCGCATTCGCCAACGAGGTCTTCGGTCGGGTGGAGGAGGTGCTTGGCCTGGCCCCGAACACCGTCAAGATCGGCATCATGGACGAGGAACGGCGAACCACGCTCAACCTCTCCGAGTGCATACGGGCCGCTCGTTCCCGGGTCTGCTTTATCAACACCGGATTCCTCGACCGCACGGGAGACGAGATCCACACATCGATGTTGGCAGGACCCATGGTCCGCAAGGGCGACATGAAGACCGAGCGCTGGATCGGGGCCTATGAGGATTGGAACGTCGACACCGGTTTGGCCTGCGGTCTTCAGGGCCGGGCCCAGATCGGAAAGGGCATGTGGGCGGCCCCCGACCTGATGGGCGAGATGCTGGCACAGAAGATCGGCCATCCGAACTCCGGCGCCAATTGTGCCTGGGTGCCCTCCCCCACCGCCGCGACCTTGCACGCCATCCACTACCACCGGGTCGACGTTCTGGCCCGCCAGGCTGCACTCGTTGCCCAGATTGCCGACACCGGGCCTCGGGCCAGACTCGACGACCTGCTACGAATTCCAGTGGCGGCCGCGCCGACGTGGTCGCCCGAGGCGATCCAAGCCGAGCTCGACAACAACGCCCAAGGTATCCTCGGCTACGTGGTGCGATGGGTCGATCAGGGCATCGGCTGTTCAAAGGTGCCGGACATCAACGACGTCGGGTTGATGGAAGACCGGGCGACCTGCCGTATCTCCTCCCAGCACATGGCCAACTGGCTTCACCACGGGATAGTGACCCAGGAACAGATTCGCGAGACGATGGAGCGCATGGCAACCGTGGTCGACCGCCAAAACACTGACGACGGCGACTATCGACCGATGGCGCCCGACTACTCGGGCGCCGCCTATCGGGCGGCCTGTGATCTGGTGTTGTCGGGGGTTGAGCAACCCTCGGGCTATACCGAACCGATACTCCACGCCCGCCGGCTTGAAGCCAAGAAGGAATGACCCCATGAGTGTGCTCGACCGATTGAGGGCCCTTCGTGACGGCCGGGTCGACCGCGATGGCGGCGCTCACACCGACGACCCGTTCATCGACGCATTGCGTGACGCACTCGGCCCCGATCAGGTTCGCTATGACGGCGCCCATCGTGCCCTGCTGAGCCACGACGCCTCGGTGTTCGAGGGAGGCAACTCCGGCCCGGTCTGCTATCCGGCATCGACGGCCGAGGTGCGGGCGATCGTGTCGCTGGCAAACCAGTACGAGCGCAACGTTGTGCCGCGGGGAGCCGGCACCGGCTTGGCCGGCGGCGCCATCCCCCTCGGTTTGCCGGTGGTTGTGGCCCTCACCAGAATGAATCACATTCTCGAGGTCGACACCGTCAACCGATATGCATGGGTCGAACCGGGTGTGATCAACCTCGACCTGACCAAACATCTCCAACCGCTCGGCTTTCATTTTGCCCCCGATCCATCGAGTCAGCAGGTCTGCACACTCGGAGGGAACGTCGCAAACAACTCCGGCGGCCCCCACTGCCTTGCCTACGGCGTTACCAATGCCCACGTACTGGCCCTGGAGGTCGTGCTGCCATCGGGCGAGGTAGCCATGCTCGGCGGTCTCGAAGCCGAGCCTCAGGGCTACGACCTCAGGGGCGTGTTCGTCGGCAGCGAGGGCACGCTCGGCATCGTCACCCGCGTCGCGGTCCGACTAACGAGGAATCGTCCCGAGGTGCGAACCCTCCTGCTCTCCTTCGACGAGGTCAGCGCGGCGGCAAACACCGTCAGCGAAGTGATCGCCTCCGGCATCGTTCCCGCCGCCATGGAGGTCATGGATCAACGCATTACCCAGGCGGTGGAGAACTACGTTGGCGCCGGCTATCCAACCGATGCCGCAGCCGTGCTCCTGGCCGAGGTCGACGGGCTCGGTGCTGGCATCGAGATCGACGCCGAGGCCATCGCCGAGATCGGGCGCGGCCAGGGAGCGACCGACGTTCGCCTCGCCGGCTCCGAGGAGGAGCGGGCCTTGCTGTGGAAGGGCCGCAAGACGGCCTTTGGAGCGATCGCCCAGATTGCTCCCGACTACTACCTGCACGACACCGTGGTTCCCCGATCGGCGCTGGCAACCGTACTCGAGCAGATCTACGAGATCGCCGAACGACATGAGCTCCTGGTGATGAACGTCTTCCATGCCGGCGACGGCAATCTCCACCCGCTCCTCATCTTCGACGGCCGCGACGAGGGTGTCCTCGACCGAGTGCACGCAGCCGGTGGAGAGATCATCACCGCGTCGCTCAACGCCGGCGGGGTGCTTTCGGGCGAGCACGGCATCGGGGTTGAGAAGCAGAAGTTCATGGATGCCATGTTCAGCTCAGACGACCTCGACCACCAGAACCGCCTGCGGGAGGCCTTTGACCCTGGATGCCGTACCAACCCAGGCAAGGTGCTCCCGGTCGGCCACAGCTGTGCCGACATCGTAGCCTTGCGGTCGGTCCCGAAGGATGTCTGGGGATGAGCCATCCAGGTGACCCCTCAGCCATCACAACGCTCGCATCGACCGACGCCGCGCTTGACACCTTCGCAGCCGAGGTTGGCGAGGACGGACCGGTTGCGATCGAGGGTGGCCGAACCCGCTGGGACCTTGGCGGACCCAGTGAGCCCGAGACCCGGCTGCTTCGGGCTCCGGACGGAGTCGTCTCATACGCCCCCGAGGAGATGACGATCACGGTTCGGGCCGGCACGTCGGTATCCGATCTACAGGCCACCCTGTCGGAACGAGGCCAGCGGACCGCGCTGGCGAACCGAGGAGGAACGGTCGGCGGTGCGCTGGCAACCGGGGAGAACGACATCCGGGCCCTGGGCCGTGGGCTTGTGCGGACCGCTCTACTCCAGGTCCGCTACATCTCGGCCGAGGGGCGAATCATCACCGGTGGTGGACCAACGGTCAAGAATGTGACCGGCTTCGACCTGCCCCGATTGATGGTCGGCTCCCTTGGGACGCTCGGTCTCATCGGCGAGGCCATCCTTCGCACCAACCCGATTCCGGCGGTGTCGCGATGGCTGAAGGCCACCGACGTCGACCCGCAGGAAGCATTCAAGGTCGTGATCGCCCCAAGCGCCGTGCTCCATGACGGCAAGTCGACCTGGATCGAGCTCGAAGGACACGGCGTCGACGTCGACGCCGAACAGCGGGCCCTGGCCGCCGTTGGCGACTTCACCGAGACCGACGGCCCACCCGAGTTGCCACCTCACCGTTGGTCACTTGCTCCTGCCGACCTGACCGATCTCTGCGGCGGCCGTTTCGACACCGGCAACTACGTGGCGGCCATCGGTTTGGGGCTGCTGTTCGGTGAGCGGCCACAGCCGCCACGGCCAATCGCTCCTGAACTGGGCGTCATCGGCGACCGGCTCAAGAAAAACTTTGATCCGACCGGCCGTTTGAATCCCGGCCGGAACCCCGGGCGCAAGTAAGGAACCCCCAGCCATGGATCTCAAGCTCGACGGCGATGACCTGAATACCTGCGTGCAGTGTGGGTTGTGCCTCCCCCATTGCCCTACCTACCGGGTGACCGGCGACGAGATGTTGTCGCCCCGGGGCCGTATCAAACTGATGCGTGAGGTCCAAGACAACGATGCCCCCGTCTCCTCCGAGGTGCTACACGCATTCGAGAGCTGCGTGCAGTGCCGAGGTTGCGAGCCGGCCTGCCCCTCCGGTGTGCCCTATGGCCATCTCATGGAACAAGCACGCGAAACCCTGGCCGACGCGGGGCAGATGACGCCGCTGTGGCACCGGTTGGCCATGAAGCCCCTAGCTAACCCGAAGCTGCTCAATGCTGGGGTGAGAGCGTTGGCTGTCGCCCAACGGCTGCGAGCGGTACCGGACCGCCTCGGCATCTCCGAATCGATTCCGCTGCGCCAGCCATCGCTCGACGCCACCGGAGATGACGTCTATCTGTTCACGGGCTGTGTCATGGACAAGATGCAGCGCGACGTGCATCGAGCAGGGCTGGAGGTACTGACGAGGGCCGGGTTCGGCGTCACGCCGACAAACGACGTGGCCCCCTGTTGCGGCGCGCTGCAAAGCCACGCCGGGCTCGGATCCGATGCCCGTTCACTGGCCGCGTCGATGATCGAGCGGCTGAAGGCCGACAAGCCGATCATTGTCGACTCCGCAGGCTGCGGAGCCGCCATGAAGGACTACGGACACCTACTGGACACCGCCGAGGCCCGGGCGTTCTCTGCCCGGGTCTACGACTTCAGTGAGTTCCTGGCCGACCACGTGGAGGCGCTGACGCCTGTCGAACCGCTCGACCTGCGGGTTGCGGTGCAGGATCCGTGCCATCTACGCCATGTGCAGCGGGTGCATACCGCTACCCGCACACTGTTGGCACCGTTCGTTCGTGAGCTGGTCGAACTCGACGACGAGGGCCTGTGCTGCGGGGCCGGTGGCGCTTACTCGCTGTTCCAGCCTCAGTTGGCCGACCAGATCCGTGATCGCAAGCTGTCGTCGATCGATCGAGCAACGCCCGACGTCGTGGCCAGCGCCAATCCCGGTTGTTCTATGCACCTCGGTTCGGCCGGGGTGGCTACCCGCCACCCGATCGAGTTGGTCCATGAGGCGGTTACCAACTCGGCCGAAAGGCCCTCCGGTCCGGAGGCCCCTACCTGAGTCGAGGCCTAGGCGAAGGCGGAGCTGAGGGCGAGGGCCATAAACCCGACCGTCGTCATTCCGATTACTGCCGCCATACCCATGATCTGCTTCATTGTGGTGTCCTCTCGTGTGCTCATCGGCCAACCGTTCGGCCTGACGAGTTCATCTTCGCCTAGGAGAGTGGGAACCGAATCGGGGATCCCCCTACGCCCCTGAGGGGTAGATGGGGGTTCTCCGCTTGTCGCCCGCTCGCCCGTTCCTCACGCCGCTGCGTGTTTCTCGCTACGGTCAGAATGACACCTCACTTTGGTAATCGACGCGGGATGTAATCGCTTTGCAACGCGCCGTCGAACCAGGTGAGCCGAAGGGCCCCCGCAACCCCATCGTTTCACCCACAAAACGGTCGAAACCGGGATAGTTCGTTCAGCCGGCCCGACCGGCCTTGATCCCGATCACCCTGCCGACCTGAGGCGGTATCGGCAGCTTGGCGTGAGCCTTCTCGATCCGACCAAGCTGTTCGAGCACCTCTGGCGCCATCGGAGCGCTGCGGCGGGTCTCGTTCGAGATGTGCATCGACAGCAACTCGTTGGTGGCAGCCAGCCAGCCCTCGGTCCGGTGGTGCATGAAGTGGATGTAGTGGAATTTCTTGTGATCCCACGCCAGGAGTTGAGTACGGATCTCGATCGGATCACCCAGGTTGAGTTCCCGCTCGAAGGTGATGTGGCCCTCGACGCTGAAGGTGGTCACCTGGTTGGCCTCTCGGTGGGCCACGTCTAGTCCGACAAAACTCATCCAGTCCGTCACCGCGTCGTCGAACACCACGAAGTAGTAGCCGGCGTTGAAGTGACCGTTATGGTCGATCCACTCGGGCTTGATCTCGGTTTGCAGGCCGACGAAGGGTGCCGGTAGCGAAGTGGTCACGGGTTCTCCATGAAGTGGCCGCGTTTGTGGACGATCGGTTGCCTCGACTGGGCCTCGCCGAGGGTTGCGTCATCGTAGTGCCCTCGTCCGTCGGCACGGAATCCATGGCATAGGTCGGTGGACTTTCAAGGTTGCCGGACCCAAGCCTGTCCGTCTGCGGAATACTCGGGACAAAATCCGCAGGGGTGACACGGGCTCATCGAATCGTCGGACCCGTTGCCACCTATTAACGTTTGTCGTGGTACCGCAGGGGTCGAGTCGGCCGAAGCCTGTGTGGAAGGCTTCGCCAGATGCCAACCAAAGGGGAAGCAGCCATGAACGAGTCATCACCTCAGCACGAGCTGGTAGTCCGCGGCGGCATGGTCGTCGACGGCACCGGTGCCCCGGCCCGCCGGGCCGACGTGGCGATCGACGACGGAAAAATCAGTGCCATCGGCGACGATGTCGGCGCCGGGCGGACCGAGATCGATGCAGCGGGGGGGCTCGTCACCCCGGGGTTCGTCGACGTGCACACTCACTACGACGGCCAGGCAACTTGGGATCCCGAGATGACACCGTCGTCGTGGCATGGCGTGACGACGACCGTGTTCGGGAACTGTGGCGTCGGCTTCGCCCCGGCAAAGCCAGACGAGCATGACTGGCTGATCCAGTTGATGGAAGGGGTGGAAGACATTCCGGGTGCCGCTCTGGCCGACGGGATCGACTGGCAGTGGGAGACCTTCCCCGAATACCTTGACGCCCTTGAACGCACCCCGCGAGTGATGGACATCGCAACCCAGGTTCCCCATGGTTCGGTGCGGGCCTACGTGATGGGCGAACGAGGGGCCAAGAACGAAGAGCCGACGGCGGCAGACATCGAGGCCATGGCCCACATCGTCAGCGAAGCTGTCGAGCACGGTGCGCTTGGTTTCACCTCATCGCGAACGATGCTCCATCGTGCCCTCGACGGTGAGCCGGTACCTGGTACCTTCGCCGGGGCGGAGGAGATCACGGCCCTCGGCAAGGCGGTTGCCGATGCCGGCGGTGGCGTGGTCGAGGTGGCGTCCGACATCGGCCTTGGAGGGCTCGAAGGCAACTTCGGCTCCGACATCGAATGGATGCGCCATCTTGCTTCCGAGCACGGCCTCACGGTCACCTATGCGCTCGCACAGGCCGATGCCCACCCCAACCAGTGGCGAGACCTCCTCGACATGTCTTCGGCCCCCGTCGATGGCGACGGTCGGGTCCTGGCCCAGGTCGCAGGCCGTCCGGCCGGTCTGCTGCTCGGGATGGAAACGTCGCTCAACCCATTCATGAAACACCCGACCTACCTCGCCCTGGCCGACCTGCCGCCTGACGAGCGAGCAGCCGAGCTGGCCAAGCCCGAGGTGAAAGCGGCCATCCTGGCCGAGGAGACGACCTTCACCGGGCGTTTCAACCGTGACATCGCCCATGGCTTCCACAAGATGTATCCCCTGGGATCCGAACCTGACTACGAACCCGATGCCGCGGACTGCATCGAGGCCCGAGCCGAACGAGAGGGCAGAGATCCCTACGAATACACCTACGACGTACTCTTCGCCGACGGGGATCAAGGCCTGATCTTCTTCCCCCTGACCGACTTCGCAGAACACAACCTCAATCCGACGCTTGAGCGGCTTCGCCACCATGGCGCCTTCCTCAGCCTCAGCGACGGGGGCGCCCACTGCCGTCTCATATGCGACGCCTCGACCCCCACCTACCTGTTGAGCCACTGGGCACGCGACAGGACCAAGGGCCCGAAGCTCGGTATCGAGGAAGCGGTGAAACTCCAAACCCACGACACCGCTGAGCTCTATGGCCTCAACGACCGGGGCACCCTCGAAGTCGGCAAGAAGGGCGACCTCAATGTCATCGATTTCCAAAACCTGAGCCTCGATGCTCCCCGGATTGTTCACGATCTGCCTGCCGGAGCCCCGAGGCTCCTGCAAAAGGCGAACGGCTATCTGGCAACCGTCGTATCGGGCGAGGTGACCTGGCGGAACGGCGAACCGACCGGCGCCCGCCCCGGCGTGCTGGTTCGAGGTCGTCGATGATGGACGCCGTCACGATGCAGGGCCACATGGCCGAGATCGACGACCAGGGCTACACCATCGTTGAGGGAGCGATCGACCCCGAGCTGACGGCTGAGCTTCGCGACACCATCCGCGACATCTTCGTCGAACTCGGCGTACAGCCGAAGGGCAATCGGGCCGAAGGGTTCGCAACCAAGCGCATGTACAACCTGGTTCCCCGAGCCGAGGTGTTCCAACGGCTGCCGATCCATGAGAACGTGCTTCCCGTGGTCGAGCAACTGTTGGAGCCGGACTGCGTGCTTTCTGGCACCACGGCCATGGACATCGGGCCAGGTGAGAGTCTCCAGGGGCTCCACGCCGACGACGGCTTCTTCAAGATCGGGCGTCCCCACCACCCCATGATGTCGACAACCATCTGGGCCCTGACCGACTTCACCGCCGATAACGGGGCGACCCGAATCGTGCCAGGGTCGCACCGCGAGCCAGGCCACCCCGATCCGAACGACGATTCGATCGCCATCGCGGCCGAGATGCCAGCAGGCAGCGTCATGATCATGGACAGCCAGCTCTGGCACTGTGGCGGTCCGAACACCACCGATAACGACTGGCGTCTCGGGCTCAACGTGCAGTACGTCAGAGGCTTTTTCCGCACCCAGCAGAACCAGTACCTCTCGATCCCCCACGACCAGTTGCCTACGTACCCGCAGCGGCTGAGGGAAGTCCTCGGCTTTGAGCTGTATCGGGGCATCATGGGCCACGTCGACGGGATGAGCCCGGCAGCTGCCGTCGGTGCCTCGTCGCTTCGGTCGACGGCCTATGCCGCCTCGAGCGAAACAAACGTTTTTGGGGCAACCGGCCCGGTCGAGTAGCCGACTACCAATACACGTCTCGGCATCTGCACGGCTAGAGCTGCTGGGGTTCGCTCCTCAGCGGCCCCCACAGGTCGAGGACCCGGCCAATGACAGAAAGAGCGAGGGCGTGCTTTATCTCGCCGTCGTGGGCGGCCGCAACCACCTCGTCTGGCGTCATCAGCTCCACCCGAATGTGCTCGCCTGCTCCCGGTTCGGGATCGGCCTCGCGTTCGACGCCTATGCCAACCCAGTGATGACAGAGATTGTCATGAATGGCCGGGTTGGGCTGGACCGCTCCCAGATATCGCCATGAGCCGCCGCCGTAACCCGTTTCCTCCATGAGTTCCCGCCGGGCCGCCATCTGCGAATCCTCGCCGGGATCGACCATGCCACCCGGCGTCTCGAGTGTGGTGTGGCCTGCCCCGAAGCGGAACTGGCGAACCATCACGAGGTGTCCGTCGCCATCGATGGCGACGCAGTTCACCCAATCGACAGATTCGAGCACTATTCGCTCGAAGATGTCGCCCGAGGTCGGGTGACGCATTTGGTCGTATCGGGTGTCGAACAGGATCAGATTCTCGCCCTGGCGAGAGCCGACCTTTTGCCAGTCAAGTGCGTCGCTCACCGCCAAAGCCTGCCACGACGGGCGTCCTGGCAACACCACGGCCCAGGAGGATCCGGCCTGGTGTCCGTGAAAGACTGTGGTTCATGGACCACCTCGACCTCATTCGCAAGCAGTTCGGAGCCAACGCTGCGAACTATGCGACAAGCCCCGTCCATGCCAAGGGGGCCAGCCTGGCTCGGCTGGTCGAGGTCCTCGAACTCCAACCCGAATGGTCCGCGCTCGACATCGCAACCGCGGCCGGTCACACCGCCTTCGCCGTTGCGCCTCACGTGCAGAGGGTCACCGCTTCCGACGTGACACCGGAAATGCTGGACGTCGCAAGTAAAGCGGCGGACGAACGAGCCATCACCAATGTGGCATTCGAGACGGCGGACGCCGAGGCGCTCCCCTTCGAGGATGACACGTTCGACGCGGTCACCTGCCGAATCGCTCCCCATCACTTCCCTCATCCTGAGCGGTTCGTGGCCGAGGTGTCACGGGTGCTTCGGTCCGGTGGTGTGTTCGGCCTCGTCGACAATGTTGTGCCAGACGATCAGGTGGCGGCCAACTTCGCAAACCGTTGGGAGAAGCGGAGAGACCCGAGCCATGTTCGGTGCCTCTCGGTCCACGAATGGCTCGACCTCCTGGTGACAAACGGCCTTGAGATTCGCCACAGCGAGCTGATTGCCAAACGTATGGTCTTCTCAACCTGGGCCGACAACATGGACGTCACCCCCGGGCTGCGGACCGAACTTCTGACCGAGCTGGAGAGCGCGCCGGACGCCGCCAAACGGTTCCTCCGTCCCGACCTGGGTTCCACCGGCAATCACGACGATGTGGTCTTCCACCTCACCGAGTGCATCGTGGTTGCCGTCAGGAGCTAGATGCCGGCGGTCAACCGGTCGGGGCAGAACCAGCCAAGAAGTGAGCCGATGAAATCGATGTAGTCCCCGAACTCGATCTGCTCACGCTCGTCCGCCGTCAGTTCACGGTTGTAGTGATCAAGAACACCGACCCCGATTTCGGCAAGCGGTCGACCGCCTTCGGTGGCGTCGCATGCCGTCATGTAGAGCTCCTCGAGCCTGCCGTCCTCAAGCTGTTTGACAAAATCGATCGCTCGATGATCAGGGGGTAGGAACTTCGGTAGTGTGTCGCGGTAGGCGTCGGGGTCTCCAAGATCGAACTCGACCTGGAGCAGATCGGCGTCGAGCGGCAGCCGCTCCGGGCAGTAGACACCAGCGATGGCGCCAACGGCCACCCGGTATTCGTTGAGGTCCAACAATTCCTGTTCGCCGGCGGTCAGCTCGCCTCTCCCCACAATCGTCATCACCCCGAGTTCGGTGACCGGGAGATCCGGATCGAGGCTGCGGCAGGTGCTCTCGGCCAGCTCGTCGATGCGTTCCTCGCTCGCCTCGTTGAAGAAGTCGACCACGTCGGACGGCACCTGATCGAGCCCGGTCACCAGCAGCTTCAATGCTTGGGCGCCGCCGTTGTCGCTTGAGGCCGCGCCGTCTCCGCCGTCTCGTCCGTCGGCGTCTTCCGTCTCGCCCGGGTCGCTGCCATCCCCACGGCCGGCTCTTGAGGCGCCATCAAGAGCGCCGCCGCGTCCGCGCTCGCCGGCTTGGCTGCTACCGGCGACCACGGTGGTCTCCGACTGCAGCGCCGAGGTCCCACTTGCCGACGCGTCGGACTGCGAGCAGGCGGCCGCTATCAGCAGGCACGCACCAATCAACGCCGCCAAACGGCAACGCTCCCCACGCATACCCGCACATATTTGTATCGCCCGCACAGCATAAGTGTGCCACCGACATCGCCCAGGCAAACACCACCAACACGTTCAACCGCCAAAGCCTTCGGATCAACCCCAACGATCGAAGCTGCTACATCCCTCTCACCAGGGGATTTTGCAGCGCCAGGAAGGCCGAGCCAGGTTTTTGGCAAAGGTTGGACGAGCATCTTGTCGATAGTGCGATATAGAGTGTCTGCGATCCCAGGCAGGTCCTGCGATCCGGTTGGGGGCACAACCGTCTGAAGACAACTCGGCCCCCAAACATCCTGGCCGAGAAAGGCCGAGAATCGTATGTCCCCCAACAAGCGCGCAGCTTGGTGTGGTCTGGTGGCGGCTTTGGCGTTGAGTGCCTGCGGCAGCGGCACCAACGAGGCAGCGGAGGAGATCCTCACGTCGGAGGCGGTCGTAGTCGAGACCGACGTCGGTCAGGCAGCCCTCGATGACGACCAGGGCCAGGGGGCCGAGGCCTCTCAGCCGGCGACAGCTTCCACCGACCCGCCACTGACGCTTCCCGTTCCGTCGGCCGGCGGGGACAGGAGCGCTCCGCCCGACGATGCAGGCGATGGCGATGGCACCTCGAGTTCGGTCGCAACTTCGTCGAGTACCTCGTCGACCGACCCAAACGCTGCCACCACCGCAGCACCGACCACCGCGGCCCCGACGACAGCGGCTCCAACGACCGCTGCGCCGGCTGCAAACCTTTTCCCCGATGTGTCGGTGGTGAACGTCGCCGATCGACAGACCGTAAGCATGGCGGCCCGCCTCGGCGGTGGTGACAGGCCGATCTTGCTCTGGTTCTGGACACCATTTTGAGGCATCTGCCGGGCTGAGGGCCCGGACGTTGAGCAGTTTGCTCAACAGCATGGCAACACCGTCACCGTTGTGGGTGTCGGCGCCCAGGGAACCCTTGACGACGTCGACGGCTTCTTGGCAGCCACGGGGCTTCAGAGTGCCACCGTGCTCTTCGACCCTGACTACCGGTCGTGGTCGCACTACGAGGTCACCGGGCAACCGACCGCCATTTTGGTCAGCGCAAACGGCGAGGTGATCGAGTACTTCGACGGACGGTTCAACGCAGATGATGTCCTACGACGGCTCAACGGCTGATCAAGGTCCGAGCGTCGGCGGTCGATACCTCGACCGTGGACATGTTCGATATCTACCAACAGGGCCGCATCCGTCGGACCGATAGTCGCGTTAGCTTCAACGAGCAGACCAACGACGATCGCCACCGACGATCTCGTGACGACCTCGACCAACTGCATGCCAGGATCGATCGGTTATCGGTGTTGACCGAGGCGATGTGGTCGCTGTTGGCAGAACAACACGGTTTCACCGACGAGCAGCTGGAACAGCGGTTGTTCGAATTCGACCAACTCGACGGTGTGATGGACGGTCGCCGGCAACCGGTTGCGACAGACTGCGGCTGCGGGGCCAAGGTTAATCCCAGGGCCAAAACCTGCGTGTATTGTGGCGCCCCTCCCCCGGATCGCTCGGCCTTCGATCAGATCTGACCGGCTCGTTCAGCCCTCGATTCGCTGAGCGACGGGGAAGCCGAGAATGCCGTTGTGGGAGAACACGTAGGCGTTGGTGCGTAGCGGGTCTCCGGCCA
This sequence comes from Phascolosoma agassizii, assembly GCA_035593235.1. NCBI lineage: Eukaryota > Metazoa > Annelida > Sipuncula > Phascolosomatiformes > Phascolosomatidae > Phascolosoma > Phascolosoma agassizii. Next base: position 441,794 of record JAVJHY011057995.1, on the reverse strand, counting down.
CCGCAATCAACAGATGCTCGGGAGCGGTGACGATCGGGACAAGCCGCTCGGGATCGGAAGACTCGGCAAACATGGGGTCGGCCCGACCGGTGTTCACGAAGTCGACCAGTGCCCGGCGACCGGGAACAAAATTGGTCCATTGCCCCAGGTAGTTCTCGAACTTCGAGGCCGGGATCCGGGCCCGCTCGTACAGGGCAGCCTGCAGGTCAGCCTTCGACCAGCCACCGGCGGCAATCGTTTCGGCCAAAACCGGGCTGAGGACCAGAAGCGGCCTGTAGCTGCCCTCCGCTATCCCAATGGTGAAGACCAACTCCCAGCCGGTCTGTTTGGCTAGAGCATCGGCCAGGTAGTCGACCATCTGTTCCGGCTCGGAGCCGAACACCGAGGTGATCACGTTTCCACCGGTGTAGCGGGAGATGGTCACCGCGTTGACTCCCGGCTCGATTCCGAAGCCTTCGGCCAACGTCGGCCAACCGATGCGGCGGAGCACCTCCTCGTTTTCGGCAAGCACGACTCGCCACGTATTGCCAAACGTGGCCTTGTCGGTCTCGTGAGGGAGGAACCCGGCGATGTTCCGAAGTGCCAACCGCCAGAATCGACCGACGCTGGTGTTTGCAATAAAGCCGTCGCGCAGCGCCCCCTGGGCGTGGTTGAAGTCGAGTTGATCCGCCATCGGTCCGTTGATGGTGATGAGCGTCTCAGAACCCGGTGTGTTTCCGGAGTGCTCAACGCCGTACTCGGGATTGGCCATCGCCTCCCCAAGTGCAACCAGCACGGGCATGTAGCTCGGCTTACAGCCGGCCATCACCCCGTTTGTGGCCAGAGCCCTGATCGTGACCTCACGGCTGTCGGGCAGCACGATTCCGAGAACCTCGTCGGGGTCCCGTTTGGTGTTGGCCAGGAACTCGGCGATTCGTTGCGGTGTGGGCGGCACGATCGGAAGTCCATCGCTCCATTGGCGCTCCAGAAACTCGGCGTTGATCTCCTCGAAGCTGCCTCTGGCCACGATGTCGGTCGGCCCCGGCTCGACTACCACTTCGCCAGGTGCCGGGGTGGTGGTGAGGTTCTCGACCACATCGGGCACGGTCACTGAACGTACGGCGGCTTCGAGCACTTCGATCGGCTGGGTGTCTACGTGGCCAGGTACCAGGGCTATCGGTAGGTTGGCCCGGCCGAGCCCCGAAGCGGTGGTCGCCGCCTGACGGAGAAAACCCTCACAGGTCGGTGAGCTGGTTGGAACGCCTGCCGCCTCGGCGATGTTCGATGCCCGCAACACGGCGGGCGTGCAACTACCTCAACAGGCCATTCCGGAGACGACGACGTCGACCCCGAGTTCGGTCAGTCGCTGCGGCAGGGAGGCCAGCACCTCGTGCTCCCGGTCACCATGGGTCGAACCGAACTCGGAATACTCGACGATGGTGAGGTCACGGAACCTCGACTGGAGCTCCTCGGCGATTATCGGAAAGATCTCGTCTCCCCGAAACAGGTAGTCCCATATGAAGGCGACGGTTGCCCCCATCAAGGGTGTTCGGCCGCTCGGCCAAGGCCTGAGGATCGACGGCCTGGCGCGATCTGGGCCACACGACCTCGTAGCCGCTGAGGGCCTCACCTCCGTCAAGAATCGTATGGTCGGTTCCGGTTAGGTTGTCTGTCCCCTGGGTCACGCTCATTGACAAAACCTAGGTGATCGCTCCGTCCGGCACGGATTCGACGGCGGCCGGAGGTTGATCCGACGGCGGCTCGAAGCCCGCTTCAACGCGGCCCTGCTCACGGTTCTTCAGCCAGGCCCGGCCAGACCCGACATGAACAGGCCGATGATGATCGACCGGCCGCGGATACTTCCCAGGACGGGCCGGTAGGTACGGACCAGGGTTCGGGCGAAGCCGGACAGGGTCGATCGCCCCATGCTTCGAGCGAAGTAGCTGGGAAATAGACCCAAACGGGCTCTAAGGCGAACGCATCGTGATGCGGTCAGCAACGCTCATGGAGCTGTCATCAGCTTGTCTCCACACTTGGTCTCAAGGAAGAAAGCCAATCGGTCGGGTCCTGGCAGAAGAACACTTCGCCGGATTCGCCAGAGCGTGAGGGCAACAAAGTGAGAGTCGGAGTAGTTGGTTGCGGATACTGGGGTTCGAAGCATGTTCGAACCCTGTCAGCGATGCCGATGGTGTCGTCTGTAGTGATCATCGATGGTCGACCAGACATCAGGTGCTCGGTCGGCCAGGATTTCCCTCAGGCTCATCAGCGGGCGAGTCTTGGCGAGGCGCTCGACGATGTCGATGCCATCGTTATCGCCACCCCGCCGGAGAGTCATTTCGACGTTGCGGCCGAGGCAATCGCGGCAGGCAAGCACGTCCTGGTAGAGAAGCCGATCGCCACAAACGCGGCTGAAGCGGGCGAGATGGTGCGCCTGGCGGCCGAAGCCGGGGTGACCCTGGCCTCGGGCCACACCTTCGTATACAACCCTGCCGTCTGGAAGCTGGCTGAGATCATCGAGAGCGGCGACCTCGGCAAGCTCCATTACCTGGATGCGGCCCGTCTCAATCTTGGCCTCTACCGCGACGACGTGAACGTCCTGTGGGACCTGGCGGCCCACGACATCTCGATCACGGCCGCATTGTTGCAGGACATGCCGAGCGCGGTCAGCGCCTGGGGCAGCTGTCACACCAGGCGTTACTCCGAGGATGTGGCGACCATCCGCATGCTGTTCGAGGCCCAACAGGTCGAATCGACGGTTCGTGTCAGCTGGCTGGATCCGCTGAAGGTGCGGCGTACCAACGTCGTCGGCTCGGAGAAGATGGCGATCTACAACGATCTCGATCCCGATCAGCGAATAAAGATCTTCGACCGGGGTCGCGAACACCACGCCAACTCGCCATCGAGCGATCCGTTCAACATCAGCTATCGCTACGGCGACATCACTTCGCCATACATCGAGTTCGGCGAGCCACTGCGACTCGAGATCACGGACTTTCTCGACTGCTGCATCGACGGCCGGACGCCGAAAGCCGACGGCCATGCCGGGCTCTGCGTGGTCGCCGTTCTTGAGGCCTCGGATCTCTCGCTTCGCGAAAACGGAGCGCTCGTTCCCATCGAGCTGCCCGCACTTGACGACGTCCTGACCTCCGAAGCGGCCTGAGCCAAGTTTGACCGACGCAATGACTGAGATCGATACAACAAGAAGCTGGAGCAACGAACAAATGACCATGCATGCCACCGAGGTACGACCGGTGTCCTTCCTCGACCTGGGGGCGCTTCACGCCCCTTTGCGGCGAGAGCTCGACGGCGTTTGGGCCGAAATGCTCGAAGAGTCGTCGTTCATCGGCGGACCACAAGTTGGCACGTTCGAGGATGAGTGGGCAAGCTACTGCGGAGTCAGGCATTGCATTGGTGTTGCCAACGGAACCGACGCTCTCGAGCTCGTTCTGGCCGGCCTTGAGATCGGTCAGGGCGACGAAGTAATCATTCCTGCCAACACCTTCGTGGCCACAGCCGAGGCGGTCGTGACCGTCGGCGCAACGCCGATATTCGTCGACGTCGATCCTGAGACCCTCCTCCTCACCCCCGACGGATTCGAAGCGGCAATAACCGAGCGGACCAAGGCCGTCATGGTCGTTCATCTCTATGGCCAGATCCCCGACATGGATTGGATCTGCGATGTCGCCGACCGAGCTGGCGTCCACGTGATCGAGGATGCAGCTCAAGCCCACGGTGCTCGGTACAACGGCCGCCGGGCAGGCAGCTTCGGCGTAGCAGCCACGTTCAGCTTCTACCCCGGCAAGAACCTCGGCGCCCTTGGCGACGGAGGGGCCGTGGTTACCAACAACGCCAAGCTGGCCGACACTATCCGGACGTTGGCCAACCACGGACGGGGCCATCACCTCCTCCACACCCACAGCGGCCGCAACAGCCGACTCGACGGCGTCCAGGCCGCGGCGCTCAGCGTCAAGCTGGCCCACCTCGATGCCTGGAACGACCATCGCCGCATGGTCCATGACATGTATGTCGAGGGCTTCGCCCAAACCCCGGTGACCACGCTTGCGACCCTGAACCACAGCGAGCCGGTTCATCACCTCGAGGTGATCCGGGTTTCCGACCGTGAAGGGCTGCGGGCTCAGCTCGGCAAGCTCGGAATCGCAACCGGCGTGCACTATGCACTGCCCTGCCACAAACATCCGGCATTCGCCGCCTTCGACCGTGGCCCGCTCCCCATCGCCGAGACGGCCGCCGAACATCAGCTGTCGCTGCCAATGCATCCGACCCTGACCGTGGAAGAGGTTGAGACGGTCATCGAGCAGGTGGTCCAGGCACAATGACGATTCGAGTAGACGATGATCTGGGCCAAGAAACACCAGACGATCCGGAATTCGACTTCGAGAGTCAGATCGAATTCATAGTCACCATCGAGGCGAACGAGGCGAACGAGGCCGAGAGCCTGCCCGAGGTCGTCGACGCAACAGACAATCTGATCATCGACGATGGCGAACCCGAATTCGTCGAAGAAGACCCGGACGACGAAGTCGAGGTCGAGCTTCGCCCTGACCATGAAGCGGAGCTCGAATACGAGACCATCTTCGTCTCCGAGACCGATGAGGCCCAAGCTGAGCCCGTCGAGCCGGCCCCAGTCACCGATCAGGTGGCCGAGACGCCAGTCGACGAGCGTGCGACGAACGACGCCACCCAAGGACTCGTGGAGGAGTCGACCCTGGAGGTGTTCCCGGCTACCGAGGTAGCCGGGAACACCTGGTCGTTCAGCCGGGCATCAGCTGTGGCAATACCGGCCATGGCGGCCGTGCTGGCTCTGGGATCGGTCGGCTACGCCTTCGGACGGATTGGCGGAAGTGAAGAGATCGTTCGCCGGGAGTTCGTCTACACCCTCGATGAATCGGTTCCCGACAGCTTTCTGCGCGAAGACCGGCGGCTACTGACCCAAATCGTCACCATCGAGAGCGACTCTGTTCTGTCCCCGGTCGCCGAGGAATTCGACCTGTCGACCGAGGACCTTAGAGACAAGATCGAGGTGGAGACCGTCGACCTGTCGGAAGTACTTCGGCTCGAGGTCACCGACGAGAGCCGAACCACGGCCCTGGCCATCAGTGAGGCAGTCATCGAGCAGTACCTGGTGGTGTCGAGCAACCCGCTTCCCTCGGACCGGAGCTCTGCGCTTCTGACTCAGCGGGACGATGTGGTTGAGGAACTGGCTACTGCAGACGCGGCGCTCCTCGCCCTTCAACAGGGCAAGCGCGAGGATGCGCAACTGGCGACCCAGGAGGAGAGCCTCCAACGACAGATCGATCTCACCACCGAGCACATCAACCGGCTGGAGGGCCTCATCGAGGACTCCCTGGTTTCGACGCTGTCCGCCTCACGACGAAACAAGCTCGAAACCGAGAAGGCCACGGCCGAACTCGAACTGGTCGATCTCGAAACACAGCTGGGGAGGGTGAGAACCGAACGGGCCAAACTGACCGAGCGGTCGGCTGCGGAGTTGACCCTCGGTCGCGAGGTTGGCAGGTTGGAAAGCGATCTGAAAACGATTGAGGATGAACTCGCTCGACGTGAGCTTGGCCCGCTGGTTGCATCGCCGGTGCGAGCACTCAGCGAACCGAGTTTGGTGACTGTGACCGCTCACCGAGCCGGGCTAACGGGCTTGGCCGGCGGCGTGCTGCTCGGCATCCCACTTGCCGCCCTGGTGGCTTGTCGGATCCGCAAGCGGCAGCTGTGGCTTGACTAGTGCGACCGTGACCAGACCGGGCGCCATCCAACCAGATCATGCGGGCGATCCGGCTCGTGGCCGGGGTCTTGTCGCAGACTCCGCCCTGATCTCGGTGGCCTCGGCTTTGAGCCGGGTTACCGGGCTGCTACGCATCATGATCGCAGCGTCGGTGCTTGGCGCCACCGTGCTCGGCGATCTCTTTGTCGCTGTCAACGTCTTGCCACTCATGCTCTACGACGTGTTCGCCGGCTCGGCCATCTCGTCGGTACTTGTGCCACCGCTCGTGCAGTTCCTCGACGGGGGCCACATCGAGCGGGCCCGGCGCTTCGTCGCAAACTACCTCGGCCTCCTCACTCTGTTCATGATCACGGTGGCCGGACTTGCCCTCATCGGACGTGCCTGGATCGCGGCCGCGTTGACCTCCGGTATCGAGGAGGTTCTTGCCTCCGATGCCAGACGGGTTGCCGGGCTGTTGCTCCTGCTCATCGTTCCCCAGATCGTTCTCTACACCGCCATCGGTGTATTCGTTTCTGTGCAACACGCCCATCGCCGGTTCCTGCTCCCATCGGCCGCCCCCATCGTCGAAAACCTGGGACTCATCGCCACCGTCGGCTTCGTCTGGCTCCGCTACGGCGGCGGCCGTGAGGTTAACGAGGCTCCGACCTCCCTCATCCTCCTACTCGGCCTTGGCTCGGGTCTCTCCGTTGCCGTCCACGCCCTCATCCAATACTTGGGCGCTCGACGGGCTGGTGGCCCCATTCACATCAGGGCTGATCGGCGCGATCCAGCGATCAGGAAACTGATGAGCCCGACTCGGGACTCGTTCGGATGGTCCGGTGTGGTTGCCGGCCGCCAGTTCGCCCTGATCGTTGCCGCCGGTTTCGCCGGAGCGGGAGCGGTGCAGGCCTTCGAAATCGCAACCCTGGCCTACTTCATCCCGGTGGCGCTCATCGGAAGACCGATCGCCTCGGCTGCACTCCCCCGGTTGGCGAGGGCTCGGTCCACCACGCCGGAGTCATCGAGCCATCTGCTACTCGGTTACCTGGCCTCGCTGCGTCTGGCGGCGTGGGTGGCGGTTCCTGCCGGTGTGGCCATGGTGCTCCTCGCCTCCCCGCTTGCCGATGCTATTGCCCGTGGCCGTTTTGATGACCCTGGAGCTACCCGAATGCTCACCTTTGGCCTGATCGGATTAGGCCTCGGTGCTGCCGGTGAGGCGCTGTTCGAAATCGCCCGTCAGGCCACGATGGCCAACGGCCAGGGGGCTGGCCTTGGGCGCTCCACCTGGGTCAGGGCAGCAACCGCCTTGTTCGGAATTCCGCTGGCCGTGGTGGCCCTCGATGGGCCTGTGGTGTTGCTCGGGCTCGGGTTAGCGGTCTCCGTCGGTGATCTAGCCGCCTTTGCCGTTGTCCACCGAAAACTACGTTCGCACCCCGACTGGCCCCGCGACAACATCACCTATTGGCCAAGGATCGTATTGGCTTCGGTATTGGCCATAGCGCCCGTTGCGCTGCTGACAAGAAGCACCACCGGTGTTGGCGACACCGTACAAATCGTCGTGATCCTGGCTGCAGTGGCCGGCCTGTACGGGACGTTCGCTTTTGTCGTGAGCGATCGAGGTCGGCTGATCCGCTCGCTTGGCTCCATGCTCGCCCAGGAGGAACTGGCGTGACCGAACTTGCTGTTCTCGAACGACGGCCACAGGTCGTCACCACATCCGAGCCAAGGGGTTCGGTAGTCACTCCAGGGAGCGGCGGCGGTCCGAAACGCCTGGCGCCCCTCTTGATCGCGTCCTACATGGCGCTCATGCCGTTCCTGGTCGGGCTTCCACGAGGCACAGGCATTCCGCTGTTGCGACCGAGCGAAACGCTGCAGTTCGTGGTCACCGGCCTCTGCTGTGTCTTGGCCGTTCCCGGCCTGCTGAGAGGCGACGGATGGCAACTCCATGTCCGCCGCAGCGAGTGGTGGCTGGTCGCTGCCGCGCTTGGCGCGTCGGTCATGCCGGTGCTGTGGCTCTTCGTACGCTCTCAGCCGGTCGGCATCGACGAAGCGCTCGCCTCGTTCCCGTTCGTCAAGTACGCAGCCCTCTATTTCCTGGCCCGAGCAACTATTCGAACCTCGGCCGATGCCCGAATGGTCATGTACGCCGTGATGGCGACGGCGACCATCGTCGCGGTCGTGGCCATCACCCAGTCGTTGGGGGTCGGACCCGTCGTCGACTTCCTCGGCCGCTACTTCGTGAGCAGCGACGCCGACCTGGTCGATGAGGGCCGCGGTACCGCAACCATCGGTTCGTCGATCGCCACCGGCGCCTACCTGGCGATCAGTTGTGGGATGGCGTTGTCGTGGGCCTTCAGCTCCAGTCGTTGGCCGTGGTACGCGGTGGCCGCCATGCTCGGCGCTGGTGCACTGGCCAGCGGCCAGGCGGGCACCTTGCTTGCTTTGGGCACGGTCGTGCTGTTCGTGGGGATCGCACGTCGACGTGTCCGCCAACTGGCGACCGTCGGCATCCCGATCGGCTTCCTGACAGCGATCGCTCTCTGGCCGATCGTTGCGGCCCGACTGGCCGACGTCGATCGAGGCTCCGGGCTGCCCCAGAGCTGGATAATCCGATGGGTCAATCTCACCGAGCTCTACTGGCCACCGCTATGGGGCGGTGGATGGGTGCTCGGTGTCAGCCCTGATGCGAGCCTCACCCCGCCCGATGTGTGGCGCGACATCGTGTACCTGGAGAGCGGCTATCTGTGGCTGCTTTGGGTCGGCGGCGTTCCGCTGCTGGCCTCAGTGGTGTTTTTTCTACGAGCCGCCTATGTCGAACTCGGCTCGCCTTCGACCGACCCCGTGCTGGTAAGCCTCCGGGGCGCAGCTCGGGGAGCGGTGGCCATGGTCGGCGTCGTCAGCATCTTCGATCCCCATCTGACCCTGCGGGCCGGAGCCGACCTGCTCTTCGTGTTGTTGGCGCTGGCCTCGGCAACCGTGCCGTTCGTCATCGTCCGGCCGGCCCCTCACCGGCATTGGCGGAACCTTCTCGGCTCGTCCGCCACCGGCACCGCCGCCGACGTCGGGGCCCGCATCGCCCTGACCGAGATCGATCTCGACTCCGTACGGACCGAACTGAGCGATGCCGTCGCCGGGGCGACGGTCGAGTCGGCGATCGCGGTCACTGTCGAGGACGGCGACCGAACGCTGGCAAGAGCCGAGATGGCGTTGTGCCGCGGACCATGCGGGCTCCATGGCGTGATGATCGGTCATGTTCAGTCGGCGGGTGCCGACCCTCAGGCCCTCGCCTGGCGGGGTTTGTCGATCTATGCCCGATCCCTCCGCCTCATGTCGCTACGACGGGGAGCCGGTGACGACGTGTTCGATCGGCGACAACTCAAGTGGGCGGCCAAACGTTCCGAACTACTGGAGATCGAACGTTCATCAAGCGTTGGCCCCGCCGCAACGAACCAGGCAGGTTCAGGATCGGTCACGCTCGAAGCGCGGCGTGCGATACCTGGCTGGAAACGGGCGACCGACCTCGTCGTCGGCGGAGCCGCCGCTGCGGTCACAGCTCCCCTGTGGGCAATGGCGGCAGCTGTTGTCCGCCGTTCCAGTCCTGGCCCGGTCCTGTTCCGGCAATTGCGTATCGGCGCAGGTGGCCGCCCCTTTCAGATGTACAAGTTCCGAACGATGTACCTCGACAACGATGATCGGGAACACCGGGAGCAGAACAAGCTCGAGTTGCTCGGTCAGGCCGAGGCGGTCAAAGAGGCGTCCGACGCCAGAATCACCGACATCGGCCGGTGGCTGCGACGAACGTCGCTGGATGAGTTGCCCCAGCTCGTGAACGTGGCCCGGGGTGAGATGTCGCTCGTCGGCCCACGACCATCCCTGCTGTGGGAGGTCGAGCTGTTCGAGATGAGCAAGCGTCGACGGATGGAGGCCAGGCCGGGACTGACCGGGCTCTGGCAGGTGTCGGGACGGGGGGATGTCTCCATGAGTGAGATGCTCGAACTCGACCTCGACTACGTGGCCGACATCAGCTGGCGGACCGATTGTCGCTGCCTTGCCGCGACCGCCAGATCGGTCGTGAGTGGACGGGGTGCCCGATGACGACGGCCTACGTCGCAACCATCGGGGGCCACATCTCCGAGCTGGTCGAACTGGCTGCGCGTCTCCCCGAAGACGATGAGGTCTGGATCACCAGCGACAGCGCCCAGACCCGAGATCTCCTCAGGGACCGCCACGTCGAGACGGTGCCCTTCATCGAGGAACGGGACGTGCGTGGTGTGCTCAGGGCCATGCCGACGGCCCGGCGACTCTTCCGTAGGCACGATGTCGATCGAGTGGTTAGCACAGGCTCCGCCATCGCCCTCGGCTACCTGCCGGTGGCGGCCGCCATGGGGATCGAGGCCCACTACATCGAGAGCAGCACCAGGGTTCATTCATCGTCGGTGTCCGGCACGATCCTGTCGAGGACGCCACGGGTCAATTGTTGGTGGCAGTTCGATTCGCCGCCGAGCGGATTCCGACAGGCCGGTGGGATCTACGACGGCTATGTGGCCGAGGAACGACCGACCATGCCCGACCTGCAACGCGTCGTCGTTTCTGTCGGTACGACCAAGCGTGACTTTCGACGTTTGATCGAGAGGCTTGTCACCGTGATTCCGCCCGGTGTCGATGTGCTGTGGCAGACCGGGCACACCGACATCTCCGGCCTGAGCATCGACGGCAAGGAGATCGATGGCAGGGAGATGGTCGGCGAGGCCGAATTGGTCGATGCATTGGCTGAGGCCGATCTCGTCATCACCCATGCCGGGGCGGGCTCGCTGGCCCTGGCCCTTCGATCGGGAAAGGTTCCCGTCTTCGTGCCCCGGAGAGCCGAGTTCAACGAACAGATCGACGATCACCAGGTCGAGTTGGCCCACTGGGCCTCCAACAACGGCCTGGCGGTGACGGTCGAGGCCGACAAACTCGGCCCATCTCATCTGGAGGCAGCAGCCCGTCTCCAGGTTGCAAGCAAGCCGGTAGGAAAGTTGGTACTGCAATGACCCTTGATGATCTCACGAGCGAAGACGTAGCCCTCCACCCGGGCGAGACCACCGAAGCCGACGACCAGCAACCGACCAGGCAGACGCTGCCAGACGGTGAAACGCTGTTTCACGGCGAGCCGTGGCGGCGGGCCGTCGAGGAGAGCTTCGATCTCGAGATCCGGGAGTTCGTTCCGGCATCCGACCCCGGGGGCCTTGCCTACTACTCGGTACTTTCCGATCTCCGCGGCGAGCGGATCGTCAGCACCCCCTTCAGCGATTTCTGCGACCCGCTGCTCGGCCAGGAGGGCTGGTCAGAGTTCGCAGCCCACCTGCGGGCCTATCAGCTTCCGATCACGCTCCGACCGTTCCGCAACGACGCGGCAAACAACGACACGTCGTTTGAGCTCCGTCGTGAACTGCTTTGGCACGGCGTCGACATCAGCCAGGGATTCGATCACCTCTGGGACAACCTGAAGACGAAGCTGCGGACCAATATTCGCCGAGCGGCCAAGGAGGGCATCACCTTCCGCGTCTCAAACGATCTCGCCGATCTCGAGACCTTCCACACCATGCACGTGGAACTGCGCAAGGCCAAATACCAGCTGCTTGCTCAGCCGTTCGACTTCTTCGCCAACCTGCGTGACTCCTTCGGCGACGACATGGCCGTCATCATGGCCGAGGAGAACGGTGAACCGGTGGCGGCCATGGTCTACCTGGCCTGGAACGATGTCTGGTACTACAAGTTCGGGGCGTCACGGCCCCGGAAGTATCGCCCGAACGCGGCAACGCTGATGGAGGCCGCCCGCGAAGGCGCCGAGCGAGGCCTGAAACTGATCGACATGGGTCGGAGCGACATTGACCAGCCGGGTCTTGTCGACTTCAAGCGAGGCTTCGCCACCGAAGAAGTGCCTCTCACCACGCTGCATTGGCAACCGGAGGGTTTCACAAACCCGATGGGCGATGCCGCCGGGTCAACACTCGGCAAACTAACCGGTCTGCTCACCGGCCCGGACATCCCGACCGCGGTGACCGCTCAGGGCGGTCACCTGCTCTACAAGTTCTTCGGCTGATCTCGACCCGAGCCGAATCGCCGGGTCACTGCTGGTACTGCAACCAGGTTTGATCGGCGAGATGGCCGCGAACCTCATCGATGTAGACGAGGGCCGGTTGATCAAGCCAATTCCCTGAGAACCAGGCTCCTACGCATCCGAACTCGTCGCCGGCGGTGTAGTCGCCACCATCTTCAGCAAGCCAAACGAACGAGCCTTCGTAGCAGGCCCGAAGCCAGGCCATGGCGTAGTCGACACCGAAGGCGCTCGACTGGGACGACAGCGGGTAGGTACCGGTATGCACCGTTCCCTTCACTTGCAGGAGTCCGTAGCTCTGGGCGCACGGCGCTTCGAGTCCGATCAGACCACACAGCTCGGGATCCTCGGTCTCGTCTCCGGCGGTCGACATGAGCCATGAACTCTCGGTCACGGCCCTGGCCCGTGTCACCTCTTCATCGAAGCCCCACTTACAGGCCCCCCAGCGGAGGATCTGCTCAGTCGAGCCACTGAACTTGCCGGTGATTCGGGGAGCAAGCTCGGCGTTCCAGAACTCATCGGCTCCGTCGATCGCGAGCCCGCCACCAATTGGAGTGTTGGGCGCGGCGGCGATAGCCGGCACGCCGGTAATGGCATTGGCCCCGGCATTCTGAGGCCGCACCTCGGGGCGTTCTTCGACGAGAACCAACTCCGCACACTGGTCGTCGTCCGGAAGGTCGGAGCCCGGCAGCAGCGTTGCGAAGTAGACGGTCGGTTCAGGCGGTTCCGTCGACCTACTCGTCGGTCTCGTCGTCGGCGCTGGAGGCGACGTCTCGGAGGCCGAACTACCAGGACTGCTGGTGGCAGCCCCGGCCGTGCAGGCGGCCGAAACGAGGGCACATGCCAAGCCGAGCAACAACAAACGCGAACGAGCCAACACACCGATGTCGTCGGCAGCACGCCCTCATCCTTTAGCTCGACGGCGCCTATCGACAGGGCGAGCTCGTCAGGATCCGATGAAGTGCGGCTCCCGCTTCTCCTTCATCGCCGTGAGAGCCTCTCGATGGTCAGCGGTTCTGAGAGAGGCCCGGTGGGAGGCCTCGACGTCGTCGACCGTAAAAAGACCCGAAGCAAGGCCGTTGATCGCCGCCTTGGTGTTGGCAACAGCCACGGGAGCCAATGAAGCAATAGAGTCGGCGATCAAGTCGATCCTGGCATCGAGCTGATCTTCCGGCACGAGTTCGTGTATGTAGCCGATTCGATGCAGCTCAGCGGCCTCAAAGGGCAGAGCGGTACAGAAGATGCGCTTGGTCGCCCCCGGCCCGATCTGCTCGACGAATCGCCGTAGCCCCGAGGCGTAGTACTGGATGCCCAGCTTCGCCGCCGGCATCAAAAGATGGATGCCTTCGGCCGCAACACGAAGATCGCAGCAGATGGCCAGATCGGTGCCGCCGCCATGGATGTTGCCCCCCAGCTTGGCGATCACGGGGACCCGCAACGCCTCGATTCGGTCGCATAGGTCGCCGAAGCCGACCTTTATCGCCGTACCCTCGGCCAGCGCCCCGAGATGGTAGCCGGAGCAGAAGGACGGTCCGGACGACGCAAGCACGGCCACCCGCACATCGGGATTGGCTTCGATCTGGTCGCAAAGCGAGATGATGGTTACGAGGTCGGCGGGCTCGATCCGATTCCGTTTGTCCGGGCGTTGTAGACGGATCGTGGCCCTCGGCCCATCGATCTCAAGCGTGGGTTCTCCCATGAGGGCGAACCTAGCTGCTGGTCGGGCTACGACTTAAACCCGATCGGACGGGGAATCGAGACCCGTACGTCAACCCCTGGGGAATAGTGAACGAGCGGTTTGCCCGTCGGTGCCGACAGACCTGAGGCGGCAACAAGGTCATCGTCGAGACTAAGGAGCTCGGCCCGATGCAATGGCCAACGAGGATGATCAGCTCTTGCTCCCCAGACCCTGCCACCCATGATCGAGTACAGCCGCCAACGACCGGTCAACCAGTGTTCGAGGTCGGTCAGTTCCTCGGCCGCGTATGGCTCGCCAATACGAACCGCGGTTTCGTTTCTGGCTCCGACCGGGCCAGGCACGCGTCGTACACAGTCGTAGGCGATGATGTCTGCGGCCTTGGCAACATTCATCGACGACCACATGTAGGGCAGCCGATAAGCGGCACGGGCCGCGACGCAGGCCGATGCCCGATCGGCGTCGAGCGAGAAGAACCAGATGCCCTGGGTGCCATCGGCGGCTTCCACATAGGTTCGAACGTTGGTCTCTGGAAAGACAGAAACGCCGGGCACGCTTCCCAGACCAGGGAATGAGACGTTCATGAGGAACGGCACAAGCCCGACCCAGGCCATCCCGTCGAAGGTCGACGCCCTCAGGCCATCGGGCAGCAGCTGCTGCATCTCCTCGACCGGCACCGGCCAGTGGATGAAGGTCAGTAGATCCCATCGCATCGTCATGATCGGGTTGGCGACCCTGACCGGCGAGTCGGGCTCGACCAGCGGCCGGGAGGGTATCGATGCGGTCATAGAGGCGACCGTATCGCGGGCCAATCCTGCCAGTGACACCGAGCTGCTTGCCGAACAACGGCCTCTTCTTCGACTTTTGGCGACTTTGTGGGGTGCGACATCGTCAAAGGTTGGGTGGCCCATGTCAAGACGTTGTTGCCAGCGGTATCTCCCAAGGGCCGACAACGGTGAGGGGGGATCAGGCGAAGGCGGGCATGACTTCCTGGGCAAACAGTTCCATCGATGCCAGGATCTCAGTCTGGTCCATACTGGCGAAGTCGAAGTGGCAGACCACATGGCTGACCCCGACCTGTTCGAGGTTCTTGAGTAGCCCGATCACGGTCTCCGGTGATCCGAAGACCAGCCGCTTGGCCCATTCGTCGTCATCCGGCTCTCCCGGGCTCGACACGTCGGTGGCCCAACCCGCTTCCACACATTCATCGCCGTGGTGGAGGGCCGCCGCTACCCGTCCATTCCAGCGCGAAGTCGCAACATGGCGAGCTGCATCCTCGTCGGTCCTTGCCACATGAACGAACCGCAACGAGTGGAATTCACGGCTGTCGCGAGGCTGGCCGATGTCGTCGAGGGCGGTGGCGAACCGTCCGTAGGCCTCCTCAACCTGTTCGAGGGTGAGGCCTGCTCCTGAGGACAACACGCCGTAGCCCTCCTCGGCGGCACGCACGTAGGTGGCGGGGCTACTGGCTGCAATGAACAGCGGTGGGTGAGGAACCTGAGCCGGCTTGGGGAGAATGGTCAACGGGTTCGGAACCGACCAATATTCGCCGTCGAAGGTGAAGTCGTCCTCGCTCCACGCCAGCGTCATGAGAGCGACGGCCTCGTCGAAGCGGGCCCGGCTGTCATCCATCGACGCTCCGAGGGCTTCGAACTCGGCCGGCTGGTATCCCCGCCCGAAGCCAACGTTCAACCGGCCTTCACAAAGCACGTCGGTGACATTGATGTCCTCGACGAGGCGAACCGGGTGCCAGATCGGGAGCACGGTGATCGCTTGCCCGAAACGCAGGCGTTCGGTGATGGCGGCGGCCTTGACGATCGGCAGGAACGGGTTCGGACACAGGCCGTAGTTCGAGAAGTGATGCTCGGCGAACCAGGACGTCTCAAATCCGGCGTCCTCGGCAAGCCGGATCTGGTCCATCGTGTAGCGGTAGACGTCGACCCCGGCTTCCATCTCGGGACTCGACAGGAGGTGAAAGGTCTCGAAGCGCACGCCACGACGTTAGACGCGGTCGCCAGACAGCACCTCAGTGGCCGATCCCCCTGCTGCCTGGTTGGCGATCCCCCTGCTGCCTGGTTGGCGATCCCCCCTGCTGCCTGGTTGGCGATCCCCCCTGCTGCCTGGTTGGCGATCATTGTGCTGGGGCCGCCCTGTCTCCTTGGGGTACATTCCTCCCACCACCCCTCCCGCCACCATAGAAGGAGCGCTCTGCGAGATGCTGTCGCCATACCGGGTACTTGATCTCACCGACGACCGGGGCCACTTCGCCGGTTTCCTCCTGGCTCAGATGGGGGCCGACGTCATCGCGGTCGAGCCTTCAACCGGATCACGGGCCCGCCACATCGGCCCATGGGCCGGTGGCGAGCCGGACATCGAACGCTCGCTCGGCCATTGGGCCTACAACCGGGGTAAACGTTCGGTCATTGTCGATGGTGCTGAGGAGATCGCTGAGCTGGCGGCAGGCTCCGACATCCTTTTTGAGTGTGGCGCTATCGACATCGACCTCGGTGCGCTTCGAGCAGCCAACCCGGCGCTCATCACGGTCTCGCTCAGTCCCTTCGGGGCCGACGGGCCGAAGGCCGATTGGGTCGGCACCGATCTGACCCTCAACGCAGCGAGCGGTGAGATGTCGCTCAATGGCTACAAGGATCGTGCGCCGGTACGGATCTCGGCCCCTCAGATATGGGTCAACGCCGGAGCCGAAGCGGCCTGCGCTGCGCTGATAGCCCTTACCGACCGCGCCAACAGCGGCCTCGGACAACATGTCGACGTCTCCGCCCAGGAGGCCATGATGCTCACCGCTCAGGGTTGGTTGGCGCCGGCGCTGTGTGAAAACCCATCGGCTGAGCGCAGCGGCGGGGGTCTTGAGCTGCTTGGCATCATCCGTTTCCGCTTCGTCTACGAGTGCCTCGACGGCCACATGACCCTCACCTTCCTTCCTGGCGTACTGGTCGGAGCGTTCACAAACAAGGTTCTGGCGTGGGCTCATGGCGAAGGCGCCCTCTCAGATGAGCTGGTAGCCATCAACTGGGTTGATCTGATGGAGGGCCGGGAGCTGGAGGAGGTTGCCGACATCGCCCATCGCACCAGCGAAGGGCTGGCCACCGCAATCGCAACCAAGACCAAGGCCGAGTTGTTCGAGATGGCTCGAAACGACCGTCTGCTGATGGTTCCGGTCACTACACCGCAAGACGTTCTCGCCAGCGAGCACTACGCGGCCCGGGACTTTTGGGACAAGGTCGAGGTCGACGGCCACGATTCGCCGATCCGCTTTCCCGGTCCCTGGGCTCACATAGACAACGCCGAACTCACCAGGCTGGGTCCACCTCCCCGACTTGGCCAGCACAACGAGGAGGTGCGTGGCGAAATCCAGGCCGAGCTCGGCACCGGTCGGGCGGCCACGGAGCGAATCCCAACACCGGGTGGCGATGCTCCTGCCCGACCGCTGGAGGGTACAACCGTCGTTGATTTCACCTGGGTCTACGCCGGACCGTTCGCCACCAGGATGCTGGCCTACTTCGGCGCCGAGGTGATCCGTCTCGAATCCCAAACCCGGCCGGACCAGGTGCGATCTTCGGGTCTGGCACGGGTTATGGGCGACGACGGTCCGGAGGCATCCCAACAATGGCATTCGATCAACGCCGACAAGAAGAGCCTCCAGGTCAACCTCAAGGCCCCAGAATCCCGCCAGGTCATCCTGGATCTGGCAGCCAAGGCCGATGTGGTGATCAACGCCTTCTCCCCTGGCGTACTCGAGCGGTTCGGTCTTGGCCACGACGACCTGATGGCCGTCAACCCCCGTCTGATAGCGGTGTCGACCACCCTGTTCGGGCACTCGGGTCCCCTCTCCCCCATCCCCGGCTTCGGAAACATGGGGGCCGCCATGGGCGGCTATTACGAACTGACCGGATGGCCGGACCGTCTTCCGGCCGGACCCTTCCTGGCCTACACCGATGCAACCTCACCCCGGCTGACCGCGGCTGTGATCATGGCCGCCCTCGACTGGCGAGAGCGGACGGGCGAGGGCATGAGCATCGACTTCTCGCAGGCTGAGGGAGGCATTCATTTCCTGTCGGAGGCGATCCTCGATCAGGAGGTGAACGGTTTCGCCCAATCCCGCATTGGCAACGCCGATCGCTGGCTCGCTCCCCACAGTGCCTATCGATGCGGCGACCCCGACGGTGACGACTGGGTTGCCATCGCCTGCGAGACCGACGACCAGTGGCAGGCATTGGCTCGCCGGCTCGGCCGCGATGATCTGGCAGGACTGGCCGTTGCCGAACGGCTGGAACGCCAGGGCGAGCTCGACAAAATTATCGAGGCCTGGACCGCAGGCAAGAATCCGATAGAGCTCCACACCACCCTCCAAGCCGACGGGGTCCCCGCTCACCAGGTCCAGAACAGCCCTGAGGTTGTCACCGATCCTCAGTTGGTTCATCGGGACCACTTCCATGAGGTCGTCCATGACACCTACGGCCACAGCTGGGCCGAGCAGTACGGCTTCCGACTCTCCCGCAGCGAGGGCACGCCTCGCCGGGCCGGTCCGCCCTGGGGTGAGCACAACTTCGAGATCCTGTCGGAGCTGCTTGGCTACGACGGCGAGCAGATCGCCGAACTAGCCATCGCCGAAGTGCTCGAATAAGCGCGCAGGCTCGACCAAAACCAACCGTCGATCGGCACTACGCTCACCACGGTGACGAGCGATCGCCCCGATCCAGCGATGGGCCAATGGTCCGAGCAGACGCGAACCTACCGAGCCGACTGGACCGGCCGCGGTCAGGGTGTTGCAACCGACGGCGAGAGCTGGTTCGTCACAAGCAACGATGGGAACCCAGGCCTGTTCCGCTACTCGACCGACTTCACGAAGCAGGAAAAACACGTCGACATCCCGCGAACGGTGGCTGGTCACGTTGGTGCGGTGTCGATACATAACGGCACGATCTACGTGGCGCTTGAGGGGCCGGAAATGGTGGCGACCTTCACCCGTGACCTCACCAAGCGTTCCCTCATGCCGGTCGAACGGCCCATCGAACGAGACGACAAGAGACACCTCGCCTGGTGCGGCATCAATCCGTTGAACAACCTTCTCTACACGTGCGACTGGAATCATGCTGAGCGCCTGGTTGCCTACGACCCGGCAACCGCCAACCTCCGACCGGACTCCGACATCACGCTCAGCGACTCGGTGCATCGCTGCCAGGGCGGCATCTTTTCGCCGATTGGCCACGTCTACCTCGCCTCCGACGACAAGCTGAGCTTCCGTCAGACCTTCGGCCGCTGGCTTGGCCCCTTCGGACAACCCTCCGACAAGCCGATCTTTCCTGGAATCCATGGCTTCGACGTGCCCTCGGGTCACAAGCTTGGTTACATCCGGGTGCCAACCAGACCACACCTCCCCCATTTCGAGGAGATCGAAGGCATCGGTCTCGGGCCGATGACCATCGGCTCCACGGTTGCAAACGTGCACCTCGCCGTGCTCGACAAGAACCACTCCTGGATCCGCGACGACGTACACCTGAAGTCGTACACGGTTCCCGACCCGACTTTGGTTTAGTCGGCCGACTGAGGTTTAGTAGCCAAGTTCCTGGGCCGCCCGTTCGAGGGCGACCGTGATCGACCAGGTGGTGCGGGCCAATCGAAGGTCGGTGTTCGAGCCATCGGCATAGAGACCAGCGGCACTCATCCAGAAGGCGGCTGACCGCATGGCGTAGAGCAACTGGTAGTACCGACACCGCTCCTCGTCGATCTCGATGCCGGTCGCCTCCTGGTAACGGTCGAAGAACACGTCTCGGGGAACGACATTGGAGAGCAGGTCGGTGCCTTCACGGTTGAGCTCGGTGAGCATGTAGGCAACGTCGTACATCGGGTCGCCGATGACCTGCAGCTCCCAATCAAGCACCGCCGAAACCCTGTCGTGTTCGATCAGGACGTTCCCAGTACGAAACGCTCCGTGCACCAACGTCAACCGATCGGTGGCCGGCGCATTGGCTTCCAACCAGCCGAGTAGGTCGATGAGGATCGGGTGGCTGGCAAGACCCGATTGGTCTATGAGCTCCCGCCACTTGGCGATCTCTCGGAGGGCGAACCCCGTGCCCGGCTCCGGCACACCGAGGAAGCCGAGCCCGGCGGCGCTCCAGTCGACGGTATGGATTGCGGCCAGGGCGTCGGTGAAGCTGAGTGGCAACACACCCCGTTCGGCCGCGGCGGCGTAAAACTCTCGGCCCGAGCGCCGCCACGGGCTCGGGCACTCGCCCGGCACCTTCTCCATCACCAGGGCCGATGCCCCCAGCACCGACGGATCAGCCTCGTGCCAGAACACTTTTGGAGCGGCAACGTCGGTCTGCTCAAGGCACTGCAACACTCGGTACTGCTCGGCCAGGTCCGACATCTCTCGCAACAACGCGTTGCCGGGATCGCGACGCAGACACAGACCCCGGCGTTGCTCGCCTTTCCCGTCGTTCCACGCGACATCGAAGAGCCAGGTTTCGTGCGACCAACCAACTGCGATCCGGGTGAGATCCTCGATCATCACCGGCCCTGTTACGTCGAGCCGCTCCTTGAGATAACTGGCCAGGATGGCGGCCAGGGCACCGGCCTCGCTCGTCTCGGCCGCTCCGTTCGCCGACTCGCTCACTGTGCAATCTCCATGCGACGGTCGATGTCGCGCCGCAGCACGGGACGGATCATCGACAGGGCCGAGACGACGGCAGGCTGATCACCGCCCCATTCGTACAAGGACTTGACGAGCGACCCCAAGGCCCCCATCGACGGGTTCTCTTCGATGGCAGCCAGCGCGGTCGCCACCCGATCGGGTGCGTCGCCGAGCACGTCGGCCAAGGCGGCTGCCAGGGTGCTCACCTCTGTGTGCTCGTCGCGGTCGTGCGACGGTGCGAGCGCAACCTGGCGGCTCAACCGTTCGAGAATGACCGAAACCATGAAGGCCTGAGTCCGGGCGTACTCGTCGCCGACCTCGGGGCCGATCTCACTCCGCATGGCCTGCGAAAGACGCTGAAGCATCTCGCTTGGCGTCGCCGCGGCCTCAGCGCCGCCTGGTCCGGTCATATCAGATCCCCCAGTCCCGATCCCGCTTGGCCTCCGCCCACCGATGGACCGGCCACATGTCCTGATCCTCGCCAAACCATTGCAGGGTTTGGCCCGATCCTGAGATACGCCAATCGATGATGCTGTTGATGTCGATGAAGCTGTGGCGATTGATGGTTATCCGGCTGAGCGAGCTTCCCTCCGCCAGGAACTCACCCCCGTTTGCGTCGACTCCCTCGATCCGAATCTTGTCGATCCAGCCATAGTCGGGATCTCGCACCACCGTTCGTTGACCGTCGACGAGGGTCACCGGCTCCCCGTCGCGGTTAACGAAGCCGTAGGCGACCCGATCGGTGCCATCACGGGTATTGGTGACGGCCAGGAAGCCCCGGCCGCCTTCCCCGGCCCCTGTCACGTATGCCGCTTGTCGAGGCCGATTCTCGGGGCGCCGGCCCCAGGTCCGGTCCCGCATCGACCAGCAGTCGATCTCAATGGTCTCGCCGTGGAGATCGATGGAGCCGGTCACATGACCGATCTGATCGAAGTGAGCCGACGAGCCGAACGTGGAGGTCCCACTGGCCAGAGGCCTTGGCGGTGCAACCGCTCGGAAGCTGAGCTCCGCACTAAAGCGGTCGGGATCGTCATAGGCGAGTCGGTAGGCCAGGGTTGGCTCCACCACTTCGATCGTCACACCGGTAGGAAGTTCGACCTCACGGAGGTCGGCTTCGGGGTCGAGCTGCAGGGCGCTGTAGTTGGTCGAGTACGGCACCTCCCATGGCAGGTGGGCGCTGTCGTCCCATACCCACGCTCCGCCGGCAACCGTGCCGATGTTGTGACGGAACATCGAATAGAACCAGCCCCCGAGCCGACGCTCCACATGGTGGAACGAGAACCACGCTGTCTCGGTGTACCACCAATCGTCACCGCGGAGATGGCGATGAAAGCCATCGTCGTCCGGGCTGAAGATCGCAGGATCTGTTGTTGTCACGAATCCTCAGTTCCGGCAGGTTGCCCCCAACCCGACCGGCGAAACGATAGACGACCGTTCCCATGCGGCGCCTCCCGGCAAGCCCAACTAGCGTTTCGACTATGAGCTTGGGCCGCGTTTCGACCGTCACTCCGGGCCGTCGGGAACTCCCGCACGCCACCATCACCGACTACTACGAACGGGGGTGGTGGCGATCGCCTACGATCATCGACGACTTCCTGGCCCAGGTTGAGCAGCGACCGGAGACGGTTGCCGTCGCAAGCTACCGAGCAGGACGTGCCGAACCCCATCGGCTGACCTACCGGCAGCTCGAAGTCCTGAGCCGGCGGTTTGCGGGTGCCCTCATCGATCTCGGGGTTGAGCGGGGCGACGTTGTCTCGATGCAGCTGCCGAACACCTGGGAGTTTCCCGCCCTTATGTACGGCATTCTCCGGGCCGGGGCGGTGGTGAATCCACTGGTTCCCATCTTCCGCAACCGCGAGCTGTCGTTCGTCCTTGGCCGAACCAAGAGCCGGATCCTCATCGTTCCTGATGTGTTCCGCAACCATGACCACGCGTCGATGGCGTTGGAGCTGCTCGGCGACACCGAGGGTCTTGAGCATGTGGTCGTGATCGGAGACAAGACGGCAGGCGCGCTGAGCTTCCAGGAGCACTTCGTCGATACCTCCTGGGAGGACACACCCGGTTTGGATGACGAACTTCGCTCCCGTACCCCCAGCGCCGACGATCTCGTGCAGATTCAGTTCACGTCGGGAACAACCGGAGAACCAAAGGGTGTGCTCCACTCCCACAACACCATCTACTCGGGATCCCGCTCGGTCGATGAGGTCTATGGACTCGGTCCGGACGATGTGTGTTTCATGGCATCCACCCTGGCCCATCAAACGGGATTCGGGTACGGCATGGTCAAGCCCTTGGCGCTCGGAATGACGATCGTCTATCAGGACGTGTGGGATGCCGATCAGTTCCTCGACGCGGTAGAAGCTGAGGGCATCGTCTGGACGGTGTCGGCCACTGCTTTTGCCATGGACATGGTGGCGGCCCAGCGCCGAACGGCCCGCAACGTTCGCTCGTTCCGCTACTTCATCTGTGGCGGCGCCCCCATCCCCCCGAAGGTGGTCGAGGACGCCGCCGAGGTATTGGGGGCCGAACTGATCGCGGTTTGGGGCATGACGGAAAACATGATCGTGACCACGACACGGCCGGGTGATCCGATCGACCTGGTCTCAGACTCCGACGGCACGGTCGTCGACTGGATGGAGATCCGCGTCATCGACGAGTCCGGGCAGCAGGTCTCCGTCGGCGAATCGGGCGACCTGGAGGTTCGGGGCCCAAGCCAGGCCCTCGGCTATTTCCACCGCGACGATCTCTACCGCGACGCCTCGCCGGACGGCGACTGGTTCGCCACCGGAGACGTGGCTCGACTGAGGCCCGACGGCGGCATCCGCATCGTCGGCCGAACCAAGGATCTCGTGATTCGAGGGGGTGAGAACGTGCCGGTGGCCGAGGTTGAGGATCTGATCCTGAGACACCCCTCGGTGGTTGAGGTGGCCGTCATCGGCCTTCCAGACGACCGTCTCGGCGAGCGGGCCTGCGCAGTGGTAACCGTCGACGGGCCCGAGCCGACGTTGGCCGAGGTGACCGACGTGCTCAAGAAGGCCGGTATGGCGAAGCAGTTCTGGCCGGAACGGCTTGAGGTGATGCCAGAGATGCCGCACACTCCGTCCGGCAAGGTGCAGAAGTTCAAGCTGCGTGACCAGGTGGCCGGGTCATGAGTCCTTGGCAGGTTCACCCCGTCCTCCAGGCGGTTCGCGACCTTGCTCCAACGATCAGCAATCTGAGCGCCGAGATCGAAACGCAACGCTGCCTTCCCCAGCGGTTGGTCGATGAACTTACGGCGGCTCAGGTGTTCCAGCTGTACCAGCCCCGGGCGATCGGGGGGCCCGAGCTGCATCCGCTCACCGCCTTCCAGGTCTGTGAAGAGTTGGCAAGGGCCGACGGCTCCGTCGGCTGGTGCGCGCAGGTTTCGGCCGCGGTGACGATCTTCCTGGCCTGGATCGACCCCGACGCCCTGGCCGACATGGCGGCAACGACCAGCCGTCCGCTCCACGTTGCGGGATCGGCCAGACCGTTGGGCACCGCGGTGCGGACCGACGACGGCTACCGGATCAAGGGGCATTGGAACTACGCCAGCGGAGTCCGGCATGCGAATTGGTTCCTTGCCACCGGGTTCGTCGATGCCAAGAACGGCGGTCAGGCAACCCGATCGATGTTGGTGCCGATCGAGGAGGGTGACATCATCGCCAACTGGGACGTGATGGGCATGCGCGGCACCGGCAGCGACGACTTCGTGATCGACGATGTGGACGTGCCACGGTCTCGGACCGGCGCCAGCCATTGGATCGAGCAACGGACCGAGCCGCTCTACAGCCCCCGGCTGGCCATGATTGCCACCTGGGCACCTACCGCAGGAGTGGCGATCGGCCTGGCCCAGGGTGCACTGGACGCCCTCACCGAACTTGCAGACCACGCCTCGACCAGCTCGCCTACCCCGCTAGGTGATCGAGACGACGTGCAACAAGCGGTTGCCGAGGCCGAAGCGATCACCAGCGCAGCCAGAGCCTTCTGCACCGAGGCGATCGACGGGGCCTGGACCGCTCTGACGACCGACGATGCCGAGCTTGGCCGGGCGGTGGCCAGGGCCCAGATAGCGATCACCCACTCGATGAGCGAGGCCGTTCGAGTAGCCGATCTCTGCTTTCACGCCGCAGGCACCAACGCCATCTCGACCGCCAACCGACTGGAACGTTTCCTCCGCGATGCCCACACCGCGGTGCAACACGCGGCTGGTCAGTCGATCCACAAGCGGGTGGCGGGTCGTACCCTGCTCAACCGCTCGACCGGCGTCGTCGGCCAAACCCGTGACGGTCCATCCACACCCCGAAGCTGACCACTCAGCGTGGGCGAGGGCGCCTCGCCAACCTGCTCAGGCCAATGATTGGGCGAAGGTGATGCGATTGCCGTCGAGGTCGCGGACCGAGAACTCCCGAACACCCCAGGACTGGTCGACGGGCTGCATGCTGATACCGACCGATCGATCGTCGGGGGCCTCTCTCAAACCACGGGCCTGGAGGCCGGCATAGACGCCGGAGAGGTCGGCTACCCGGATGAGTATCACGCTTCCGAACACCCCGTCATCGGCGTGGGCCGAGAGGTGAACGAGTGAGCCCTGACGACCGATCATCCCGTACTTCGACATGAACTCGCCCGGATCCGGATGAGGTCGCTGCAAGGCGTCGAAGTCGAGCACCTCGGTGTAGAAGATCATCGAAGCAGCGACGCTCGAACACTTGATGAACGGCTCAACGGTCATGACGATCTCCTAGGTCCGGTCGGACGTCCGGCCCGGAACGATCGTAGGCCCGGCCGAGCGGCCGGGCCTACGATCAGTTCATCTGCCCGGCCAAACGGCCGGGCCTACGCCACCCCGAGGATGGCATCAACTCAGTTGAGTCGGGCGATGCGGTCCTGGGGACCAGGAGGCACTGGTGAATTGGCGCCGAAGTAAGTGACCAGGGCGTCGAGGTCGACCTCGCCACCCAGTCGGTCGGTTCCGTCTGCCAACACGGTGAAGTTGTCGCCACCATCGGAAAGGAAGCTGTTGACTGTGATGCGATAGCCGGCGGCCGGGTCCACGACGACGCCACCGATCGTGATGGTGGCCGGATCGACGCGGGAGCCGACAGGCTGAGCGGCATCCCAGGTGTAGGCGAAGCCTTCCGAGACCTGGAGGATACGATCCCGGCCCGGCTCAGGATTGTCGAACTGCTGCTCGAGCAGAGCGTCGATCTGAGCGCCGGTCAGTGTCATGGTCACCAGGCTGTTGCCGAAGGGCTGAACCCCGAAGGCCTCACCGAAAGTGAATTCGCCGTCGGCTTCATCACCACTGGCGGCAAAGAGGATGTCATTTCGGATACCGCCGGGGTTCATAAACGCAGCAACAGCCGAACCGTTCCCAGGGCTGGAGGTTGCTGCCAGCTGGGCGTCGGCGATCACGTCACCGAGAGCGGACTCACCAGCAGGCGTGGCAGCCTCGGTGATGTCGACCTCGGTGGTACCGATCACCTGATTGGCCAGCGGAGCCGAAAGGGCGTCGTAACGGTCGATCAGAGCGGTCAGCTCTGGATCAGGCGTCACGCCCTCCTGCAGGTTCGGCTTGTTGTTGATGGCGACGACGGTCATCTCGTTGGTCCGACGATCGATCGAAACGTCGATGTCGGTGAACAGACGGCCACGGTTGTCGGCCATGGTGACCCACTTGCCGTCGATCTCGCAGATGAACTCGTCATTGGTGTGACCGGCGATCACAAGGTCGACAGCATCGTCGAGTCGCCTCGTAATATCGGCGACAGGGCCCGTCAGACCCGAACCACAGTCGTTCTGACCACCGTCGGAAATGCCGCCCTCGTGCAGGAGGATGACGAATGACTCGATCCCGCGGACCCGCCGCAGGTAGTCGACGATGTGGTTTGCGACGTCGGCCTCATCGAGGAAGGTCAGTCCGGCGACTCCGGCCGGGGTGACGATGGTCGGGGTGCTCTCCAAAGTCATGCCGATGAAGGCGACCTTTTCGCCCTCGTAGTAGCGCACCTGGTACGGCGGGAGCAGCGGCCTGCCGGTGGCATCGTTGATGACGTTGGCGGCCAGGAACTGGAAGTCGGCACCGTCGAAGGGGGTTCCGTCGAGGTCTCCATCGACGGGGTGTGATCCGCCGTTCTGCATCCGAAGCAGCTCTTGAGCCCCCTCGTCGAATTCGTGGTTGCCGACGGCGTTGAGGTCGAGCCCCATGAGGTTCATGGCCTCGATCGTCGGCTCATCGTGGAACAGTGCCGATATGAGTGGCGATGCCCCGATCAAATCACCGGCAGACACAAAGACCGAGTTCTTCGACTCGGATTCGGCCGCCGCGATGTTTGCAGCAAGGAAATCGGCTCGCCCGGTGCCGCCGAACGAACCGGACGACGTTGCGATGTTGCCGTGGAAGTCGTTGATGGCCAGGATCTGAAGCTCGACGGGTCGAGGATGGGGCCGGTGCTTACCTCCTCGACCGTTTCCTGCGCTGCCGTCATCGGCTGCACTTTCTGCGCCGGCAGGGGCCACGAGGGCCATCACCAACGCCGCAACCACTAATAGGGCGGCCATGATCCGGCCGCTGGATGAACTGCTTCTGATCGCCATTAACTACTCCCACCTCAATTGATCGCCATTCACGATCATCATCGTTGGAGCAGGTTAGCCATCTCCAACGAGGTCGACCCGGATGTGGGTAAGCCTTTCAGTCATGCGATGTCGGCTGATCAGCTTCCGGCGAGCCCATGTTCATCGAGACGTGGGGCCCGCCCGAGGCTCCACCATCCACGATTGGTGCGGAACGGTGCACCGGGAGCAGTGGCCGAGCCACCGGCCGGCAACCCGGTGTCCTCCCAGAATCCGACCGCTTCCAGATGGGGATCAACAGCCAGCGTTGCGATGGTGTTCACCGGCGAAATGGGGATGCCCCGCCGCTGACCTTCCTGGAAGAAGTCGAGCAGCGTCATCGACGTCGTCAGCTCCTCGACCCAGGAATCGACCAGTTCCATGGTTTCTCCCCGCACCATCATGTCGTTGAAAACGGGATCGATAATGGCCTCGTTGTCGCAGGCCTCGTTGACCCATTTGGCCATGGCGTCCCAGTGGCGCGGCATGAGCACCAGGATCGACACGAAGCCGTCGCTGCAGGGATAGATCCCGAACGGTCGCGACAGCGTCCGTCGGTTTCCGGCCCGGACACGGTGGACCTTGTCGTCGAGAAAGACCGGTACTCCGGTTTCGGGGGCGATGGCCAAACACGCCTCGGCCAGGGAGAGGTCGACGAGTTGGCCCTTTCCGAGCAGGCGTCGACCTCGAAGCCCAAGCACGGCGCCGACTGCGGCGTTGAGCGAGGTGGCGTGCATACCGACCTGGGCGGGACCTCCCGGGACGACCGGGGGCTCGTCGTCGAAGCCGGTCGTGTAGAGCACACCGGAGGCGGCCCAGGCCACCAGATTCGACGATTTCCACGTTCGTTTCGGACCGTTGAGCCCAAAGGCCGTTATCGACACCCAAACCACGCCGGGGTTTGTCACCTTGATGGCCTCGTAGCCCACTCCATAGCCGTCGAGGACGTCCGGTCCGTGGTCGTCGACCACGATGTCGGCCTCGGCAAGCATGGCCGACAGCCGGGCTCGATGATCCTCCTCGTCGATGTCGATGACGACACTGCGCGAACCCATGCCGAGGTAAGCCCACCACAGCGAGTTCTCAGGCTCGGGGGCGCCGTCGATGAACGGCGCCATCCGCCGCAGGGGCGAGCCGTGGGGTGGTTCGATCTTGGTCACCTCGGCACCAAGGGCGGCGAAGAGGCGGGTCGAATAGGCACCAGCCAACCCTGAGAGATCGACGACCTTCACTCCGTCAAAGGGCTGAGTCATCAAAGATCCCTCGAATCTGGCGCGTCATGGGGGAAGAATACGTGGAGCCACTGCTCGTAGGGTCGGTCGACCTTGAGATCGGGGTGGTCCATCGTGAAGGCCACGCCGTCGGCAACCAACTGATCGACCTCGGATTCGGTCATGTCGGTCACCTCGGTGAGAACGTCGACCGTGTGTTCGCCCATGCTCGGGCCTGCCCGCTCCCAGGAGCCCGGGTTCTCGCTCATCCGGATCGGGTAGGAGCAGAAGAGATCCCTGGTGAAGCGACTGTTGCCAACGGCTTGATACCAGCCGCTTGTCATCACATGGCTGTCCTGGAGAATGTCCTCGTTTGTCGCAACGATGTGGGCGGCAACGCCCACCGCCTGGAGCCTGGCGGCCAGGTCGGTGTTTTCGAAGCCGACCGTCCAGGCCGCGACGGCCTCATCCAGAGCATCGACGTTGGCCATTCTCGACTCGTTGGTAACGAACCGGTCATCGTCGGCCCACCCGTCGGGCCCCGCGGCAACCATGGCATCCCACATGTCGTCGTCGCCGGCGCTGATCGCTATCCAACGCTCGTCACCCCGGCACGGATAGACCCCTTCCGGGGCGTACCAGAGTGACCGGTTTCCGATTCTCGACTGGGCGTTTCCGGTTAGCGCGTGGTCCATGACCATCGGGCCGAGCAGCAACGAAACCGTGGTCTCGAACTGAGCGATGTCGACGTGGACACCCTCGCCGGTCTTGTCCCGCTCCTCCAGGGCTGTCAGCACGCAGAAGGCCCCGTGCAGCGAGCTGAGATAGTCGGGCGGGGCGACCGTTGCTATCCCGGCCGGTTCACGACCGGCATGGCCGGTCAGGTCGTCTATACCGACAAGCGGGGCCTGGTTCGGGCCCCATGCCACATACGGGTAGTACGGACCCTCGCTGTCGGCACCAAAGCCCGGCAACTGGACGTACACCAGGTCGGGGCGAAGGTCACGGACCGACTCGTAGTCAAGGCCGAGCTCCACCAGGGCCCTGGCACCGAGGTTGGAAAGGAAGACATCGCACTCGGTAAGCAGCCGACGTGCCGCCTCCCGACCAGCCGGTAGTTTGAGGTCGAGGGCCACGCTGCGCTTGTTGGCGTTCATCTCCGAGACGTAAGCGCTCGAATCAGGTACAACCGGGGCCAGTTCTTCGTTGTCGCGAAGCCAGGCACTACCGATGAGACGGACGATGTCCGGACTGGTCGGCGATTCGACTTTGTACACGTCGGCACCGTGATGGGCCAGCATCCGACCAGTATTCGGCGAGGCGATGGCCATACCCAGTTCGAATACCTTCACGCCTTCGAGCAGTCGTGTCATGGCCAAGATCTATCACGTCTGACCGCTTCCTGCCTCAAGCGCCCCCGTAGCACCCGGTCGGGGTTTCGGGTCGTGGCTCCCGACCCGGCCTCTAGGCTTGGGCGATGGACTGCGAGAACCCCGGCCGCGGCCGCGACGCCGTCGTCGACGTCACCACTCCCCATCCGCTCACCCCGGTCCAGGCCCGCGCCGAAGTCGAACGATGAAGAGGCCGAGGGGGCTTCCCCGTGGTCCGCCAACTCGTGGTCGCAGCCGGTGACACCAACATCACTGGAGACTGGGACGTGATAGCCCTGAAAGGCACCGGCAGCCTCAACGTTGAACTCGACAGGCAAAGGCCAACTACAGCTCAACGCGGCGAGGGACTACGGCCTGACGCAGCTGATGGCGGCCGACGCCCTTTGTCAGGTACATCGCCTACGACCTCTACGGTCAACGGCTGCTTGCCGACTGACTCTCGAGGCGTCGGCTCAGCTTCGGGGCTCGCCCGGCCCCTGACCCTCGGAGCGAGAAATCCATCGGACCCAAGCCATCAGGGCAACTGCCACCGTGGTGGAAGCGATCGCCATCGGTACGGCCAACCGTGAGGTTTCGGCCGGTTCTTCGGTGGCCGGAGGGCCGTCGTCGAAGGTTTCAGCCTGCGAAGTTTCAGCCTGCCGATCGGGTCGGGGCCCGCGTCGCGGGGTCTGAGCCACCGGCCGAGGCTCCACCGTCGGCACCGTAGGTTCTGAGACAGGCCGGACTAGTGGCTCCGGAGCGGGTCGGGATTCAGACGTTGGCTGGACCCTCGGAGCCACCGTTGGCCGGGACTCCGGCAATGGGTCTTCCAAATCGACCTGCTCAACAGGGGGCTGGGTATGGCGAATCGGCAGGGTGTGTTCTTCGATCGGTGCGGCCTCGAAGCCGACGACCGATGGTGGCCTGCTGACCGAGGGCGGGCGACCGGTTGCCGTGTTCGGCGATGGCCGTTCGGATACTGCCGGTTGTTGTCCGGAAGGTACGGAGTCCGGCGTGGGGGGCCGTATTCGCGGGGCGGCCGAGGGGGCCACCTCGGGTTCAGCGATGACGGGAAGGATCGTTGGTGGCCGCCGGAAGCGCAGGTCGTCGCCCGTGGTGCCGTTGGTTGAGCCTGGTTCGCTGAGCCGGGATGGTGGAAGCTGCCTCGATCCGCCGCCATCGCGGTCGTGGTCTCTCGAGCCGTTTGGGGAGCCGTTGACTTTGGCGGCTGAGGCGAGCCGGTCGGGATCAAGATCGGGGGCGGGCCAGGACGGGTCAGGGTTCCAGTCATCCCCGTCGTCGACCCCTCGGTCGGTGCCACCGACGTCCACCGGGTACAGATCCTGGGTCACCGCGGCGAAGTCCTCGGCCTCCTGGTGGCGATCGTCGATTGGCGAAAGGGCCGACGCCATCGCTGGCGGCGCGACAACGGCAGGCGTTTCGGCCCACGCTCGATCTGGGCTTCCGGCCAAGCGAACGATGACGTAGCCGACCAGAGCCACCGCGCTCATGGTGAGGAACGCCTCCTGGTAACTGAAGAGGTCGCGAATGATCCCGACAACAAAGGGGCCGAGGCCGACTCCGGTGACCATGAGCAGCGACCCCAGGCCGTAGATCCGGGGATAGTCGCGGACGCCGAAAGCGTCGGCCAGGATCAGCGGGTGAAGCATCAGAAGGTTGCCCATCGCGGTGCCCAGGATCACCACACCGATGAAGATCATCCACTTCTGTTCAGCCAACCCGATCGTGGCAATGCCAACGGCCTGAACCAGGACCAACGTGGTGGCGAGTAGGCGAATCGGGACCCGAGTCGCGGCAACACCACCGGCCAGCCGGGCGAGCACGCTCATGAAGGCGATGAGGATCAGGACCAGGTTTGCCACATCGACGTCGAAGCCGTCCTTGACGAGCTTGAACAAATGCTGAATGGCTCCTACCTGGGCCCCCATGATCAGAATGAAGCCGGCTGAGAGGAACCGGAAGAAGCGGGTTCGAACCGCAACCGCAAAGTCGACGCCTGCTACGACGTCGGGAGCAGAGCCCTCCGGCAACTGCGCCGCTCCGTCGGGGCGCAGGCCCATCGATTCCGGCCAGGGTCGCAGCAGCAGCAAGGTCGGGATCACGACGCCAAGCCAGTAGGCAACCGCCAGTCTCGGAGCGAGATCGACGAGCGAGCGGGCGTCGATCAGCTTGGCGATGATCGGGGTGATGGCAATACCGCCAACCGAGAGACCGGTCGAGGCGATCGAGAGCGCCACTGAGCGCTTGACATGGAACCAGCGGGTGACCAGGCTCGTGCCCGGCACCAGCCCCGTGAAGGCGTAACCACCGCCGTAGATGATGAAGACGGCGAACATCTGCCACTCGGTGCGCACCAGGCCGAGCAACACGATGCCGATGGCGGCCAACGTGGCACCGGCCACTATCACGGCCCTGATGTCGAACCGGCTGATCAGGCCGCCTGCGAAGTAACCGGCAACTCCCGAAACCACAAAGAAGAGGCCCGTGCCGGCGCCGGCCATGCCAACGCTGAACCCCTGCTCAATAACCAGAGCCTCGAGGAAAACGCCCTGCGCGTAGAACGCGAAGCCGGAGCCCGTGGTCATGATCAGGAAAACGCCTGCCAGCACCCACCAGCCACGGAATACGCGTGGCGATTCAGCCACGGTGGACATTCCGGTCATGGCATGACCCTACGGACTCCATGGCCCACATCGGTAGTTGGCTATCGTCAAACCGCCCATCACCGGACCCGTCCCAACCAGGAGCAGCGACTTGTCATTCACCGTGCGCGGCACGATTCTGCAGACCCCACAACCCGGTGTACTGGAGATTCGAGAGGATCAGGTGGTGACCGTCGGCGATGACGGCGTCATCATCTCGATCGAGGCAAGTCGTTCGCCTGCAGCCGACTTCACATCGGCCGACCACGTCCTGCCCGCTGGTTCGGTGCTGCTACCGGGTCTTATCGACACCCATCTCCATGCCCCACAATGGCCACAGCTGGGAACGGGACTCGACCTCCCGCTTGAACAATGGT
Source organism: Phascolosoma agassizii (assembly GCA_035593235.1). Classification (NCBI taxonomy): domain Eukaryota; kingdom Metazoa; phylum Annelida; class Sipuncula; order Phascolosomatiformes; family Phascolosomatidae; genus Phascolosoma; species Phascolosoma agassizii. Next base: position 409,379 of record JAVJHY011057995.1, on the reverse strand, counting down.
TGTTCGCCAACACCTTCCCGTTGGAGGCTCGCTACGCCGATGAGGACTTCGCCGGTCGGGTTTGGGCGAACATGGTCCCAACGCTCCTGGCCGCAGGTACGACAACCGCCGTCTGCTACGGCTCCATTCACGAGGCGGCAACGCTGGCCCTGGCCAAAACCTGTCTCGGCCATGGACAACGGGCGTTCGTTGGCCGGGTGGCCATGGATCACCCGGAAGGAACCCCCGAGTGGTACCGCGATCCCGACGCCACAAGCGCGGTTGAGGCCAGCGCCCGCTCGATCGAGGCAATAGCGGCGTTGACCGGTGCCACGGAGAACCCGCTGGTCCAGCCCATTGTCACCCCACGGTTCATTCCGGCCTGCAGCGACTCCGCCCTGGAAGGGCTCGCGGAACTGGCCGACAGCACCGACACCCGCATCCAGACCCATTGCTCGGAGAGCGACTGGGAGCACGGCTACGTCCTTGAACGACACGGGTGCAGTGATGCCGAATCGCTGAACGGATTCGGTCTGGTCCGCGACCACACGGTGCTGGCCCATGCAACCCATATCGACGAGAAAGACCGTACGCTCCTCGTCGAGGCCGGAGCCGGTGTTGCCCATTGCCCGTTGTCGAACTCGTACTTCTCAAATGCCGTCTTCCAAGCCCGGCGCGGTCTCGACGTCGGCCTGAGGATGGGGCTCGGCACCGATGTCTCCGGCGGCTCGGAGTCGTCGCTGCTTCGCCAGTGCCAGCACGCCGTCACGTCGTCACGCATGCTGGAGGACGGCACCGACGCCCACGCGACAGACCGAGGAACCGGGGCATCTCGTATCGACGTCGCAACCGCTTTTTGCATGGCGACGCTCGGCGGTGCTGACCTCCTCGGCATTCCGGCCGGGCTATTGGCGCCGGGTCGCAGGTTCGACGCCATCGCCGTCGACGTGGCGTCGAGCTCGACTATCGGCCATTGGCCTGAGCTCGACGACTGGAACCGCACGTTCGAGAAGATCGTTCGCCGGTCAACGGCGGCCGACATCACCACGGTCTGGGTCGATGGCATCGATGTGACGCCGAACAAATCCTGAGGGCACCCGTTGCTCCGGCGCGAGGGAATCGTCACCGGTACTTCAACTAGGCGATGATGGAGCTATGCACGTCGTCGAGTTCACCGATGCCATGTGTTCCTGGGCCTGGGGCACCGAACCAAAACTCCGTCTACTGCACTGGCGCTTTGATGATCAGATCGACGAATGGCGCTACGTGATGGGGCACCTTGTCGAGGATGAACACATGGCAGACCGCGACCGGGTGGCCGACGCCCCTGGCCTCACCAAGTACTGGAAAGTGGTGTGCGACCAAACCGGCATGCCTCGACCAGACCTCAACCGCTCAACCGCAGGCAGTCGGGCATCGGGCCTGGCGGTCAAGGCGGCCCAGCAGCAGAGCCAGCAGGCGACGGAATTGGTCCTGCGGCGCATGAGGGAGTCAACCTTCGTACACGGGGAGCCACCGGATTCACCCCAGCGGGCGCTTGAGGCCTGCCGAGGGGCCGATGGCGTGAACCACGAGGCCCTCGCCGCCGACATGGACTCGGCCGGCGTTGCCGAGGCCTATGCCCTCGATCGGGAGGAGACCCGCAACCCCAACGACTACGTCCTGAATCTGGAGGGCGACCGGCCCGGTATTGGTCGGGCCCGTGAGTCGCGCGACGGCAGAATGCGATTCGTGTTCCCGACGCTGGTCATCGGATCAGATACCGAAGAAACCACTGTGCCCGGGTGGATGCCCTATGAGGATTACGAGCGGGCCATGTTCGCGGCAGGCGCCGTGCCGACCGAACGGACACGATCTCACCCAACTCCCGACGAGGCCTTTGATCGTTGGCCGAGTATGGCCGCCCATGAGTTCGCCTTTCTGTGCGGTGACGACGCCGACATCCCGCCGGGAACCAGAACACATACGTGGGACGGTGGAACCGTCTATTTCCGACCCTGACTCAAGCGCTGTCTTCGGGCACAGGAGGGGCGAGCTTGGTCGGCGGATCAAGTCGGCGCATGGAGGCAATGGCAGCCGCTCCATAGACAACGGCACCGATGAGCAGTCCTAACGTTCTCCGGTCAAAGATCTCGAGCGCAATCCAGCCGATCATTGGCCCACTGGCCGAGCCGAGGTCGTGTGCAGTGACGTAGCGGGCGACCGCCTTCGATCCCTGGCTCCCGGCGAAGCCGAGCAGACCGGCGCTGAGTGCCGTGCCGGAAACGAAGAACGCAACCACCGACAGAATCAGCAGAAGTAACGACGTCGAGACCGCCGCCACCGACAGCGTGAACGCGCCGATGAAGAACGAAGCAGCCAGGGCCCTACGAACGCCGTGGATGTCGGACAGTGCGCCGAGCCGGGCGGCAGCCCCGGTTTCGACAACGAACCGCATGGCCAGTACCGCTCCGGTCAGCGAGGCGGCGGACAACCATCCTCTTCCCGTGATCCGCTCGTCGATCACGGCACCAAGTGTCGCCATCACGAGACCGGGGCCGACCATGCCGTTGGCGTAGCCGAGCGCAGCGGTAACGCCGAACCCGCCCTTCGGTCCGGCGGCGTCTCTGTGCAGCCCGGTGGCCGGGATGAAGCCGATCAGAGCCAGCGGTATGGCCGCCGCCGACACAACAGCAAGTGTCAAGAGCGCAGGCCCGAATCCCAACCAATCGACGAGCAGCGCTCCGCCAAGCAAACCGCCGACCGAGCCAACCCTGCTGATCCCGCCAAGCATTCCGGCGCTGCGGCCCGACCGCCCGACATCGTCGGCCTCCAAAGCACTCAGCAATCCGAGATGTCGGATGAACGACCAGCACAATCCCCAGGCCATACGGGCGCAGACGAACAGGACGAAGGTCGGCGTCGAGGCATAGAAGGCCGTAATGGCCGCCCCGAGGGCAACGGCCGACACGAAGGCCAGCCGCTGGTCGACCCGACCCATGAGGCGGTGGGCAAGCTCGTTGGTGATGAGGCGGATCCAGCGATTGGCCGAAAGCACAACACCCACCTCGATCGGACGCAGGCCGAGCAGCTCAAAGTGGACGGGCAACGTCGAATAGAGGGCCTGGTCACCCAACAAGGAAAACGCCGTAGCCGCACCGACGAACCAAACCGTCGACCGTCGGGGCGTCGATTGCTGCATCTCGTCGTGTCTAGCCGACTCGGTAGGTGCACTGCCTCATATTGCGAGCGTGGCCGGCCGCGTCCGCTACGTTCGATAGGTGAGGAACCTCGGCGGACCAGGCGGCACAGGACCGGCCGCTCCTCCCCCCTCGGGCTTTCGCCATGGGATGAGGGCCTTCCAGCACCGCGAGTTCCGCCTGTTTTTTGTCGGGGCTCTCGCCTCCAACACCGGAAACTGGCTTCAGAATCTGGCCGTGCCGTTCGTGCTGTTCGAGTTGACGGGCAAGTCGTTGTGGGTCGGCCTCGCCGGATTCGCTCAGTTCATCCCCGCGTTCGTGCTCGGCCCCCTCGGGGGTTCCTTGGCCGATCGAGTGGATCGCCGATACCTACTTCTGTTCACACAAATCGCCATGGCAATCTCGGCCTTCCTGTTGTGGGCTATCTGGGCTGCCGGCTGGCGCAACCCCTGGTTGATCCTCGCCATCACAGCCCTCACCGGCGTGTTCAGCGGCTTGATGATCCCCAGTTGGCAGGCGTTCGTTCCCTCGTTGGTCCCCAAGAGTGATCTGGCCTCCGCCATCACTCTGAATTCCACCCAGTTCAACGCCTCGCGGGCGCTCGGCCCTGCCCTGGCCGGGCTACTGCTTGCCACCACGGGAGCCGGTGCGGCCTTCTTCTTGAATGGCGTGTCCTTCGTTGCCGTCATCACCGTCATTTGGATGATTCACCCTCAGGCCAGCGACCCCGCCAAGCGCACGCGAGAGGGTGTATTCAAGGGGTTTCGCAGTGCCATGGGCTACATCCGGGTGCGAACCGGCATTCTCGTCAGCATGGGCTGCGCCATGCTCGTTGCCTTCTTCGGCAACCCGATCACCCAGTTCACCGTTGTTTTTGCCGAGGACGTTTATCACGCCGGTCCCCGGGTGCTCGGCATCCTGGCGGCCGCGGTCGGTATCGGTGCGGTACTCGTAGCTCCCGCGCTTTCGACATGGGACACCCGTATCCCCCGCTCGATGGTTGTCCGCTGGGGCCTGCCACTGTACGCGCTGGCCGTAATCGGCTTCGGAGCCGCCCCAAATTGGCCTCTCGGCCTTCTCGCTCTGCTTTGTGTCGGTGCCGGCTTCCTCGCCGTCATCGCTTCGAGCAACACCGCGGTCCAACTCATCGTCGCCGACAACATGCGGGGCCGGGTCATGTCGGCCCGGGTCATGGGCTTCACCTTGGCCTTTCCGGTTGGTTCCCTTATCCAGGGTGCGCTGGCCGACCTGTGGGGGCCACAGGAAACCGTGATCGCATTTGGCTCGGTCCTGATGGTGTTCGCCATCTACTTGGCCTCCAAACCAAAAACCCTCAGCGCGCTGGACCGGGAAGACGACACACCCGACCGTCGGCGCTGAACATGGCCGATGGTTTGGCCCGCCCAATGATCAAGTGGCCCGTCGAAACCTGCCGCAGGTCGTGGTGGTCGACGATCAAGCCCCCAAGCGACTCACGGCGCAAATCGCTCGGCCGCCAGACCACGAAGCGTGAAGCCTGGCGGCCGATCCCGGAGAATCAGCGAGTGAGCCAGCCGTGGGCCTGCGGCTTGCGACCGGCCGCCGGATCGAGGCGAACATGCACGATGGCGGGGCCGCCAAGAGCTGCGGCCGCGTCGAGAGCCGGTCGTAGGTCAGCGGTGTCTTCCACATAGAAGCTGCCCGCCCCGAAGGCCTCAGCGATCTTCTCGTAGCGGGCCGACGGGAGATACATGTTCGGTGGAGGCGGTCCGTCCTCGGGAAGTTCGGCCTGACCGCCACCTATGCCGTTGTTGTTGAGGATGATGACCACAACCGGCAACTGGTATCGGCAGATTGTCTCCATCTCCATCCCACTGAAGCCGAAGGCCGAGTCACCCTGAACCGAGACCACACGCTGACCGGGATTACAGACCGCAGCGGCTACGGCAAAGCCGAGGCCGATGCCCATCGTTCCGTAGCTACCGGCATCGAGGCGGTGCCGGGCATTGGTGTTCGGCATCTGGGTTCGCCCGATGTCCATCGTGTTCGCCCCCTCGCCGATGATGATGTCGTCCGGGGTTAGCCACTCGGCGATGTCGCGGAAGGCCCGGTAGTAGTTCGTTGGTGAGCTGTCGTCGGCCTTCATACCGGCGACCGCTTCCTCGTTAGCCGCGATCTTGGCCGCGATGGCGCTCCGCCAGGGGGTCTCTGCCTCATAGCGCCAGGGGTCGTCGGCAAGCTCGGCGTTGAACTGACCCATGATGGACTTGCCGTCGCCGACCAGAGCCACCTCGGCCGGGACGTTGTGGCCGATCTGCTCGGGATGTGAGTCGAGCTGAAGAATGCGCACGTTCGGGTTGAAGCGTGGCGTGCGACCGAAGTGCATGATCCAGTTGAGACGGGCTCCGGCCAGGAGGATCACGTCGGCCTCTTCCAAGGCCAGGGACCGGGCGCCACCGACGGACAGCGGATGGTCATCCGGCACAACACCCTTGCCCATGGGAGATGCCAGGAACGGCAATTGGGTCCGGTCGATGAACTGTCGGACCTCATCCTCGGCCCGGGCCCAGGCCATGCCCTTGCCGACGATTGCCAACGGCTTCTCAGCCGACTTGAGTGCAGCGATGGCGGAGCGAACCGAGTCGGGCTCAGCGTGGGTTCGCGGTGGTTCACCGACGGTGGTGGCGGTGCCGATCGTGTCCTCATCGACCCGCCCATCGATGACGTCGGCAGGCATGTCGAGGTAGACGGGGCCCGGTCGGCCGAACAGCGAGCTGCGGATCGCCTGCTCGACGTAGTACGGAATGCGTTCATGAGTCTCGACCCGATGGGCGTACTTGCAATACGGCTTGGTCGCCGCCACCTGATCCTCTTCCTGGAAGGCCGCCATGCCGTTCTGGTCGGTCGGCGATGCACCGCCGATCAGGATCATGGGCCACAGGTTTTCTTTGGCGTTTGCCAAGCCGGCCAAAGCGTGGATCACACCGGGGCCCGAAACGACCAGGCAGCCTTGTGGGCGACCGGTGAGGTACCCGGCAGCCTGGGCCGCGTAGGAGGCTGACTGCTCGTTTCGCATGCCGATGAAGGTGATGTCTTCCTTCTGGCAGGCCATGGCGATGGGAACCACCGGGAACCCGACGATGCCGAAGACATAGTCGACGCCCTGTTGTTTTAAGTTGCGGGCCAGAATTCTGGCTCCCGAGATATCGGCCATCGGTGTTAGCTCCCTGCTAGGTGGTCCCCATGTGCGGCGAAAGGCCGCTTGGGGCCGAGGCTACGCAACTACCGCAGGGCCGAAAAGCTGGTCGGGGTAAGGATGCGGTTTTCGAGATGGTGCACGATCGGACCATCGGCCTCCGATTCCTCCCGAACCTTGGTCCACTCGGGGTCGTTGCGAAACGCCGTCCAAGCCTCCTCACGCTGGGCCATATCGTCGAAGCCGAGGATGTACCAGAGTTCGTCGCTTCGACCCCCGACCGAGTTCAACCAGTAGCCAACGTTTGTGATGCCGTGCTTTTCGAACAAGGTCGTTGTGTGATCGCGGAAGCGAGCGAGCAGGTCTCCCATCTTTCCGGGGTGGGCGGTGTAGATACGCAGTTCATGGATCATGGGGTAGTCCTAGCAGAGCGCCGGACGCCGGTTGTATTGCGGTGGCCCGCCACGAGCCGCCAGGCTGGTCGTCACCGACCCGGGCGTCGTCCGGGACCCAGGATCCAAGGAGCCGCGTCATGCCATACGTCATCGACCGCATTGTCCATGATGCCGACGCCCACGTCTTCGAGCCGCCGGGTTGGCTCGACCCCTACCTGTCCGACGAGGAACGGCGGCGGCTGGAGCGCTATCTGTACCTCAGCCCTCATACCACGGCCGACGTCGAACGAGCGCGGTCGCACTACGAGGATCCGCAGTTCGTGGCCCGAAACGAATCAGAGATAACGCTCCGCAAGAACTTCGCCGCACTGGGAGCGTTCGAGCGCGAAGAGCGATCCGAGGCCATCGACCACCTCGGTGTTGCCAGCCAACTGGTGTTCACCACCGCGGGGCTACGAATGCTCGCGGCCGGCGAAACCCAGGCCGTTCCGGAGGTTGCCGCGACGTTGGCCCGAGCCCACAACCGGGCGATGTCTGACTTCTGCTCGGTCGACGATCGACTCCTCGCTGCGCTCTATGTCCCGTTCCACGACCTCGACCAGGCCGTGTCGATGGCGGCCGAAGCCATCGAAGACGGGGCTGCCGGGCTGATGATCCCGTCGGCCTGCCCCACCGCCCACGGGCCGTCTCACATCGGCCTCGATCCGGTGTGGGCCCAGGCTGAGGAGGCTGGCATCCCCGTGGTGTTCCACGTCGGAGGCGGGACCGGCATCAACCCAACCTACGCCAAGAACGGTCTTCCGCCGGTGAAGGACTTCGCCGGTGGAGACGACAACTTCACCTCGGTGTCCTACATGGCGATACCGGAAGCGCCCATGTTGACGATCGCCACCATGATCTTCGACGGGGTGCTCGATCGGTTCCCCGACCTCAAGGTCGGTGTGATCGAAATGGGCGCGTCGTGGGTGCCCGGCTGGATGCAGTCGATGGATTCGTCGGCCCATGCCTTCGCCAAGAACGAGGAACGGCTGCAGAACCTGTCGATGCGACCGTCGGAGTTTGTAAAACGCCAGTTGCGGGTCACGCCATACCCCCACGAGCCTGTCGGGTGGATCATCAACCTGACCGGCCCCGATGTCTGCATGTTCAGCTCCGACTATCCCCATATCGAAGGTGGCCGCAATCCGCTGAAACGGTTCGAGTCGAGCCTGGACGGCGGCGGCAGCGGCGGCGGTGGCATCGACGAGACCGGCCGCGAGCGGTTCTACCGATTCAATTTTGAGGACCTGATGGGCTCGGCACTGGTCACCGCCGGGATCTAGGCCTCGGCGGGGCCGTCGAACACAGCCAGGATCCGGGTCTCGATGCTTCGGCGAGGGGGAACGTCGTCTGGCTGCGAACGATCGACGAATGAAGTGTGGGGACATTGGGCGGCCCGCCCTTCCCGCTCATCGAGCTGCTTGGTCAACAGCACCTCGTCGGGGGTCATATCTGGGTAGAACCACCAGCGATGGCCGGGGTTGTATACCGGGGCGGAGACAAGTCCACCCTTTTGGTCATCTTTGGAATAGCCGGTGTAGCGGTAGTCGATGATGTCGTCGGGATCGAGCGAACGGGCGTCGAGCATGGCCAAAGCGTTTTGGTGAACGACGTTGTCGAAGGGCTGCCATGTGTTGTACCAGGCGTAGGTCCAGCCTGGCTCGGCCTCGACATCGTTGCGACGCAGAAGCTCACGGCTCATCGTTGGCAGGTTGGCCAGGTTGTAGTCGCAGTGAACGAAGCGGGCATAGGCGAAGTTGAAGTTGCTCTGGTCTTCGGTTCGGACCAGGTCGGCCAGCAGGAAGGTACTGACCGCTCCCGATTCGCGTTTGACGAGATCGAGCACCTCGGGGTGGTAGCTGCCGCGAACGGCTTCTCGGTCGGCTCCGGCCGCCGTTGTGGAGTGAGACCGCAGGACGAACCCGGCGGTGTCGAGGGTGAAGTCCTCATCGCTGGTTCGGGCGTCGTTGATGGTGACCTCGCGATAGGAGGTGTTGGCGTGGCGGGATTCCCGGCTGCCGATCTTCGGTGCCTCGGCACGATCGCGCCACTCCGGGTTCAGATAGCGAACCTGGGCCTGGGTCGTTCGGTCAGCGGCCATCCGGTGTCCTTCCCCTACGTCCTCAGCTCAACCCAAGCGTAGAAGCGGCCACCCTTCGAGAGCCAGACCGACCTCGTCGGTCCGACCGTTCATCCCTGAGCCCGCGATGCGGTGTTTTCGACGAAGCGCCGCCCGGGATAGCCGAAGCCGTCGATGATGGCTTGGCGTTGCCAGCCGATTCGGGCCTCGAACTCGGCCACGGCATCGTGGCCTCCCATCGCCTCGATCACCATGATCTGACCGCGGTCGGTGTTGGCCTCCAGGCGTTCGCGGAATCGTCGGCCTTCATCGGTGAGACCGACCTCGTCAACAAGGCCCCGTTGCTGTAGCGATTCGATGCCGTTTCGGATCTGCTCGGCCGTCCAGCCTCGCGTGACCACATAGCTACCGAGGCCGAGACCCTGACGGGCGTCGTTCATAAGGCAGGCCTCGCAGCCATTGAGGTCGGCTAGGGCCATGGCACCGACATGGACGTCCATCCGATGCTCCCGGTACTGATCGCACAGCCGCCACCATCGACCGAGCGGATCGTTTGGCACAGAAAGCGACCGCAGCCCGGCGAAGAGGGGGCGCCCCTCGGTCGTTGCCACCGCCAATCCCTGGTCGAGCGTCTCGACCGCCCAATCCACGTCGTCCGACGAGAACCGGGGGTGGCCAGCCAACAGTCGACGCAGAGCCTCGGTCGTGCCGGCCAACCGGGCTTCGATGAGATCGTCGGGGCCGACCCTTGTCCACGCGTCGTCGACCGCAACGGCTACCCGTGCGGTTGGAAACACCCCGAAGGCGGCGGCTGCGATTGTGCCGGCCACCGGTCCCATGCACGCTGCCCTTGCTGCGAAGTAGACCGGCCAGTCGAACGTACGAACACCATCGCGTTCACCGCCGGGATTGGCGAACCCCAGCGTCTCGTAACGGTTGTGTACCTCTGGAGCGAAGAAGGCAACACCAGCCACCGGCTCGACCAGATTGCGAACCGTACGAGTTCGACGATCGGATTCGTTTCCGGGGCCGGTTGCCATTCAGTCGAGCTTCCGCCGTGGAACCGGATCCAGCGGGATGTCCCAGCCCCTCGAACCGAACATCTCGACCCGCCGCAAACTGAACCGCCATCGACCCTCGTCCAACCTGAACTGGTCGCTGTAGCGGCCCCAGACCTCGAAGTCGTCGCCGTCGGCCTTGCGATGCCAGGCGTAAACGTAGGAGGTGGCGGTTGCGGTGTCTTCGCCTGTACGGCGAACCCGGATGTTTGTCATGTAGTGGGCGGTGGCGGTGAAGAGTCGTAACAACTTCGAGACATGCACCTCCAAGGCCTCACGTCCCTCGACAACTCGGCCTTCGTCGAAGCTGCCGTCGGCGCAGAACAGCTGGGCCCATCGTGTCGGCTCGCAAGTGTCGACAAAGTCGGCATAGTCGAGGATGGTGTCGGTGACCGCAGCCTTCACCTCGTCGTCGGTCCACGTTGGTGTGCTCGCCATGACCCAACACTAGATCGCAGCGCGGCAGCCCAACTAGCCTCGATGAAGAGATGTTCGGCCTCTCGGCCAAACCAAGCGTTGCCTAAACACAAGGGGGAGAAACCATGACAAAGCAGCCGGGGGCGGCACAGCAGGCCGTTGGCCGAGGAGAGGCCCGGAGCAATGGGCCCGCCTACACCTCGATCCTTTCGTCCGACCGCACGCCACCTCCGGCCCCGCTGGCCGAGGAGGCCTACGAATGGCTCGAGGCCGATCAGGTCGACATCGCCCGCTACACCAGCCAGGAGTACCACGACCTGGAGGCGGCCAAGCTTTGGCCGAGCACCTGGCAAATGGCGTGCCGGGTCGAGAATATCCCGAACGTCGGCGATCACGTCGTCTACGAGATCTGCGACCAGTCGCTGATCGTTGTCAGGATCGGCGATGACGACGCTGGCCGTCCGCTCATCAAGGCGTTCCACAACTCATGCCTCCACCGCGGCACCACACTGGTGCAGAGCGACGGAAACACCGCCCTCTTCAAATGCCGCTTCCACGGCTTCGCCTGGAGCCTCGACGGCAGCTTTCGTGGCATGCCGCCTCCTGGGACTTCCCCCACATCAACGGCCCGGACTTCTGTCTTCCCGAGGCGGCGGTTGCCGTGTGGGGTGGCTTCGTCATGGTCAACCCCGACGGCACTGCACCACCGTTCGAGACCTACGCCGCTCCGTTGAGCGAACACTTCGAGCCGTACCCGCTCGATGACCGCTACGTGGCCCATCACGCCTGTCAGGTCGTTGACGCCAACTGGAAGACCACCCAGGAGGCGTTCATGGAGGGGTACCACGTGTCGACCACCCATCCCCATACCGTTCGTTTCGCCAACGACTTCGACTGTTCCTACGACGTCTTCGGGGCCAACGTTTCGAGGCTGGTCCAAGCGTTGGCGGTTCCCGCCAACCATCTGCTTGGTCAGGTGAGTGAGGGTGAGTTGGCAGGCGTGATCCAGAAGATGCTTCCCAGGCAGGATCGAGCCGAGGTGCCAGAAGATGTCGAGGCCCGGCCCTGGCTGGCCGACCGGTTCAAGGAATCACTCGGACGGCAATGGCAGAGCGACCTTTCTGCCGCCTCAGAAGCCGAGATGCTCGACAGCATCCAATACTTCGTTTTCCCGAACTTCTTTCCGTGGGCCGGTTACGCCATCCCCATTACCTACCGATTCCGGCCGTGGGAAAACAATCCCAACCGTTCGCTGATGGAGATCATGGTGCTCCATCCCAAGCCAGCCGATGGCACTCATCAAACCGCCGAGCCTCATTGGTTGGAGGAGGGGGAAACGTGGAGCAACGCCCCCGGCTTCAAGTCGCTCGGCATGGTCGTCGACCAGGATATGGAAAACCTGCCACACGTCCAGCGGGGTCTTCGAGCAGCGAGTCAAAAATGCCTGACCCTTAGCGACTATCAGGAAATCCGTCTCCGCCACTTCCATCGACGGCTCGACGAAGTAGTTGCACGCTGAGGTCGGGGAGGGTGAATTAGGCTTGCCACGATGAATACCCCGTTCGCATACCCGGAAGCCGAACCGGAGAAGCGGCGTCGCCTCCTTCCCATCGGTCTCACCATGATCGGCATCGGCTTGGTTGCCGGAATCGTCTTCGGATTTCTCGGTTGGCGCAACGTGCCGGACCCCGAATCGTTTCCTCGTGCAAGCGGAGAGAGCCAACAGGTTTCGTTGACGGCCGGTGAATGGACCGTCTTCGCCGAGGGTGATGGAAGAGATCAACCGACCGCCATCGTCGGCCCCGACGGACAGCCGGTCGTGATCAGCAACTCGTTCGGGTCGCAGAACTACAACCTCGGTGGCTTCTCCGGCGTCGCGGTCGCAAAGGTGAACATCCCGGTCGACGGCGTTTATCTCGTCTCCACCGCTCCCGGAGAAACCACCGCCTTCTCCCAGAGCTTCGCCACGTCGATAATCGCCTCGGTCGGCCTGATCCTGGGCGCCGTGTTTGTCGGCGGTGGTCTTGTGGTCCTCGGCATTCTTCTCGCGATCATCGGCTACGTGAAGAGCCGCTAGCCCAACCGATCGAGCAGCGGTGCAAGCTCTACGTTCGCTGAGCGATGGCTAACGATGGCAACATCGATTTCGACAGCACTGACGGGGTCAAAATCGGGGTCGGAGTCAGCATGTGTGTCGGGCCCGGCCTCCACCAAGACATGGCGTAGACGTAGGACCGCCCGTTCGATGGCATCGATGATCCAGGCCGTTTCGTTGCCAAAAACTCCGCCTCCGAGAAGCGTCAAGTAGAGCGTGCTATTGCCCGCGCGGGCGAGGTTGGTAACAGCGGCATGAAGCGTCGCCTCGTAGGCCGCGTCGAGTACCAGACGGGCGAAGGGCTCCCAACGCTCTGCCGAGTGCTGCGAATAGGCCACCGGCATGGCTGAGCAGTAGGCCTGGCTCACCGAGTGCCCTTCTCCAACGATCGCGACCGCCTGGCGGGTTACCTCGGTGTCCCACTGCAAGCCGATCCGCAGGTGGGCCAGTAGGGCATCTCGCTCGGCAACGGTGGAAGTGGCAAGTCTGGCGGCAACGTCGTCGAGCACCGAGCCACCAGGGAGCGCATAGCCATTGCTCATCTCCACGCTCGCCCCAAGGGCATCGGCCAAGGTGGCGAGGCAGTCGATCTGACGGTCTGCGGTCTGGCCGATGCCACCGTCGAGGGGAATCAGATAGTTGCGGAAAATTGTCCCGGCCCCACAGGCCACTGCGCACACCGGTCCCTGCGTGTGGTCGGTGTCGTAGCGGTCGATGCCATCCTCGGGCGTTACCCGGGGGTCGATCATCTCCAAGGTGTTGAACTGCGAGGCAACCTGGAAGAGTGCGCCGGCGTTGGCAGGATCAGCGTGGAGCTCACCGACATCGGCCACGATCTCACGAAGCCGCAGGACAATTGGCTGGCTTGTGCCAAGCAGGGAATCGGTTCCCCCTCGTAGCTCGCCAAGGGTCGGGGTTTCGAAGACCCCGAAACGGAGCAAGCGCCCATTCACCGTCGATGTCAAAAGGTCGCCGTCGACGATGAAATTGGCGGCAACGTCGCCAACTTCGTCTTCGCCGAAACCGGTCAGCTCTCGAAACCACATCGCGTCAGTATTGCCCGCTGACGCGCCGGAGCAGGTTTGGTTGATCAACTCCTCGGAGCTCGATCCGACTAGGAGAGGACCTCCTGTCCCCGCCTCGAAACGGAGAGCCCTTGATGTTCGACCCGTTGCTCGACAACACGATCCTCCTGGTCGTGTTGGTGCTTGGCGGGCTCGGCATCGGACCCCTCATGGGCATCGTGGCCGACAGAGCGGTGGATCGGCTTCGACCGGCGCCCGAGCATCGCTGCACCCATTGTGAGGCCGGCCTCGGCACGGCCTCGTTGATTCCCATCGTTGGTTGGCGTCAACGTTGCCCGGACTGCCAACGACACAAGGGCGTTCGTTATCCGCTGATCGACGTGGCAACGGCCGTCGTGTTCGGGTTGCTCGGCGTCAGGTTCGGATCCGGCTGGCAACTCGGTCCATATCTTGCGCTGGCCGTGGTCCTGGTTGTGCTTTCAGTTATCGACGCCGAGACCCATCTGCTCCCGAACATCATCGTCTGGCCGAGCATCTGGGTCGCCTTGTTCGGGATTCTTGTACTCAGTGGCCAGGTCGGCGAGTCCGGTTTGATGTACGCCGCTCTGTGGGGCGGCGCCATCTTCGGCGGCTTCATCGGAGCGTTCCATCTCGTATACGAGCAGGGCATGGGCCGCGGCGACGTGAAGCTCAGCCTCCTACTCGGCCTCTTCATCGGCTGGCTACAACCCGAACCATTGGTTGCCGTTAGCCTGATTCTCTACGTCCTGGTGCTCGCTAGTTTCGCCGGAGTAGTTGTTGGTTTGACCCTTCGCCGTCTCCGCAACCAACGAGGGGAGATCCCCTTCGGTCCGGCTCTGTGCGGTGCCGCCCTCGTCATCATCATCGCCTCACCGACGTTGACGGCCCGTCCCTGACCCGACCCGATCCATCGGCGTGCAACTATTTACCAACTGGCGGCTGTCGACCAGTACCACGCGTAGTAGCCACTGCAGTAGGTCGTGCCGTCGGTGCGCTTCATGTACTGGGTTGTGCCGTCGGGGTCTTGCCGCATCATGTAGCAGATGCCCGACTGCGAGGCCGCGGCGGCCGACCAACCACGGGTCTGACCCCAGACGCTTACCTCGCTCGGCTCGGTCGAGCGGGCAGTGTGTGCGAGGTACTCGGTTCCCTGACCGGTCTGCATTTCGGCATGGTTCACCGTGGTGAAAGTCTGGCTGTCGGAGAACAGCGTCTCAGCGTGAAGCAGCGCGCTGTTGACCGTGGCCTGAGCCGCCCGGTCATAATCACGCTGGCGAGCACCAAAGTAGGTTGGAATGCCGATGGCGGCCAGGATGCCGATGATCATGACGGCGACCATGACCTCGACGAGAGTAAATCCCTTCTCACCGTCTTCTCGGCGTTTCAACGCCGATCTGATGTACATGTGATTCACTCCCGTTCGAAGCGTCAGTTGGGCTGAGAGGGCGGCCTTGGGGGCCGCTGCATGGGAGAGAGATCGGTGATCTAGGTCGATCGCTTGAGAACACCAGGTTGTCCGACCTATTGAACGAGTTCGAGCCGTTTGAACGTCGGGAGATAGAGGGTCAGCAGACGGACTCTTCTTCCAGGTCACATATCCCTACATGCCAACGGCAACGGCCACCGCCATGAGGATCACGTTGTGCTGAGCCGCCAACCGGCGCCGACTGTACGTGATCACATGATCCGGCCTCGACGTGCAGGCTAGGACAACTGCGGTAAGACTTCTCGTCCATGACCGACGTGGCTCCGCTGTCTCCCGATGGTCCCCTGTCCCCCTACCGGGCGGTCGATCTAACGAACGAGCGGGGATGGATGGCGGGGAAGCTCCTCGCCGACCTCGGGGCCGAGGTCATCAAGGTCGAACCACCTGGCGGTGATCCGGGTCGGCTCAACGGGCGCTTCGCCGACGACACGGGTCGGCCCGCTGACAATCTCACCTGGTGGTTCCAGAACCGAGGAAAACGTTCGGTGGTTCTCGACCTGGAGCTCCGGGGCGAGGCCGAGGACCACGACGACCAGCAGCACCTGCTCGATCTGATTGCCGAGGCCGACGTTGTGATCGAGTCGTTCGAACCCGGCTGGTTGGAGCGGCAGGGGCTCGGGCCGGCGACGCTGTTGGAACGATTTCCTCACCTGGTCGTCACCTCGGTGACCCCGTGGGGGCGGACCGGACCAAAGGCCGGACACCGAGCCACCGACCTGACCATCTCCGCAGCCTGCGGTTCGGCGTGGCTAAACGGCGATCCCGACCGACCTCCCGTCCGCTCCTCCGCCCCGCAGTTTTGGCGCCATGCCGGCGCGGAGGCCGCGGTCTACACGTCGATCGCACTGCATCACGCAGCCGCAACCGGGCAAGGTCAGCTTGTCGACGTGTCGGCCCAACTTGCCGGAATTCGCACGCTGATGAACGCCACAACGTTTCCGCCGATAGCCAACAAAGACATCCATCGCTCAGGACCGTTCAATCCCTTCAGTCCGGTCCCGTTCCGAATGGTGGTTGCCGCAGCCGACGGTCATGTGACCATCCACCCGGCGGCAGGCAAAGTCGGCGGCCCCGGCATGAACCATCTGCTGGCCCAGGCGGCCAAGGAAGTTGGTTTGCCCGACCTGTTGGTTGGCCTCGACTACGTTGAATTCGACTTCGAGGAGGTGTTGGCAAACAAGGCCGGTCCCGGTGGGAGCGCGGCCGATGTCTTCGGCGCCCTCGGCGACACGCTCGCCGCCTACTTCGCCCGCCACACCAAGGCCGAGCTCTACCACGAAGCGCTCGATCATCGACTCTTGTTGGCCCCGGTAAACACGGCCGAAGACCTTCGGGCCGACGAGCAGCTGGCCGACCGTGGCTACTTTGTGGAGCTCGACCACGACGATCGCCCACCTGTCACCTACGCCGGACCGTGGGCTCGCCTATCGGTAACCCCACTGGTCGACACGACGCGGGCACCCCGGCCAGGAGAACATGACGAGGAGTACCTGGCGCCCGGAGCCGCCGGGCGCCGACCGATAGCCGATCGGGTACTGCCGTCATCGACGCCAGATAAGGCGGCCCAGGTGTTCGAAGGGCTGAAGGTGTGGGACATGTCGTGGGTCGGGGTCGGGCCGATGACGGGCCGCTACCTAGCTGACCACGGCGCAACCGTGGTTCGGCTCGACCACTCGTCGCGCCCCGACGTGCTGCGCCTGGCACCGCCATTTGTCGGCGGCTCACCGCATCTCAACGGCTCGCAGTTCTATGCCGACTTCAACGCCTCCAAGCTCAGCCTCGGCCTCGACATCACGACCGAAGCAGGCCGCGATCTGGTTCTGGAGATGGCCCGGTGGGCCGACGTGGTTCTTGAGAGCTTCACCCCGCGAGCTCTGCGCAACCTTGAACTCGACTACCACCAACTTCGGGAGGTCAACCGATCGCTGGTCATGCTCTCAACCTGCATGCAGGGTCAGACGGGACCACGGGCCGAGTACCGCGGGTTCGGCAACCTAATGGCCTCGATGACGGGCTTCTACGAGGTGACCGGCTGGCCCGACCGTGACCCGCAGATGGTGTTCGGGGCCTACACCGACTTCATCAGCCAACGTTTCTGCGCAACGGCCGTCGTTGCCGCTCTCGACCACCGGCGCCGAACGGGCGAGGGCCAACACATCGATGTGTCGCAGATGGAGGCGGGCCTCCAGTTTCTCGGTCCGGAACTGCTCGATCTCGATGTCAACGGTCGGGTCGCGACTCGGATGGGCAACCGCGACCTCGACATGGCACCCCACGGCATCTACCCCTGCGCTCCGACCGAGGGCGACGACGAGGCCTGGGTCGCTATCGCGGTTGAAGGGAACGAACAGTGGTTTGCGCTACGGCGACTCATCGGCGAGCCCGAGTGGGCCGGCAATCCACACTACGAGACCGCATCGGGCCGGATCGATGATGCCGATCGGCTGGATGAGCGTATGGCGGCCTGGACCGCAGCCAAAACGGTCGATGAGATCGTCGAACTGCTCCAGCCGGAAGTGGCGGCAGCACCGGTTCACAACCAGTCGGGGCTCTACGCCGATCCTCAAATCGTCCACCGCGGCTACTTTGTGCCGCTCGAACACACCTACATCGGAAACGCCCCATACAACGGCCTCCAAGCTCAGCTCTCGCATACGCCAGGACGGCTGAGCAAGGCCGCTCCCTGCTGCGGCGAGGATTCCTGGTACGTGCTCACCGAACTGCTCGGAAAGAGCGAGGACGAGGTCACAGCGTTGCTGGTCGATGAGGTGGTCGAGATCACCTGATCACCGGATCACGTGGCCCGTGGCGGGCTAGGACAGCACCATGTCTTGGCGTTCCTCGGTGCGAATGCGGAACCAGATCGTTGCAACCAAAAGCAGCGCGGCGACCACGATGGCGTAACGACCGAGTTCGGCGTAGCTACGCAGGGCGACGATGGAGCCGGAAATCAAGCCTCCGGCCGCCCCGAAACCGCTCATGGCCAGATCGGCCGTGCCCTGCACGCTTACTCGCTGTTCGACCTGGAACGACTCGGTGAGGAGACTCGACCCTGCGATGACACCGAAGCCCCAGCCAAGCCCGATCAGGAAGTTACCGACCATCACGCCGGGGGCGTCCATGGCCGAGGTTCGGGCCGCGAACTCGGCGCCCGTGATGAGCAGTAGTGCGCCAAGGCCGATCATTGGTAAACGACCGAAGCGGTCGGACAACCATCCGATCACGGGCGAGAAGGCGTACATACCGAAGATGTGGATGGTCATCATCAACCCGATCGTCGATGCGGCCTGACCGCCGTCGTCCATGTGGAGCGGGGTCATCGTCATGACGCCGACCATCACCATCTGCGAGGTGATCATGGCGGCAACGGCGATGCGAGCTCGCGGGTTGGCAAGTATCAGACCGGTCGCCCGCTTGAGTTCGGCCATCTTGGTTTCGGTCCGGGGTCTGGCATTGAGACCGCCGGAAACAACGAGCGGGTCCGGTCGTAGCTGGGTGTGCACGATGAGGGCTGCAACCGCAAATACCGCCAGCGACAGGACATAGGGCCCGCTGAGATCGGGCAGGCCGACGGCCGCCGCCACCCCGGTTGCCAGAGCAAGCGCGACATAGGAACCGGAGGCCGACCCGATGGTCGAAGCCCACACGATCACACCGATCGAGCGGGCCCGTCGATCCTCACCGGCCAGGTCGGCTGCCGCGTACCGGGCTGCAAGATTGCAGGCGTTTCCGGTACCGATCAGGGCGACGCCGAGCAGGAGCAACGGATAAAACGAAAGCAAGGCTGCTGCGAAGGCGGCGATGGCACCGGAGCCGCCGATCAGGTAGCCGATGCGCAGACCTGGTCGCCGACCGTGACGATACATGTAGCTGGCCAAGGGGAAAGCGGCGCTGCTCGACCCGACCGAGAGCATGGCTGCGGCCAGACCGGCCAGTGTTGCGCTTCCCGTGATCTCCTTGGCCAGGAGCGCAGCCGGGATGTAGCCGGCGACCAGGCCCATCCCCCCGAATACCTGGCTGGTCATCAGTACCCGCAGGGTTCGCGACTGAATCCGATCGCGCTCCCCACCCTCAGGAATAAATCCGCTTTCAGCCGCCTCCGGCAACGTTTGGGTCATGGCGAAACGCTAGACCATCGAGCCGCCTTGTCCCGCTTTCGATTGGACAACCGGAGCCGCCCGACCTTCCCTGGTGATACTGCCTGGTGAGAAAAGTTTAGTGAATACACGAATCGGTGAGGGCTCGATGGAATTCGGCATCTGTCTACATTCGAAGATCGACGACATCGACCTGGTGGTCCAGGCCGAAAACCTTGGTTTCGACGCAGCCTGGTTCGCCGACTCGCAGATGTTGTGGGCCGACTGCTACTCCTGCATGGCCGTGGCGGCCGGCCGGACCAGCCGCATCAAGTTGGGAACCGGAGTGTCGATCGTCGACACCCGAATCGCCCCCGTGACCGCTCACAGCATCGCAACCGTCAACGTTCTGGCTCCCGGACGGACCTTTCTTGGCGTCGGCAACGGGTTCACGGCCTATCGCCTGATGGCCCGTAATCCGGCTCGGCTGGTTGAGTTCGAGGCCTTTCTCGACACAACCCGGCGGCTGCTGCGGGGTGAGGAGGCGGCCTTCACCCACCGGGACAAGACAACAGACGTGGCCTTTCAGATGGCCGACCTGGGATTCGTCAACGTCACCGACCCGATACCGATCCACGTCTCGGCCTTCGGCCCTAAGGGCCAGGCCTTGGCCGGAGCATACGGCGACGGCCTCGTTGCCTCTATTCCCCCGCAGCGCAAAGCGGTCGAGCGATGCCTGGCAAACGCTTCCGGCGGGGCCGAAGCCGCCGGCCGGACCTTCAGCGAAGACGACTTCCAGCTGACAACGCTGACCGCCATGGCCGTGCTGCAGCCAGGCGAAGACCTAACCTCGGACCGCGTCATCGAGCAGTGTGGGCCGATGGCGGTGATGGCACTCCACTATGCCTACGAGCGACAGCGTCAGTTCTCGGTCGACCCTCCGAAGCACCTTCGCTCCATGTGGGACGACTACGTGGCTCTGGTCGAACAATCGCCCGAGGCTGAGCGTCACTACCGCATCCATGCCGGCCACGGAACCTATCTCCACCCCGACGAGGCGCAATTCGTCACTCCCGAGCTGATCGATGCCACCTGCATCGTCGGACAACTCGACGAGCTGGTCGAGAAGGTCGGTGAGCTCGAAGCGGCTGGCCTGAACCAGCTGATGGTGCTACCGAGTTTCGCCTCCCGCTACCGGGCCGCCACCGAGGTTGGCTCGCTAATCCAACGACTCGGCTGAAACTCAGCGATTCCCCTCGTCTCTGCGTAGTTCGGTGACGTGTCGCCGTTCGGCGTCTTCCCAGCCGGGATAGTCGACGATGTCGTACAGCTCGCTCCTCGTCCTCATCCGATCGAGAAGCCCTTCCTGGCTTCCTGTCTTGGCCAACTCGGCCATCGACTCATCGACAGCGCCAAGCATCATACGGAACGCCATCATCGGGAAGATCACTACGTCATAGCCCAAGGCCTCAAAGCGATCGGCACTCAGATACGGCGTCTTACCGAACTCGGTCATGTTTGCCAGCAAGGGGACCTCCAGGCCAGCCGAGGCAAACGTGGCGAACTCGTCATCGGTGGTGAGGGCCTCGGCGAAGATCACGTCGGCCCCGGCCGCGGCGTAGCAACCGGCCCGGTCGATGGCGGCCGCAACCCCTTCCACCGCCGCGGCGTCCACTCTGGCGATGACAACAAAATCGTCGTTGCGGCGGGCCTCGCAGGCCGCCCGTATCTTTCCTTCCATCTCCTCGACAGGAATGAGGCGTTTGCCTTCGAGATGGCCACACCGTTTCGGGCTGTCCTGATCCTCGATGTGGATGCCTGCCACACCGGCTTTCTCATAGGAACGAACGGTTCGCATTACGTTGAGGGCGTTGCCAAAACCCGTGTCGGCATCACAGATCACGGGAACATCGACAACGTCGACAATGCGCGATGCGTTTTCGACGAACTCGGTGAGGGTTCCGAGCGCGATGTCGGGAATGCCGAGATGGGCGTTCACCGTGCCGGCCCCGGTCATGTAGATGGCGGGAAACCCGTGCCGGGCGATGATGCGGGCCGTGATGGCATCGTAGGCCCCGGGTGCCACCACGATCCCGGGCTCGGCAAGCAGCCGACGGAAGTCTGCGCCGGCGCTCATGGCAGCACCACGTAGGCCTCGCCCCGCAGAAGACGTCTTGCGGTTCGGGTAACGCCGACCGAACGAACCGAACACCCGGCCGGGCCGTTCTCAACGTCGGTTCGGATCTCGATGACTCCCTTTTTGTGCCGGAGACGGACGGTGCCCGACTCCGACTCCGACCCCGACCCCGACTCCGACCCCGGATCGGCCGGTTTCTGCGTCATCTGGTTGACGATGGTGCCCGGAATTTTAGCCGCCGCCCCTGTGCACAGCGCCCCCGTCAGCGGGAACGCGTGATGGATCCGTTGCATCGAGGTGGCGCGTCCTTCAAGATCGGCGGCATCGTCTTCGGCTGGGCCGACGATGCACAAACGAGGAATCGCCAGCGACACCAAACCGATGCTTTCCCCGCACGATGAACGGATCAGCTCGAGCCGGTCGAGATCTTCGAGCGCCACATCGCTTCGTCTGATGAAGGCGTGTGGACTTGTCACGTCGACGATCGAGACCTCGATCGTCGATCCGTCACCAAGTTCGATGCGGTCGAGGGTTTGTCCGGTTGGCAATGCGCTGCCGAGAACCGAGCCGCCAGGGTCGAGGAAGTCGGTGACGATGGGCGAACCAGTCCCGGGAACGCCGGCAACTTCGAGATCGCCCTCGACGGCGGCCCGTCCGTCATCGCCGACCACCACCTGGGCTCGAACACGAACCCCCGTGTTCAGATTGCGGAGCACGACCGTTGTACACGGTCCGTTCGATGCGACCAGTCCCTCATCGATGGCGAAGGGGGCGATCGCCGTCGTGAGGTTGCCGCAGTTGCCCTGGTAGTCGACAACGGCCTCATCGATGGCGGCCTGGGCGAAGAGGTAGTCGATGTCGCAGCCCGGCTCCTCGGACCTCGACACCGCCATCAGCTTCGAAGTGCTGGAGTGGGTACCGCCAAGCCCGTCGATCTGCATGGCATCGGGACTGCCCATCAGCGCCAGAATGAACCGGTCGCGTTCCGCCCCATCGTGCGGCAGGTCCGGCCCGAGCACGAACACACCCTTGCTGGTGCCGCCCCGCATCAGAGTGGTGGCGATCCGGTGTTCGGTCACGAGCCGCTGGCGGCGCTGGTTCCCGCGATGCGCCCGAACACCGCGCCCCGGACGAGGCCCGAGCCGGCCGGGTAGTTGTGATAGAAAAACCCGCCTGCGATCTCGCCGGTGGCGTATAGGTTCGCCATGACCTGGCCCGTTGCATCGATGACGCGGCCGTCGGTGTCGATGCTGAGGCCACCGTAGGTGAAGGTGATCCCGCAACAAACCGGATAGGCAACGAATGGCGGCGAGTCGAGCGGCAGCGCCCAATTCGATTTTGGTGGGGTGAGCCCGGGTTCAGTACGTCGGCCGTCCTTCATGAACGGTTCGAACTCACCGTCGGCTGAGGCTGCTGCGTTGTAGGTCTCGATGGTCCGGACCGTCTGCTCAACCGGCAAGCCGAGCTTGTTCGCCAACTCCTCGATGGTGTCGGCCTCGACCGGGGTTGCGGTGCTGTAGCGGGGTTCGAGCAACCGGATCGTGCGCTGATCGAAGATCTGAACCGCCCACGCTCCCGGTTGTTCCCGGATGGCTGAGCCGGTCTTGGCGTAGGTGAGCCAAACCTCGTCGGAGCCCTCGTCGACGAACCGATTGCCCTCCCTGTTCACAAGAACGCAGTAGGGGTAGGAGTAGCGGCTGAGCTTGTCGGTCAGCGACAGCTCGCCGACCGGAGGAGCGTCGGCGTCGAGGGGCGAGGCATGGGCACCACCCCAGTGGCCCGACGGTGCCGCTCCGGCATCGATGGCGGCGTCGAGCATGGTCCCCATGTTGAACGCAGTGCCGCGCACCTTCACGAGGTCCCATCCTGCACCCAGGTACTGGAGCCGTTTCTGGGGGTTCGATTCGAACCCGCCGCAGGCCAGCACGACCCGGCCGTGGTAGTTCTCGAAGCCGTCGGCCCGCCGAACCCGGACGCCTCGACAGGTGGCGCCGTCCATGATCAGCTCGTGGGCCGGCGAATCGTGCACGACCTCGATTTGTTTGTTGCCGTCGACTGCCTCGAACAGGTCGTGCATGAGGCCGAGGCCCTCATGGGTAGCCCGCAGCGCCCCACCGGGAGGCAGGGTGTAGGTCTCGTCGGGATCGAAGTTCTCTGGGTCGAACAGCTTGTCGACCACCAACTCCCAGCGAACCCCCTTCTCCTTCATCCACGACACCGTCTCGTAGGACCGCCGAACCATCTCACCGGTCAGGTCCGCATCACATTGGCCTTGCGACGTCATCTGCAGGTCGGACAGGTAGCGATCTGGTGGGTACGGGTCGAGCTCCACCTTGTCGGCCCAGGGCAGGGCATCGTCGGTTAGCAGCGGCTTGAGGTGCTCCATGCCATCGTGTGCGATCCGGAAAATGCCACCCGAGAAGCGGCTGTTCCCGCCCCGGGTTCGCTGCGGTGCAGCTTCGAGCACGGTCACCGTCGCTCCGAGATCGGCCGCAGACAGCGCGGCTACGAGCGCGGCGTTGCCTGCCCCAACCACGATCACGTTTGCTGTTTCGTTGGTCCCCATCTTCGAACCCTATGCGACCACTCCCGAGCAGAGCACGACGGCGCAGAGTCGACGCACGGTACGGTCTTCGTCTGGTCGATGCCTGATCGGTAGTATCCAAAGACTATGACCAGGGGCTAGGGGGAACCATGCCAACACCACCATCGGAAGAACAGGTCCTCACGTGGTTCGACGAATTGTCGAACTGGACGCGCTGGGGCGAAGACGATCGGCTTGGCACGCTCAACCACCTGACGCCGGAGAAACGGGTCTCGGCGGCGCAGCTGGTCCAGGAGGGCATTTCGGTCTCCTGCAGTTGGGACATCCGCACCGGACGCCAGCCGGGAGCCACCGTCGAGTCGCAGCGCTACATGCTGTCGACCGGGCTCGGCCTCGATGAGGAAGGCCGTCGCGGACTTATGGACGGAGGTCGGGCCGGTGGGGCCCAGGAGTTCATCGGCATGGTGTTCCACGGCCTCGACGTAACCCATCTCGACTCGCTGGCCCACCTCTTCTGGGACGGCAAGATGTACGGCGGCGCGCCGGCCTCGCTGGTCTCCGACCGCCAGGGAGCCCTCAAACACGATGTGCTGGCCGTGCGCGACGGGGTGACTACCAGAGGCGTCTTGCTCGACATCGCGAAGCTGCGGGGTGTTGATGTGCTCGATGCCGACGACCACGTCTACCCGGAGGATCTCGAAGCGGCCGAGGAGGCGGCTGGTGTGCGATGCGAACCGGGCGACGTGCTGCTCGTGCGAACCGGCGAGGGTGGTGCCCGCCGAACGGAGAAGAAGGCCTACAACGCCAACAAGCCCCGCTCGGGCTACCAGGCGGCCTGCCTGCCCTGGCTGAACGACCGGGGCATCACCATGATCGGGTCCGACGTTGCCCAGGACCCGACGCCATCGGGGTACCGCAACGTCACCATGCCGATCCACATGGTTGGCATCGTGGCCATGGGCCTGTGGCTGATCGACAACTGCCAACTCGAAGACCTGGCCGCGGCTTGCCAACAACGCAGCCGCTGGGAGTTCCAGTTCATGCTCTCCCCCATCCGCTTCCAGGGTGTGACCGGTAGCCCGGTCAATCCGCTAGCCGTCTTCTGATCCCGGCCGGACACGAACGTGCCAACCATCGACACTCCCCTGCTCATTGCCGGTCGAGGCCCGGCATCGCTTGTCGTTGCCAAGCTCGTGAGCGGGCACGGGCTGCCGAGCCTCATCGTCGACCACGAACCTCTCGACGCCGAGACGCCCGTCGTGCTCGACGCCGACTCGCTGGCTGTGCTCGAACCGCACGGCGTGCTCGGTGTGCTCCGCCCCTATGCCTCGGTTCAGGATCCCTTCACCATCCAGCCAACCCTATTCGAGCAGGGTCTCAAGCATCACTGCGTCGTCGACATGCTGGTGACCGTGTTCGACGGTATGGCGCCTACCGAACTCCGGGCCGAGGGCGCCGGCGTTGTCGGTGTGCTGGGCGACGGTGCGAGCCAGTGGGACGTCCGAGCCGACGGCTTTTTCGACGCCGCCCTGCATGATGGCCAACAGCCGGGCCAGCTCAACGAGGCGATCGGCGCCGGGGCCGCTTTCGCCAATCGCCTACTCTCGACCTTGGCCTAGGCGACCAACCTCGCCCGCAGAACGCTCCGTGTGAGCAGGCTTCTTCGCTGTTCACTTCGAGTCAGGCCACTCCCTGATCTAGCGTTGTGCTACAGCCAGCGCCATGAGAAGCCCACCAGGAGGCACCGCTGTGAGCAAACCAAAGCGCCCAGACGTCGAAGACTGGGCCAACGACTTCGACCACTTCCACCCTGATTACAACGCCGAACCGAACCGGATCTGGGACGACATCCGGGCCAGCGGATGTCCGGTCGCCCACACCGAACGCTTCAATGGCGTATACCTCCCGACCAAACATGAGGACATATCGGCCATCGCTCACGACACCGAACACTTCTCGTCCCGTTCGGTCCTCGTGAGCGACGTGCGGGTTGAGGACATCGGCGAGTTCCGGTCTCCTCCGATCACCTCGGATCCGCCGGAACACCGGGCCCACCGCAAGGCCCTACTTCCGGCCTTCGCCCCCAAGGCGATGGACAAGTGGCTCCCCATCACTCAGGACATCTGCCGTAATCTGCTCAACAACTTCGCCGACGGCAACGCATGCGACGGCAGCGACGACTACGCCAAGCACATTCCGGTACTCGTCATAGCGAGGATGATCGGAATCCCGGAGGACGACGGCGACAAATTCCGCCGCTGGGTGGGAGACCTGCTGGAACAGGGTCCGTTCGACGTCACCTTGGCCCGGGCGTCGACCAAGGAGATCTTCGACTACTTCGCAGAGTTCATCGAGGCCAGGCGCGACGATCCTGAAGACGACCTGATCACCTACTTCCTTCAGGCCGACATGGACGGTCAGCCCCTGGAAGACCACCAGGTCAGCGGCGGACTGTTCCTGCTGCTGCTTGCCGGGATCGACACCACCTGGTCGACGATCGGCTCGGCCCTGTGGCACCTCGGCCAGTTCCCCGAAGATCGACGCCGACTGGCGGCCGAACCCGAACTGATCGACACCGCGGTCGAGGAGTTTCTCCGCTTCTACTCGCCGGTCACGATGGCCCGCGTCATCACCGAAGAGGTCGAGGTGTCGGGGGTGTCGCTGTGCCCGGGCGAGCGGGTGCTCCTGCCGTTCCCGGCCGCCAACCGCGATCCTGAGTTCATCGAGGACGCCGACGTGTTCCGGATCGACCGCAAGGCCAACCGGCACTCGGCCTTTGGGCTCGGCATCCACCGGTGCCTCGGGTCAAACCTGGCCCGGATGGAGGTCAAGGTGGCGATCCAGGAATGGATGGCCCGGATCCCCGAGTTCGAGTTGACCGATCCTGGTTCGGTGGAGTGGTCGGCCGGTCAAGTGCGAGGACCACGGGTCATCCCCCTCGCTTGGTGATCGGCCCGGCGACTGGCCTGGTCACCGACCGCGGCGACGGCCGGGGCCAAGATCGCCGTTAAGCGATCCTGCAGGCTTGAGGACATGGTCCGCGTCCGCTTGTCAGTCGCCGACGTCGGCGAGATCGGCATTGAGTTCGCCAAGGCTAGGCGGTGGATCGGGCAGGTGGAGCCAACTGTCGAACAGAGCATCGAGGCGCCGGCCACTCAGCTCCTCGACCAGCGCTTGGAAGTCGGCGGTGGTTGCGTTGCCGCCGCTATAGCGGTTGTTCCATTCTCGTAGGATGTCGAAGAAGACCTTGTCGCCGACGTCGACCCTGACGGCATGGAGTGCGAGGGCACCCCGCTGATAGATGTGATCGCCGAACAGGCGCTCGGGCGGTGGTTTCACCACCGAATACTCAAGATTCCCACCGTTTGACAACGTGGTGGCAATCCACTCGGCCCAGGAGAAGTTAGGATCACTCGCCTCGAACCAGAGCGCTTCGGCGTAGGTGGCGAAACCCTCGTTGAGCCAAATGTCCTCCCAGAGGGCAAGGGAGACGTTGTTGCCAAACCATTGGTGAGCTAGTTCGTGGGCCACGATGCTCTCAGCAGCCAGGGGAGACCCCAGCACATCACTGCCAAAAACCGACAGGGTCTGCGTTTCGAGGGCGCCACCGAAGCCGTTGTCCTCGACCAGGGCTGCGCCATAGACGTCGAACGGGTACGGGCCGAAATGGCCCTCGAAGAACTCAATCATGTCACGCTGCCTGGCAAACGCCTCCGACCCAAGGGAGACGAGGTCGGCGTCGATGACGTTGCGAATCGTGACGCCGGACGAAGTCGTCCCGTCGGGCACCAACTCGAACTCGCCGACGAGGACAGTCGTCAAATACGACGCTTGAGGGTGAGGCGCATTGTAGATCCAGGTGGTTCGGCCATCGGAGGTCTCGCTTGATTCAAGGCTCCCGTTGGCGGCGACGGCGAGGGGCTCAGGGGCAGAGATCGTGAATCGGTAGGTCGCCTTGTCGCTCGGGTGGTCGTTTGCCGGATAGTAGGTGGGAGCCGCAATGGGTTCTCCAGCCACAAACACATAGTCGGCCCGGGTGTGCCAGCCCGCCGAGTCGGTGCTGCCGGGAACACCGTCGCCACCCTCCTCCGGCACGCCCCCGTACACGACCTCAACGGTGAAGTTGGCTCCCGTATCGAACGGTTCCGCCGGCGTGATCACCAGCTCCGGTTCGGCACGAGTGAATGAGGCGGCAAGGCCATTCAATGTGACGGATTCGATCTCGAATCCGATGAAATCCAAATTGAAGCTGGTCAGAGCCTGAATTGCGGTGGCCTCGACCCGAGCTCGACCTTCGAGTCGACGTGTCTCCGGATACCAGTCGAGGGTGAGATCATAGTGAGCGATGTCGTAGCCGCCGTTGCCGAAAGGCCCGACGTACGGGTCGTCCAGGGATCCAGCTCCGGCCGAAGCGCCCCGATCCGCAGGGTCGGTGATGTCCGCACCGGCCGACGGGTCGTCGACGATGGAAGTCGATGACCCGGTACAGGCGACAAGGACCAGTGCCAATACACAGGCGACCGATGTAACGCCGAGGTAGGCACGACGCAACGAAGGTCGGCCACGGTGACCCTTCACCGACGAAACGCTACACCCGACATCGCCTCCATAAGGCTCATCGTCACGCTGCGGCCGTGCCCCTATCCCCCTGCACGCCGGATCTTTGCCCATGCCTGCTCCCGAACAAGTGCCCCTCTGGGGATCGACAACAGGTCGTGGGCTTTGTGGTTCGCAAAGAATCAGCCGCAGGCGGTCGGCGTCGAAGGCAAGCTGAGAACTGCTCGTTCATCTGGCGTGAGGGATCGGCCGGCGAGATCACAGGCGTGTCGTATCCACCCGGCCGGGCTCGTTTCCACAACGAGCCAGGTCACCGGCACACGGGGCCTGGCCGGAAGACGCAACGCAATACGTCCGCCGTCAGGGGCAACCGCAGACGCCGTCCGGGCACCGTAGCGTTCCGAAACCCACCTCGATTGAGCGGCGTCGCCTGACACGCTTGCGATTGGTGTGTCGGTGCCAACCCACCACAGGGTCACGATCCCCGAACGCTCAACGGTGATGGCGGTGGTTCCGTTTTGGTTGAGGGTGATCGGCTGATCGATTCCGGCGGCATCAACCGAGCCGAAGACACTCAACACCTGGCCGCTGAGAAGGTCCAGCTGTTCAAGCCGACCGTCGAGGGTGATGCCGACCGCCACACGTTCGTCCCCACTGATAGCCACGCGCCGATAGCTGCGTTCAGCGAGCGGGTGATCGGCAAGGCGTTGCAACGTCGTCGCATCCCAAACCGCGGTGCCAGCGCCACCATCACTGGGAAACGCAACCAGCAGTTCGGGAATCGGGTTGTCGACCCACTCATAGCTCGTGCCGGCGTCGAGAAGTTGAGTGGTCGTTCCTCCTGCGATCAACTCCCCATATTTGTGGTCGTTGGAGTAGTACTCACCATCACCGGTCAGAGCGAACACGGAGCCCTCGGCGACAGTAAACCTGGAGGCAATAATCGACTCCGACGACGTTACCGGGACCCCGTCGTTGTCAAGCAGCACGGCGGAACGTGAGCCGAATCTTGCTTCCCCATCGGGTCGGACCCACATCGTGATGGTGCCGTCGATGTTGAAGTGGACAAAGTCATGTGGCGTGTCGGGTGCCCACAACGTCTGGGCTATCCCGTCGGGATCAACGAGCCAAAGCTCATTGGTTCGTTGATTCTCCGCTGCTCCATAGCTCGACCGAACCGAAGCCAGAAGCCGATCCGGATTGCCAGGGTCGAAGCGGACAAGGTCGAACGCGCCCTCGGCCTCGCCAAGCGTCACGGCCGCTAGACCGCCCACCGATCCAACCAGTTCCCTGAGGGTGGCTGCACCTGGAGCTGCCACATACCGCTCGGCGGCGAGGAGCGACGGCGGCACCGACAGCTTGTCGACGAGCTGTCGCTCGCCCGTCGGATCCAGCGCCTCCTGCCGGTCGCGGTCTCCAACAGACTTGCTCCCCAACGCGCCACTTAAAACAACAGCGAACAGAACGAGTCCGAAGGCAACAACCAAACCAGCAAGAACAAGCGGCGCGCTGGTGCTGCCGCGATGAACCGACCCGGTCACCGTGGCTGATCGCGACCTGTCGTCGGACCGATCGTTCCTCGCTACCTCTGGGTCTTCCACCAGGCCCACCTCGTTTGGGACGACGATCCCCGCCCTCCATCGAACCAGATCAAATGACTGATCCACGAGTCGACCGAATCTCGACCGAACGTGCCGATCTTGCTCAACTTGGTACGTCTTCTCGATAAAGCTGGTCGAAGTAGGAGCGCATGGCGATGCCGGCTGGTTTCCAGTCGTCGTAGCCACCACTCTCATCGGCGCGAGGCAGACGATGGGTTACATTTGCAGTCGAAATACCGGCCAGTTCATTGAGCATTATTCCCGAAATAGAGATCATTGACAACACAACGAGAAGCTCGATCGCCGCACTTTCGGATAGGCCATTTTCAGGTTTCGCGACGAATCCCAGGCCAAGTATATTGGCTTGGACGAGAACCTTGTTGTGGTCGATACGTTCCCGGTTGATCTGTTGGACAGCGGCTCTCAACGATCGCGCAACAGTCGATTCCTCTTGATCCAGGAGCGCTGCCTTAACCTGCAACAGCCTCCGGAAGTGCTTCGAGTCGAGACCAACACCGGCCAGGGAGTCCGCAACCGTACGTATGAGGTCATAAGCCGCTTGCCGTCGGTGGATCGCTCCATCGGGGCGCTTCGCCTGCGTCGGCGCCTTGAACAACTCGGCGACGACGGGAAGCGGGCATGCGTTGGCCAGGAGGCTTCTGGTGAGGACCTCCAGTCGGAATTCCTCGTTGCTGGTCCAGAACCGAGGGTGTATCGAGCTTCGGTTGACAACCAGGCCTCGGCTCTCCTTGATATAGGCGAAGACAGCGGCATAGGTGAGCGAGTCCGCTTTCAGCTGAAGACCACCCCGAAGGAGAAGCTCGACCGCGGCATCAAGCATCAGCTGTTTTAGTTCTTGACGCGACCGTGTCGAATGCCCGGCTTCAAAACTCGCTATCTCGATCACAGCCGCAGGAGGTTCCGGTGGCCCCCTCGCTGTCGAACGGCCAGAGGGGCTGAGCGGTCCGGACACCTTTTCGAAGAGGAAATCGAGCACGCTCTTAACGCCGATCGAGATGATGCACCATGGCACGGCGCTGCTCGTCGGAACCAACCCGAACTCAACAGGTGCCGCTACGTCGTGGGAACCGGCGTTGTAGTCAAGATAGCCGCCCTCCAACAGCGCCTTGACCAAGGAATAGAGGATGTCACCAACCTCTCCCCCTGTGAGACCGAGTTCGCTCCTGGGTTGCAGACCTAGTTCGGTCTGGAGTGCGGAAAAGGTAAGCCGACCTGCGGCGATGTCGGCCGCCGCCCAGCCATTCAGCTGGTCATGGAGGGCCTCTGTTGCTCGCGGATCATCGAACCTTGACGCCAGGGCCTTGACCGACTGGAACTGTCCAAACAGCACCGAAGTCAAGAAGTCGCGGAGCGGGCGGGCGCCGACATCGACTGCGAAGGCCTCCGGCCCGTCAGCTTCCACCGCGGTCCACAGAAGGGTCGAGCTCAGATAACCGGTTGGAAAGTGCTGAATCGACGACGCCAAGACATCGCGACGAAAACCGTTCTGGTTCACCCAAATACGCTTGTGCACGGAAGCCCTTGTGACGCTCAGTCCATATTCATTTTGGAGATGCTCAAAGACCTTGGCATAGCTAATTGATTCGTACGCCAAATTGAGGCCGTCACGGTCAATTAGCTCGAGCGCCGCCTCAATAACAGTCTCTTTCAAAGACTCAGACACCGACTGCCCCTGGACATCGATACATCACGTCGATTCACTTAATCTAGATAGTTGACACAATTGACGCAATGTATGCATTGTGGCAACCACTTAGATTGAAACACATATTTTCGATCAGTGCCGAGAAAGTCACATTCGGTTCGCCGTTGTTGTAGCGCTCATTTTCGGTGTCAGGGGGCGGGGAAGGCGGCGCGAAACGACTCAGCTAACTGCGAACTCCCTCGAATCTCGAGGCTGTCCAGTGATGCACGACCGAGGATGAACGCCAGCATCTGATGGCCCGATCCCACGATCGCCACATCCGCATCCGGGTCGCCGTGGATCTCCTCAACCTCAACATGATCGCCCCGGGCCGAGACGCTGAAGACCAGACCTTCGGTGCTGACAAAGGCCCAGGTCCCATCGATGGTGTGGTTGGTGGTCCGATGATTCGATCGTCTCACCGGCAGCCACTGCAATCGTGTCGGCAACGCGGCCGCCACGAAGGTCGTTCCCCATGGCGATAGATCGAGATCGAGGTCATACCCGTGCACCTCGATCTCGGTGAGCCGCAACAGGGCCAGGGTCCAGAGGCTGATCGAACCAAGATCGTCGTTGCCCGGAGGTTCAACGACCGTCTCGTCCCATTGCTGACCGCTGACATCGGCCAAGCGTTCATCGAGTCTCTTTGACCACTGCCGAAGTGAGCCGACCACGTCCGCAGCCGACTCGCCGTCGTCCGGCTTCAGCGTGGCGGGCCGCTGAAGGTTCCGGCCGCCGGGATAGAAGGCGGTTGGCCCTCCATCTAACGTGTCTCGCATCATGCGTATGGTGGCGGCAGCCCCGTAGCGGAGATGGCAGGCGATGGTCAACCGGCTCCACCCCGGAAGCCGGGAGCCGGACATCAGCTCTCGGTGCTCCAGTAACTCAAGCGCGTCGATGACCTCTGTGTGACGTGCCGCAATCGCAGCAGCAACGGATTCACCGCTGGGAAGCGTCGCCATCTCAGGATCCCCCACCTACGGACCGCATTGTGGCCGACCTTCGGCCTACAGAGCGAGCCCGATCGGGCCCGGAAGCTCGGCCCGCTCCTGTCGCCATCGACGAGGTTCTGCGATCATGGTGGCGCCCTTGGCCGAGAGCAACGACAGCATGGACCGGATCGGGCGGTTCGCCGAAGAGCCGATCGGCGGCCAACCCGAGCGCCGATGCAACGACGGCGTGTCCGATATTGGTTGTGCTCAGCCTCACGACGCCGAAGCAATCAGGGACATGATTGCGTCGAGGTCGAGAGAGGCATCGAGCTGATCGGCCAACCGGTCCAGTTCCGAGTCGCGGTGCTCAGCCACCGACGGACCTCCGGGCTCATAGTCGGCACCGGCCCGATCGGCCACGGTCTGCAAAAACGAGCGCCGGAACCCGTCGCTATCAAAAAGTCCGTGGAGAGTCGTGCCGAACACCGCTCCATCTTGCACGCCATCGTCGATCATGACTGCAACCGATCCGCGGTCGATCCCGGAAAGATCAGCAACGGCCGCGAGCGAATCGGCTGCCAGCTCAAGCCACACATCGGCCCCAGGGGCAATGGCGACTCGGCCCTGGTGGATCTGATAGCCGTCGACCGGGAGCCCAAGCCCAAACCCGTTCGGCCTGGTCAGGACCTTGTCGGGACCGAAGGTGGTCGTGACCGGTAGAAGGCCGAGCCCATCAACCACTCCGCGGCCACTCTCATATCGATCATCGATCGTGGTGCCAAGCATCTGATAGCCGGCGCATACGCCTAGGACCGTAGTTCGGCCGACGGCCACGAGGTCGCGGATTGCGCCATCCAGACCACGGCTCCACATCCACTCCAGGTCGTCGACGGTGGATTTCGACCCCGGAACGACAACGAGATCGGGCCGACCCAACTCACGCCCCGAACGCACGTAGCGGACCGCTACGTCGGGTTCGAGTCGCAGTGGATCGAAATCGGTGAAGTTCGACAGATGCGGGAGCTGAATCACCGCGATGTCGAGCGACGCAGCCGACGGCGGCTCGGGTGGTGCATCCAGAGCCATGCTGTCCTCAGCATCGAGACGGAGCCCCGGCACCATCGGCACCACCCCGAAGGTAGGCAGGCCGGTGAGCGCTTCGAGTTGGTCAGTGCCGTCGAGCAGCAACGCCGGGTCGCCCCGAAACTTGTTGATGACGAAGCCGGCCACCAGTTCTCGCAGCTCAGGCGGCAACACGTTGACGGTTCCGTACAACGAGGCAAAAACCCCGCCAAGGTTGATGTCGCCGACCACGATCGCAGGTAGACCCACCGCCTCGGCCAGTGGCAGGTTCACGATGTCGCGCGCCAGAAGGTTGATCTCGGCCGGGCTGCCAGCCCCTTCGAGCAGTACGACGTCGAAGCGGGACCGCAGATCGGCGAGGGCATCAAGGACCAGATCGAGGAATTCGGGCTTGGCCCGGTGGTAATCCGCAGCCGAAAGATCACCGATCGCTCGGCCCATAACCACCACCTGGCTCGACCGATCGCTCGTTGGCTTGAGCAGAATCGGATTCATCGCCACCTCCGGCTCGACGCCTGCGGCCTGGGCCTGAAGATACTGGGCTCGCCCGATCTCATGCCCCGTTCTTGTGACGGCCGAGTTCAAGGCCATGTTCTGCGATTTGAACGGAGCGACCCGGAGGCCACCGCGGGCCAGCAACCGGCACAGCCCGGCCACGATGGTTGTCTTTCCCGAGTCCGACGAGGTGCCGCAGACCATCAGTCCGCCCTTCAGGCCCTTCTGGGGATCCTCGGGGATGGGTAACGTAGCCTCCGTTGCGTACAACGCGCCTCCATACATGCCCATCAGGGATAACTTGGGAGCGGAATTCTACCCCTCATTATGGATTCGGCCGTTGCCGCCTTCGCCGAGGCGGCCGGGGGCGAATCATCACAGTCGACGTAGGAGCAGCAAAGGTGAGTCCCCAAGGTCTGAGTCCCCGAGGTCAGGGTTTGATCACGCTCGATCTCGAGGGTGTGCTCACCCCCGAGATCTGGATGGCCGTGGCCGAGGCAACCGGGGTCGACACCTTCCTTCGCACCACACGGGACGAGCCGGACTACGGGTTGCTCATGGCGGGACGGCTGGCAGCGCTCGACAATCACGAGATTCCGTTTTCCCACCTCACCAAGATCGTGGCCGACCTTGAACCCCTTCCCGGCGCCGTCGAATTCCTCGATTCGCTGCGGGTGGCGGCTCCGGTGGTGATCCTGAGCGACACGTTCGAGCAGCTGGCCGCTCCCCTTCTGGCCAAGCTCGGCCAACCCCTGGTGCTATGCCACCGCATGGACGTTGTCGATGACCGCGTGGTCGCGGCCAACGTGCGGCTGGCAAACGCGAAACGCCACGCCGTGAAGTCCTTCCAGTCGATGTGCTACACGGTGACGGCGGCCGGTGACTCGTTCAACGACATTGAAATGCTTGCCGCCGCCGACACCGGCATTTTGTTTCGACCGAGCGAGTTGGTGACGTCTCGCCATCCGGAGTTTCCGACCGTGACCGAGTTCGACGACCTGCTGCCGCTCTGTCTCGGCGATCAACCGGGCGCCGACGACTGAGCTGCGCCAGCTGCAATGGGTCCCTAGTTCTGGAACGGAATGGCGTGCTCGGCCAGGAAGTCGAGCTCACCGTCCCAGCCATCATCTAGCGACATGGGGCGGAGCACGAATTTGGTGATCCCGGCGTCGAGATGGCTCTGAAGGAGTTTGCGAAGCTCGTCAGGGCCGAAGGGCAGGATCTGAGCCCGTTCGGCTTCAGTCTTGCGCATGATCGTTGCCACCGTGGCGTCGTCAAGCGGTTGACGGGCGTAGGGAATACTGATGCCGAAGTGATCTTCGTCGATCGAGCGACCAACTCTGGCCGCCGTCTCCTCGATGGTGCGGCGGCTCAGCTCGGCCTGAGCAGGGGTGGCTCGTGAGCCAAGCCAACCGTCGGCATGGGTGCCGGTGAGTTCGAGGCCCTTCGGACCGTTGCCGCCGAGCCAGATCTCCAGCGGATCCTGGACCGGTGCCGGCCCAACCTTCACGCCCTCGTAGCTGAAGCCGGAGATCTCGGCCGTGACCGCCTCACCCGACCACCAGGCCCGGCAGAGGTCGATGGTCTGTTCTATGCGACGGTTCCGGTCGACACCGGTAACCCCAAGGGCGGCCCTTTCCCGGGGCGAGCCGATGCCTGGCATGAAGGCAAGCAGGAGCCGGCCGCCAGTAAGGCGATCGAGATGGGCCAGCTCCTTGGCCAGTAGCAGCGGATTGCGGCCGGGAATCACCACGTTGGTCCCCAACTTGAGCCGGGTCGTACGACCGGCGGCGACGGCAAGGGCCATCAGCGGTTCGACCGCCGGGGTCATAGGAGTGTCCGATAACCACAGAGTGTCGAAACGACGTTTCTCGAGCCCGTCAACCAGATCGGCCAAACCCTCAGGGGCTGCCGGTGTATTGGTGCTGGCGACGGCGATGCGGATCTTCACAGGACCTCTGCTCCCGACTGTTTCTCCGACCAGGCAAGCGAACCTCGGCGGTCGGCGTTCAACACGATTGCACACCACCCCGCAGCCCGACTCCAAACCCACGGGCATGCCACGACCGGGGAACAAGCTTCAGCAGGAGCCTGAGCCACGCTTTCGGGGGATCGATGGATCCACTACTTCGATGTGCACGTGAGGCCAGGATGGCTCGGCGGTGAGATCGTCGAGCTGCGAACGAAACGGGAACACGCTGGCGTAACCGGCGATGCGATCCCCGACCTCGACCTGATCGCCGGGAACAACCGCCACGTCCTGGACGTGCAGAACCTTCACTTCAAGATCGGGCCGGTCGTCGGGGTTGATCACAACGAAGCCGTCGCCGTAGCTGCAGTAGAGCAGATATTCGCCGGAGCGAACCACCGTTCCGGTCACCGGTGAGTGGATCGACACCAGCGGATGGACCGCTATGTCGACGGCACCGGTTGCGAACGTTCTCCGGTTGCGGCTCTCCATCACCGTTGAGGGTGCAACGGTTGTGTCTGCCGGTTCGATGGCCAGAGCTCCCGGGTGGCTCGACTGGTGGTAGCCCACGTGTTCCAGCGCAACCGCAGGGTTGGCGATGACGAGACCTCCGGCCTCTGGCACGATGGCCATCGGCCCTACGGGGACCAACAACACCGAGCGTGCGGTCGGAACACCTCCCGGAAGGCGACAGGGACGTGAGGGAACGCTGTCGGATGGATAGGGGTGCATCGAGCGAAACTCGTCCGACAACGAAACGTGGAGCGTCACTCCACCCCGGCTGAGTTCGCCATCGGCGACCTTGCCCGTCCAGTACCGGTGTCCGCCTGGGTCCGACGCCCGGCCGAGCACGTTGCCGTATGTTAGTTCCACGAAGGCGTCGTCGTCTGGTGCCCCGTAGCGTTCGACGAACTCGCGGCTGCTTGCGAATTCCTGAGCGATCTGCTCCAAGCTGGTGCAACGATCGAGGAGCTCGATCCAATACAGCGCCCCCGCAACATCGGGTTCCCGACCGAAGAAGGCCTGGTACAGACGAAAGAGGGTGGCGTGGTCACCTGTCAGCTCATCGAGGCGAGCCACACTCTCGAAGTCTGGCGATGGCGTCTCGGCTGCTTCTGCCGGCATCGAGGCCATCAGCGAAACGATTATGCTCAGCGCCAACCCGGCTATGAGTGGGCGCGGCGAGCTGAACGGGGTGCGGCGGGAGGTCACGATTGGCGACGGTAGCCGTCGTTCCTCGACCGCTCAGTGACCAGAGGCGGTCCACCCAGACGGCTCTAACCTCACGCGAACCGGACCGGCGCTTCCTTGTAGGCCCCGACGTGCAGATCGGTCAACCACACCGGCGCGGAGGCTCGCTCCATGCGGGCCAGAACATCGGTTTCGGCCAGGGCTGCGAATGCAGCCCGCAGCTCCCACTTGGCCAAGTTCGATCCGAGGCAGAAGTGAGCGCCGTGCCCGAAGCCGAGGTGTTCGTTCGGGTCTCGTGATATATCGAACTCGTAGGGCCGGTCGAATACGCGGGGGTCGCGGTTTGCAGCCCCATACCACATGCCGACGTGATCCCCGGCCTTGATGGTCTGTCCATGCAGCTCGACGTCTTCGGTGGCCGTTCTGGCGAATTGGATCACCGGGGTGGTCCACCGCACCACCTCGTCAGTTGCAGTCGTGACGAACTTCTCAGGATCACTACTCAACCGGTCGACCTCATCTTGGTGATCGACGAAGGCGAGCATGCCGCGGCTCAGGGCGTTCCTGGTGGTTTCGTTCCCCGCTGCGATTAAAAGCTTGAGGTAGCCGTGAAGTTGTTGATCGGTTAGGTCTCGATCCTGAATCTGGGCTCCGACCACCACCGAGGCTAGATCGTGGCCCGGCTCCCGACGCTTCCTGGCGATCAGCTCTTCGACGTAGGCGTGGAACTCCTTGTGCAGCCGCTTGCGCATCTGACGGCGGTCCTCGCCCTGCTTGGCGAAACGCATCGAGTCGATGTCGAACAGGGCGTCGGTCCAGCGGTGGATGTCGGCCCAGTCGCCAGGGTCGAGGCCCATGAGCGAGCCGATCGTCATCAACGGAAGGGCCACCGCGTAATCGTGGACAAGATCGACCGTCTCGCCCGCCGCCAACCGCTGGCGGAACTCCTCGGTGATGGTTCGGGCGTTTGCCGCCAGCTCCGACTCCATCCGCCGGCATTGGGCCGGGGTGAAGTAACGGGCGGTGAGCATGCGGAAGTCGGTATGGGTCGGAGCGTCGAAGAAGACCAGGTCGTCTGGCTCGTGGGGGTCCCAACCATAAAGCTCGATCTTGGTTCGGCGAGCGGCTTGGTAGCGGGCGTCGATGTCGAGGCTCTTCAGCCGGAGCCGACCGCCACCATTGACGAAGCGCTTGGCGTCGGAGCCAATGTTCTTCACATCGGCGTGGCGGGTGATGGCCCAGAAGGGGGCGATGTCATCCCGCTCGTAGCGAAAACACGGCGCAGTCTCCCGCAGGAAGTCCCACTCCTCCCACGGGTAGCCCGTGGTCTCGTAGCGGGCGATGGTGTGGATATCGAGGGTGTCAAGGTCGAACGACCGCTCGGTGATGGCCATGACCAAACGCTAACTGACGAGCCAGACAGAGGCGAACTACTGCCCCTGATGGCAGCCGCTTCTGGGCACTGCCGGAGACCCATGCCACCATGTTGCCGTGCTCCACAATGTGACCAATCTCGCCACCCAGTTCGCCGACGCCACCCTCTCGCCCCGCGACGCAATCGACGACGTGTTGCAGCGGATCGATCGACTCGACCCGAAGTTGGAGGCCTGGCAGGTTGTCTACGCCGACGAGGCCCGCCTGACGGCCGACGCCGCGGCGGCTCAGTTTGCAACCGGTCACCGGACCGGCCCCTTCCACGGTGTCGGCTTCGCCCTGAAGGACATCGTCGATGTGGAGGGGCGGATCACCACCGCAGGTAGCGCCGCCCTACGGGATCGAGTCCCGTCGGCAACCGCCCTGATCGGGCAACGGCTGATCGCTGCGGGCGGCATCCTGATCGGCAAGACCAAGACGGTGGAGTTGGCTCTCGGCGGTTGGGGTACCAACCAGCACATGGGTATGCCTAGAAACCCTTGGGATGCCGATGCAATTCGGGCTCCCGGGGGCTCCTCGTCCGGGTCCGGTGTCGCCGTCGCCTCCGGCATGGCCCCGTGCGCCATCGGCACCGACACCGGCGGTTCGGTCCGCCTTCCCGCTGCCTTCTGCGGCATCGTCGGCCTCAAGACCACCGAGGGTCTGCTGCCGACCGATGGCATTGTTCCGCTGTCGCACACGCTGGATACGCCGGGGCCGATGGCCAGGACCGTGGCCGACGCGACACTCATGTTCGACGTGCTGACCGGACGAAGCCCGATCGACATCGATCACGACTGGCAGCACGGGATCGGCCTTTATCAGCCGACGAGGGATCACCTGCGAGGTGTGAAGCTCGGCTCCCTGGCTGCCGACGAACGAACGACGTTGACGCCTGCAGTGGCACAGGCCTACGAGCGGACTCTCGATCAGCTGAGCGACCTTGGGGCCGAGGTCGTCGAGTTGCCGACCCCGGTGCCCTACGAGGAAATGAAAGACCTCACCTTCGTGATCGTCACCGCCGAAGCGTGGCGACATCACGGCCACCTGTTCGGCGACCCGAATGCCCAGTTGGACGAGGCCGTCCGCGGCCGCGCCATCCCCGGTCGAGACATCTCGGCCGTCGACTACATCGAGGCGCTCTTCAAACGTCGGGCCCTACGGGCAGAGATGCTGGCCGCCATGGCCGGTTACGACGCGCTCGTGACCCCGACAACGCCAGACACCGCCCCGACCGTCGATGAGATCGACGAGAACTCTACGCCCGCCCACTTCACGCGGGCCGCCAACCTGCTGGCACTCAGTGCGCTTAGCGTGCCGACGGGGGTCACGGCCAACGGCCTGCCTGCGGCCGTGCAGTTTGTGGGCCGAGGCTTCGACGAAGCGCAACTCCTGAGCATGGGGGCGACCTTTGAGGCAGCCCGAGGGGCCCTTCCTCCACCGCCGCTGCAGTAACTCACCTGCTGGTAACTCAGCTGCTAGTAACTCAGCTGCTAGTAACTCACCCAAGGCGAATCACCTGGTCTTCGTCTATCGCTCGAGCGGCTACCCCGACGGTAACGATCGGGTCCGCTGATGTAGTGTCAACCTCGTTTGGGGGCACAGTTTGGGTGGGAGAGGCATGATATTGGTCAATGATGACGTCGCCCGGGGCCGGTCGCCGATGACGCTCCGGGTTGCGGCCACGGCGTTGCTTCTAGCGGGCTTGATGCTGGCCTCCGCTTGCTCCGGAGTCACGATCGACCAGACCGCCGCTGAAGGTGGGTCGTCGGGAGCCAACGAGGCCGGAGGCGCTGAAACCGGGTCTTCGTCTGACAACCAGGCCGGAGGCGACTCCGAACAGGATGCCGAGCCCGACGGTCGAGTGGTGCCGCGAATTTCGGTACCTCGGGTGCCTGCTGTTGTACTGCCGGATTTGTCGGTACTGAGCGAAACCGGGCAGCTGGTCGAGGGCCAGTTGGGGGATCTGCTGGGTGCCACCTCCGGGTTCGACGTGCTGAGCGCCAACTGTGCAGCAAACGGGGGTGACCTTGTCTACGGGGGCTCTGATGACGACGACAGCTTTCTCGACGTGGCCAGTGACGGATCGGGCGGCTACGTCGATCTGCCAGGTGGGCTCGACATCACGGTCAACCCAGATGGCTCGGGTCACTATGTCGATCTGCCAGGTGGGCTCGATATCACGGTCAACTCGGATGGCACCGGTCGGTTCATCGACGAGCCGGGCGGCATCGACATCACCATCAACGCCGATGGTTCCGGCCGCTTCGAAGACCAGCCGGACGGCATCGAGACGACGGTGAACCCGGATGGCACCGGTCGGTTCGTCGACGAGCCGGGCGGCATCGACATCACCATCAACGCCGATGGATCCTGGTCGTTTATTGATGCGCCGGGTGGCATCGAATTCGATATCGCTGCGGATGGTTCGGGCTTCTTCATCGACGCCCCGGGCGGGATCGAGATCACCGTGGACGCCGACGGAAACGGAACCTACCTCGACGACCCAGGCGGCATCGACACCACCTTCACGACCGAGATCGGAATTCTCGACCCTGACGTGTTCGTCGTCGGGCCGCAACCAGTCTTCGCCGTGGCCGACAGGTTTCCGCCCCTCGACAAGCTGGGACGGCTCAAGCCGCCGTGCGTGACCGTGATCCGGCTCGATGCCGATGTGCTGTTCGACTTTGACTCCGATCAGCTCCGCCCTGAGGCAGGACCCGTGATCGACCGTGTGGCCCAGTCCCTCATCGAGACTGACAAACCCGTCGAAGTTCACGGCCACACCGACTCGATGGGGGCCGACGACTACAACCAGGATCTGTCCGAACGTCGGACACGTTCGTTCCAAACGGCCCTGGTGGATCGAGGGGTCACCACGGACATCACAACGATCGGCCACGGCGAGACCCGTCCGGCTGCCCCCAACGAGAATGTTGATGGCAGCGACAGTCCAGCCGGTCGCCAGCTGAACCGACGCATCGAGATCGTCGTGCCCGAGTAAGCGCCTATTCCTCGATGTAGGTTCGCTTGTCCCGGTCGCCGAAGTAGGTCGACATGGCTATCGAGGAGTTCTCGCTCTTTGTGGTGTAGCCGACGGCCACATGATCCATATGCTGCACCGCCCGGTCCATGGCCTTGGTCCAGGCGTTGACCGATGCCTTTGTCATCGTGACCGGCACCGGAGGCTGGGCCACCACTTCGGCTGCCATGGCTTCGGCTGCAGCCACCAGATCGTCGTCGCCGTCGACGACTTCATCGAGGAACCCGTACTCGGTCATGGCATCTGAGCCGTAGGTACGGCCGAAGATCAACATCTCCTTGGTCCTGGTCGGCCCGACAAGCTGGATCATGGCCGGAATGCTGTGCCAGGTCAGGTTTGATCCGATGCTGTTCTCGTTGAGGCAGAGCTTCATCGTTGGCGAACCGATACGGAAATCGCACCCGGCGGCCAGGATGCCACCACCCCCAATCATGTGACCGTGGCAGCAGGCGACGGTGATGGCGTTGAGGTTGGTCAGGATGTCGAACATCCTCGCCCCCTGCTTCGATCCAACCATGCGATCGGCCGATGATGCTCGGGGCACCTTCAGATCGGCTCCTGAGCAGAAGCTCTTGCCAACGCCCCGCAGGATCATGACCCGAACCGAGGGATCGTCATCGACGATCAGACAGGCGTCACGCACCTCCCTGACCAGGGTCGGGCTGATCGCGTTGTGCACCTCAGGCCGGTTCAGAACCAGGTGCCGGATTGGGCCATCGCCCTCAAGTCGTATCGTTTCGAACTCCATCGACCCATTCTTGTCTTGTCCGGTGCGCCCTCAGCAATCTTGTGCACGAGGTGTTTGGTTCTACGGTGGCCGCAATGGCGTTTCTCCGATCAACCTTCGCCGCGCTTGAGTCGCGTAACTACAAGATGTTGTGGTCCGGCTCCCTGCTGGCGACCACCGCTTTCATGATGTCGTTCATGCTCGTACCGAGCGTCGCCTTCGAAATTACCGGTAGCAATGCGGCGGCCGGTCTGGCCCAGATGGGTTCCGGTATCGGCATGTTCGCTGTCGCCCCCATCGGAGGCGTGATCGCCGACCGGGTACCGAAGAAACCGCTGGTTCTCGCAGGCCAGGCCATCCCGGCCATCGCGATCCTGGCCACCGGGATCTTGATCCTGACCGACCGAATCACCGTGCCTCTCCTTACCATCGCCACCCTGATTATGGGTCTTGGGTTCTCGTTCATGGGGCCGGCCCGCCAAGCGTGGGTCGGTGAATTGGTCCCCCGAGAGAACCTGCCGAACGCCATCGCCCTGCAGGGCATCGCCCAGAACATCTCTCAGGTCCTCGCCCCGCTTTGCATCGCCGTCGTCATCGGCACCGTGTTCGAAATCGGCGAGGCCTACATTTTCATGGCTTCGCTGTTCCTGATCGTGCTTCCCCTCACATCGAGGCTGCCGAACACGGCACCGCCGCGAAGCCAACGTCGCTCGGTCCGGACCGAGTTGGCGGCAGGCATCAGCTACACCTGGTCGGACCCCCGGCTGCGCACGCTGTGGTTCGGGTTCATCGGCATCGTGGTTTGCGGCTTTGCGTTCCAGACCCTGTTGCCCGGCCTGCTCGATCAGGAGCTTGGCCGGTCCCCAACCGATGTCGGGCCGATCTTCCTCGCCATGGCCCTCGCAGGGTTGGCGGTGAGCCTGCCCTTGGCCGGTTTGGTTTCGACCCGGTGGGCCTGGCCGGTTCTGCTTGTCACAGGATTTCTTATGGCGTTCGGCTTCCTGCTGGTCGCCAGGGCCCCTAGCTACCTATGGGTCATCGTGGCCGGGGCGCCGATCGGCATCGGCCGATCCGGCTTCATGCTGACAGACAACGCCCTCCTGATGTCGAACGCCGACCGGGCATACC
The DNA here is from genome assembly GCA_035593235.1 of Phascolosoma agassizii. Taxonomy (NCBI): domain Eukaryota; kingdom Metazoa; phylum Annelida; class Sipuncula; order Phascolosomatiformes; family Phascolosomatidae; genus Phascolosoma; species Phascolosoma agassizii. The sequence goes on along the minus strand of JAVJHY011057995.1, from coordinate 365,828 downwards.
ACGGGCGGGTCATGTCGCTGGCCATGATGGGCTTCGGCACCCAAGCCCTTCTGGCCCCTCTGTGGGGTCTCTTGGCCGACGCCATCGGCGTTCGGGAAACGTTCGTGGTGATCGGCATCGTGTCGGCCGTGGTGACTACGTTGGTCGGGATGAGCTGGCTACGGGTTCGCAACCTGCCACCATCGACCGACGCCCTCTCCATCGCCCCGAACCAACCGGTACCTTCGGTCGACTGACCGGTCCCCCGTAGATCAGCGGTTCGCTTCGAGCACAACGAATTTCGGATTCGACCCGATCAACTCGACTCGCTCGAAGCGTCGCTTGAGAACACGGTGATAGTCGAGGTGTCGGTTACCGACCACAATCAGCCTGCCCTTCGGACGCAGCACGCGATGGGCTTGGGCGAACATCGTTCGAGCGGTGTCGTCGCCTCGACTCTGGTGGGTATGGAAGGGTGGGTTGTTGAGGACCAGGTCCATCGAAGCCGTCTCGATCATCGACAGGTCGTGGTCGACGAGGGGGTCGACCGGGCAGGCGATCTCCCATCGCTCGACGTTTGTCCGAGCCGATGCGACCGCCTGGTACGACTCATCAACCAGGGTCAAGGAGCCGAGTTTGTTCTCGGATGCCGCCACCAGGCCGAGGATGCCGTTTCCACATCCGAGGTCGAGCACGTCATCGCCAGCCCCGGCACGGGGGAGGTGATCGAGCATGGCTCGGGTGCCAAGGTCGACACGGCCCCGGGAAAACACGTTGGCGTGCTCCAGCAACGACCGCCCGGCCGGCCACCGCCCAGGCGGCAGGTCGTAGGTCGATGGATAGGGAGAGACACCGACATCGAGCGAACTGTCGAAGCCCGCATGGATGAGCCTGGCCTTCTTCTTGGCCAGTGATGTCGGCGACGGACCGATGACACGTTCGAATAGTTCAAGCGTCGAACGGTGGATCTGCTTGACCATGCCACCCGCTACCACCAGCGAGCCGTCATGCAGTAGCGGTCGGAGCCGCCTTAGCTGGTCTTCCAACAGAGCGAGCGATCGAGGCACCTTGATCAGCGCCACATCGATCGGGCCGACAGGCTCCTCCGTGCTGGCCACCGCCGTCAACGAGTTGTCACCTGACAACTGGTTCTCGCCGAGCGAATTTCGGGCGAGGTTCGCCACCGCGGCCCGATGCGAAGTCGCCGAGTCGCCCCATGATTGTGGCCGACGGCCGGACAGGGCGACCGCCAGGGCTCCGAAGAGATCGTTCACGACCAGCAGGCGACCACCGTCGGCCTGCATCGCCACATGCTCCAGGAGATACTCGTCGGCCGCGTCCCAAGCCCTCAGTGGCGAGTCCCGCCGCTCAGGGATCCTTCGCAGCTCAAAGGTTCCCTGGGGAACCGTCATCCATGCCTGCGAAGTCATGCCGCAAACGTATCGAAGCGCTTGGTGGCTCAGGCGGTGAGGGCCATCGGGCCTGGCGTCAACTGCTGGATCTCGGGCAACACCTGCTCGGCGAACAATTCCATGTTGCGCTCGGCTTCGTTGTGGCCCATGCCTCCGTAGCGGAAGATGCCCATGACTTCCGACGTCCCGAACTGATGGGCCAACTCGGTGATTTTGTCGATCACCATCTCCGGCGTGCCCCAAGGGTGGCGGGCGAAGAAACCGTCGAGGAACGGTGAGGGGTCGGCCCGTAGTGCCGCGGCCCGTTCGGCATAGCCCTCATAGCCCTTGATGCCGTCGAAGTGGGTGCCTGTCATCTCGTAGTGGCGCAGTGCGCTGTCGGCGTATTCGACCATGTAGCGTTTGGCCCCGGCCCGGGCCTCCTGCTCGGTTTCGGCGCAGTAGACCCACAGCGCCAGCTTGGTTTCGGTCGGAGCCAGACCGGCCTGCTCCCGCAGGTTCATGAAGTGCCTGGCCCCCTGGAGGCTCAGATCGAGACTGACGGTCGGGATCATGAGCGGCTTGACGTCTTCCTTGGCAATGACGGCCATCGTTTCTGGCGTTCCTGCCGCGCAGTGCAGGATGCCCGAGATGTCACCCTCGGGTTGGGGCCGGAGTCGAACATCGTCGAGCTGGAAATGCTGTCCGTCAAAGCTGCACCGCCCCGTCGACAACAACTGACCAAGGATCTTCACACTTTCGTCGAATCGCCCGCGCGCCTCATTTTGATCAACCCCAAGCCCCCCGTACTCCCGACGTCCCAAACCTCGTCCGACTCCGGCGATCACCGAACGATCGCCGAGCAGGGCATCGAGCATCACGAGGTCTTCGGCCAGGCGGACCGGGTTGTGCCAGGGCAGCACCACAACCATCGTGCCAAGATCAACCTGCTCGGTGACGCCGGCCAGATACGAGAGCAGCTGAATGGGGTTGGTGACCATCGTGTACGGCGTGAAGTGATGCTCGATGGTCCAGACGCTGTCGAAGCCGACCCGGTCGGCCAGCTTCGCCATCTCGATCTCCTCGTTGAAGATCGACCGATCGGAGACGGCGGGCCGATCGGCCACCTCCTCACCCCGTTCCTCGGCCTCGTAGCGATCCCAATCACCGTAGTTCTGACAGAAAATCGTTGCCCCGACGCGCATGGCAGGCTCCCCAGTGTTCAGCTTCGCTTCGAGTCTGACAGAATCCAGCCATGGCCACTCAGTTTGCGAACACTTCGACCTTGTCGGACCTCCGGGTCTTCACCGCAGCTCGGATCCGCACCATGGACCCAGGGCGGCCGGAGGGAACGGCGGTGGCGGTGGCCGACGGCCGGATCGTGTCGGTTGGCACGCTTGAATCGATGGAGCCGTGGTTGCGTCGCAACCCCCACACGATCGACGACACGTACCGCGACCGGGTGCTCATGCCGGGCTTCATCGACCCCCATACCCACCTGAGGATGTCTGGCACCTACATGGCCCTCAACTACGTGGGACCGATCGACTCGGCGTCGCCGAGCGGGACAAGGGCCGGCCTGCCAGACCGCGATGCTGTACTCAACCAACTCCGGAGCCTGGCCGCTGAGGCGTCGATGGATCCCGACGGCCGGCCGGTGCCGATCACAGCCTGGGGCTATGACCCCGCGACCCAGCTCGGCCACCTCGACCGCGACCTGCTCGATCAGATCAGCGACACGGTTCCGCTCTGGGTGGTCTGCTACGCACCTCATATCGTCTACGCCAATTCCCCGATGATCGAGCTGATCGGCGTCGATGAACAGACCGACATGCACGGCCTCGGCCGCTATCCCGATGGACGACTCAACGGTTGGTTCATCGAGACCGGAGCCGTCGGGGCCGCCTTCAAACCGGTGGCCAAACAGGTCTACGCCGAGGGGTTCGGCCGGGAGGCCGTCGAACGTATGGGAGCGGTGGCGGGGGCCGCCGGTATCACGACGACGGCCGACATGCTGTGGGGCATCGAGTCGTTCGACCGGGAATGGGATGAGCACCGGGCTGCCATCGACGACGGCCGGTTTCCCCTCCGGCTGCTGCTAGTGCCGTTTGAACGGGCCCTCATCAAAACCCACGGCGACGATGCTCTCGACTTCCTGGCCCGTAAACGAGCCGAAGGCGACGAGAGGCTTGGTACCCACGGCGTGAAGTTCATCAACGACGGTTCGTATCCTTCGATGACGCTCAAACTGGGCTTCCCCGGCTATCTCGACGGCGAGGAGGGACTCACCGGCGAGAGCCCGTGGGAGGAAGTCTACGACTTGATGTTGCCCTTCTGGAGGGCCGGCGTCCAGATCCACTCCCACGCTAACGGTGACGCCACCGTCGATATGACGCTTGACGTGCTTGACCGGCTGCAGCTCGAACATCCGCGATTCGATCATCGATTCGTGATCGAGCACTACTGCATATCCAACCCGGCCCAGGCTCGGCGGTTGGCCGCCCTTGGTGGCGGGGCCAGCGTCAACGCCTACTTCGTTCGGTACCGGGCCCAGATGCATGCCGATTCGGGGTTTGGGCCCGACCGGTCGGAAGCGACGGCCCGGCTCGGGTCGCTTGAGCGGGCCGGGGCCGCCTTCGCATTGCACTCCGACTTCAACCTGGTTGTGACTCCACTCTCGCCACTGTTGGTTGCCGAGATCGCCGCAACCCGAATTGCGGCCGACGGCGAAACCGTGCTTGCGCCAGGCGAGCGCATCTCGGTCGACCGGGCCCTGCGGGCCATCACCGTCGATGCCGCCCACCTGCTGCGACAAGACCACCGAATCGGCTCGATCGAGGCCGGCAAACTGGCCGACTTTGCAGTGTTGGCCGACGATCCTTACGAGGTCGACCCAGACCAGATCGGCAGTATCGAAGTGGAGGGAACCGTGCTCGGCGGAGAGCCGACATGACCACGCCGAGCAAACCGGTTACCTCATCGCCCGATCTCCAGACGATGTGGGGGTCGTTGCAGACACAGCTTGCCGCCCATCGCCCTGGTCTCCGACTCGGAGACGATCCGGCCGACGTGACGCACGTCGCGGTGCCGGTGACGCTGCTCACAGGCTTCCTTGGAGCCGGTAAATCGAACCTGCTGGCCGCCCTTCTCATGAATCCGCCCGAGGGGCTCGTCGTGCGGGCGGTTGTCAATGACGTGGGTGCCCTACCTTTCGATCCGTCATTTGTGGTCGACGGCGACCTTCTTGAGGTTGAACTGTCGAACGGCTGCGGTTGCTGCGCCGCAACCACCGACCTGAGCGAGACGCTCGATCGCGTCGCGGCACAGCAGCCAGACGTAATCGTGTTCGAGACCAGCGGTCTGGCCGACCCCCTTGCTCTGGCCCAGGTGGTGGAGGCTGGTCCTCTCCTCAACCTCGATCGGGTGGTGGCCGTGGTCGACGGCTCGGTCATCGAAGCCCAGCTGGCAGATCCCGTGCTCGGTCCCTGTGCCAAGCGCCAACTCGACGCGGCCCAGGCCGTCGTCGTCTCCCACCTCGACCTGCTCGTCGAACACGAGGTAAAGCCGCTGCTGGCTCGCCTGGCGGAGCTGACGCCAGGCGCAACCATCGCCCAGTCGCGGCTCAACCTGCCGGCTGTACCCACCCTGCTACCCGGAACGTGGCGAGGGGCCAGGCTCCCGATCGAGGGTGACCAACCGGCTCACTTGTTGGTCACGGCCGACGCGAAGCAGATTCGCCGCTTGAGCGTTGCCGAGCTGGAATCGGCGCTTGAGCAGGTGGCCTCGATGGCGACCCGAATCAAGGGCTGGCTCCGGCTTGAGGATCGCCTGGTCAGCGTGCAGGTGGCTGGTGGTGTCGGCCGATGGAATGAATCGGCGGCTCCTGGCGCTGGCTTCGAAGACGATGAACCGGTTCACGGCCTCACCATCGTGGCCCCCGACGACGAGGCCGTCGAGCAGGTCGCCTATCAGCTCGGTTGTCGGATCCGCGCTTCGAGTAGATGAACGAAGGTCGACCGAATGCGTTTGCGACTTTGGGGCCATCGCCGGTGACGAGCGGCCCGAGCCCGAAAGTCCAGGACGGTCCCGCGGGATACGAAACCGGCCAAGTCAGGCTCGCTCCATCCGAGACGTTTAGGCGCTTTCGCTGGCGTCGGGCTTGGCCAGGATGTGGACCACGCAGACTGCACCGACACCCACCATATGGGCCATACCCAGCCTGGCCCCTGGGTGCTGGCGGTCGCCGGCTTCACCTCGAAGTTGCCTGGTGACTTCGGCTACCTGCCCGGTGCCGGTCGGCCCGATCGGATGTCCCATCGACAAAAGCCCACCGGAGGGGCTCACCGCACAGCGGCCGCCGAGGTCGAAGTGGCCGGACTCGATCAGCGAGGCGGCCTGGCCTGGCTCGCACAGGCCGAGAGCCTCGGTGTACAGCAGCTCCTCGATGCTGAAGGCGTCGTGCACTTCGAGCACGTCGATGTCGGTCGGGTCGATGGAGGCCTGTTCGAGAGCATCCTGTGCCGTCTCAACCGTCAACGCGGCATCGATCCCGACGCCCGGTCCATACAGGCCTTCGCTTCGGGTGGCCGAGGCCGTGACCGCCACCGCCCGGGACCGGTCGAGTCCAAGGCGGTCGATGCCATCAGCGGAGGCGACGATTACGGCGGCGGCGCCCTCGCCGACCGGGCAGCACTGCAGCCTCGTCATTGAGCCCGAGATCGGCTCTGCCATGATCTCCTCGATCGTCCGCTCCTTCTGCCGCTGGGCGAACGGATTTCGGGCACCGTTCCGATGGTTCTTCATCGCAACCCCAGCCACCTGCTCAGCGGTGACCCCGTGGGCGTTCATGTACTCCGAAGCCAGGAGGGCAAAATGGGTGAAGGGCACGATGGTGCCACCCTCGAGATTCTTGATCCCGGCCTCGCTCGGAGCCATCGGAAGACCACCACGGGGCTTGTCGACCCCGAGGGCCAAGGCCACATCGGTGCGGCCGGAGGCCACGTCGAGACAGGCCAGGGCTACCGCGGTCGAGCCAGAAGCCGATGCGTTCTCGACCTGGGTCATAGGAATACCGGTCGAACCCAAACGGGCCAACATGATGCGGCTGGCCCCCATGCCGAGCAACGCCGTTCCTGTGTAGGCCGTTTCGACGTCGGTCCAGGCCAAACCACCGTCGGTCAGTGCCTCACGAACAGCGGTAAGGCCAAGCTCGACGTAGGTCGCTTCGGTCTTGCGTTGATAACGGTGCAGGCCGATCCCCACGACGTAGACCGGCCGCTCGGCGAGAATATTGCGAACCATCAGCCCTCACTCCCATCCGGTGACACTTCGCCGTCTGCGACCTCGAAGCGGAGATCGACCACCTCGGTGCCGTCGTCCTCTGTCTCCCAGAGCACGGTCACACCCCTAACTCTCGCGCCAACCTCGGCCCCACCGATATCACCTTCGAGAACACCCTTGAGCGTGATGCCGTCGTCGAGCACGATCGTGGCAACCGTGAACGGCGTCTCGGGGGTCGGATGATGGTGCCGGTGAACGGTGGCTACGGCGTGGATAGTCCCCACGGCGGCCAGATCGGTCGGCTCCAATGCATCGGTCCCTGCCCCGCAGGCCTCGCAGGCATAGGGATCGGGGGGAAACGCCCGGCGACCACAATTGCCGCATCGCTGGCCGACGATCGTCGGCGGTTCACCAACTTTGATCAGTTGCGGGTAGCGGGCTCGGATCGCTGCCATCAGGCTGCCATCTCCTTCACAATGTGTTCGGCGAACAAGTCGAACGAGCGGTGGACCTCATCGGCCCCAAAGTCACCCCAGGCGAACCCGCAGACGAAGTAGTCGGTCCCCGCCTGTTCGGCGAAGGTCTCGACATGAGCCCGAACGGTTTTTGGCGATCCAACGACAACCGCCTGCACTTCCATGGCTCTATCAAAGTCGCCCCCGATTGTCGGATCGTTTGGAACCGGCAACTCAAAGCGACGAAACAGCCGGGTGAGGTGTTCGCTGTAGGCCACCCATGCTGCTCGTGCCCGGTCCTCGGCCTCCGAGTCGGAGGCGGCAACATAGACCTTTCGGATCCCGCCGATCTGGGGTTGATGATGGCGCCCGACCCCAGGCTGGTGCAGCTCGTGGTAGCGCGCTACCGCTTTGGCCACCGCCGCAATCGGACCGCCGGCCATGGTGCTGACACCGAGCTCAGCCGCCACTTCGAGGGTGCCGGGCCGCCAGAGCGGTGGGTACGGCTTCTGGAACGGAACGGTTTCGATCGGCACATCGGTGAACTGCCAGAAACGCCCCTCATAGCTAAAGAGCTCCTCGGCTTGAAGTGCAGCCAAAATCAGGTCGAGAGACTCCGCGGTTCGCTCGACCGCTTCATCGGCGTCGAAACCCCACAGCACATGTTCGGGAATGCTGATGCCACGTCCGAAGCCGAACTCGAATCGGCCCTCCGACAATTGGTCGAGCATGCAGATCTCCTCGGCCAACCGCAGCGGATGGTAGAAGGGAAGTAGGTGGACCAACGAGCAGAGGCGAATCCGCGACGTTTTGGCTGCCACCGCCGACAAGAAGACGTTGATACCTGGGGCGGCGTCGAGCGGAATCATGTGATGCTCGGACTTGTGATAGCCCCAGAAGCCCGCCTCTTCGGCCTTGACCGCAAGCGCGATGCGATCCCGGTAGAGCTCGTGAAGCAGGACCTCGCCACCGGGATGTTCCAACTGATCAAACATCCCGAAGCGCATCGCTGTCTTCCCCCTGGCTCTTGTGACCGGCGCATGATCCCGGCCGACCCGATCGAGCGTACAACGCCATGCTTGACCGGGGTCAAGCGTGGCCGACCGATCAGCGGGCGGGGCTCTGGCGGGAGTCGCCCGGGCCCGGAGACTAGGGTCGCTGAATGCCGACCTCCGATCCCCTGGACCTCGACGCAACAGCTCAGGCCGCTCTGGTACGTGAGGGCCAAATCAGCCCCGTGGAGCTGGTCGATGCCGCTCTTACCCGCATCGATGAACGCAACCCGGACCTGAACGCGGTGATCCACCGGCGAGATGAACGGGCCAGGGCCGAGGCCGCCGCAGTCGATCCCACCGCCCCGTTCGCCGGCGTACCCATGGTGCTCAAGGACCTCATGTGCGAGCTTGGCGGCGAGCCGTTCCACGAAGGTATGGCCTACCTGCGCGACCTCGACTACACAGCACCGGCCGACCAGACGTTGGCCAGACGGTTCAAGACCGCCGGTTTCGTGATCGTCGGCAAGACAAACACTTCCGAACTCGGCGGCATGCCGACCACCGAGCCGTTGTTGTACGGGCCGACCCACAATCCCTGGAAGCCAGGGCACACGCCTGGCGGCTCCAGCGGCGGTTCGGCGGCCGCGGTTGCCTCGAAGATGGTGGCGGTCGGTCATGCCAACGATGCCGGAGGGTCGATTCGCACGCCGGCGGCCCGCTGCGGCCTCGTCGGGCTGAAACCCACAAGGGGCCGAGTACCCGTTGGCCCCCTCTACGGAGATCTATTCGGTGGCGTGATCGCCGAGTTGGCCGTCTGTCGTACCGTACGCGATACCGCTGCGGTACTGGCCGCGGTATCCGGGCCCGAGGTCGGCGACCCGTATCGACCGCCCGATACGCGACGCGGGCGGGAAACGGTGATCGAGCGGCCACTTCGAGTCGGGGTGTGGAGTGGGGTGCCTGGTGGCAGCGGAGAGCTGAGCCCCGAAGCGGCCGACGCCGTGCGGACCACCGCCGATGCGCTGGCCGAGTTGGGCCACCAGGTGACCGAGAGTCACCCCGAGGTTCTCGATCGACGAACGGCACCGGCTGTGCTCGGCAAGATCGTCATGGCGGGGACCGATTGGGCCATCCGGCGATGGGAACGTCTCACCGGTGTTGCCGCGCAAGCAGACCAACTGGAACCGATAACCCGGATGTACGTCGAACAGGCCAAAAACCTGTCGGCAACCGATCTCCTCGATCTCATAGAGGCCGGTCAGCTGGTGACTCGCCAGGTGGCCGACTGGTACGAGGCCGACGACGGTTTCGACCTACTGCTAATGGCCACGGTGGCCGAACCGCCGAACCCCCTCGGGCAATTGCAGGCGACCATCGACGACGAAGTGCCGGCCGTCATGCAGCGCATGCTGCCCTCACTGTCGCTGACCAGTTGGGCCAATCTGACGGGGCACCCGGCCATCTCGGTACCCCTGCACTGGACCGCTGACGGGGTGCCCATGGGTTCGCAGTTGATCGCGTCCCATGGTCGCGAGGATGTTCTCCTCGGTGTGGCTGCCGCCCTCGAAGAACACCGGCCTTGGGCCGGCCGGTATTCGAGCCACCCGGCAGTCGGGACATGACCATGCCGGAACCGGGCCATCTCCACGATGGCGGGAACGGACCGCAGCGCGACCTGGTCGGCTACGGCGGTCAGCCGCCAAAGGTGGTTTGGCCGGGCGACGCCCGCCTGGCCGTCAACTTCGTGCTCAACGTCGAAGAGGGATCCGAGCCTTCGATCGGTGACGGCGACGGCTACACCGAGAACCGGTTGACCGACTCTTCAGTGCCCCTCGGCACAACTCGCGATCTGGCGGCCGAGGGGCTGTTCGAATACGGCAGCCGGGCCGGCTTCTGGCGTATACACCGAGAATTCGTCAAGCGGGGGCTTCCCCTCACCGTGTTCGCCTGTGCGGTTGCGCTCGAACGCAACCCCGCCATCACCGAGGCCATCGTCGAAGCCGACCACGACGTGTGCAGCCACGGCTACCGGTGGATCAACCATCGCCAGCTCAGCGAGGCCGACGAGCGGCAACAAATCGAGTTGGCGATCGACAGCTTCCACCGAACGATCGGTCGCCAACCAGCAGGCTGGTACTGTCGCTACGGCCCCTCGGTCAACACTCGTCGGCTCCTCGTCGAGCAGGGTGGCTTCGTCTACGACTCCGACGCCTACAACGACGATCTCCCCTACTGGACCGAGGTGGCCGGCGCCAACCATCTCGTCGTGCCCTATTCGCTGACAACCAACGACGCCAGGCTGCTTACTCTCACCGGTTCCCAATGGGCCGAGTTCATCGGCGACGGTGTCGACGTGCTGGTGGCCGAGGGCGAGGATCGACCGGCCATGCTCTCGATAGGCCTGCACGCCAGAATCGTCGGCCAGCCTGCCCGCTTCGCCGGCCTACTACGGGTGCTCGACCACATCGAGCGCACCCCGAGGCTGTGGGTCACGTCTCGACTGGCCATCGCCGAACACTGGATCAGGACCCAACCCGATCAGCAGAGCCTGCCCCTCGTGCGATGACGACGTTGCGAGTACAGGCCGAGCCGTTGACCTCGTCGGCTTTCGCCCCGTTTGGGATGGTGGTCGAGGCTCCGACCAAACCAGGCCGCCGGCCCGCAGTCGACGCACTCTCCCATGATGATCGATCAGTGGCGCTTTCGACATCGACGGTTGACCCCGACCGGCCACCGATCAGGATCGGCCAGCTCGAACGGCATCCCCATTCGAGCCAGACGTTTCTTCCGCTTGTTGTCGCTCGTTGGCTGGTTGTCGTCTCGCCCAACCTCGAACCATTCGATCTGCGGGCCTTCGTTGTTGGCTCAGACGTCGGTGTCACCATTGCCCGCGGAATCTGGCATCACCGACTAACGGCCATCGACGGAGTCGGTAGGTTCGCCGTGCTCATGTGGAAAGACGGCGTGAACGACGACGACTTCCACGACATCGACCCCGTCGAGGTTCACCTCCCAGCCGTCGCTCACTAAGATCGGCCGGAACCAAGGGGGTTAGCCATGATGGCAACAAGGGGAAGAGTCTTCGTTGGAGCATCACGCTTTGCTCCGAACGCTCCGGCTGAGCATCTCGGCGGGTTCTTCCGCATGAACGCCGGCGACGCAGGCTGGGAGTCGCTTACCGTCGGCCTTCCTGAGCGGCCGCAGGTGCGGGCGGTGGCCGTCCATCCTGACGATGCGTCAGTGGTCTACGCCGGTGTGCACGATGGCCCGTATCGCAGCAGCGATGGCGGTGATACCTGGGAGCGCCTCGGTCTTGGTCCAACCGATCAGCCGGCGTGGTCGATCGCTTTCGACCCCGACGACGCCCGCATCATGTACCTTGGCGTCGGCCCGGCGATGCTGTATCGCTCGACCGACGGTGGCGACAACTGGGTTCTGGTATCGGCGGCCGCGATCGAGGAGCGCCTCGAAATGGGCTTCCCGACCAGGATGATCTCGATCGCCGTCGACCCCACCGACGCAGGCTCGATCTACGCCGGCGTTGAGGTTGGCGGCGTCATGCACAGTACAGACGGCGGCGAAACCTGGACCGACTGTTCACCCGACCTGATCCGCCTGGCGGATGAAAACCCCCAGCTGCGGAGTCGGTTGCTCAGCGAGACCGAGATCGAAGGCATGCTAGACACCCACGCGCTTGCGATAAGTCCGGCCGCTCCGGGTCGTACTTTCCTGGCCAATCGAATGGGCCTGTTCTCTTCAAACGACGGCGGCAAGACCTGGAGCGATCTGGAGGTCGGGAACCACTCCCCGCTCACCTACTGCCGTGAGGTGAAGGTCTCGCCCCATGACCCGAACGTGTTGTTCGCCTGCTTCAGCGATGAGGCCCAGGGCGTTGCCGGGTCGCTCTATCGAAGCGGCGACCTCGGTACGACCTGGGATCGCTTCGACCGGGTCTCACCGACCTCGACGATGATGAAAGTGGCGCCAAACACGGCCGATGCCGACGAGGTCTGGTGCGCCACCCGTGACGGCGACGTCTACGCCACCGCAGACAGCGGCAAGACCTGGAGCGAACACCCGCTCCCTACCGGCGGCCGCGACGTCTACGCCATCTGTTCGGGCTGAATGGTTCCGTCTTGACCCGATCGTCGAACCGTACTGATCATGAACTGACCGCCATCAAGATCCTGGGGCCCAGACAGTGAGGACAGCACCATGAAAGCACTCGTCATCGGAGGCACGGGGCCGACCGGTCCCGGCGTCGTCAATGGTCTGATCCAGCGCGGCTATGAAACCGCCATCCTCCACACCGGGAAACACGAGGTGGACACCATCCCGGAGTCGGTCGAACACATCCACACCAACCCGTTTCGAATCGACGAGGTCGAAGCGGCCATCGGTAGCCGCACCTTCGACGTGGTCTACGCCATGTACGGCAGGCTGCGCGACCTGGCCCCGTTTTTTGTTGATCGCACCGGGCAGTTCGTCGCCGTCGGCGGCGTTCCCGCCTACCGCGGCTTCGCCAGACCACATCTGAACACCCCCCAGGGGATGTTGGTGCCGATCCGTGAGAGTGCAGAGCGAGCGGTCGACGACGAGAACGAGAAGGTGGCCAAGATCGTGGCCACCGAGGACGTGGTGTTCAAAAGTCATCCCGACGGCACGCTCTTCCGCTACCCCCTGATCTACGGACCGGGCCAGATCAACCCACGGGAGTGGCTGATCGTTCGACGCCTGATCGACGGCCGACGACGCTTCATCGTTGGCGACGGCGGTCTCACGCTCCGAACAGCCGCCTACGGCCCGAACGCCGGACATGCGTTGACCCTTGCCGTCGACCACCCGGGCGCCGCCGCCGGCAACGCCTACAACATCAGCGATGAGCACGTTCTGACCGCGGCCCAGACCATCGAAGTCATCGCCGCCGCCCTCGACACCGAGGTGGAGATCGTCAATCTTCCTGCCGAGTTGGCAACACCTGCCAGGCCGTTCCTGGGAGCTGAGCACACACTTCATCAGTTCACGGGTGTCGACGCCATGATGCACGACCTCGGCTACCGCGACGTCCTGTCATCGGTCGACGCGCTGGCGCTCACGGCCCGCGACTTGCGCGATAACCCGATCGAGCGGGGAAGCTTCACCGAGATGCGGCTCCAGGATCCGTTCGATTACGCCTCCGAGGACGCCATCATCGACGCCTATCGAACGGCGATGGCCAAGCCGCTTCAGCTGGCCGACGGCTATGACCCGGAGTTCCGTGACCGCTACGCGCCTGGCTCCGACGATTGGCGTCTCGTCGAGGCCAAGAGCTAGAGCCGGGTCATCTTGAGCGGGAGCCGCTTGATTCCGTTTATGAAACTCGACCACACGTATTCGACCTCGCCGGCCCTCTCGATGCGGTCAACCCGGCTGACCAGTTCGGCCAGGATGGCCCGGGTCTCAAGCCTCGCCAGGTGGGAACCCATACAGAAATGGGCGCCGTAGCCGAAGGCGATCTGAGGATTGGGATCGCGGGCAACGTCGAACTGGAACGGATCGTCAAAAACCTCCTCGTCGCGGTTTGCCGAGAGATAGACCATTGCCACCTTCTCGCCCGGCCTCAAGGTTTGACCATGCAGCTCAACCTCGGTGTGAACGTTCCGGCTCATGTAGTTGACCGGTGAGGCCCACCGGGTCACCTCCTCGACAGCGGTGTCGAGGTAGCGGTCCGGGTCGCTCTTGAGTAGATCCCATTGGTCGGGATTCTCGGCCAGCGCGTTGAGGCCCCACGAGATGTTGTTGCGGGTGGTCTCGTTGCCAGCAACGAACAGCAGGATCACGTACCCGGCGTATTCCATCTCCGTTAGTTCACCGGCATCGAGCTGCTTGGTCAGGTTTGTTGCCAGATCGTCAGTGGGGTTGGCCCTTCGGTCGATGGCCAGCTCCTTGGCGTAGACGGCCATCTCGGTCAATGCGTCGACCCTGGCCTCGGCCGTCGGCGAGTAGTCGGGATCGAGGTTGGAGATCGTGGCGTTGCTCCAACGAAGCAGTCGGTCATGGTCGTCGAGCGGGGTACCCATCAGCTCGACGATGGCCTGCATCGGGAACTCCACCGCCAGATGCTCGACGATGTCGAACGGATCGCCGTCGGCCCGATCCAGCGCCTGATCGAGAAGGCGACCCGCGAGCTCGTGGTAGTGGTCGGAGTATCGGCGAACGACCTTGGGGGTGAAGCCCCGGCTGGCCAGCAGCCGCATGTGGGTGTGCTTGGGACGGTCCTCCATCAACAGGTGGGTCATCGTGGACTTGTCGTGATCGTTGCGAAGGTTGTGACCCTCGCTGTTGCCGAAGTGGTCGAGATCGCGGCTCACGTTCATGATGTCTTCGTGCCTGGTGACAACCCAAGACTCACCGAGCATGATCGGATCGTCGATTTTCTGGTGGAAGAGAGGCTGGTTGCGCCGTAGCCAGGTGAACACCTCATGGGGTGGGCCGTCCCGATAGGGAACGTTGGAGAGAATGTCGATGGATGAGGGGTCGATCACGGCCATGGGGGCAGTGTCGCACTACCCGACCGGGTCCGTCGAGAGGAGTCGAACCTGCTGCGGATCAACAGTGCAACAGAGCTGAACACGATGATCCGCCCGAGCAGGGCAAGCACATCGATAGCCATCTCGGAACGGTGGAGCGGCGGATCGGACACAGGGCCGACGATTCGACGAATCGGATCGCGCTCAACCACGCCCCAGAGATTGGTCGACAAGAACACGTGTCCTGTCGCCACCAGCCCGATCTCGTGATTGGTTCGATCAAAGTCCTCGTCGACGCTTCCCTCTGGCGAAAGCCCGCACGCCACCGTGACCGTTTCAAACAGGCCGCGTCGGTCCGATGTCGTTGTGGTCCACACGGTACCCGGCCTCTCGGGTGGGGCCAGACCCATCACGTAGCTGTCGAGATGATCATCGCACGATGCCACAAACGCCGTGGCCGGCAACCCCACAAACGCCACCAGCAGGCCAAACCAAATCAAGAGCACCGGTCGAGGCCTCGGAGCCGAGCCCGATCGGTACGCCACCAGGACGGCGACGACCAGCACCGGCAGCAACAGCAAAAACCATCCGTTGACCACGGCCGGCGAAACGATCTGCGGTGGACCACCCTCGGGGAAGGGCCAGCGTGCCGAGAGGAGCAGGGCCAAACCCCCGACCCACATCACAAAGCCGACCACCCCCGTTTGAGCCAATCGGGCTCGGAAGGCGATCAGCTCGCCAGGCAGGCGCCGATGCCCTTGACGAAGTTGTCTGTCATATTGGCAAGCGTATAGCGAGCGGCGTCGGCGCTTGCTGCGGCCACCACCGTCCCGAGCCGTTCGGGGTCGCGGATGACGCTGAGCACTTCGGCCGCGAACCGGTCGGGGTCATCGTCGAGCATGAAGCCGTTACGACCGTGGTCGAGGTAACCGATCTCGGGACCGTGCTTGGCTGTTGCTGTCGTGAACAGCGACACCCCGGCGGTGAACGCGTCGAGAATGTGTAGGCCTACGGCGCCGGGGCTGAGGATGGCGTCGGCCAACTGGAACCAGGCCGCTTTCTCCAACCCGGTCTTCACACCAAACCAGTGGGCCCACGGCTGGGGCGACATCAGCGATTCGAGTTGGGGCCGCGACGGTCCATCGCCGAGTACTACGAACCGGAAGCGAGGCTCAGCTTTGTGCAGTCGACAGGCGATATCCATCATCTGGTCGACTCGCTTTTCCTCGTAGAGGGCGCCGCAGTAAAGGCCGAGAACGCCATCGGGCTCCAGGTCGATCGACCTCCGCAACCGATCGAGCATCGGCTCCGACACCGCCGCAAGATCGGCGGTGAAGGCATCGTTGTCGATGGCGTTGTCGAGGCAGGTGGTTCGCTCCGGAGCGAACCCGCTGGCGGCGAGCAGATCGCAGGTCTGCTGGGTGTAGGCGAACCACCAGTCGACCTTGGTCGACAGCATGGCCTTCCAGCGATCCCCTAGATCGTTGCCATCATCGGCCTGCAGATTGCGACCATGGCCCCAATAGGCGACCTTACGATCTCCGAAGTAGCGGCTGGCCAGCAACGGATAGTTGGAAAGGATCTTGTTTTCCTGAGTCAGAATCAGTAGATCGCTGCGACGAGCCGGCCTTGGGCACGGCTGCCAAACCATTTCGGTGCCTCGAAAGTTGAACCAGCGGGCGTCGACCTCGTCGGCCCACGGTAGGGAGGCATCGTCGTTTCGTGTGGAGTCGGTAGGTGACGCCTGCCCGTAGACAACGCCAAGATCAACGCCCATCTCGGCACATGCGGCACGAAGGCGTTCGAATAAGCCAACCCGATAGTTCACCAGTCGGCGCTGGAGAATGGTGACCCTTGGTCGTCGCTGCGTGTTCATGCCCGGCCGGCCATGATACGGACATCCGGTCCGGTAACGGAGCAGGTGACACAGAGTCGCAACGTGATCGGAGCTAGCAAATCCACCCGCTCAGCGGTAACCGGCGCCCCGCCGGACCTGGCGTATCGATCCGAAGAGGCGATTGACGGCTCTGGCACCGGCTGGTCTGCCAAGGATATTCATCCATCTGGCAAGCTTTGCAGTTGGCATCCCGTCGGCCAGCAGACGTGGTAGCCGATGGGTCTGATGCCGATCGATGGCTCCACGCTGGACAACGTATTGCGTGTGCATTCCGAGCTTGTTGGCCTCGACCTCCCACTCATCACAGGTCCGTCCATAGGGCCAGGCCACCTGGTCGAACTGCGACTCGGGTTGCCCAAGTTGTTCGGCCAGGATGGCTCGCGAAGAGGCCAACTCTTCAGCGACGGTTGGCGCCTCCCCCGGCCCGAACGCCCACTGTTGGTGGCTGTGGGTGTGGGTGTGGAACTCAAGCACGCCATCGGCGGCCAGCCGTCGAGCCGCCTCCCACCCCAACACCTCGTCTGCTTCATCCATCCGGTCGGTGATGACGAACGCCGCTCCGGTGTAGCCGTGGCGGCGCAGCGCTGGTGCCACCTGGGAGTCGAGGGAGGCGAAGCCGTCATCGAAGGTGATGACAACCGCTCGGTCGGGCGGCGTCGTGTCGGGCTGGCTCAGGGTTCGGGTCAACTCCGAGGAGGTGAGGGTCCGGTAACCGTGATCATCGAGCCAAGCCAGGTGCTGTTCAAACGTTCCTGGCGTTGTCGAAAACTTGTGATCCGACTGGTCGACCCGGTGATAGAGCAGCACCGGTATGGGATTCAGCGACACCGGTGCATCGTAGCGACCGCGTCCGGGGTCCAAAGGCTACCCCCGGGCCAGACCGATCGAGGAGCCGGATCAACGGTGAGCACTACACTCCGTCCATGAGTCACGAAGAGCGTCTGACCAAAGCCGGAATCGAACTGCCCGAGGGTTATCCACCAGCCGGTCTGTACGTGTCGGCGGTGTTATCTGGAAACCTGCTGCATGTTGGCGGTCACGGACCGGTCCGCAGTGACGGAACGAGGATCGTTGGCAAGGTCGGCACCGACGTTGATCTGGAAGGTGCCCAGGAGGCGGCGAGGCTCACCGGCCTGCAGATTCTCCGCTCGGTTCGGGCCGAGCTCGGGTCACTCGATCGGGTGGCTCGGGTGGTCAAGGTCTTCGGCATGGTCAACTGCGCGCCAGGTTTCAATCAGACCCCGGCCGTCATCAATGGCTGCTCCCAGCTCTTCCACGAAGTGTTCGCCGATGCGGGCGTGCACACTCGGTCGGCAGTCGGCATGGCTGAGCTCCCCTTCGACATCGCCACCGAGATCGAAGCGATCTTCGAGGTTGTCGAGTAGCCGACCTCAACCGGTCGATCAAAGAATCGGTTCCTGAGGGTCGAGGCCGAGCAGCACCCGACCTGCGTCCTCGATGAAATGAGGTGCCACCATCACCTGCTGGGCAACGACGGCCACGTCGCGCCGTGCCCTGCCGAGCGGTGAGTCTTCGTAGTTTGCGCTTGTTCCAGCCGCCTGATGAACCAATTCCACGGCTCGGATCGACTCCTGGCAGGCATGGGAGCAGGCCAGGCGGACCAGGGCCCGCTGGCGACGACCAACAACGTCGCCGGCACGCACCGTGTCCCAGGCCTCGTTCACGGTCTCGAACACGAAGGCTCGGGAGCTGCGCAACGCGGCCTCGGCCTGGGCGTAGCCGAGCTGGGCGCGCGGCCGCTCCCGAAGGGCCCGGCTCGACAGCCGGGGTTGCTTGCTTTCGGCAAGATCGACGAAGGAGTCGAGTGCTGCCCTGGCGATCCCGGTGGCAACACCCACCTTGTTGTAGGCCAGCCTGGTGAAGGGCGGTAGCCGGTAAAGCGGGCCGTCATGAACGGAACTTCTGCCTGCGACCTCGGTGACCATGGAGTCGGGAACGAACAGGTCATGAACGGCAACGTCGTGGCTGCCCGTGCCCCTCAGGCCGTTGACGTGCCAGGTGTCGACGATCTCGTAGTCGGAACGGGGAACCAACACCTCGATCAACCGCGTCGGCTTCGTATCTTCGACGATGCACTGACCCCAGAACATGGAGGCGTGGTTGCAGCCCGAGGCGAACGGCCATTGACCGGTGACCACCCAGCCGCCCTCCACCTGACGGGCGCGACCCTGCGGGTTCAAGGCGCCAGACATGACCAGGTCGGGATGGTCGGCAAACAGCGAGGCAGCCATGTCGGGGTCCATCAACGACGCCCCGATGCCAACGACCTCTATGCCGATCATCAGAACCCAGCCGATTGACCCGTCGGCCTCGCTGATCGCCTCGATCACTTCGATCGTTGAGATCGGATCGGCTTCGGCCCCACCGAACACGGCCGGTGCGGCCATTCGATACAGGCCGGCATCGGCCATGGCCTGGACCATCTCTTCCGGCACGTGTCGGAGCTCCTGGGCAGCCCCCGCCTGGTCGCGAACCATCGGTTGCAGGCTTCGGGCCGCCGCCACCATCGGATGTTCCTGACCAGCAGATGTCATTGTTCTCCCGGGACAAGCCGTCCAGCTGAAGTCCAGCGTCTCACAACCGCCAACCCGAGAACACTTCGAGGCTGCAGCAGCCGACCCCTCGGCCCAAACCTCCAAGCTGACATCTAGCTCTTGGGTGGTCGAGGAACCAGAAGTCCGAGCTGGCGGGCGGTGGCCAGCAGCCGTCCATCTCGCGACCAGACATCGGTGTCGAGATCGGCGAAGCCGTCGTTGGCGACTCGGGTTCGGCTATGGATCAGAATGAAGTCATCGATCGGTTCGGGAAGCGGGTCTCGGAAATGGATGGTGAGGTCCATGGTCGGAGCACCGACACCGCTGGTCTGTCGTCGTGCCACCGGGGGCGGCCACGAGTCGGCCAGAGCCGCCAGAACGAGGTGATCGACCGGAGCGGCATCGTCGGTGCGTAGCCAGCCAATGGCCTCGGCCCGTTCGTGGTCGTATTCGTGGGCACCGCCGGAGGCAAAGCGCATGTCGTAACGTAGGTGGGCCGATGTCTCGTCGTCTTCGGGCCACTGTTCTGCTTTGAGTTCTTCGGGGGGCGGCGCCTTAGGAGGCGACGTGTCGCAGAAGGTTACGCCCTCGCGGGCAGGGCCCAACGAGGCTCTGGCCACGATGCGGCGGTCATTGGAAACGAGCTCAAGATCAAGCGTCGTTACCGATCGTCCGGCCCGCAACACCCTGGTGTTGATCACGGCCGGACCCGAGGGAAGAGCGCTGAGAAAGTGAACGGCGAGCGCTCTCGGCGCCAGTCCGTCGGTCGTCTGGACGGCGGCCCGGAGAAGCAGAGCGGCCAGGTAGCCGCCGTTTGGTCCGCTCGGCACCATCCAGCGCCCACTGACGTCGGCCTCGTACGAGCCGTCACCCCGGTCGATCAGTTCCGTATCGTCATGCAGCTTGCCCACGGCGGACGAGGCTAGCCAACCAACCAGCAACGCTCGAACCCTGGCGGGTCATCACCAATCGTCTCGTCATTTTCCGGGAAGACCCACAATTCTGACGATGGTCCCTGACGTCGCCACCCCGGAGCGGCGATGCTGGTTGGCGATGACGGCCCAGGGCTACTTCGACGAGGACGCCGACCCGTGGCAACGGGTCCAACTCGGAATGGCCAGCCTCAGCGGCGTGCTGGCCGCCGCAACCATCGCCTACCGCTTGCTCGGGCTGACCTGGGTTGATGCGTTCTACCAGACCGTCATCACCGTCACCACGGTGGGTTACGGCGAGATCCCTCCCCCATCGGGCGAGATCACCTCGACCTACCGGCTCGTCACATCGGTTCTGGTGCTCGGTGGTGTCGCCGTCGGGATCTACACCCTGGGGGTATTCTTCGAGGCGCTCATCGAAGGCCGTCTCACCACCCACGTTGGAAGGGTTCGCATGCAGCGAGAAGTCGATCAACTGACCGACCACGTCATTATCTGCGGCTTCGGCCAGGTCGGCCAGGCCATTGCCGAGTCGCTCGACAGCCATGGGGAATCCATTGTCATCGTCGACCTGCGCGACGACCTGCACGAGAGCACAGCTGCCCCAACGGTTCGAGGCAACGCAACCGACGACGAGGCGCTGCATGCGGCAGGCATCTCCCGAGCCAGGGGTCTCGTCACCGCTCTCGACACCGACACCGGAAACCTTTTTGTGACGCTGAGCGCCCGCTCCATCAAACCGTCGCTCTACATCGTCAGCCGGGCCACCGAAGCCTCGACGGTAGCGAAGCTGCTGTCGGCGGGAGCCGACCGTGTGGTCAACCCCCATGAGATCGGCGGGGCCAGGATGGCCTCGTTCATGGCCCAACCGAACGTGGCCGACTTCGTTGGCGAATCGATGAGCGACGCCCGCTATGAGGTCCGTCTTGGCGAAACCGACGTGACCGAAGCCGGCCCGTTGGTCGACCGATCGATCGCAGATTCCGGCTTCGTCGAGTCGTGCGGGGTCGTGGTGCTGGCGGTTCGCCGAGCCGACGGCTCTTTCATCCATCAGCCGTCCCCGGCAACCGTTCCCCGCCGAGGCGACGTACTCATCACGCTTGGCACGGCCGAGCAGCAGCAAGCCATGCGAGCCTGGGTCGAACGAGGAGCTTAAATCGGCAGTCCGATGGGTCGAAGACGAATCGTGTTAGCCGGAGGCAATAGCAGTAACGGTGAACGTGGCACCGGTCGAGTCCTGGCTCACCAGATCGGTGACCCGAACGTCAACGGTGTACGGCCCAACCGCCACTGGCCTGAGCCGGAGCAGGCCGGTGGCATCGAGCGAGAAACCAGGCGGCAACACGAGCCCCGTCCAGGTGAATTGACCGCTCCCACCCCTGGCAACCAATTGCCAGCTGTTGGTCTCCCCGACTACCACCTCGGCCCCAGATGGCGGCACGATCAGGAGTGGATCCGACGACGACGATGGCGCGGTGCGGAACCGGATGGTCTCAACAACGGCCTCCGCCCCCTCAGCGGTCAGAACCTCAACCTGAGCCACATAGGCCGTATCGGGTTCGAGGCCTATAAAGGTGTGGCCGTGGGCTGTCCAGCACCGCACCGATGCGTCGGGCCACCCGGGGGCGGTGTGGACCCGGTCGCCGCCATCGAGGAGGTAGCGGGCGGTGGAACACTCGTCGGTGGTGAAGATGATGCGGCCGGTGGTGACGGTGGCCGCTACCGCCACATCTGAAATGGTCACATCCGATGGGGTGGACGTGGCAGGGGAGGAGGTACCTGGCGCTGACGTGCCCGGAGACGACGTAGCCGGCAAGGAGGAGTCCGGCAGTGAGGTTCCGATTGTTGAGTTTGGCGATGAGTCAGTCGACGACTCTACGGCGATGCCGTCCACAGGCTCTACCGCCGGTGGGGTGACGTTGGCACCGAAGGATGGATCGGCCACCCGACCGGACTGGGCAAGTTGGTCCGATCCGTCCTCGCTCCCCGCCCCCCTGGATGTGCCTCGACTCGATGACGGCAGATTCTCGGCCTGGTCTGGCTCGGCGGCGTCGTCGGCAACCGGGGTGGAATCGGCGAGCAGAGCCATCAGCGCGGCGACTACCAGCACGGCAACCAATATGGCCGATGCCACCAGCGACACCGAGGAGCGGCGAAGCGGTTTCATCGGGGTCGACACCAATCCTGAGAACGGTGGCCGCGATCGACCGGTGACAGCGCCGACGTCGTTTCCCGTCGACGTTGACGAAGACGTTGATGCCCCGACCGCTGCTCCGCCGAGCCGAACGTCTGCCGATTCGACCGCCGAGTGGGCGAGGCCGACCCTGAGCCTATGGGCCAGATCGATCATGGTCTGGGGACGGTCTGCCGGACGTTTGGCCAACGCATCGGTCAATAGATCGTTCAACCAATCGGGGGCGCTCGCTACCGGAAGACGGGGTACCGGCGCCTCCGATATCACCTGCGCCGCGCCAACAGCGTCGGTTGTCGGCAGCACCGTCAACGGGGGTTTTCCGGCCACGAGCTGAAAGAGGGTCGATGCAAGGGAGTACACGTCGGAGCGGAAATCGGGCCGGTTTTCCAGTGCCTCCGGTGGGGCGTGTTGGAGACTGAGCGCATGAAGGGGATCGTCGTCGTCGCGCAAGCAGGCGATCCCGAAGTCGGCCAGCTTTGGTCCACCAGCCGAAAGCAGGATGTTTGCCGGCTTCAGGTCGCGATGGAGAATGCCCTGACCATGAGCGGTCTGTACGGCGTCACATATTGGCAGCATCCACTCCACGGCCTGCCGCCACGGCACTGGGCCGTGCTGCTCCAAGAAGTCGAGGAGGCTGCCCTGCTCGACGTATTCCATTTCGAGGTATGGATGCGAGTTCGAGGTGTAGCCCGCTCGGTAGACGGTAACGATGTGCTGGTGGTCGGACAGCGGGCCGTGGTGCTGGCACTCGGCATCGAACTGTTCGCGTTGGGTGTCATCGACAACGGCGTCGAGCACCTTGACAGCAACGTTCCGGTTCAGGCGGCGGTTGTAGCCCTTGAACACGCGTCCAGAGCCACCCGCTCCCAGTTCGTCCAAGAACTCGACATCGTCGACCAGCCCCGCAGCTACCTTCGCCTCTACACCCACCATCGGCTCAGTCTGCCAGATCGATCCGGTTGCGCTGCATCGGCCAGGGCGTGGCCGATGGCCGGGCACCGGCGCTACCGGGTCTCGTCAAGTCGTCGGTCCGTCTATCGCCGCAGCCTCAGCCGAGTAGTTCGAGTCGGTCGGTACAGGCCTCGTGGGCGGCAGGCGATTCGGCAGCCACCTCTTCGATCCGGTCGAAGATCTCGCCGGGATCCTCGATGCCTGCGTCGAGACCGAAATCGACTCCTTCGCCGTCGAGGCAGGTCGCGTAGCCGGTCGTAGCCTCCCGGATTTCGTCGAGGGTGAGGAAACCGCCTCCACCGTCGGCGACGGTGAGGTCGACGCCATCGAGGGTGGCCGGCAGTTCTTCCGAGCGGATCCACTCGTCAAACAGCGATCCGAGATCCTTGCCGGACAGTTCCTCCGACAGGGCTTCAAAGTCTGCGGTGTTGGCGTTGCCCCCGCCGAATCGTTCGTTCCATGCTGTCAGGATCTCGAAGAACGTGTCGTCGCCGACCTCCCGGCGGAGCGCATGAAGCGTGAGGCCACCGCGCTGGTACACCTGGGCACCGAACAGCTCGCCTTCGGGTTCATGGACCCGCTCTTCGAGTAGTGGTCCGTAGCTCAGCGTTTGATTGAGCCACTGGTCCCAGGAGAAGTCGGGATCGGAGTGTTCGAACCACAGCGCCTCGGCGTAGGTGGCGAATCCCTCGTTGAGCCAGATGTCGGCCCATTTCTCAACCGAAACGTTGTTGCCAAACCACTGGTGGGCGGCTTCGTGGGCCACCACAAGCTCGGCGAAGCCTCCGAAGCCGATCACGTCGGCTCCGAAGATGGAGAGGGTCTGGGTTTCGAGAGCTCCACCGAAGCCGTCCTCGATCAGGGCCGCTCCGTAGTTGTCGAACGGGTATGGCCCGAAGATCGTCTCGAAGAACTCGATCATCTCTTTCTGGTTGGCGAAGGCCGGGGCGCCGTTCTCCAGCAGGTCGTCGTCGATGACGTTACGAATGGCAACCCCACTTGCAGTCTCTCCGTCGTCAATCACGGTGAAGCCGCCGATCAGGATCGTCGTGAGATAGCTGGCCTGCGGGTGAGGCTGCTGGAAGACCCAGGTCGTTTTGTCGCCGTCGGCATCTTTCGACTCCAACGTGCCGCTGGCCGCCACGGTCTGATCCGAAGGAGCCGTGATGCGGTAGGTGAACGACGCCTTGTCGCTCGGGTGATCGTTCACCGGGTGGAAGGTCGAGGCCGACAGCGGCTCGCCCGCCACGTAGGTGTAGTCGTCTCGGGTATGCCAGCCGGACGGGATCGGGTTGGCGACGTCTGCCTGGTCAGCCTCCATTGGTGAACCGTCGTAGACCACGACCACCGAGAAGCTCTCACCCTCGACGATCGGTTCGAATGGGGTGATCACAAGCTCCGGTTCTTCGTGGCTGAACTCGGCATCGGCACCGTCGACGGTCACGCTGCGGACATCGAGGCCGACCAGATCGAGGTTGAAGCGGCTCAACGGTTGGGTTGCCGTTGCCTCGATCGTGGTTGTGCCATCCAGATTCTCGCTGGTTGGCGTCCAGTCGATGGCGACGTCGTAGTGATCGACGTCATAGCCACCGTTGCCGAAGGTTGCCACGTAGGGGTCGTCAAGGGATTCTGCTCCGGTTCCCGCCACCGAGAAATCCTGGGATTCGCTCGCCTCGGTCTCGACGGTTGTGGTTTTTGGTGTCGAGGCGGTGGCCTCGACACTCGACGAAGCGGTGGTCTCGGACGGCTCGGCATTCGTTTCACCGCTCGATTGGCAGGCGGTGGCCAGAAGGGAGATCCCTACTAGAGCCACTGCCGAACGCCGGTGGAACGAGCGCGTGCGGCCACCGGGCGCCCACCATCGGGCACCGGCGAAGAATGATGTGGCTGGTTGAGACCGAAGCATGGGACAAGGGTAGAAAACGAACAGTAAGAGGAGGCTAAGGAGCGGCGTTGTTTGGCCCGTCATTCAGACCGGCTGCGAACTGACCGACGATGACACCTCGTGGTGGCGGCGCCGAGAGGCTGTTGAACGAGGGCATCCTCAGCCGCTGAACTCGACCTGGTCGAGGTCGTCGCAGACCCGAACATCTCCGGAGTAGCCACCCTGGCGGATCTCGTCGATGAAGGCCTGCTTGTCGTGCTCGGAGCGAGGTGGTGGGGCCAGGTGGGTCAACAGCAGTAACCCTGGGTCGGCCCGATCGGCCATGGCGCCGAGCGCCACCGTGTCGGCGTGGTAGTCACCGATCACCCGCGCTCCCTCGTCGCCGGTGTGCTTAACGAAAGCATCGACCCGGAAGGCCTCGTGAACCAACACGTCGCAGCCTCTCGCCAGATCCTCGACCTCATCGCAGACTCTGGTGTCACCCGAAATGACGACAACACCGTCGGGGGTTTCAATCCGGTAGGCAACGGCCGGCTCGACCGGGTGATGATGGACCGCACAGGCCAGTACTCGGACATCGCCCGACCGCCAAACCTCCTGCGGTTCGAACGATGCTGCGAACGACTTGATGATGGGAGCCGGATGATCCCTGCTTGTGTGGGCGATCCTCACCGCCAGATCGTCTTCATAGGGATCCAACATCCGCTCGAGAAACCGGGTCGAGGGCCCGGCTGGCGCCACAAACTCGAGGAGCACCGAGTTCGGTCGGTTTAGCCAGGCGGCAAAGAAGAGATCGACAACACCGGTGATGTGATCGCTGTGGTGGTGGGTGATGAACACGGCATCGAGCTGAGCCGGCATGACACCGGACTCGGCCAGTCGTAACGCGGTGGCCCGGCCCGAGTCGAACTGCAGGGCGACATCACCGTGCTGCACGAGGACGCCTGGCCCAGCCCTACCGGCTTCGACGGGCGGCATCCCCGTTCCCGTGATCGTAACCTTCGTCATCGCTGCTCCTGCTTGTTGCCATCGCTCGTTTGTTCGGTGCAGTCTGGCATTCAGGTCGGAAGGGTGCAGCAACGCCGAAGCTGACGGCGCCGTCGAAGTCGACCACCCTGGTGACCTCGCGGCGTTCGTGTTCTGCGAACGACTCTCGCACATCACAGACCGGGGTTGGCAATCCCTGGGCCTCAGCCACCGCGCTGAGCAGTACTTCGATCAGGCGAAGCTGGTTGACCTCGGTGATGCCGCGCTCCCCGACCATGGCGATGATGTCCAGCGTGCAGATGCGCCATCCATCGTTGAATACGACGTGGGTCTGCAAACGGGTTGGTTGTTCGCACCCGGGCCGCGCTTTCGTGGCCCGGTGAGCCCCCAGGCCAATACGAGAAACAGACTGCAGCGGCACCAAAAAGTGCACGGAGGGGCCCGACTCGGCCCGCCGGTACTCGGTATTCCTCCGGCGGTAGTTGGCGATGACCCGCAGCTCGTTCGGCTCGACGACCACAGTGGCCCCGGCCGGCTCCTGACTAGAACAGATAACCGACTCACTTTCGAGCGGGCCGGCACCCCGCATCGAGTCGATGGTCTCACGTTCATAGCATGCCGCCGAGGCGGGAAACACCGCCAGGGGATCCGCCGGTTTCGGGTGCAGGGAGGCCAGCCAGGGACGAGCCGATGTCGGGCCGATGTCGGGTAGCACTCCTCCTACCGATGGTACGTAGAGCAGGTCTATCGGATAGGGCGGACGTTGCCAGGCCGGGGACGCCACGGCCCCGAGTCGGGTCTCGACTACCGCTCGTTCGGCCGGCGTCAGGCGGAACCATTCCGCCGTTGCCTGCCACGATCGCCGCGGCCATCCAGCGTCGGCCATCTCTTCGAGCGCGGCATTCTCGATCGAAACCCCGTGCGTCCGAGTGCCTGTCACCGCTCAGCTCCCACCCTCAACGAGCCCCAACCAGAGGCCCAGGCACAGCCCAGTTCATAACCATGTGGCATTCCATGGACCAGTTTGTTGCGTAGCATGCAGCAGTAATGGCGCAGCGGCGACACCCATCGAACGATTCCATCAAACCTGAAGCCGGGCAGGCGTTGCGAGAACTCATCGCTGAAGGGCTTCGAGGCGTCAATGAAGACAACGGCGGCCGGTTCCTGAGCGCCATTGCGCGGCGCCTCGGCGTCGATCGCACCACGGTCACGCGGTGGGTGGAAGGCCGGACCACTGCATCGGTCGACCACTGTCGGGCCCTGGCCGAGGCATATCCCGATCACTTCGGAATCGACCGTTTGGTTGACCTCCAGGCTCAAAGCGCGCTGGGCCACCCGGCGTCGAACCTGACGGTGGGAGCGGTTGTTCATTCCTCGGCAGCAGACCTCCATCGCAGCGCAGCTGAGGCCTTGCTTACCGAACCCGGCTCTCCAGCCAACCGGGTGTGCTTGCTCGCCGCCATGCACCTCGACCAGCAGGGGGTCGATGCGGTAACCCATGACCCCCACATGGACAAGGACAGCAGTCGCCAAATCCTGGCCTTCCGCGACGCCATGAGCCGACGGGCGGTCGAGGGCTGGAAGATCCGCAGCGTCATGGTCACGAAGAACCTGGCCCGACTTGAGAGTCTCAAACACATGGTCGACCAGCTCGACGGGCCAGACGTGGAGATCCGCGTCTACCCCATGTCGGTGCCCTTGGTGCTTGCGCCGCTGATCGTTGCGAACCGTGAAGTGTTCCTGGCCTACGACCATCGCCGATGGGAGCGGCCTGATGCGGCGTTGGCGTTACGTTCGACGCCGATCGTTCGTTGGGCAACCGACTACTTCGACAAGCTCTTCTTCGACGCTCCATACACGGTCCGAGACGTTCACGGAC
This sequence comes from Phascolosoma agassizii, assembly GCA_035593235.1. Lineage (NCBI taxonomy): Eukaryota > Metazoa > Annelida > Sipuncula > Phascolosomatiformes > Phascolosomatidae > Phascolosoma > Phascolosoma agassizii. Next base: position 337,939 of record JAVJHY011057995.1, on the reverse strand, counting down.
CCGTTCCGAAACAGCTCGACGCCCTTCGAGCCGAATTAAAAAGACGCTCCCGTTGAAACGACAGGCTGAGGACCCCAAAGTCGATCGAACCCTGGACTAGGGTCTCGGCCGGAGGGGAATCGAATGCTCAGAAGGGCGCGCCGAGGGCGGGAGCGGCTGCCTCCTACATCACCGGCGACGTCATCAGGATCGACGGAGGCATGCTGGCCCAGCGGCGTTCGGCCACGGTCGACATCAAGCCGCCGTCCGACTTTTTCCCGAGTGGAGGACCTTTGATCACCGATTCGCCCTCCCGCCCCCACTACGACGTCGTCATCGTTGGCGGGGCGATCATCGGCTCGTCGATCGCCTGGTTTCTGTCGGCCAACCCGGATTTCGACGGCACCGTGCTGGTGGTCGAGCGTGACCTGGCCTACACCTCAGCATCGACAACCCACACCAACAGCTGCATGCGGCAGCAGTTCTCGAACCCGCTGAACATCAGAGTCAGCCAGTTCGCGGCCGAGTTCGTACGCAACTTCCGCCAGCACATGGGCAACGACCCCGAGGTTCCCGAGATCTTCGTCAACCACTACGGCTACCTGTACCTGGCAGGAAACGAGACGTTCGCGTCGACTCTCCGGACCAACCAGAAGATCCAGGCCGAACTGGGAGCCGGCACCAGGATCATGACGCCGGACGAGATCGAGGCCACCTACCCGTTCTACAACGTCGATGGGATCCTCTGTGGTAGCCACAACCTCCTGGATGAGGGCTATTTCGACTCGGGCACCATGTTCGACTGGCTCAGGAAGAAGGCTCGCGAAAACGGGGTCGAGTACAGCCGAGGTGAGGTAGTCGCCATCGACCGGACCGACAACCGGGTGACCGGCGTGAGGCTGGCTTCGGGTGAAGCGGTGACCTGTGGCCACCTCGTCAACGCCGCAGGCCCCCGAGCGGGCGGCGTTGCGGCCATGGCCGGTCTGGAGCTGAAGATCGAGCCTCGGAAGCGGTTCACGTTCGTGTTCGACGCAGCCGAACCTCTTGAGCGGGATCTGCCCCTGACGATCGACCCGTCCGGCGTTCACGTTCGCTCTGAGGGGGCGGCCTACCTGTCGGGTTGCCCGCCGGACCTCGACGTTGCCGTCGATCCCGACGATTTCGAGATGGATCGTGACATCTGGGAAAGCAAGGTGTGGCCGGCGCTGGCCCATCGCATCCCGGCCTTCGAGCGGATCAAGGTCGCCACCCAGTGGGTTGGTCACTATGCCTACAACCCGCTCGATCACAATGTGGTTGTCGGTCCCCACCACGAAGTAACGAATTTCTTGTTCGCAAACGGGTTCTCCGGCCATGGTCTTCAACAGTCGCCAGCAATCGGCCGTGGCGTTTCCGAGTGGATCACCCACGGCCGGTACGAGTCATTGGATCTCGGCCCGCTCGGCTACGACCGCATCGTGAGCGGCGAGCCCTTCATCGAGACGGCCATCATCTAGTCCTGTATGAAAACGACGCCTGTCTGCGTGGGTAGAGGTAATGGGCATGGAATCGTCGGTAGGACCTCGCGGCGCTCCCATCGGAGGAACACCATGACGCCCAACGACACAACCGTTGTTGATTGGATTCGTTCAGCGGCTGACCGGATCCCGGTTGAAACCGATCCGTCGGCCGTCGGGTTGGGAGACGGAGGAGAGACCGAGCCCGTACAGGAGATGGCTTTCGTCATGAGCGGGCCGTATTCATTGAAATGGGTCCGTCCTGTCCAGGCTTGTTTCCCGGCCACGTCCACGGACGAGTAGTCGGCGCCGGTCTGCGCGGCTGAGAGTTGTGGATCCACCTCATCCGACACCTCGTTGATGGCTACGTCGCGTGCCTCGTTGGTGAGGGTCGGCCGGAGCGATGAGTCGGTCGCTTGAACCTGCGGCTGCACGAAAACGGAATAGTCAAGTGGCAGCGATGCGAGGCTCAGGGTGAGATGCCCATCACGGTCGGATGAGCTGGATGTTGTCAGAAGGTCGACCAAGAGGCTGCGTTCCACGGCTCCTCCGACCAGCACAGTGGGGCTGGTGGCGGTGGCCAGAAGGATGAAGCCGTTTGACTCGACCAGGCGAACATCGACCCCGTCGATCGTTGTCTTCGTGGCCGATTCCAGCGACCGGAACCGGCCGTCGGTGACCGAGATGACGATTGGTGCGGTGATCGCCCCGTCGTCAACGCCGATCGCCGCGGCCGTCCAGCGTCCCGTCCGGTGCCCGCCCTCACGTTCAGCGCCCGAGGCCGCCGAACCAGGTTGGAGGGTCGGCAACGTGGAGGAGAACGCTTCCGGGCTCTGGAGCGCCATTCGGAACCGGGGTCGGATCATAAAAAACGACATCTGATGCAACAGTGACTGGCTGATCGACCCGCCCGGTGACGATGGCGGCCCCTCCAGCGATTTGGAGATCACAACGTCAAACCTCGACCGGACCGTCAGCGAGTTGGTGGAGCTTGCCGAAGCCACTTCGACGCTTCCTGTCGCCGACTGGCATGCAACCTACGGAGCGTAGGACTTCGGCGGCGGTTGCCGGAACAGATCGTTCGGGATGGGGGCATCGCAGCGAACGAGCGCCAGCTGCCACGACGTCGAGGCCCCGAGCGCCCACCGGAGCGTTGAGCTGTCCGTCGGTGGTTTGGCGATCGGGATGGTCGATGATCCAGGCGCTGAGGTCGGCCGCCGTCTCCGGCCGGGCCGCGCTGTTTGGTCTGCCCCGCTCCGAGGTGCCGTGGACCGGCCCGCGAGCGTTCCCACTCGACAGGCCATCGGGAACGACGGGTCGGCGCTACGTTCGGTCCCGACCACCTAGGGCGAGGGTTCGCGCGGCAAGCCAAGCACCCGCTCAGCCAGATGATTTCGTTGGATCTCATCGGTTCCGCCGGCGATCGACAGCGATGGCGAATTGATGGCGAAGTACTGGAACGAGCGATCGACGGCGTCATCGTCCATCAGAGCGCCTGCCGGTCCCTGGACCTGCAGGCCAAGTTCTCGCTGGCCACGGGTCAGGTCCGAAACCGCCAACTTACTCATCGGCCCGACGGCTCCCGCCGCCGCCGCAGCAAAACCCCGGCGTCCGTTTGTCCAGGTAATCAGTTTGCGGGCGCCCCATAGCCGCGACTGCTCCTGACGCCACAAAGCCGGCTGGCCGTGATCCGATGCCGCAACGAGCGCACCAAGGCGGCTGCCGACCCCACGACCAGAGGATGCGGCCCGGGTTGCCGAGCGGAGCGAGTCCACCACCTGGCCCGCAGGCCGGTCGAGATCAACGGCGCCAAAGGGCCCTCCCTCGTGGGCCGCCGGGTTGTAGGAGTTCTTCTCGTGGGTAAGGAAGGTTCGGGTTACCCGCCAGCCCTCCCCTACCGGACCCAATCGATCGGTGTCCTCGACGACGGCAGCGTCGAAGAACACCTGGTTAAAGCGGGCGTCGCCCGTCATCTGCCTAAGCGGCTCGACGGTGACACCCGGTTGATCGCGTTCAAGAAGGAAGAAGGTGAGACCACCGTGTTTGGTGTCGGAACCATCGAGGTCGGTCCGAGCCAGCAGCATGCCGATGTCGACCGTCTCGGCGTTGGAGGTCCACACCTTGGAGCCGGTGATCAGCCAGCGGTCGCCGTCAGATTCGGCGGTGGTCCTGGCGTTGGCCAGATCAGATCCCGCATCGGGTTCCGACAACATCTGGCAGCATGTCAGCCCCTCGGCCGCCATGGCCCACAGCAGCCGGCGACATTGCTCGTCGGTCCCATGCTCGAACAACATCGGGGCCAACAGTGTCGGGCCTATACCCGACGGCGGACCCAACGCTCCAACCCGGCGCCGTTCCTCCCGCACGATCCTGGCCTGGGCGATGGCCAACCCTCTCCCCAACCATTGCTCGGGCCAGGTGGGATAGCCCCAACGATGCTCCGCCATGAGACGAAACCAGGCGCCGGTCGGGAGGCCGGGGTCCCAATTGGCTTGGTACCAGCGGCGAGCATCCTTGCGCAGCTGCTCATCCTTGACCATCGCGCACCCCTCATCTCAAATAGACACAATCCGGTTCAACCCGAGGTTTACCCAACCCACTCGGCCGCGCAACCGCTCCCGTCGACCCGCTGCTAACCTCACCCGGTTGTCGGTCGGTTGAAAGGATGGTGCGTGGACGCAGGACCCGATTTCGGGATCGATGGGCTGAGCGGCTTCAAAGAGGTTGGTGCCGGTGGGTTCGCCATCACCTACTCGGCCTACGAGGCCGACCAGGATCGGATCGTTGCTGTCAAGGTCCTTCACGAGGCCGACGACGACGCCAGGCGCCGCTTTGATCGAGAACGGCGGACCATGGGCAACACCACCGGGCACGCCAACATCGTCACTCTGTTCCGCTCGGGCTACACCTCGATCGGCAACAAGCCGTACATGGTCATGGAGTACCTGGCGGGTGGCTCACTGCAGGACCGTCTCGATCGGTCTGGTCCGGTCGAGCTCGGCGAGGCTGTCGATCTGCTCCTGCCGGTTGCCGAGGCCCTCGGATTCAGCCACCTGTCCGGCATCGTGCATAAGGACGTAAAGCCGGCAAACATCCTCGTATCCGCTTCAGGAGCGGTAAAGCTCACCGACTTCGGCATCGCTGCGCTGCGCGAATCGACCACAAGCCAAGTGGCGTACTCGCCGTCGTACGCGCCGCCGGAGTCGTTCGATGCCTATCGGGATGCCAACGATCAGCTGGTCGACCTTCGCGATCGGCGATCCGATCTGTACTCGCTCGCCGCCTCCCTCTTCACCCTCGTCACCGCAACACCGCCCTTCGACGGCACCCAGCTCGCCATGATGCGCCAGATCGCCGAGACGCCGGTGCCGACTACCGGCCATGCCGCCCTTGACGCGTTCTTGAACGTGGCGATGGCAAAACGCCCCGAGCACCGCTTCCAGACTGCCGAGGCGTTCATTGCCGCGTTGCGAGCATTGCGAGCCAACCCGGATGCGGGTTCGCTGTCCGCGGCCATGGCTCGCCAGATCACGCCCGAGGGAGCACCGGTCGCCCCTCGCCCTCGGCCTCTCACCGGCGACGGCGCCCACGACCGAGACCCGAGAACGATTCCGAGCCAAGGGCTGGTAGATGACGGGCCTCGCCCCCCATCGCGGAGGCTGCCGGTCGTGGCCTTTCTTTCGTTTCTCGGCTTGGCCATGGTCGGTGTGATCGCCGCTGCGCTCATCATGGCCGACGGATCGAGCAGCGAGGAAACCCCGGATGTGGAACAGGCTGGAGACGCCAAATCGGCGGTTGACGTCAACATTCCCGACGAGGGCGGCGTCATCACCTTTGCCGGCCACACCGACGGTGTGCGGGCGACGGTGGAGTTGCCCGATGGCCGGATCGCTTCCGCCGGCGAAGATCGGGTGCTGATCTGGGACCCTGGAAACCCGGAGGCGGCGCCGGCCTCCTACGACGGCCATGGTCCGGTCTTCTCCGTTCTCGACATGATCCTTCTGTCGGATGGGCGGGTGGCGTCGGCCGACTCGCGGGCGGTGCGTATTTGGGATCCGGCAAACCCGGAGGTAACGCTCGGCGCCTACGGCGACACCGAGGGCGTCGGTGACGGTCTGGTCGGCACCCTGGTCGAGCTGCCTGACGGACGCATCGCCTCGTCAAATGGCAGTGAGATCAACATCTGGCACCCATCCGATCCTGCCACAACCCTGGGGGTCTACATCGGCCACGAAAGCGGGCTGGTGAGGACTCTGACCATGTTGCCGGACGGCCGGCTGGCGTCAGCGGTCGGGCCGAACGTGCATATCTGGAGCCCCGACGATCCAACCATCACGGACGTGATCTACCGTGGCCACGACAACAGCGAGGCTCTCCAGGAAGTGCTCGATACCGACGACGGTCCCCCTCCACCGGTCGGTGTCTGGGTCAACGATGTGGTTGGCCTGCCAGACGGGCGAATCGTGTCGGCCGGTCGAGACGGCTTTCAGAATCCGATCCACATCTGGGACCCCGAGTCTCCCGACACCCCTCTGGCCACACGGGTGCTGACCGACCCGGCCACCGCCCTCCTAGTCATGGCCGACGGCCGCATCGCCAGCAGCAGCGACAGCGGCGGCGTTTCGATCTGGAGCGCCGACCAGCTACAAGATGCCGACGCTGATTTCACCGGTCACTCCGAGAGAATCTGGAGCCTGTCCCAGCTGACCGACGGCCGCCTCATCACCACAAGCGACGACGAAACAGTACAGATCTGGGATCCCAGCTGCGAAGGTATCGATCCCGGTTACGGCCCGTTCGAAGAACTGCTGTGCCGCTGAGACCTCAGCCAAGCAGAACCCCGAAACGGCGGGCCGCATTGCGGAGCCCGATCGTGCCCATTAGGGCCAGATAGAGCGCCTGACCGGCGGTGTCCCAGCCAACGTCGCCGAACACCAGGGCCCGCTCCATGGCCACGCCCTGATAAAGAGGCGTTACGCGAACGAGCCACTGCAGTCCGTCAGGCAACGTGTCGAGCGGGTAGAACACCGCCGAGAACAGGAACATCGGCATCACGGCAAGCGTCACATAGGTGAAGTCCTGCCAGCTGCGCATGTGGGTCGTTGCCCACAGGCCGCAGCTGGCGAAGGCGAAGCCAATCAACACCGCGGCGGGAACACTCAGCACGGCCCACCAAGATTCGACCAGTCCCATGATCAGCATGAAGACCAGGAACGCAGTGGCATAGAGCGCAGCTCGGATCTGCGACCAGATCACCTCGCCGACCGCGATGTCGGCCGTCGAGAGCGGAGTGGCCGAAACCGCTTCATACACCTTCTGCCACTTGAGCTTCCCGTAGGCGCCGAAGGTTGAATCGGCGATCGCGCCGTTCATGGCCGATGCCGCCATCAGGCCAGGAGCAGCGAAGGCCACATATTCAATCTCCCGGTCGAGATAGGTGACCGATTCGATCAGCTGGCCGAAGCCCTCCCGCGACAAGATCAGGTAGAACAGCGGCTCCAGGAAGCCTGCAAGGACGACCGCCCAAAGCTTGGCCGAGACACGGGCGTTGCGTTCGACAAGATGCAGCGGCCGCCGGCTGACACTGGTCGTCGGCAGCATACGGAGCGACGCAATGACGGCGTTCATTGCTGCAAGGGCCTTGGGTAGGCCCGGGCGCAAAACACAAGGCCGACGGCAAACCACAAGAGCAGGTAGGCGACGTGACCGATGCTTGGCAGGAGTTCCGCCGTTCCAAACGAAAGCGACCGGAACAGCTGAACGCCGTGCCACAACGGTGTTGCTCGGGCCACCCAGGCAACGGCCGTTGGGAACTGGTCGACCGGGAAGAACGTGCCGGAGAACAAAAACATGGGTTGGACCACAAAACGGTTGACGGCCGGGAAGCTCGAATCGCTCTCCCGTGAAACGGCATAGGCCGCCATCGGCCCACTGATCGACCAGGCCACAGGGGCGGCCAAGGGAATCGCCAACAGCACAAGCCAGGATCGAGGGGCCCCAAAAGCAAACATCACGGCAACGAAGATCGAAGCGTTGAACATCGCCCGAGCGGCCATGAACAGCTGATGACCTGCTATCAGCTGCGCAACCGTGAGCGGGCTTGCGCTCTGTGCCTTGTAGCCATACCAGTACTTCATGCCTCCGAGCACCGACCATGCGGCCTCGAAGAACACCGCCATCATCACCGCCGCCGCAAGCAGCCCCGGGGCGAAGAAATCGACGTAGGAGATGTCGCCGAGAGATGGGTCTATGAGTAGCTGATCGGTGCCCCGCTCTTCGATGAGCGCCCCGACGCCAAGCCCGAAGGCCACGAGATACAGCACCGGCTCGATGAACGTCGCCACCAGGTTTCCCCTCCAGGTTCGGAGGTAATGGGCGAGCCAGTATTCCGCAGCCAGCAGGGAACCGGGCGTGCGACCGGAGCGGGTGGCCGTCATCAGTCGACCAGCGTTCGGCCGGTCACCCGGAGGTAGACGTCTTCCAGCGTCGCCCGACGGATGAGCGTGCTCTCAGGGTGGAGATTTCGCTCATGAACGGCGGCGATCGCGGCGTCTCCGCTATTCGCAAAGACAAGGATCCGGTCGGGCAGCTTCTCGATTCGGTCGCCGATGCCCGCCAGCTTCTCCTCGATCGTGTTCGAGGCGTCTGGCCCGAATCGAAGCTCAAGTACTTCCCGGGTGCAGTAACGGGCGATCAAGTCACGGGGCGAACCTTCGGCCGCGATCCGGCCGTTGTCCATCACAACCAGGAAGTCGCATAGTTGCTCGGCCTCGTCCATGTAGTGGGTGGTGATGATCAGGCTCACACCGTCCTGCTTCAGCTGGTATAGCCGTTCCCACAGAAGATGACGGGCCTGGGGGTCGAGCCCGGTCGTCGGCTCATCGAGGAGCAACAGGTCTGGCCGGTTGACCAGCGCCCGGGCGATGGTGAGCCGCCGCTTCATGCCACCCGAGAGCGGTTCGACCAGCTCGTCGGCCCGCTCCGTCAGTTTGGCGAACTCAAGCAGTTCGGCGGTGCGGGTCTTGATCACATCGCGAGGTAGGTCAAAATAGCGTCCGTAGACCGAGAGGTTCTGACGGACGGTCAACTCGGTGTCGAGGCTGTCCTCCTGGGGCACCACGCCAAGCCGCGAACGAATGGCCGGACCTTGCTTGCTCGGATCGAGGCCCAGGATGGTGAGTTCGCCATCGGTAGGGGTCGAGACGGTGCCAAGCATGCGCATCGTCGTGCTCTTCCCCGCACCGTTTGGGCCGAGGAACCCAAAGGCCTCCTGGCGGCGGACCTCGAAGTCGATACCGTCGACGGCTGTGAAGCCACCGAAGCGTTTCACCAACTTGCGAGCGGTGACCAGAATCTCAGGGGGCTGCTGACTCAAGCGGCCCACGCTAGACCCGGCCAGGGGCCGACAGGAAGCCGGCCGGGGCTCAGGGTTCCCATTGGCTCAGGGTTCCCGTTGGCTCAGGGTTCCCGTTGGCTCACGAGATGCGGCGAATGCTCTCTACGATCGGCAACGCCCAGGTCGCGTCGTCGAAACCGTAATCGCCTCCGGCCGTGGCTTTGACGTTCACTCCGGCAACTTCGCGCCCGGCGGCGGCCCCCTCGACTCCGAAGCTGACAAAGCCGGCGAGAAGATGCTCTTCGCCCCCGCTCCCGCCCGAGGCCGTCGACAGGTCGTAGAGAAACGAGCCTCCTCCCTCGAGCGCAGTGTTGTGACGTCTGGTGAGCGACAGTTCGCCCCCTTGAGCAGCCGAGATCGTGAGGCATCGAGGGAAGCGAGTACCGACTTCGGCCAGGAAACACAGTTCGGCCGACTCGTTGGTCTCCGATGTCACCACGAAATCGTCTGGGTGGTCCAACTCCACACCGAGCATCGTGAGCGCGCTCGTGTCATCGAGCGAGACATCGCGGCGGCCACACCCGAACCCGACAGCAGCCACAACGATGGCGGCGGCCAACAGCATGGCGGCCGACGGTGGCCTTGATCGCCGACGTCGACGAGACGAGGTATGGGCCATGGCCACCAGCTTGACACGGCTACCGGCGCCGACATCGGCGGGCCCGGAGCCAACGTCGACTCCACCCTTGGCGAACCAGAGACGGGTCGCTCTCGAAGCAGATCGGACCTCCTGATAAGTTGGGCCCGGGATCGGGGGGTCATGGAACAGCTGTGCAAAGAGCGGGTTGCCATCGTGACGGGCGCTGGGCGAGGTATCGGCCGAGCCCACGCGTTGACGTTGGCCGAACATGGGGCCCTGGTCGTGGTGAACGACCTCGGAACCCACATCGACGGAACGCCCGACGACAACTCGGGCCGCAGCACCGACGGAAGCGCCGCGGCGCAGACTGTGGTGGCGGAGATCACGGCCGCCGGTGGCCAAGCGGTGGCCAACGGAGACGACGTTGCCGACTGGGAGGGCGCCCAACGCCTCATCAACACCGCCATCGATTCGTTCGGCCGTCTCGACGTCGTCATCAACAACGCAGGCATCCTCCGCGATCGGGTACTGGCAAACATGACCGAGGGCGAGTGGGATGCCGTGATCCGAACCCATCTCAAGGGAACCTTCGCCCCGGCCCGGTGGGCAGCCGCCCATTGGCGGGAGCGGGCGAAGGCCGGTCACCCAAATGACGCCCGAATCATCAACACCACATCGGTCTCCGGCCTCTACGGCAACCCGGGCCAGACCAACTACGGGGCCGCCAAAGCCGGCATCGCCATGTTCACTCAGATCGCAGCGGCCGAACTTGGGCGCTACGGCGTGACCGTCAACGCCATCGCTCCACTCGCCCTTACAAGAATGAACGAGGGACTCCCCGACATGGTGGCCATGGACGAGGCCGAACGAGAAGCGATGTCGGCCCGCCGGGTTGCCCAGGTGTCGACGTGGTTGGCATCGGAGCGGAGCAAGGACGTGACCGGCCGGGTGTTCGAGGCCTCATCCGATTGGGTGGCGGTCGCCGAAGGCTGGCATCGGGGCCCCGTCGGCCCGGCCGTCGACGACGATGCCGACGTCGACGCCGCCATGCGGGCCCTGCTCGATCAGGCCAGACCGAATGCCGACCTCGACGGGCAGGACCAACCATGACCCCGCCGTCGACGACCACCGCAGCGTCAGCCTCCGCGATGGCAGTCTACGACGAGGCCCACGAGTGGTATTCGTGCAATTGGGATCCGACTCTCCAGGTCGGCGACTGGTGGATCAAGATCGCCGAATCGGGGTGGGGCTATCCGTTCTGGCCGACCAACCGTTTCGGCCGAGGACTCGAACACGCCGGGGCGTTGCAGGCCGACCTGGCCCGCGACGACGTCGGTGCCTTTGGGCCTCCGAACGGGATCGGTGTAACCCTGCTTGCCCCAACGCTGTTCGAACACGGTCCAGACCACCTACTCGACCGGTACCTGGCGAAAATCGTCATCGGCGAAGAGCTTTGGTGCCAACTGTTCTCCGAGCCTGGCGCCGGCTCCGATCTCGCCGGACTCCACACCGCGGCGCGACGCGACGGCGACCAGTGGATCGTGAACGGGCAGAAGGTGTGGACCACGGGTGGCCACACGGCCCATCGGGCCGTACTGATGGCCAGGACCGACCCGGCGCTGAGCAAGCACCAGGGCATCTCGTTCTTCTGCCTCGACCTCGACCAGTCAGGCGTCGACATCCGACCACTACGCGACATGACCGGCGACTGCGAATTCAACGAGGTCTTCCTCGACGACGCCCAGGTCGACAACGACGACGCAATCGGCGGTCTGAACAACGGTTGGCGGGCGGCCATGACTATGTTGGCCGTCGAGCGCGACCTCGACGCCGTCGGCCATGACGGCGGCGGAGATGTTGTCAACAGAGTCGATCTGACGGCGCCGGTTGGCGAGGTCCAGTTGGCTCAGCAGGCGGGGGCCGACATCTCCGGGTTCAGCTACACCACTGGAGCGGTCAAGGATCGTGTGGTGCGAGATCTGCTTGCCGATCCCGACGTCGACAACAACCCCGTCCTGCGGCAAACCCGGGCTCGGGCCTACATCGAGCGAGCCGTGCTCGACTGGAACGGCGAGCGCATCGTCAACCCTTCGATCGGCAAGCTCGGCAATTCGGCATTGTGCCGAAGGCTCCGGGACCTCGGCTTCGATGGCCGGGGCATGGCCGCCCAACTGGGCGGCGACGACGCACCGGACGGCGGACACTTCCTGAAGACCGCGCTGTTCACCCAAGGCATGGCCATAGCCGGCGGCACCGACGAGATTCAGCGCAATCTGGTCGGTGAGCGGGAGCTCGGCCTTCCCAAGGAACCCGACCCCAACCGCGGCCTGCCCTTCCAAGACCTCCCAAGATAGGAGCCCGAATATGGCGTACACCCCCGAGCAACTCTCCGACCACCAGGACATCAGCGACGTCCTCCACGCCTACTGCCGGGCCATCGACGACAACCGGCCTGACGATGTTGTTTCCCTGTTCACAGCCGACTGCCAGTACAACTACGGCGGCGACATGGGCTCGTTCTCGACACCTGAATACGCCTACAAGTTCTTCCGGGCCGGCACCGACAAGATATATAAACGCTCAGCCCACTATCTGAGCAACGTCGAGATCACCTTCACCGGTGCCGACGAAGCCGACAGCATCGCTTACCTGAACGCCTGGCACGAGTTCCACGACGACATCCCGGACGGCTGGATCTTCGGCCGCTACGTCGACCACCTCCGCCGGACCGACGACGGATGGCAGATCGCTGAGCGCCGGGTCGACACCATGGGTCACGACTGCTGGCCAAGGCCCGTCATCCACATGGAGCGCAACGTGCTCCCCCCACGAAGCCGAGACTGACGGAGCTAGGTCTCAAACGGCAACGGCGCACTAGGTTCGCGGTTGTGACTGATCCAACCAAAGCAACCACGGTCTATGAGTTCATACCAAACCTCGGCCGACTACGTGATGACGTCTTGTTCGGCGATGTCTGGGAGGGCGATGACCTGACCAAACGCGATCGAAGCCTCGTGACCATCACCCTTCTCGCCGCCCTCTATCGCACCGAAGAGTTACGCGGTCATTTCCGGCGGGCGCTCGACAACGGCGTCACCCCCGACGAGATCAAGGGAATGATCACCCACATCGCCTTCTATGCCGGCTGGCCCTGCGCGGTCAACGCCGGGCGAGTCGCCATCGAGGTCTTCGGCGATGAGTAAGCCACTCCCCCGCCTTGACCGAGGGCACGGTGGCTGAGGCAACGGTGACTGACGAACCGGCCGCGTTCGAGGTCTACGCCATCAAGTACGCCGAGCGCATGGGAACCCGGGCCGGGATGTTCGCCGGCGGCGATCCCCACGATGGGCCGATGGCGATGGACTACTTCATCTGGGCATTGAAGGCCGACGGCAGAACAATCGTTGTCGATACCGGCTTCAGCCGGGAGGAGGGCGAGCGTCGGGGAAGAACCTTTCTCCGAACCCCGGCCGAGGCGCTGGCGCTGATCGAGGTCGATCCTGTCGAGGTGGCCGACGTGGTGATCACCCACCTCCACTACGACCATGCCGGCAATCTCGACGCCTTTCCGAACGCCCGATTCCATATTCAGGACGCCGAGATGAGCTTCGCCACCGGCCGGGCCATGACCCACCCGGCGGTGCGGCATTCGTTTCGGCTCGACGATGTCCTCACCCTGGTCCGCCACGTCTATGGCCAACGGGTGATCTTCCATCATGGCGATGTCGAGGGGGCCGGTGTTGGCCTACCAAGGGGCCTCAGCCTGCACCACGTGCCTGGCCACACGCCGGGCCAGATGTCGGTCAGAGTGGCCACAGGGCGAGGCTTCGTCGTCGTTGCGTCCGACGCCGCCCACTTCTACGAAAACGTTCTTGAGGATCGGCCGTTCATCACCCACGACTCGTTGAGCGACCTGCTGGAAGGCCATCGCCGGGTCCGAGAGCTGGCCGACAGCGACGACCACGTCGTCCCCGGCCACGACCCACTGGTGCTGGCTCACTACCCGCCACCCTCGGATGACCTGGCGGGCGCCGTCGCCGCTCTGCATCTACCCCCGAACAGGAGCAAACTGCCATGAAGGTCGGATTCATCGGACTGGGAACCATGGGCGCCAGCATGGCGGCCAACCTACAGACCGCAGGCCACGACCTCGTGGTCAGTGACCTCAACCGGTCGAGCGGTGACGCCTTGCTCGACGGCGGTGCTACCTGGGCTGACACACCGGCCGAGGTTGCACGGTCGTCGGCGGTGGTGTTCACCTCGCTGCCCGGGCCGAACGAGGTGGAAGCCGTGGTGCTTGGCGAGAGCGGGATCTTGGAGGGAGCCCACCGGGGTCTTGCCTACTTCGATCTGAGCACCAACTCTCCCTCGGTCATGCGGGCCATCGCCACCGCTCTTGGCGAGCACGACGTCGACGTGTTCGACGCTCCGGTCAGCGGCGGGCCCGACGGGGCGAAATCAGGGAAGCTTGCCGTTTGGGTCGGCGGAAACGCCGATGCCTTCGCCAAATGGGAACCGGTCTTGGCAGGTTTCAGCGACGCCCCACATCTGGTTGGCGAGGTCGGGGCAGGCTCGGTGGCGAAGCTGGTCCACAACTGCAGCGGCTACATCCTCCAGACAGCCCTGGCCGAAACGTTCACCATGGGAGTCAAGGCCGGCGTCGATCCCGAAGGCCTGTGGGAGGCGGTTCGCATGGGGGCCCTAGGCCGCCGCCGGACCTTCGACACCCTCACTCGGAACTTCCTGCCCGGCCACTTCGATCCGCCGGGCTTCGCGCTCGCGTTAGCCCGCAAGGACGTGTCGCTTGCCTGTGAGGTCGGGCGGGAGTTCGACGTGCCCATGCGGCTTTCCAACCTTGTCCTCCAGGAACTGACCGAGGCGATGAACCGTGGCTGGGAGGGCCGGGATTCCCGCGTTGCCATGCTGCTCCAAGAGGAACGAGCCGGCGTCGAGGTTCGAGTCAGCCCTGATCGAATCGCCGAGATCCTCGCCGACCAGGAGCGCAGCTAGTACCTACCGACGGCGAGCCCACCAGGCCAGAGGCTTGAGACGGGCGCCGCTGTCGAGTTGGTCGTGAATACGGAGGGCCAAGCCTCTCAGGCGTGTGCCTGCCAGGCGGAGCCACCAACGATTCAGCCGCTTGGTGAAGTCGCGGTTGTAGGGACAGACGCGAACACATATTGCACAGTCAGAGTTGATCTTCGACCAGTAGCCGAAGCAGGCCTCACCGTCGACCGACCACTTCCTGACGCCTTTGATGTTCGACTGGTTGTGCAACTCGGCCGATGGTTCGCCCTTGGGAATCGCCCGGGCCGGGCAGGCGCCGGCACAACGATCACACTGTCGACAGAATTCGGTGACCCCAAACCGTTTCGGGTTGTCCTTGGCCAGCGGCAGGTCGGTGAAGATCTTGCCAAGCCGGAGCCGGGGTCCGAGTTCGGGCGTGATCAGCAGTCCGTGCCGGCCGTACTCCCCAAGCCCGGCCTCCAAGGCCAACGGGATGGCGAGTGCGCTGTCGTTCATCGACGGAACGGCGCGATACCCGAGGTTGCGGATGTACTGGGCCGTTGCCAACAATACCAACGCGTCCTGGCTGTAACCGAGGCCGGTGGCCGTGCCCGAGAGCGCGGAGGGTGCCGTCTGGATGAGGCCACGGTCCATGGCCTGACCGACCATGACCACCGAACCGAGGCCTTCGAGATCGACGTTGGCCTCCCCCTCGCCGGTCTCGGCCGAGAAACGCTCGGTGTAGATCCACCGATCGTCGGTTGCCGTGACGCCGACCAGGTCGGCGCCGAAGGTCTTGGCAACGGTCTTCAGCTCGTTGGCCACCTCATGGGGCGAACCGAGCGGTGCCTTCTCCTCCGGCCCGTCGCGCAGGATCGACAGGTCTGAAAGGAAGCCATCACGTCGGCCTTCGTCTTCCCGCATCTCCGCGAAGACGTCGGCAACATGCCACGCCGCGTTGCGGACGGCATAGTCCTTCTGGGTAAAGCCGTTCGCCTTTCGCCAACGTTCGAGCGGACGCCGGTAGGTGGCATAGAAACGTTTGGTCTTGTTGTCGCGCACTCGCTCGTCCCAAAACGACCGCGAAAAAACATCGTCGACCTGGCTGAACCGCTCGAAATCTTCGAGAACCGAGAAGTCACCGGCGGCGTCGGACTCGACGCGTCGTCGATCAGCCAGGGAAGTTCACCTCCGGCAACGTCGCCATCGCGGCGTTGATCTCCGCCTCCGGGTACTCGTAGCGTTCGAGGTTCCCCGCCGCGTGCTGGCCGTAGGCGGCCATGTCGAAGTTCCCGTGTCCCGAAAGGTTGAACAGGATCACCTTCTCATCGCCGGACTCCTTGCACACGAGGGCCTCGTTGATGGCTGACCGCACGGCATGGTTGGACTCCGGAGCCGGGAGAATCCCCTCGGCCTTGGCGAACGTCACGCCGCCATCGAACGTGTCGACCTGGTCGATGGCCTGGGCCTCAACGTGTCCCCCCTCCACCAGGGCGGAGACCTGGGGCGACATGCCGTGGTACCGGAGTCCGCCGGCGTGGATGCTTGGCGGGATGAAGGAATGGCCGAGCGTGTGCATCTTGCAGATAGGGCCGAGACCGACGCCGTCGGCGCTGTCCCAGGTGTAGGTGCCGCGGGTGAGCGTTGGGCAGGCCGACGGCTCCACCGCCACGATCCGGGTTCCCCGGGCGTTGCGGACGTTTTCCCGTACGAACGGGAAGGCGATCCCACCGAAGTTCGAGCCGCCACCTGCGCAGCCGATCACGATGTCTGGGTACTCACCGGCCATGTCCATCTGCATCAGTGCCTCCTCACCGATAACGGTTTGATGCAGCAACACATGGGGCAGGAACGAACCGAGCGAGTACTTCTTCTCTCCCCCGGAGGTGACGGCCGCTTCGATACCTTCCGATACCGCGATTCCGAGCGAGCCGGGGTGATCGGGTCGTTGTTCGAGGAGCTGCTGGCCGCACTGGGTGTTCTGGCTCGGGCTGGCGTACACACTTGCTCCGTAGGTCTCCATCACGTGACGCCGCTGCGGCTTCTGGTCGTAGGAGACCCTCACCATGTAGACCTCGCAGGCCAGGTCGAAAAAACTGCAGGCCATGGCCAGCGCCGAGCCCCATTGGCCTGCTCCGGTCTCTGTGGTGAAGCACTTGCCACCCTCGTCCTTGAGATAGAACGCCTGGGCCACCGCGGTGTTCGGCTTGTGGGACCCGACCGGGGAGACGCCCTCATACTTGTAGTAGATGTGGGCCGGGGTTTCGAGGGCCTGCTCGAGCCGGCGAGCTCGGAAAAGTGGCGTAGGACGCCACAGCTTGTAGATCTCGCGAACCGGGTCGGGAATCTCGATCTTGTCTTCGGGCGAAACGTCCTGGCCGAGCAGCGCCATCGGACTCAGAACCGATAAGAACTCCGGGGTCACCGGCTCCTTCGTCTCGGGGTGCAGGGGTGGAAGCATCGGCACCGGCATGTCGGCATTGATGTTGTACCAGGTCTCCGGCATATCACTTTGCGGCAGGTCGAAACGGGTCTGTTTGCTCATCGATGTCTCCCTGGAATCGTCTCGGGCCACGCTAGTTCTTCGGTACCGGGCAGTCCCAAGAGCCCCCGAGTCGCGGGCGGGCCGAAAACGTCCTCGTCGGTGACGCAGGTCATGGGTAGATCAACTACTGTCGGTTTCTACTCGCTCGATACATAGGGGATCACCTTGAAGACACAAGCGGCAATTCTCTGGGGACAGAATCAGGACTGGAGCGTCGAGGAAATCGAGCTCGACCCACCGAAGGCCGGCGAGGTTCTCCTCGAACTCGTCGGTTCAGGCCTGTGCCACTCGGATGAGCATCTACTCACCGGTGACATGGTCATGGAAGCGGCCACTGCGGCCGAACTCGGCATCGAGCAATTTCCGATCATCGGCGGCCATGAGGGCGCAGGCAAGGTGGTCGAAGTCGGTCCCGGCGTCACCAACCTCGAAGTCGGCGACCACGTCGTGCTTGGCTTCATCCCGTCGTGTGGCGTTTGCCCATCGTGTTCGATCGGCCAGCAGAACCTGTGCGACCTCGGCGCCGTGCTCCTCGCCGGCCGTCAGGTCAGCGACCTCACCTCCCGTCACCACTCCGCCAGCGGAGAGGATCTTGGCATCATGTGCTGCATCGGGACCTTCGGCAAGCACACCGTGTGCTCGGAGGCGTCCTGCATCAAGATCGACAAGGACATCCCGCTCGACAAGGCAGCCCTCGTCGGCTGCGGCGTGACGACAGGCTGGGGTTCGGCCACCTATGCGGCCGAGGTTCAATCAGGCGAGACTGTCGTCATCGTCGGTTGCGGTGGCGTTGGTATGAACGCCGTCCAGGGCGCGGCCATGGCCGGCGCCGGAATGGTGATCGCCGTCGACCCGGTGGAGTTCAAGCGTGAGCAGTCCATGGTCTTCGGCGCCACCCACACCGCATCCAGTGTTGAAGAGGCAACCGGCATGGTGATGGAGCTGACGCACGGTCGGATGGCCGACAAGGCGATCATCACCGTCGGCGAAGGTGACGGCAACCTGATCGCTCCCGTGATGGGCGTCATCGGCAAGGGTGGCAGGGTCGTGCACACCTCGGTGGCTCCGATCAACGATACCGATGTCACGATGAGCCTCTTCGACCTGACGCTCATGCAGAAGCAGCTCGTCGGTTCGATCTTCGGATCGGCCAACCCCCGTTACGACATCCCCCGCCTGCTTGGGATGTACCAGGAGGGCAAGCTGAAGCTCGACGAGCTCCAGACCAAGACCTACGACCTCGAAGATATCAATGTCGGCTACCAGGCCATGCGCGACGGTGAAAACATCCGCGGCATGGTGATGTACTAGGCCGGGGGCGTTTGACACTTCGTGACAGCAATATTTGACCGCGACCTCGTCGACGCCACGGCGTCCGAGGTTGTCGGTCGACGTCAAGAAATCGAGGTTGTCGTCGCTGGGCTTGGGGCCGGACGACACATTCTTCTCGAAGGTCCCCCGGGAACCGGCAAGTCCACGTTACTCCGCAGTCTCGCGGCCAGAGCTGGTCAGCAGATGGTGTTCGTCGAGGGCAACGCCGAACTCACACCGGCCCGACTTGCCGGCCACTTCGACCCAGCGAGGGTCATGGCCGAGGGATACAGCCCCGACATCTTTGTAGACGGTCCGCTGGTCGAGGCCATGCGCGACGGCGGTCTCCTCTACGTGGAGGAGATCAACCGGGTGCCGGAAGAAACGCTCAACCTCCTTATCACGGTGATGTCGGAGCGCGAGATCACGGTTCCCCGTTTCGGACGGATCGAGGCTTCACCCGATTTTCGTTTCGTGGCGGCCATGAACCCTTTCGACGCGGTCGGAACAGCCCGCATTTCGGGAGCCGTCTACGACCGGGTGTGCCGGGTGGCAATGGGCTACCAGACCACAGGCGAAGAGATCGATATCGTCGAGCGTGACACCGAGGCCCTCGACTCGAGCCTTGGGAGCCGGGCTGTCGCCGTGGTTCGGGCCACCCGCCTCCACCCAGACGTAAGGGTCGGATCATCGGTCCGGGGAGCTATCGACCTGGTCCTCCTTGCCGGGCAGTTGGCCGGCCTGCGGAGCCAGCCGATATCGAGCGAGCAGGTCGGACTGACCGCCGCCCTGGCCGCCCTGAGCGGCCGAATAAGGGTGAACGAAAGCTCAACCCGACCCCCGGAGTCGATCATCGAGGAGCTGTGGGCGGCCACCGCACCGGGAGCCGACGGCGACGGAGATCCGGGAAAAGCCTGAGGCTCCAGAGCTGGGGCCCTAGCCAAGATATCGAGAAGACGCTCGAAGGGGCTGAGGCCGAGGAACAGCTCAGCGAGGAGCAGCGCAAGACGACATCACGTCGCGAGCTTGAGCGCAGCGAGTTGTTCGAAGACGTGTCACCCGATGTTGGTGAACTCGATGCCTCAGCCATCGAAGAGGCGATGAGCGAGAGCCCCGATGAGATGCTCAGCCTCCTGGCCGACCTGACCGGAGCCACCGATGTGAAGCTGCGAGCCCTGGCCCAGCAGCTTGCTGGTCGCCTCGTCATCGATCTGGCCCAGGCCGGACCTACCCGTGGTCGCGGTGTCGGCAAACTACGTTCAATCCCTATGGACGAAACAGGGGGCGACATCGACCTCGATACCAGCCTCGAACCGCTGCAACTCGCATCGGCCACGAACGTCCCGCCCGCAATCGAGGATCTCCGGGTCCGCAACTGGACGCGGCCGGAAACAGCAATCTGCCTGGTAATCGACCGGAGCGGGTCGATGAACGGTGAGCGTCTGGCCTCCGCCGCCGTCGCCACCGCGGCGGCATCGCAACGAGCTCCAACCGATCACGCCGTAATCGCCTTCTCTGACACGGCCATCGTCGTGAAGTCACAGTCGGTCCACCGCTCGCAGGACGACGTCGTCAACGACATCTTCCGCCTCCGGGGAAGCGGGCCAACCGACCTTGCCCTTGCGCTTCGAACGGCGAAGGCCCAGCTGGCCCGATCGTCGGCAACCAGGAAGCGAGTGATTCTCCTGTCGGACTGTCGTCCGACGGCTGGCACCGCTCCGGAGCTCGAATGTTCGAGTATCGAGGAGCTCCACATCATCGCTCCCGCCGACGACTGTGAGGACGCCCGCCGTCTGGCCGAAGCAGTTGGAGCGAAGTTCGCGGCCCTCGACGGTCCGTCGCACATCCCGGCTGTCTTTGCCCTACTCAACGCATAGACCGCACGAACCCCTGGCTCCAAAACCGAGCCGTTCCTTTTGTGGCTACGACAGATAGTAGTAGCATGCGATCCTCCGGTTGAGGGCAACTCGCGGCTGGATGATCATCATGTCCCCAACAATCCGGCAGGTCCACACACCGTGAACACCCTTCGACGCCTCGTGGCTATCAGCGCCGCGACGTTGATGACCTCGCTCCTACTGTTTGCGTCCCCAGCATCGGCTCACACCGGCTTCGAGTCTTCGGAACCTACCGACGGCACAACAACCGATGCTGAGGTCAGCGAGATCATCATCCGTTTCAGCGGTGCGGCCGACCCCGTTGGCGAGGGTTTCGTGATTCTCGATCCATCAGGACAACAACGCATCCCGGACTCGGCGACACCGAATGCCGACAGGACTGTCTGGACACTCAGCTTCAATTCACCCCTGGCCGGGGGGCTCGTTGGAGTCCGCTGGACGGTCCAGGCTCCTGACGCCCACCCGATCGACGGGAGTTTCAGTTTCACCGTCGACGCCCCTCCGGCAGTGGAGACAACCCAACAGGAGCCCGAACCACCGCGGACCGAAACCATCCCGGCAGAGACCAGCGAGACCACAGCGCGGGAGGCGCCGGCCTCTTCCGACACGAACCTGACCCCAGGCTCGGGCTCGGGGCAACCCGAAGAGGCGGCCGCACTACAGGCAACCGATGTGGTGGAGCCTGCCCAGAAGCTCGAGGATTTTCTAACCGGCCCGACCAACGCGGCACCGAATGCCGAAGGGGTTGGAGCATTTGGTCGTCTCATCGGCTTCGTTGGCACGATGCTCAGTATCGGGGGCTTGGCCTTCGCGGCCCACATCATACGAGACCACCGACCCGACATCATCTCAGTAATCAAGGCGGTGAGGTACGCCTCGGTCACCGTTGTCATCGGCACCGCCATCGACTTGGTTTCCCATCTCGCGGTGGCCAACAACGGCTGGTCGTTCTTCTGGTCCGACGGTGCCCTCGACGCGGTTGGTTCTTCGGCCTACGGCCTCGCAGTAGCCCTCCGGATCGGCGCAGGAATCCTGCTCTTCGTCACGGCTCGCATGACGTCTGACAACTTTGTGTCGGATGCCAAAGCAGCATTGCACCGAGAAGCCGTGTTAGCCGGCGGGTTGAATCAGAGCGGGCGTGTCCCAGCCGTGGAAGAACCGGAGCCCGAACATCAGAGTTCGGCCGATGGCACAATCGATCGGTTCCCGATCTCACCGGCCGTTGTTGTCGGCATCGTTCTGCTCCTCGCATCGTTCACCTTTGACGGACACACCGTTACCGAGGGGAACCGGTGGATCACGGGAGCCGTCGACATGATCCATGTCGTCGCCGGCTCGATCTGGGCCGGTGGAGTTGTCGCCTTCGCTGTTGTTTTGTGGCGAAGGCATAGCCGAGACCGGCCCCTCAATGCCCTTGAGCTTGCGATCCGCTTCTCGGTCTTGGCCGGAGCGGCGCTGGCCATCGCCGGACTCGCCGGCAGTGCCCTGGCCGTGATCATTCTCGACAATGTCGGCGAACTCTGGTCCACCGCCTGGGGGCGACTGCTCATCGCCAAGTTTGCCGCCGTGGCCACTGCTGCGTCATTGGGCACCTACAACCACTTCGTAGTCATCCCATGGCTGGAGGAAGACCCCGCCGCCGACGCCAGGTCGATCAAGCTTCGCAACACAGCCACGGGCGAAGCGCTACTGCTTGTCGCCGTCATTACGATCACGGCCTTCCTCGTCGGTGCCTCATCGTAAGTAGCTGAAGAACGCCGAGGTGCCCGTCAGCCGCGGCAAACGTGGTCGAGCAAGACCCAGAGGTGGTGTAGTTGGATGGATCCGGCTCCTAATGAGGAGAGGGTTCCAGTCATGATCGTTGCAATGCCAAGGCCGGTTGCCAACCGGTTGGGGGGCGCCCCGATCAGCGCGTTGACACGGGTGACGACTTGGCCTCCATTGAACGCCGGAACGAGTCGGTCATAGGCGCCCTTCGTGACAGCCGCCTTGGCAATGGTCGTAGCGACAAGGTGGCGGTCGCCGAGCGTGCTCGCAGCCTCCTCATCGGCGCTACGTTCGGTAGCAAGACGAAGCCGCTCGACCAAGGGCTTCAGCAGCGGCATGATCGCCACCGAAACCGCTCCGATCAGGAGGTTGCGATGATGACCTTGTCGGAGGTGGGCCCGCTCATGAGCGAACACTACTTGACGCTCCCGCTGGTCAAGCGCGCAAAGTAGGCCGGTCGACACCACAACACACCCCGGCTGCCCTGGCACCGCGTAGGCGATCGGTTCATCGGTCTCGACGATCGACATCCGACGTCCTTCGGTCCCGCTGATCGCGAGGCGACGGCGTCGAAGAACGAGGAATACCCTGATCGCCATGACGGTGGTTGTGGCAACGGCGGCCCAACCCTCAAGCATTCCGACCTGGTGATGCAAAGGCATGATCCGACACGATTCGACCAGCTCAACGTGACGAACGGGCCACAGCAGAAAACCAGCCGCGGTCGCCAAGACCACCAGAGCGACCGTCCCGGATGCAACGGCGGCAACAATCGTTAGCGCTTGCACCGACAGCCTGGCCGGCAAATCGCGTCTCCCGAATCCCAGGGAAAGGGCCACTGCAAGCAAGGCGAAGCCCGGCAGAAGGAATCCCATGAGCGCTACTGCTTGTCGCCGTCGAGGAGTTCGCGCAGCACGGTCAGCTCGTGAGGATCGAGCGATGCGATGAATGAACTCAGAACAGCGTCGCGGTCGCCACTCCTGGCCAACGTTGTCTGCATCTGATCGGCCCGATGTTTGGCCTCGGACTGCATCGGCGTGTAGGCGAACCCTCGACCTGCCGCTTCCCGCCTCAACAGATCCTTCTCCCAGAGGCGGGTTAGGACAGTCATGACCGTGGTGTAAGCGAGGTCGGGAGCGATTGCTTGATGAACTTCGGCCGGCGTGGCGGGCCCACCCGTGGCCCAGAGATAGGCCATGACCTCGTTTTCAAGCGCCCGCATCGGGCGCCGCTTCTTCGCCATCGTGTCCCTATCGCTCCCCTAAGCCGAGGATACCGGATCGGTGTTGCCGGTCGCAGAGACCGCCGGGCCCCGATCGATTCCGTCTCGACGACGATATCTAAGCGATGTTGTAACCGGCATCATCGATGGCGGCGACGATCGCGGTGTCGTCGCCACCGGCGACGGTCACCGTCTTGGCGTCGATGTCGACGTTGACGTTCTCCACTCCATCGAGCGGCTCTACCTGATCAGTGATCGCCTTGACGCAATGGTCGCAGCTGATGTCGGGAACCGAGTACGTATGCGTTGCAGTGGCCAAGGGACCAGATCCTTCGGTGGAGGTGGCGGAGGCCACCAGCTTAAGGCTTCCAGTCGACTAGAAGGTCAAGGAATTTCGGTCGTATGTCCGCTTACAAGACTTGAGTCGTGAGCGGCTGCGTGTGAGCATCATGAAATCGTTGAATCGAAACAGATGAGAGAGCGCCTGCAGGTGAGCGTCGGCGGGGTTGCGTTGCGAAACCCGATCATCTGCGGCTCCGGTGAGCATGTGATCACCGCTGAGGGGGTTCGTGCAGCGCTATCGGCCGGGGCCGGCGCCGTGATGCTGAAGTCGGCGAACGAGAGTGCGGCCGCTCGACGCCAGCTGGCCCACACCGACTACGAGCTGTATGACTCGTCGTGGCGGAAGCTCCCGTGGGATTGGAGTCCGCCGATCGATGCCAGTCTGCTCAACCGGTCCGGCCTCTACCCTGGCACATTCGACAACTGGCTCACCTTGGCAACCGAGTTGGTGTCCGGGCAGGGCGATGCTGTCGTCGTCCCAAGCCTCATCCCGGCCGATCGTGATCGGGCGGTTGAACTGTCGGCCCAGATCGCTGAGACCACGGGTTGTGCCGCCCTTGAAATCAACATCGGAGCACCCCATGGCCGCGAGGCCTCCCCCGGCGCCATCTCACTCGAAACGAAGGCTGACGGGGTTGAACAGCAGATCGCCGCCATTCGAGCCGCCGTCGACGTGCCCCTCTGGGTCAAGCTCACCGGCCAAAGCGAGGACGTCTCCGACTTGGTGGCCGCCGCCTTCGACGGAGGGGCCGATGCCGTCACCGTCATGGGACGGTTCATGGCCATGCTCCCCGACCTGGACACCCAAGCTCCGGCCATGGGAACGGTCGCTGCCTATGGAGGTGGATGGGCCCTCCCCCTCACCTGCCGATGGCTCGCCCTTTCGCGAGCCAGGGTCGGTCCCGATCGCAGCCTGCTTGCCACAAACGGAGCACGCAGCGGCCTCGATGTTGCCCGATTCCTGTTGGCCGGGGCCTCCGCCGTCCAGATGACAAGCGCCATCCTTACCAGCGGTTTCGAAGTCATCACCTCAGCTATCGGTGAGCTCGACGGCTATCTGACCGGGCGCGATCAGCGGGCGATCGACCTCATCGGCAGAGCCGCCGACCGGCTGGCTGGCTACACCGAGCAGCCTGCCGATCCCGACTACTGGAAGCGGTTCGTTCCGACCGAGGCCAGACCGAGGAACTAGGGTCGGTTTTGACGCTCCACATACCAAACGACTCCGTTGAAAGGGGTGGACGATGGCCGACATGACCGTCTTCACCGGCGAACGATCGATGGCCGGCTACCGACTGAACAAGTTGGCGGCCAGTCTCACGGAACCGGAGAACAGGGAGCGATTCCTGGCCGATGAAGCCGGCTGCTGCGACACGTTCGGCCTCAGCCCAGACGAGCGTCGGTTGGTGGCAGACCGTGACTGGTCTGGCATGATCGAGGCTGGCGGCAGTGTCTATGTGTTTCTGAAGATCGCGGCCACTGTGGGGTCGAGTCTGCTTGAGGTCGGCGCCGAGATGCGGGGCGAGACGCTTGAGAGCTTCCTGGCCACCCGACCCCGTCCTGGCGCCAACGGCTGATGGGCACGATCGTCGGTGGAATCGGTGTTAGCCACGCCCCGTCGCTGGCACGGGCCTACGACCAGGGTGTCGGCGACCATCCCGAGTGGAAGGACGTCTTCGAATCGTTCGTCCCCGCTGCGACATGGTTGGAGGAGCTGGCCCCGGACGCCCTGATCGTTGTCTACAACGACCACGTCAACCATTTCTTCTTCGATGCCTACCCGACCTTCGCCCTCGGCGTCGCCGATACGTTCCCGCAGGCCGATGAGGGATGGGGAACCCGACCACTGCCCGATCTGCGTGGCAACTCGGCCCTGGGTTGGCATGTGGCCCGCAGCCTCGTTGCCGACGAGTTCGACCCCACGATCTGCCAGGAGTTGGCCGTCGATCATGGCATCTATTCGGTCCTGCCGTTTCTTGCCGAACCCCCATGGCCGACACCGATCCTGCCTCTGGCGGTTAACGTCATCCAGCATCCATTGCCGACGCCTCGGCGGTGCTATCGCTTGGGTCAGAGCCTGCGGAAGGCCGTGGCCTCCTTCCAAGACAAACGGATTGTCGTGATCGCCACCGGCGGGATGTCACATCAGCTCCACGGGGCCGATTTCGGCATGCTCGCACCCGACTGGGACAACGAGTTCCTCGACCGCCTCGAAAACGATCCCGAGTCGCTCTGCGACCTCACCCACCTCGACTACATGGAACGAGGTGGCGCCGAGTCGGTAGAGGTAATCATGTGGCTAGCAATGCGTGGAGCGATGGGGCCGACGGTCAGCCGGATACATCGGGCCTATCACGCTCCGATGCTCACCGGGTACGGCCTTGTCTGTTTCGAACCCCAGAACCCGTGTTGAGGGCCGTATTGAGGACCACAGTTATGGAACGTGACCACGTGCGAGTGAAGGGAGTGCGGTGATGCAGTTCGGGATCAGTGTGAGCGAGGTCGACGAGGTTGACCTTGTCGTTCATGCCGAGGAGGTGGGCTACGACTTCTGCTGGGTTTGGGACAGCCCAATGATTCGCTCGAACCTCTGGGCCGTCATGGCCCTCGTTGCCGATCGCACGTCACGAATCCGGGTTGGCTCAGGGGTTGCGATTCCCGCGCTCCGCATGGCCCCGGTCACGGCCAACGCCATCGCAACCATCAACCGGCTGGCGCCCGGCCGTACTTTCCTCGGGGTAGGAACCGGCAACACCGCTCTACGGGCCATGGGCCAGGTCCCGATGAAGGTCGCCAACTATGCGGAGCACATCCGTGTGATCAAGGGGCTCCTGGCCGGCGAGACCGTTGAATATACGGCAAACGGGACGACCCATTCCATCCACTTCCAGAGTCTGGAACTCGGCCACATAGATATCGAGCATCACATCCCGATTCATGTCGGAGGGTTCGGACCTCGCGCCCAGGCTCTTGCAGGCGAACTCGGCGACGGCCTGATCACCGGGCTTCCTCGCGGAGGGTCGATTCCGGATTCGCTGGCAAACGTCAAGCGCGGAGCTGACCGAGCCGGACGAGACATCGACGGCTTCGAGACCACGGCGTTGGTCAACCTCCTGATGCTGCGATCGGACGAGACGCTCGAATCGGATCGGGTGCTGGAAGAGGTTGGCTCTTCAATGATGGTCAACCTCCACTACATGTACGACCTGTTCCGTGAGAGCCGAACCGAGCCACCCTCCTATGTTGAGCCGATCTGGGAGGAATACGTGGCCTTTCGGACCATGAGAGACTCCGAGCGCGACGTCACCGAGGCCCACGGGAGCCACTACGGCCACCTCGACCCCGAGGAGGCCAGGTTCGTAACACCGGAGACAATCCGAATCTTCTGCATTGCCGGTCAGCCCGGCGACATCATCGAGCAATTGCACGATCTCGAGCGACAAGGTCTCGACGGCATCAACTTCATCGCCCCCTCCGATCGCCAAGCCGAGATGTGCGACGAGTTCGCTGAGCAGGTCATCGCCCGCTACTGACCCGATCCGTAGTGCGATACTGCCAGCCTGTGGCTACGCCGTGAACCGACGTCCCGCCTACGGCGTACCCAGAAGACGCGAACGCTCGTTGAAGAGAAGCTCAAAGCTGTCGGCGTCGACCGGTGGAGCGAACAGGAAGCCCTGACCATGGCTGCAACGCAGGGCACGAAGCTGAGCAAGCTCGACAGGACTCTCGATCCCCTCAGCGACCGCCGTCATCGACAGCTGCTGAGCCAGCGCTACCATCGTCTTGACCAAGGCTTGTCCGTTGGAGCCGGCGCCGAGACCTCCGACGAAGGTCCGGTCAATCTTCAAGACGTCGAACGGGTAGTGGTGTATGTAGCTCAGCGAGGAAAACCCCGTGCCGAAGTCGTCGATCGCGAGGCGAACACCCAGCTCCTTGAGCATCCTCAGTCTCGCTCCAGCTGCATCGGCATAGTCGACGAACGTGCTCTCGGTGATCTCCAGCGTAAGGGCCGCTGGGTCCAGGCCGCTTTCCTCGAGGGCTGCTTGGACGTCGCGGCAAACGTCTTCGTCCTGAAGCTGACGACCGCTGAGATTGACGCTTAGCGTGAACTCGCGAGCGGCCGGAAGGTTTCGTCGCCACTCCTCAGCCTGGCGACACGCGATTTCGAGCACGCGACGTCCGATCGGGACGATCATCCCCGTGTCTTCGGCCGCCTCGATGAAGTCCGTCGGGCTCATGGTGCCGCGCTCCGGATGCTGCCACCGCACAAGCGCCTCAGCCCCGACGATCTGACGCGTCTGGAGGCTGACGATCGGCTGATAGTGAACCACAAAGTAGTCGTGTTCGAGCGCGCTCCTCATGGCGTCCGCCATCGCCTTCTGACTGACACGCGACGTACCCATCTCCGGTCGATATATGGCAACGTCCGATCGGCCCTGGGCCTTGGCGGCGTACATCGCTATGTCAGCTCGTCGGAGGAGCTCATCACTCGTACGGCAATCTGCTCCACTCAGGGCAATCCCGATGCTGGCGGTGCAACGCCCAGCGGGGCTCGCTCCGTTTTCCACCCCGCCTATCAGCGCCAGGAGACGACGCGCCACAAGTTCGGCATCCTGCTCGTCGGTGTCTTCGAGCAACATCGCAAACTCGTCGCCTCCGAGACGGGCAACGCTGTCGTGGCTACGTGTTGCTTGAGCAAGACTCTGGCCGACGTCGCGGAGCAACTCGTCGCCGGCCCCGTGCCCAAACGTGTCATTCACCGCCTTGAAACGGTCGAGATCGATAAAGAGGAGAGCGGTCAAGGTCGAACGCTCCTCGCCGAGTGATAGGGCGTGCTCGAAGCGGTCGTGGAACAGGGCACGGTTCGGCAGTCCAGTCAATGTGTCGTGGAACGCGTGGTGCAGCTCGTCCAGCGTGGCAGCATCCGTGAGAGCGATGCTGGCCTGGCTGGCGAAGGTCTCGACTGCGGCTGTGTCGATCTCTGTCCCGGAACAGTGTGGTCCGATCGAAAGAACGTAGAAGCCGCCAATCGGTGTCCCGTCGTCGAATACCGGGGTCCCGACAACGCCAGCGTTGATGCTTTCGCCTGACCCGCTCTCGACCGATAGTTGGCTTGCCACCTTGAGTTCGCCGTTTGCAGCTCGTTTGCCGATATCGATGAGATCCCTCTCGGCCATGGCCATCACGGTGGCGCGAGTGCGTTCGTTCCCAGAAGCCATGGCCGTTCGGGCACCACCGTTGGGGGCCGACAGGCAGATCCCTGCGAGGTCGGCCGAGAACAGTGTTGCTGCTTCGTCGGTAATCGCCTGGAGGATGCTGTCGACGCGACTGCGTTGGGAGATCAGGCGTTGAATTCGGAGAATCGCCTCAAGCATCTTTTCGTGTTCCACATGATCCTCAAGCAACAGCTCGTTCTGCGCGATCTGGTTGAGCAGCTGCACTGCGAGATCGAGAATTCTCGTCATGGCCTGAGCCGCTGCAAGCTCAGCAGCATCGAGCGCGTCGCCCATCCGGGCGATTATGGCCATACACCCGTTCTCGTCGAGCGGAACCACCGAGCAGCTCGTCCGCCCGAAAGGAGGGATGTCGATCACAGCATTCGCAGGATCGCGAGCGGCATGTTGGAGCTGCTCGCCAGGCACCGCACCTCGGGCAAACCCGGTGGAAGCAAGAACCTCATCCTTGAAGACAACCGCTGCGAACTCGGCATCGAGCGTCTCGGCAATTCTCGCAATGCCGGCCTGCAACGCTGCAGATGGACTTGATGCGCCGGAGACTATTGCGAGGAATTCTGGAAGCTCAGACGAGGAGTTCACGATCGCCTCTGGCCTTACCTAGGAGAACGCCAGCGTGACGAGGGTCTGATTGTGGAATCCGCGTACCCCACGGGTTCGTGCGATCTCACCGTAGGTGTAGAAGCCGGCTGTTGGCACCGAAGGGACCAGGCTGGCGATCGTCGCCATCTCCGAATCCACTCCCCCGTCGCCGAGCACGTTGCGGCGAGCGATGCAATCAAAGAACAACATACCGATCGGTTGGTGATGACCAAGGGCGCCCAAGGCCTCGGTGCAGGATTCCGTGGTTCCGGCCAGGACCGATTCGCTGTCGCCTTCCATGGCCCAGACCAAGGACCCCTGTGGTATCTCAGCAATGCTGGTCAACGAACGAGAAACCAGATCCGCGCCGCTGATGAACCGCACCTCCTCACCCGACCTGCGGCGAAGACCCAGCGGATGGGTCATGGCGAAATCGGCGAAGCCATCTCCATCGTGAGAGAGATCTGAGGTCGCCCCGAAGCGTTCAAGATAGACATCGACGGCTGGTTCATGGTTGAGTTCGTAGACCGTTGTCCCGCTGCTCCTGGTCACAAGCATCGGGTCGCCTACCGGGCGCCAGCCATGTCGTACACCGATCCCGATCGGGGTGTCGCTGCCGATGGCGGCCGCGACGACTGCGTTCTCGTAGACCTCGCCGTCGTGGATCTGGAACGTTTTGACCATTGCCGCATCGTCGCCGGCGCATCCGCCGACGAGCCGAGTGACCGCCCCGACCTCGGCATATGCACCCCGGACGATCTCCGCCTGGTCTCCAGACAGGCCATCGGTCAGCAGGAGAAGTACATGGTGTTCGCTTTCTGGGAGCAGTCGGGAAACAGCAGCCGCTTCCGTTCCAGCCAAAGCGAGGTTGTCGGAGGCGTTGACGGCCACGGTCGTTGCCACCTCGACGTCACCGCCGAGAATCGACACAGCAACGCTGCGATCGCTGGCCCTGCCAGCTGATATCTCTCCGGCCGTCGTACAGCCGATCATCGGCACACCAGGGTTGAGCGCGGCGATAGCCGAAGTTAGCTCTTGCAAGTCATAGCTCGTTGAAGCAAAGACAATCGTTAGGGCAGGGTCCGGACCGATGAGGGCCGTGCTCATCGCTTCGGCCGCGGCTTCTGCGGGGTCGGCTGAACAAGAATTCCCGACTCCAAACCATCGCCCGGGTGTCATGTCTGGGCTCCGGTGTCGACCATCAGCTGACCAGCCTCTGCTCCAAACGTTGTGCCAAGCATTCGCGATGCCTGCTCACCGATACTGGCTGCGACCCTCTGACAAAGGCTGGTGAAGCCGCGGGGTGACTCGACCATGTGGGCGACCACGATGGCACCGGTTACATCGGCGACCTGAAGGGGGATGACGCAGCGAGACACGAGGCCCTCCTCGAAGCCGAGGGGGCTCCCAGCAGAAGGGTCGCTGCTCAGGTCCTGCGCTACGACCGGGCCCGATAGGTCGAAGCCTGTCAGCAACTGCAGCAGAGAGCCGAGGACGACTTCGGGCTTGGCGTCAGGTTGCCAACCCGAGGGAGCCAGGACCAGTCGTCGATCCGGCTCCTTCAGGACAACGGCCCCGAACTCGCAGGAGAGGGCCTCGGCCGCTGCGTCGGCGAGGCTGGCAAGGAACTCATCGATCCTGAGGAGCGGCAACGACGCCACCGCCAATGCGGCCCTCGTCAGCTCAAGCTCGTCGGCAAGACGCTTCTCCGTTGAGACCTCGCCAACCGACCAGGCCAAGTCGCCAGCCACCTCGATCAGCTCATCGTCTGTTCGTTCCGCCAGCCCCTGACCACTCAGGACGACGACAAAATCCCCCAGGCCGACAAGGGCAGCCTTCTCGGTCCAATAGGGCCCGAAGATGCGTCTGCTCTCACCCTCGTAGCGAACGAGATCGGGGGATTCCAGTGCCCGGGCCACGAGGACCTCGCGTGCCGGATCGACCGAGATGTTGCCTGCCCATCCTTCACCGCGACCGACACCTACCAAATTGACGAGTTGGTCGTCACTCACACGCTTCAGCACGAAGACGTCGGCGAAGCCCAATCGCGAAGCAAGTTCGGCTGCAGTTTCCATAGATAAGGACTCGGCAGTCCCGAGAGCCAACTGAAGCGACACTTGGCTCTCGGGGGCCAGCCGAGTGGGTCCAGTCGCCAACCGAAGCGACAACCAGTCGATATTTGACCCAGAACGCGGTAGCAAACTAGCAGATTGACGAATTCTCTTGCTCGGGTGTCCATTTCATGTCCGGCAGGTTCGTTGGCCCTGTGATGGATGCAGCGTTTGCGTGGGGTGCCTGGTTCGGTGAGCTCGGTGATGCCTTGATCGATGGCGGTGCGCCATTCGGGCCCCGGGTTGCCCTGGCGGGCGATGGTTCGGTGACCGAAGGTGGTTTGGTTCCGGATCTGAACGGCTTTGGGGTGATCGAGGCCAACAACATGCAGGCGGCGGTCGAGCTGGTCAAGGGTTGTCCGGTACTGTCCGGAGGATCGACGGTACAGATCGCCGAGGCTCTCGAAATGTAGTGTCGCTGCTTGTCGAGACTGGGAGTAGCGGTCAGGCTTTGCATCCGGCGGAGATAGCAACGACCGTCCGGTTTCGTGACGATCAGACGCTGCTGACAGATGGCCCGTTCATCGAGTCGAAGGAACAGATCAACGGGTTCATGCTGTTCGAGTGCGACACTCTCGATGAGGCAATCGAGTGGGCTGCGCAGATTCCTGGTGCTCGGCACGGCGCAATAGAAGTTCGACCCGTACTTCTACATTGAGCTCGTTCGGGTCTGACCTTGCAGCCGTATTCCGTCAGGAAGGACCGGCGGTGAGGACCAGCTCGTTCGTTACCCGTACCTGCCGGCCGCACGGGCTGAAGTTTCGCGCTGACGGCTCCAGGACCTAAACAGAATTCGCTGCGAGACGCGTTGGAAGAGATCTGCTGATTCGGGCCAAACCGGTCGCTGAAATCGATATGGCGGGAGAGGGTGGCCAAGTCTTCTTCGGAGGCAACTACCCCAGATCCAACAGCTCGCCAGGTGGATTGTCGAGCGCCGCTCCCTCGTCGACGCATCCCGCCATCTCCTGATAGCGGGTACCCGAGGCCGCGAACCTATCGCCATCGGAGGCGATGAGCACGGTCACATAGCACCCGGCCGACACCTCGAAGTTGTACGCCCCGTTTGAGGTCGCCGTGTCGCCAAGCCAACTGCCCCGGCTTCCGTCAGCCTGGGCGGCGAACAGGTCCACGGCGATCTCCGCTCCCCCCGAGACGGTGCCCCGGACGGTACTCGTCCCCGGTTCGACCACGTCGGGCACAACGACAACCGGGGAGTCGCCAGGGCAAATCGTGCTTCTGAAGTACCGACCGGTTGGGAACGTCACCTGATCGTCGCCGACATAGGTCAGAACCCAACACCGGGCGGCGGCGTCGAACGAAAACCGGCCGTCGACCGCCGTCGTTGCCGTCTGAGTGTACTGACCTCGGTAGTCGGTGCTGACGTGGTCGGCCGAGCGCAGCTCCTCGTCGGTAACACCGTCGAGGGGAGCGAACACGTCAACGACGACATTCGCAACCGGCACCCCCGACTCGGTCACGATCCGCCCGCCGAAGCCGCCAGGAGCTCCGTCGGGGTTGAGCACGATTGGGCCCTGGTCGTCGTGTTGACAGCTGGTTTGTTGGAGGTAGCGGGAGCCATCAAAGGAGTACCCATCGGGGGCCAAAAAGGTGGCCACGTAGCAGGTCTGGAATACCGGAAGGAGGTAGCGCCCGTCGGGCCCCGAGGCCGTCGAATGATAGAACGGCCCCCGGTAATCCTCGACAGAGTGATCAACGTTCCGCAGGTCGTCGTCGCTGAGCCCGGCCCGCCCGTAGAAAAGATCGACCTGCACGCCCTCGACCGACACCCCGGCCGTGTCGACGAAGCTCCCGACAAGGTAGGGCTGGGCCAGGTCGTAAGACACCCCTCGCACCTCCCCGCTAGGCGCAACCGGCCGCGTCTCACCCGAGTCGACGCAGACGGTGATCTGCTGGGTCGCCCGGGTCGACGCCGTGAAGATCAGGGATCCGGCAGCAAGGTTGATCTCGACTTCGTGGCAGCCGGGGGGAACGGCGAATCGAGCCTGATATGGATACTCGAACGCTCGGAACCACTGGAGCCGATCCGGCAGCGCATTTTCGTCGGCGAACCCGATTGTGCCGGTCAACCGTCGAACTCCATCGTAGGCCGGTACCTCGACCTCGATGAAGCCGGCAGCTGGACTCGGGCCAGGGTCGGGGTAGGCGACGGCGACCGTGAAGTCGCTTGCACAGGCCGATCGGTTCACGTAGCGATTGCCGCCGGCCCAGGTGTAGCCATCGGGGGCGGTCAAGGTCTGGATCCGGCACAGTTTGATGACCGAGGCGTAGATCCAGTTGAATGCGCCACTGATCTGCGACGAATCGAACGATCCCCGATGGTCGACGAAACCGTGGTCGAGGAGTCGGATCTCGTTTGGATCGAGCCCGGTCGGCGGCGCGAAGAAGTCGATGATCGCCCCGCTGACGTAGTTCCCATCGGGATCGCGGACCTCGCCGTTCAGGATGTTGCGACCAGACGAGGACGGGAGAGTGCTGCCAACCTTGAACACCCTCGTCTCCCCTGCCGTGACGCAAAAGGCCGGCTGATTCGAGATCGGATCCTCCCAAGCGCCGCCTGGACCTCCCGTCTGGGTGACCACGATGACATAGCAGTCTGGCGTGAGGTCAACGGCCAATGGCTGCCCCGGCCCGGGACGTTCCAGCGTCGCCACCTCGCCGCCGATGCGTCCGGCATCGGTCACCGAGTGGACGACAAACTCGTGCCACGCCCCACCGTCGGGGATCTCGATCCGAGCCATTGCGGGACCTTGGGCATCGACCGCACCCGTCGCCGTGCCAATCACGATCGCGACACCAAACATTGCGAGCATCGCCTTAAGCCAGTAAGTCAAACCGCCCTCGCCTTCATTCCGCTTGCGGCGAGCATAGCTTTCGGGAGAACAACCCATTTCGACTGGGACGCAGGTGCCTAGCCGATCGCATCGATCCGCTGTGAGACGCGTTGAGAGAAATCTCCTGATGTCAGTCGCCCACCGGCACCAGTGGTTGGTCCTATCGAGGGTGTTTCGCCCTGACCACCCTCGACAGACCAACGGCTCGCCCGGGCGGGTCGGGTGAACTCGTCAAACCTCACCGCCATGTCACCAGAAGTAATCGACGGCACCCACCAATCGGATACGGGTGGCGGAGAACTTTTTTTTTCACGCCGTGGTCCCTTGGTCGTTCGGCTTTCAGAGGCACCTCTGGGATTCCCCGGGTATTGTGCGTCGGTAGCGTGGCCGACGGTGGGGGGCCGGGTTGTAATGAAGTTCACTCGAAAACGGCGACTACGTGACGTTGCATCATCGTTCGACCAGCTGGTTCGAGCCGCAAAGGGCGGTGAGGACCGCGCCATCTCGCTCCTCTACGTCGACCATGTTGCCATGGTGTACGGGTACCTGCGGGCGTCTGGATCGTCGGAACCTGAGGATCTGACATCCGAAGTATTCGTGGGGATGCTCCGAGGGATAGATCGGTTCAAAGGCGATGAGGCGGACTTCCGGCGGTGGCTGATGACGATCGCTCATCGACGCCTCATCGACCAGAGGCGTAGTCAGGGCCGAAATCGCACCGAATTGTCGGAACCGCGGTCGTTGGAGGACCTAAGAAACGGGGGTGCCGGTGGCCTAGCGGCCCTTGAACTTGATGCTGCTCTGGTCGAAGCCTTTCGCCGTCTCACCGATCCACAGAAGGAAGTACTTGCTTTGCGATTCATTGCCGATGTGAGCCTGCAGGACGTTGCCGCCATCACCGGGCGGCCGACAGGCGCCGTCAAGAGCCTCCAGAACCGTGGGTTGGAATCGCTTCGAAGGCAACTGGCGCCTCCGAAAGCGCAGCTGGAAGTATGAGTACAACACCGCAAAGCGACGGTCGTGACAGAGCCGATGACGACCCGACCGCAGCTATTTCCAACATCGAAGAGGACTATCAGGAGCTGATACGACATATTCAAGGCTGCTATCGGACGCCGCCTCCGGAACCGGTTGTTGCCAAACACCTCGCCGATCTCCGACAAGGGTCAGCATGGCAGGCAGCCCGGACCAGATCGCGCTCCAGGGTCCTGGCAGTCGCTGTTGCGACCGTTGTTGTCGGCGCGGTTGCATCCCTCATCGCGCTGTCGCCGAACGAAGCAGAACTCGTCGCAACCAACTTGGTCAGTCGCACCACGACAGCATGGGCACCCAGCGGCTCGGCACCACGAGCGAAGGGGAACGTTGAGGCAACCGTGGCCGTGTCCTCGGCACGTGAAGCGATGCCTGAGTCGACCAGCCCCGACCCGGCGAGCGTCACCGATCGGCCCTCGACGACCACCAAGCCCACATCGGGCGCCACGACAAATGCGGTGGGAACGTCCTCATCACCGACCGTATCGGAAGCGCCAATCGCGTCGACCACCGCCGTAGTAACAACGCCATCGACCACCGTCTTCTCATCGCCGTCGCCGGAAGCTGCCTCTTGCGCCGGCTTGGCTGCCACCCTTGTCGGCACCAACGGTGACGACGAAATAGTCGGAACCGAAGGTGCCGATGTCATCGTCGGCAACGGAGGAAACGATGTAATCAGCGGGCTCGGAGGGGATGACACGATCTGCGGCGGAAACGGCAAGGACGAACTACATGGTGGCCCCGGCGACGACTTCCTTGACGGCGGGAACGGTAAAGACAGCCTCTTCGGAGGCGACGGAGTGGATGAGCTCGTAGGAGGTAAGGGGAAAGACGAACTCTTCCCAGACGTCCCCTAGCGCGCCTCGACCTAGGTAGAAGTGCTTGTCGATGGTTCCAAGGCTTGCGCGTAGGGTTTCCGGTGCAGACTCGGATATGGCACACCAGCCCCTGGTTGGGAGCCGTAGCCGAGTCGCAGTCGATTGGAGCCCACCTCGTCAGTCGCCCGACGGGGGGGGCTCCGATCACATCAACGGAACGGCTGCTCCACTGTGGTGGCAACGGCCCCTCGCCAACATACGGTCGGGCCAGGTTAGAGAGCGACCGGTTCCATCGGAGCGGTCTCCAGCTCGTGCAGTGCCGGCAGGACCTCCTTGGCGAACAGGCGCATGCTCCGTTCGGCCTCGGCCTGAGGCATCGATCCGTAGCGGAACACGAACGAGATCTCCGAGGTGCCGAAATCGGCAGCCAGCCGCTTTACCTTCTCGATGAGCTGGTCGGGGGTGCCCCACGGGTGACCGTCGATCACTGAGCGCCGCCAGCCGGTGTCGTCCTTGCGGATTATCTCGGCCATCTTGGCGTAGCCCTTGTAGCCCTTCATGTTGTCGAAGTGCGACCCACCCAACTCGTAGTGACGAAGGGCTGAGTCTGTGTACTCCAACATGTAGCGTTCAGCCGCTAACTCAGCCTCCTCCTCGGTCTCGGCACAGTAGGTCCACATCGCCATCTTCGTCTGGACCGGGGGAAGCCCGGCATCGTGCCGCAGACGCATGTAATTCTGGGCTCCGCCGAGGGCAATCCGGACCTGGGCCGTTGGGATGATCAGGGGCTTGACGTCGAGTTTTGCCACCACCGCCATGGTCTCGGGCGAACCGGCGGCGCACAGCAGCGAGTCGGACATGTCACGGCCGGGCTGAGGCCGCAGCCGCACCCCATCAACGGTGAATTGCTCACCATGGAACGTGCACTCGCCCTTGCTCAGGAGTTGCTGGATGATCTCGATACCCTCGTCGAACCGATCTCGAGCCTCTTCCTGTTCGACCCCCAGGCCGGCGTATTCCCGCCGACCCAGGCCCCGACCGACCCCGGCCAAGACCTGCCGGTCCTCGCCGAGGAGCGAGTCGAGCATGGCAATGTCCTCGGCCACGCGCACCGGGTTGTGCCATGGGAGCACGATCACCATCGTGCCAAGGTCGACCCGCTCGGTCTTGCCTGCTAGATAGGTCAGGAGCTGGATCGGGTTTGTCACCATTGTGTATGGCGTGAAGTGGTGCTCGATGGTCCAGACGCTGTCGAATCCGAGCTCTTCGGCCAAAAGGGCGTGGCCTACCTCCTCGGCGAAGATCTGACGATCACTGACGGCAGGGCCGGCGTCGGCCCTCTCCCCCCGTTCCGCAGCCTCGTAGCGATCCCAGTCGCCGTAGTTCTGACAGATGATTGTGGTGCCAACGCGCATGATGAGTTCCTCCGTTTCGGCCAGCATAGAACTGAAGCCTCGGCTGTCGGAAAACGGACTATCGGACTATCGGACTAGCCGCTCTTGAGGGCGGCAATCCACCGTGGACCAACGAACGGGATCGGTGGCGTTGGGGGCGTAGAAGCTGAGGCGTTGGATGACGTCGCGGTAGCGATGCGCCAGGGCGGGCGCAATCTCGTCTGGCTTGGCAACGACGGCGAACGACGGACCGGCGATCTGGCTGCCAAGACCAAGCACTATGGCGCAGATGGTTTAAAGGGGATTGCCAACCCCGTCGATGTAGTGGTCAAGAAGGTGGCCGCCGTCGCGCAAAGCTGCCATCGCTGCATCGTCCAGGCCGACCACGCCACGCCATACCTCATCGTTGGCCGCGCCGAAGGGACACAGCCCTTCATGCGGCATCGCCGGGCCGTCCCAGTGCCAGAGATGGCTTGGGTAGTCGTGCCATCCCACTTCCGACGAGCCGTTACGCCGGAAGAAGCCGCGGGCTCGGAGTTGGGGGTCGTTGACGGCGTCGGCGTCGTCGAGCACAGGGCCGGCGGCAACACCATCGGCCTGGCAGCGGCGGGTCACCTCCCAACGATCGAGGGGGGTTGTCCAGGCTGAGAGTCTTCGATCGATCTCATCATGGTGATGGCGGCGGCCTGCCGCGGTCGCGAAGCGTTCATCGGCGGCCCACGCGGGTGAACCCATCGCTTGCTGGAGACCGGCCCAGGCCGCATCACCATCGACCGAAAGCACAACCCAGCGGTCCTCACCGGCGCACGGGTAGCTGCCTTGGGGAGCGTCGGTGATATGCCGGTTGCCAGGCGGGGGCAGGGTTCGCCCTGTGCGGGCGGCATCGATGAGGTACTCGCCGATGAGGTTCAACATGTTCTCGCCCTGAGCAAGCTCCACCTGCTCTCCTATTCCTGTCTGGTCGCGGCGACGCAGTGCAACCAGCACCGCAAACGCGCCAGCCGCACCGCTCGCCGCGTCCATGTAATACACCGAACCCGTCAGCGATGGGTCGTCATCGGCGTAACCCCGCAGCGACGTCAACCCGCACAGGGCCTCGAAGTTGGCGCCAAAACCAACGTAGGACGATCTTGGTCCGGCGAGCCCCAACGCCGGCATGCGCAGCACCACCAGCCGTTCGTTTCGTTCTCGGAGCTGTTCCCAGCCGAGGCCGAGCTTGTCCATCACGCCCACGGCGTTGTTCTCCACCACCACGTCGGCCTCCTCGACGAGGCGCAGGAAGGCCTCCTTCCCCTCGGGTTGGAGGAGATTCACGGTGGCCGACCGCTTGTTTCGAGCATGGATGTTGAAGAAGGCGTTCCGGTTCCACGGGTGCTCGCCAGGTTCGTTGTCCGGGTAGGCGCACAGCCATCCGAGGTTGTCGAGTTGGTTCTCGGGTGGGCGAGGTAGTGCACCACGTGTCCCGTTGTAGAGACGAGCATCTTCGACGCGGATCACGTCGGCTCCGAGGTCGCCGAGCAGCATCGTGGTGTACGGCCCTGCCCACACCATCGTGAGATCGAGCACTCGGATGCCTTCGAGCGGCAGCCGGCGCCCTTCGGGTGACGGTCTCGTCTTTGACGGAGCTGTCGGTGCGGTATCGAACTCGGCGAGAACCTCGGCCTCGTGCTCACCGAGCAGCGGTGCGGGTCGCCGGAGAGGCTTGGCTCCGGCGAAACGGATCGGCGCCGACGGTTGCAGAACAGGCCCAGCGACCGGGTGGTCGACCTCGACAAAGAATTGGCGCTCTTGGAAGTGATCGTCGGCCACCACGTCGACCGGAGTGCGCACCGCAGTGACGGGCCAGTGGTGAGGTTGCGCGGCGGCCATCGCCTGAGCCGCGGTGTGTTCAGCCAACCAGGCATACAAAGCGCCCTCGATCAGGTCGGGTACCTCGGGGTTGGTAACCCAGTCAGGGTCGCTCAGCAGCTCGGTCAGCTCCGGGTTGCCCATCGTGGCGAGCAGACGGTCGGCATAGGGCGGCGGCGTTGCGATCTGCACCCAGCCGTCGGCCGCAGGGTAGATGCCGGTCGGCAGCAGGCCCTGGGCCCCAGCGGGGTTACGTTCAACGACCCGACCGTTGTAGATGTACTGCTGGAGGAACACCATGCGACGGTCGACCGAGCCGGCCTGAGTCTCGAAGTTGGCGATGTCGACATGGGCGCCGTTGCCGCTCTGTTCGGCGACGAGTAGCGCCGCCATGGTTGCGACCGCAGCCATGGCACCGCACTGGTAGCTGATGACATGACCGGCGAGCTTGAGCGGCTCGCGCTCCGCGATGCCTGTGGCATGCATCGGGCCACCCATGGCGTAGTGGACGATCTCAGCGCCCCGGTATCCCGCCTCGGCATAGGGCCCGTCCTGGCCGAACGGCGTGATGCTGGTGACCACAAGTGCCGGATTCTCGGCCCGCAAGCTCACCGCATCGAGGCTCATGGTCGCCGCGGCGCTCGGAACGAACGACTCAAGCACGATGTCGGCGCTCACCGCGAGACGCCGAGCCAGGGCACGGCCATCGGGGGCGGTGAGGTCAGCCACGATTGAGCGTTTGTTTGCGTTCAGATGCAAATGCAGTGCGCTCTGCTCCGCGATCTCCTCGCCCGGGTCATCACCAGGAAACGGCCCCCAACGGCGTACTACGTCACCAATTGGTGGCTCAACCTTCACGACATCTGCGCCCAGGACCGCCATCAACCGACCGGCATATGCGCCGGCGACACCATCGGTGAGTTCAACGACGCGTACGCCGTCCAGAGGCTGTGCCGGCTCGTTCTCTACCATCGGAGCACAGTAATCGCCAGTGATCCAGGTACACCTAAGCACGTCGAAGCCGAGCCAAAAGAAGGTTGCCTGTCCCGATGAGGCGATAGATCACCGTGCAGATCTTCCCGGCCGTGGTTTCGAGCAGGCAAGATAACAGCGGGATCGGCCTTACGATCGCAAAAGAGGCGGCAGAAGCCCACAGCGGGGACACTTGTGGTCGTGGAGAGCCCGGCGGCGTCATCGTCGGGACCTCCATCAACGTACCTGACCAATGACGGTGCGGCATGACCACCATCTGGTCCGACCGTAGACATCGCCAAGGACAACACATGACAACTACCGACGGAGCCAACCAGTGACCGAGCAGCTCGAATCGATCACCAACGACGGCGAACTCGAAGACGGCGAACTCGAAGACGGGGCAGAGAAGACACCGTTCAGCCTGGCTCGGCTCGATACCGCACTTCTGACCAGTCCGGTCGTGCTCCGATCCATCGGTGGGATCATCGTCGGGATCGCCCTGCTTGGGTGGCCCAATCGTACCGATCGCATTCTGGCCAGAATCATTGGTATCGGCCTGATCTGGCTAGCAATGACCTCCCTCCGAGCCAAGGCACGAGCCGACAATCGCAACTGGCTGAGCATCGCAACCGCTGCTGCGACTTTGGCCATCGGGATCGCGTTGCTCCTCAACCCGGACCAATCCACCACTTTCATAGGCCGGCTGCTCGGGCTGACCCTCATTGGATATGCAGCCCACGCCGCATACAAGACCGTCCGTGCCCCCAGCCAGGAACCCGGACGGCTTGCCCTCTACGGACTCATAGCTGCCGCCGGCCTGGTGCTGAACATCCTCACCGAAGATGTGATCGCCACCGTCATAGCAGTCGGAGCGCTTGGCTGGATCGGCATCTCGCTGCTCATGCTTGTCATCTCGCTCGACGCCAACACACCGGGCACCGCCACCTACAGCGACACCTCCGAAATCGTGGCCCGCTGGCTGAACGATCGACCAAAATCCGTCGATGCCCGACAGGCCTTGTACGACAAGATTCTCTATGAGGGCGAAGTAACCCAGACCCGAGTAATCAGATTCTTCGCCCTCATGGGCTTCGCTGCGGTTATTGCATCGATGGGGGTGATCACCGACTCAACCGCCGTCGTCATCGGGGCCATGCTCGTTGCTCCCCTCATGACGCCCCTCATGGGCATGGCGATCTCACTCGTGATGGGCTGGCCAAACCGCCTCACCCGCTCCGCCACCATCGCGTTCGGCGGGATCATCTTCGCTATCGGCATCGGCGTTCTTCTCGGCCTCGTGGCGCCGACCGTCATCGACACCACGACCAACACC
Source organism: Phascolosoma agassizii (assembly GCA_035593235.1). Lineage (NCBI taxonomy): Eukaryota > Metazoa > Annelida > Sipuncula > Phascolosomatiformes > Phascolosomatidae > Phascolosoma > Phascolosoma agassizii. The sequence goes on along the minus strand of JAVJHY011057995.1, from coordinate 296,217 downwards.
CAGATCTTGGCGAGAACCAGCCCGACCGTGCTCGACCTCATCACTGCTATCGCGGCTGGTGCGGCGGGCGCATACGGATTGTCACGACCTGACGTCTCCGACTCCCTTCCCGGCGTTGCCATCGCCATCTCTCTAGTGCCGCCTCTCACCGTCGTCGGAATCGCCTACTCCCAAGCCGACTGGACCGCTGGAAACGGCGCACTCCTACTGTTCGCAACCAACATGATCGCCATTCTCCTCGTCGGCGGGCTGACCTTCATCTTCACCGGCATTACCCCGCTGCAGCGGGTCACCGAAAACCAGCATCGAGTCCGGACCGCCATCGGCGTCACCGCAACCGCCGCAGTCCTGGTGTTCGGGGCGCTCTTACTCAATGGAGCACAGATCGCTTCCGACACCCTCCAACAATCAACCGTCGAATCCGCCATCGCCGATTGGCTCCCACCGGAGAGTCGACACCGGCTGGTCAGCGCCAACATCGACAGCAATACCGTCACGGCCGTCGTGGTCGGGCCATCACAAGGACTCCCCGACATAGAAACTCTCGCCAATCAGTTATCCGACGAGCTCGAAACAACAATCACCGTCAATATCAGTCTCGTCGTCGAAGAACGCCTAACGGCCACCGGCACCTAGCAAGACGATTAGGTGGAATGGAGTCGACGCCCCAGTCGAGTGCCTGCCAACTCAGGTGAGGTCGGCGACCATCGGGGTGAAACGATCGAGAAACTCCATCGTCTGATCCTCGGCTTGCGCATTGAACGATGCTGGTCCGAGCACCACCCGCTCCACACCTAGCTCGGCGTAGGACTCAAGCCGCTCCTGGGGCGGCCGACCCCAGGCGAAGAGAGAGATCGGGATCTCGTCCGGGTTGCGTCCCGCCGCTTCCGCTTTCTCCCGGAACAATGCGATGCCGCCAGCCACGTCTGGCTTGCCGTCGGTGTTCATCAGCGAGGCATCGATCGGGCACCACTGATCGCCATACTCCGCCGCGTGGCCGATGCCGACAGGGCCCGCGTTGCCCAACGCCACCGGCAGCGGAGACTGGATCGGGCGAGGCTCGGACATCACCGGCGTGAAGCGATCCCACTCCCCGTCGTAGGTCGGCACCTCGTCGTGCCAGAGCGACCGTAGGGCCGCTACCCGATCTCTCATTCCCGAGTAGCGTCGGCCGAACGCCAGATCGCTCCGGTGATTCTCAAGCTCCTCCTCATTCCAGCCGACGCCGACCCCGAGCAGCATCCGCCCACCAGACAACACATCAACGGTTGCCACGGTCTTGGCCAGCGCGAGGACGTCACGTTCGAGTAGGAGGCAGATACCGGTTGCCAGAATCAGATCCGTTGTCACCGCCGCTGCCGCCTGGAGCGAAACGAACGGATCCATCATCGACCAGTAACCGGACGGAAGCTCACCTCCGCCGGGATAGGGCGATCGCCGATCGACCGGGATGTGACTGTGCTCGGGAACCCAGATCGAGTCGAAGCCCCGTTCCTCAAGTTCCCGAGCCAACGTGTCGGGCCTGATCTGCGTTGCACAGTTGATTGTGAGATAGCCAACCTTCATCTATGGATCATCCCCTCCGGCCCCGGACCGAGCAAGCGCCCTGACTCGGCTGGCCATCGAGCCGTTGCCGTTGACGATAGTCTGATAGACGGTACGCCTTCGTCCAGGAACCCTGTACGCCGCGCTCGACCGCTTGGTCGACGAGGATTCCTTGACCGTTGACTCTGAACAAGTGGTCGAAGGTCGACTCCGTCGCTACTACCGAATCACCGACCGTGGTGTCGTCGTCTTGAACGAGAGCATCGAGCACCTTGAAGCGAATGTAGCGGTAGCCAAAGTGCAGCTGTCCAGGCGGCCGGGCGTCGAATTCGCATGAAGCTCGAACGCCGCTATCGCCGGATCATTCGCCTTTTCCCAACGGCCTGGAGGGAGGAGAACGAAGACGTCCTCGTCGGCACGCTCCTCGAGTGTGCGGGCAGCGACCGAGATCGGATACCGACCGCCGACCACGTCGACCTCCTACGAACAGCGGCAACGTTGCATTGGCGTGCGGCCTGCAAATCTCCTGTCGGTGCCGAGGTGTCGGCTTCGATCGTGCTCGCGGCCTCAGCCGGTCTGGCCTTGATGGCCGCAGCATCGCTAGCCCTGCTTGCCCGTGTGTTGGCTATCGGAGACGGGCTTCGCTACGGCACCTTTTCCCCTGTTGAGCTGCTCTTGGCCACCATCGTGCTGAGCATGTGGCCACTGGCCTTACTTCTCGCCTCAACTCGGCATGCCAGGCTCAGTCTCTGGACCGCTGGTAGTGCGACGGCACTCCTAACGGTGACCTACCTCGCTCGATCAACCCGAGACTTTAACTTTCTGACCATGGATCACCTGTTCCTCTACCTCGGTCTTCCTATCGTCGTCACCTTGACTCTGAGATCGGCGCTGAAATCCGGTTTCAAGATCGATCGGCGTTGGATCGGAGTAGCGGCCGTCGTGTTCGTTCCGCTTGCCGCAGCATTGACAGAATTGAACCTTCATCGCTTACTGATACCGCCTCTGCCATACTCCTCACCGGTCCTTACCATTGTCGCCGCCTTCTTGCTATTGGCGGCCCCGCCAATAGTCGCCATCGGAATATTCCGACCACGAGTCCTCTTTGCAGCAGGAATCCTCTGCACCCCAATCGGAGCGGCCGGACTCGGCCGACTCGTGGACTCACTGACCATTCACGATCCCCGTCCAGGCCAAACGATTGCGCAAATCCCTCAAGCAATCGCCGTAACAGCGGGAAGCCTGCTTCCGGCCGTCGCCCTGTTCCTGGCTGGGATGGCGGCGAGTCTCCACTACGCTCGACAAACAACCGTGCGATAACAACCTCAGCGGCTGACCCGCTTCGCTGCGATACTACGGTTATGGGTGATCTCCTGCCGCCCGACCCACCACTCACCGGGAAACAGACCGCTCTACGTCGGTTCCGGTTGAGCGACGCGGCGGCTATCGCCGAGTCCTGCCGGGATCCCGACATCCCTCGGCACACGATGATGCCCGAAGCGATGACTGAAGACCAGGCTAAGAGCTGGGTTGAGCGTGGCCTGGAGTGGTGGCCCCGCGGCCTGGCTCGTTTTGCGGTCACGCTCCCACCATCGGACAACTGCGCTGGTCAGATAGGTATCCAGTTCGACTTCGCCGCCCATCGGGCCGAGGCGTTCTATTGGCTAGATCGTCGAGCCCGAGGTCGCGGCGCCGCAGTAGAAGCGCTCAATCTCGTCACCGAGTGGGCCTTCCGAGACCATGGGATTGTTCGGGTGCAGCTCGTGACTCATCTCGACAACGAGCAGTCACAAAGAGTCGCCGAGCGTTGTGGCTTCAGTCTCGAGGGTGTCCTGAGGGCATGGGAGCCGGTGAAGGGCGAGCAGCCAGACGTCGCCATGTACAGCCGGCTGGCCACCGACCCACCGCCGGATCCCCTCCATCCGTAGGCGCGCATATCGTCTGAGACCGTCGGTGGTGTTGGACGTTGTGGTCCTAGCCCTGTAACAGTGGCGGTGAGGCTGTGGGGTGTTGAGGATGCCAGATCGTCGGGTTGCTGTTGTTGGCATGTTTTTGGAGAGCAATGCGTTCGCTCGAACGGTCGACGAACGGGGGTTTCGTGGACCGCTCTACCTCGAGGGTGATGAGGTCAACGTCGATGCACGTGCTGATCATCCCCGCCAACTGCTCGAAACCGTGGGCTTCTACGCCGCCATGGATCGCCACGGCCCATGGGAACCAGTCCCGATCCTGGTGACGATGGGCGGCGCAGGCGGAGCGGCGGACCATGGCTTCTTCGTCGAGACCATCGACAAGGTCCGCAATGGCTTGGCCGCTGCCGGCCCTCTTGACGCGGTGTACCTCTGCAATCACGGGGCGATGATCACTACCGAGGAGGAGGACGGCGACGGCATCTTCTTCGCCGCGGTTCGTGAGGCTGTCGGGCCCGACGTGCCGGTGGTAGCCACCCTCGACCCCCACGGCAACATCTCGGACCTGATGCTCTACTCGATCGATGTCGTCGTCGCCTACCGCACCGACCCCCACGTCGACCAACGCGAGCGAGGTGAGGAGGCAGCCGACCTCCTCCACGAGATGTGGACAGGCCTGCAGCCACAGATGGTGGCGGTCAAACTGCCGATCGTTCCACCGAACGTCTCGCTGTTCACCGACCACGGCCCATTCGGCGAGATGGTGACCATGGGCCAACAACGCCTGACACCAGAGATCTGCAACGTCTCCATTCTCGGAGGCTTTGCGTTCTCAGACACGTCGAAGAACGGCCTATCAATCATCGTGACCGGCCGCAACGACGGCACCGCGGCGTGCGAGCTGGCCCGGGACCTGGCCGACTATGGCTGGGCCAACCGGCATCGATTCGTTTGTGAGGCCACACCGATGAAGGACGCCATCGAGCGAGCGGTGGCCACCGGAGCTGACCCGTCCCTGCCTGCCACAGTCATGTCCGACCTGGGCGACAACTGCGGTGCCGGAGGACCAACCAACACCCTTTGGATGCTTGAAGCACTTCACCAGGCCGGAGCCGTTGGCGTCCTCATCGTCAATTTCCGCGACCGTCGCCTCGTCGAAGCGGCCCAAGAAGCCGGCATCGACAACACGATGACCGCCGAGTTCCGAGGCGACGACTGGGGGCGGAACGGTCAGAGCACCTACACGGCCGAAGCGAAGGTAGTGGAACTACATGACGGTCACCTGGTCGGCCGTCGCGGCATCGTCGCAGGTAAGAGCCTCTATGCCGGGCCGATGGCACGCCTCGACCTCGGTGGGGTCCAGGTCATCGTGACCAGTCGCGCCGCCGTCGGCAACGACCCCATCTATAGCGAAGCACTCGGCATCGACCTCTCAACTATCCGCACCATCGTAGTCAAGGTCCGCAGCTCCTTTCCTGTCGCCTACGACGAATACGTCGAGTCCAAAAACATGCTTTTTGTCGACACCCCCGGACGCACCTCTCCAATGTTGCACCGCTTGCCATTCACCCGTCTTCCGCGACCCGTCTACCCACTCGACGAAGGCTTCAGCTGGACCAACCCCCTCGCTGCAGCCAGTTGGCCTTTCGAGCGAATCGAGTGACCGACAGTCGCGGTCGCCTGGAGTAGGCCGGTCGAGTAGTCTAGGTGCAGAACACAGTTAGCTGCCTGAAAGCGGAAGGGGAAGCACATGTGGTTGTGGTGGATTGGCAATGTCGCTGCCCTACTCGTTGTTGTGCCGCTGGTCGTGCTGCTAGCCAACCGGGTCATCCGGCCTGCGGTTGAGATCTCCCGGTATGCCGACGACATTCTGGAGCACGGCGTATTGCTCACCGAGAACTTGGAACCGGTTCCGGTTCTGGCCGAAACGGTAGACCTCGTCGATGGCGTCACCGGCGAGGCGGTTCGATATGTCACCGCCCTACACCGGGCGATCTGAGGAGGTCCGTAGATGCCCGCAGCAGCAGTCGTCACGCTGATCTTGACAGCAATTCTGGTTTTGGCCCTCGCGTACTACCTGCTTCGAGTGGTCCTGATTCTGCGTCATGTCAACGACCAGCTTGGCAAGATCACCTTTGGTGTCCGGGCCATCGCCCATCAGACCGAGCCCATTGGTGAGCTTGTCGGCAACATGAACGGAAATCTGACCGCCGTTGCCGGGGCGCTCGAAGAACTTGTCGACACAGCGGTCAAGAAGTCGACCCAGGAAGAGGCTGCTTGATGGCTCTGCAATTCCAATGCAAGAACGTCGGTGTCACCGACTGTAAACACACCGCAACTGCTGAAACCGCCGAGGAACTGGTCGAGCAGGTGGCGGCCCATGCTGAGTCGAAGCATGGTGTGACTCTCAACTCAACGCTGGTCAACTACGCCTTGAGCACAGTCGAAGAAGTCTGAGCCACTAGGCAGGATCGAGGCGCCGGAGACTGGACGCCATGATGCGCTCCAACATCCCGGTCGTCGATTCGAGCACGAGATCACCGTTGTGGTCGATGGCGGCAATTCGGCCCCGAGCTGACCCACGAGGTAAGAGCGTCGCCGTTACCGTTCGATCCATCAGCCCGTAAGCCTCGCTGAACGCCTCCAACACGGTGAGCGGCTCGGCCTCAAGTAGGGCCATGGCGACCTTGAGCTCTTTGATCAGCTCGGTCAGCAAGCTCTCTCGGTCATCGACTCCCGCTCGGGTGAGATCGACCCTAACCGACAACACAGCATGCTCGATCCGGTCGGGCCCGAGCTGAACTCCGACGTTGGTGAAGCAGACCGGATCACTCCCGATGTCGCCAACTGAGTCTGGCCATAGGACCTGGTGGGAGCGGCCGGAGAGGGCTTCGATCGCCTTGGCCGAGGCCAAGGTGACCGCTAGCCAGAGCAGCGCCTCCTGGCGCGGCTCGATCCGCGGTCGCGCCACCATCGCCATCATCAGGCCGTCCGGTTGGCCAATCGTCCACGGGATCCCGCCGCGTCGACGGCCGGCAATCTCTGTTGCGACGACAACAACGCTGCCATGATCCGCCGCTTCTTGGCGGGCCCACGCTGCAGCCAGCGCATCGACCGACATGCCGACGTCGAAACGCCGAATCTCACTCACCGCAGTTCTCATTCACGCAGTTCTCATTCACTGCGGCTAACCAATGGGTTGATGCGATCGACTAGCCAATGAGTAACACCGTCCGCCGTGCGATGCTCGGAGAGCACCATCGAACCGGCCGCCCAACCCCCATCACCAAAACTGGCCGGGCACTCGAGTGCCACCTCGTGACGGCCATCTTCACGTTCGACGGGATCGCCAACTGGCGACACCTTCTCAACCTCCACCGATGAAAAGTCGACCCGGAGCCCCCGCACCAGCCCGGTCAGAAACAAATCCTGCTCCTCGGACGGACTTGTCCCCTGTCTGATCCTGGCCGCCTGCACCGAATCGAGTCCCCGCCGACTTCCAGCCTCCAACACGACATCGCGACCGGCCGGACTAAGCAGTTCCCACACCGTCAGGTGCTGGCCCCACACGATCGCTTCAAGCAACCGCCGAGCGACCTCGACCGCCGGATGCGCCGTCACGGATTCGTCCCCGGCGCTTCGATGGTCATGGACGCTCCCAGCCGATTTCGGTCAGGATGTCTCGCACCCGAATTCGTTGCGGTCCGAAGAGCAGGAGGTTGATGGCCTCGTCGAGGATGAAGTCGCAGGCCCGCCGGTCTCCGGCCTCCAACATCGCGTGAGCTGCCATCTGGGCTTGGAGGGTTGCCTGCAACATCGACTCCGGCAACTCCATCAGGACTGAGATCACGGTGCGAAGTGTTGCCACGAACGACTCCGGGGGTTGGGTTGCGGCCGCGTGGCTGAACTCGGTTAGCCGTTGCAGTCGTTGCTCTTCCGGTAGGCGCTCCAACTGCACGAAGCGTTGCCGGACAAAGGCCACACGTTCGATCTCATCCACTGCTCCGGCATAACAGGCGGTGTGATCGGCCCTGGAGGCATCGGGCGCCAAGATCTCCAGCCGACGATCCAGTTCCTCGGCATTGCTATAGGCCTCCTGCCAATGAGCACGGTGGAGGCGCGGGTCGAAGATGTTCAGCGCATCCTCGTAGCAAACAAGGGCTCGTTGGAGTGATGGAAGGTCGGGCCGGCTCGCAAGGGCATGGCCCAGATTGTGTTTTGCGATGGCGTGTTGAAACGGAAAACCGACGCTGGTAAAAACCGTGAGGCTTCGCTCGAAGGCCTCGACCGCTCGGTCGAGGTGACCATCGGCAGCGCCCAAGGACGGATCGACGGAGCGGTCGCCACCGTTTTGGCTGGCGGTCAACCGGCCGTGTCGTCCCTTCTGAGTCACGCCGAGGGTGTGCCAGACCATCCCGAGGTGCATCGGCGCATCGACCGCCCCGGCATCTCCCACCGCTCGCTCTAGGATCCGTACGGCCTCAGAAAACCCTTCGTCCGTGCCTTTCGCCGCGTGAGCCTGAGCCAGATTGTGTTCGGTGGCGAGCCTGGTCCTGATGTGCTCGTTGGTTTCGGCAGGCAGGATGTCAATCGCCGACGCGAAGGCCGATATCCCCTCATCGAGTCGGCCCGCCTCGGTCAGCGCGACACCGAGGTTGGACAGCACAGATGCTTCTTCGGCCTCGACTCCACGACCAGCCAGGAGCCCGGATGAGTGTCGGAACAGTCGTAACGAGGTTGCCGTATCGCCGAGCATGCGGTGGGCCGACCCGGCCGCGTTGAGGACGCGAGCATGCTCGACCGGTGCCCGGTCCTCGCTGAGTACCTCAGCTGCTTGTTCGAAGAGTCCCAGTGCGGCGCTGAGATTGTCTCTGGGGTTTCCGGTCGGCTGCTCGGCCCTGGCCAGACCGAGCCGATAGGCGGCAACGGCCCACGCCATCGGGTCATGACCTCGGGTGATGCCTGCAAATTGTTGTTCCAGTACGGCGATCGACTCCGTCGGCGTCTGGGCGCCCTGGGGCTGGGGTTCCGATTCCTGCACAGGCCGGTCAGCCATGGAGTGCGTCCTGTTCGAGTAGCTCGGCGACGCACCGGTGGATCTCTTCGATCGCCGGTGCGATCGCGCCCGCTACCGTTTCGGACAATCCGATCGCAGGCGACTCCACATCGACCGGCTGGACGCCGACCATACGCACGATCGGCGGGAGCACGCCGAGCGCTCTGGCCACCATCAACGAACGTTCCGGCGTTGCCAGATGCATGTCGGCCAGCAGATCGTACTTCTCGTTGTGGTCGAGCTCGTGCACGTCGAGAACCTCGTAGTCGATGACCATCACCGTTCCCGGGGGACGCTGACGATCGACCGTGTCGATAACGATGATGGCGTCATAGCCGTCCTGCAGATCCTGGATCAGCTGGATGCCTGCGATGCCAGCTTCCACAATGGTGACCGGGCCATCCGCATCTGATTGAGTCTCCGCCGCCATCAGACGATTGGCCACCTCGACGCCGAAACCGTCGTCCGACCGCAGAATATTTCCGACTCCTGCCACCAGGATATTCATGGCTCCGACCGAGGCGAGGTATCGGTTTCCGCCGCCCGCAGGGCGTACCCATGGATGACCCACCAGGTTGCGTAGTGCTCGAACTGCGCCCAATCGGCAGCCGAGATGTTGGCCTTCCAGTGTTCAGACCGCTTGTCGATCTCGGTGCTGATGACCGTGTTCAGCAACTCCTCGACGACCGGTACGGGCAGTAGCTCTTGGCCGGCGGGTCTGCCGCTTCGAACCTCGTCGGAGAGCTCGACCGCCCGGCGACGAAGTTCGTCAAGATCGGCGTCCGACGGTCGGTCGGTCGGCAGGTCTGCTGGCATGGCATCGCTCTCGGCTTCCTCTACCCGCCTGATGCAGTACCCAACAAGAAAGGCTGTGGCGGCCCAATCGGCGAACTCCGGGAGCGGTTGGGCCGACCGCTCCGTGTCGATCATCTCCTTGCGGTAGCGGGTCGCCGTTGAGCTCAGTGGGTGGGCTTGGGCCAGCGCCCGCGCCCGGAAGGTCAGGCCCGAGATCTGGTCGCCGTCGACGACCATCAACCCTGCTTGCCCTTGATCTCCAAGCCGGTTGTTATCGACCCAGGGGGTGGCGGTGGGTGAGGGTCAGCAGTCATTTCTTCGATCTCAACCCGGCGAAAGTCAACCCAGTGGGTACGTAACGCCGCCTCAACCTCACCGAGAACGGTGGCGTCGGAGCCCGTGCAACCATCACAGCTTCCGTGCAGTTTCAGCCGAACCACGCCATCGGCGATGTGGACCGCTTCCATGTCTCCACCGTGGGAGTGAAGGTACGGGCGAACCTCGGCCAGCGCCGCCTGTATCGCGACCCGAGCCACTTCGACATCCGACGAGTCACCGAGGCCGTAGGCATGCAGCAGCTGCCCGGCAACGGGGTCGGCGGCCACCGCTTGCAGCAGCACATCACCACGCCATTCGCGAAGCATCTCTACCAATCGACCAACACCGTTGGCGTGAAACACGTCGATCCAGTCGAGCAATTCGACCGCTGTCTCCGACACCGTCGGGTCATCGTGGTTTGCCAGCTGTTCCGCCAGCTCGGCTATGCGGGGCAAGATCTGGTCGAACTCCAGCCTGTCCCCTGCGCCGGTCGGGTGCTCAGCGTTCACCGGCGTTCCCCCTGCCACGCGGCTTCGACGCTCATGCGACCTCAGCCTGGACCAGCGCCAGCACATCATCGACGGTCGCTTCTACCGTGTCGGAGAACCCAAGGCCGAAGGTGTCGTCCTCCGGTTCGACCTCGATGACAACCGTGTCTTCTGGGAACTCGCGGTAGTACCTGACCACGGCAAGCGTGTGGTCGAGGTCAATGATGCCGGTGGCCGCCTCGGTCAACCGCTCATGCACTTCCTCGTCCGGTGGAGGCGTGAGATCGAGGTCGTAGCGACGGATGGTTCCAGGGGGATCTACCTTGCGAGGCATACATCCCACAAGCACAACCTTGCTTGGGCGTACTTCTTGCAGCCGGTGCAAGACCCTGTGGGCGGCGTAGGACATGTCCTCCACGATGACATGATCCGGCCAGGAGTGGTGGAGCACACGATTTACCCACTGTGTCCCGTAGTCGAGATCCCTGAGCCATGGCAGACCGATGCCCCCAACCAGGGTCCGACCAGTCTCCTCCGAGGGCAACACGTAGCTCGGCTGCACGTCGACAAGCGCAGGATCGGGAACCGTCAGACCGGGAATGACGAGATCGGGGATCACCAGATCCGGAGAACGATCGTCAGCGGAAAGTGGGCCGGTTGCCACAGTGCTCCAGGAGTCCGATGGCTATTCGAGCGTGCAACTGCAGGAGTTGACTTCCCTGGTGATGATGCCCTTGCCGGTGTCCATGTGGGTGGTGCAAGGCATGCAGGGATCGAAGCTGCGGATCGTGCGGAGAATGTCGATGCCCTTGATGTTCTCTTCCGAGACGGTCTCGAGGATCGGGGTGCCGACGATCGCTTCTTCGTATGGGCCGGGATTGCCGAACGGATCCCTAGGGGCCGCATTCCAGGTCGACGGGGTGTTGATCTGGTAGTTCAACAGCTTGCCCTTGTCCATGTGTAGATGGTGGCTGAGGTAGCCGCGGCCGGCCTCCCAAAATCCGTAGCCGACCCGCTCGTTCTGGGGCACGGTGAATGTGGTCGCGGTCTTTGTCTCACCCTTGCGCCAATACTCGAAGGCCTTCATGAGATTGATCATGCCGATCGCAGCGGTGAAGGCGACCCCGTAGGCCCGTCCCCGATTTCGTTCCAGAGCGTTCAGCGTGCGGGGGATCTTCCAGTTCAGTTCCATCTCGGGAAGTTCGTGACGGGGCATCAGCATCCTCAGCCCGTCACCGGTGGCGTTGAGGAACGGGTTGTCCTGCAGGTTTTGGGCCATGGCCGTTGTCCACATCCGACCGTAGACCCCGCTCTCCATCGAGAGGCGATCCCACCGCGGAGCGGTGTCCCAGGTGTACTTCTCCTTGAAGTTCTTGCCCTCTGGCCTAGGGATCGTGACCTTGTTCATCATGTGATACGGACTGAGCGGATTACCAAGCGGGTCCGTATCGAACTTCTGCGGGCCGTTCTTGGTCCAGTCCTCGTAGTAGGAGTGCTCGACGAACTCCTCGATGCCCATGTTGACTCTTGTCAGGTCGGTTGTGACCAGCTCGCCGTCGACCACAACCCCGGGGGCCGAGTATCGGGCGTTGCCCCACGTATCGATGTTGGCGTAGGTGGCGTCATAGACCTCGGGGTCGTCCCAGATACCGGTCTGGATCAGGTTGATCGGTCGGGCGCCGACCTGCTCGTACTCCGGGTTTGCTTCAAGGAAGAAGTCGCAGATGTCATCCCACCACCCGGCCAGCCGCTTCGAGTAGTCAAAGATCTTGCCGAGCTGGCTGTAGAACTCGTTGAAAGTCGATGTGGAGATTGTTGTCGAAACACCGCCGGGAACCAGCGTGGAGGGGTGGGGGAACTTCCCGTACATGAGGGTGCACATGATGCGACCGATGCGGGTGTACTCGAGGGCTTCGAGGTAGATCTTTCCCTCGAGGGGATTCATCGCATCCATGATGTCCTTGACCGTCTTGTAGCCATGGATCTTTGCATGCTTGGCCGGGGTGCGGGCAGCCAGCTCCACCAGCTCGGGGTTTGTCACCGAAACGAGCGCGGTCGAGTAGTCCGGTCCGGCGAGCAGACCAAGGTGGATCGGATGGTCGTAGAACATCTCGGCCACTTCGCCAAGGTTGCGTACGAGGACGCCCAACGGTGGCGGGACAATTCCGAAGGCCTGTTCGATGGCCATCGAAGAGACGGTCGAGTGCACGCCGCCGCAGACGCCGCATGCCCTGGAGCTGATGTCGATGGCGTCTCGGGGATCGCGGCCCTGAAGGATGATCTCGTAGCCGCGAAACAGCATCGCCATCGAGTAGGCATCTACCGCCTCGCGCTTTTCGAGGTCGAGCGTTGTGTGGACCGCGAGTGCACCCGCTACACGCGTGACCGGGTCGATGCTCCATTCCCGAAGCCGAGGCGGCGCAGTTGATACCGCAGATCCAAGGCTGCCTGCCAGGTCACCATCTTCAGGCCGCACGTACTGTTTGATCGGCTGGGATGTGACCCCATAGGGGTCATCGACGCCTGGCCGGAGCGTTGCGACGCCGGCGTCGTCGAATTCGATGGGGAGATTCTTGAAGCACATGTGGTTCGGCCCTGCCTAGTTCTCGGAACCCGGAGGGTTCCCACCGTCGTTGGCGTGCTGGATCTTGCTATAAAAACGATGGACGGCCTTTTCTGCCCCCACCGGTTGCCGCTTGTAGCGGGCCCAGCCACTTGGCGAGTCATCGGCTTCCCACCGAACGGAACGCTGCTTGTCGCTCATCGAAAGATGGCGCATCCGGCGGATGAACCCGCCAACCGTCCGGCTTGTCGTGCTCGACAGGAACGATCCCGGCGGGGCGGCGTAGAACGGGGCGAACTTGTCTGGGAAGCCAGGCATGGTGCAGCCGATGCAGATGCCGCCCATGTTCATGCAACCTCCGAAACCGTCAACGATGCCGCGCTCGGCGATGTTGCATTGCACCACCGGCCCCCAGCACCCGAGTTCGACCAGGCATTCCTTGTCACCGTATTCCTCGGCAAACACGCCCTCTTCGTAATAGCCGGCCCGCGGGCAGTGGCGGTGAACAGTTTCGGTGAACAGCCATGCCGGTCGTCCGAGTTCATCGAATTCGGGAAGCGGAGCCAGCCCGTTCAGGAAGAGCAGTGCGGCCGCCGCGGTCTCGAGGATGTTGTCACCGATCGGCGAGCAGCCAGGAACGTTGATGACCGGTAGACCGAGGGTCGAGCGGTAGTCCTTGCCGAGGTGATCCATAACCCCCATGGCGTTTGTGGGGTTGTTGGCAGCGGCGGGTATGCCGCCCCAGGAGGCGCAGGTGCCGACGGCCACGACGGCCGCCGCAAGCGGCGCCATCCGGTCCAACCATTCGAGGCTCGTGATCTGGCGGCCGGTTTCGCGATCTTCCCCCAAACCCATCCAGTAGCCGTCGCCGGAGTAGGTCTCGTCCATGATCGAGCCCTCCCAGCAAATCAGGAACGGGGCGTCGAGTTCGCCTGCCGCCGCCATACGAAGGTTCTCTGTCCACTCCGGGCCCGATTCGACAGAGACCACCGTGTGGATCAGTTCGACCTTGGGTAGACCTGGCACGATGCCCTGGAGGAGATCCTCCAGACGCGGATGGGTGGCGCCGGTGACGGCGATGGTGCAGCCATCGCACGATGCGCCGACAATCCAGAACAGGTAGACCTTCTCCAATGGGCTCGCGTACACATCATCACGTTCGGGGAGGAGCCGACTACGGAGACCGATAGGCGCGAGCGGGTCGGCGGGGTCTGTGATCAGCGGCATCAGCGGAATGTCGCTGTGGTGCTCCGGTGCTTTGGTGTACTCAGCCATCGATGGATCCCGCTATGTGTTGTTGCAAGCTCACATCACACTAGGTGTAGCCTACACACAGTAGCAAAGCTCAGTTGTCGTCCGGGACGAACATGCTGATGGAGGCGTTCACATGCTTGCGATCTCGATGGGATGGTATGTCGGCTGGGGAATCGGCCTCGTTGTCGTGCTGGCTGTCGTCGCCCTGCTCCTGCTAATGATCCGAGGAGCCGCCCGGGCTGCGGTGAAGGCGGAGGCCATCGTCGACGCCTTGGCTGAATCGCAACGGAACACTGCGCCGCTTTGGGATGTGCATACGACAAATAAGACGATCGGCCGGATCACCAAGAGCGCCACCGACGCTCGTGAGTATCTGGCGTCAAAGGCAGGATCATGACCACTAATACACTGTGGTGGATCACTCTTGGAGTTGGGCTCGTCGTTGCGCTGGTTGCCATCGTCTTACTCCAGCTGTTCTTGAACCAGGTTCGGCGAATCGAGCGAGGCTCGCTTGACGTGTGGGAGACCGCAGCGACCGTCGCTCGCAATACCGCCACAACCTGGATGCTGACCCAGACTCCGGTCAGGCTGGATCGCCTCACGGAAGAGGCGTTGCGGCACGATGCGTTTCTCAAGCAGGCACTCGGCCGAGCGGAACCAGCCTCGGAAGGGGTCTCGGAGTGAGGAACCTCCTGATCGTTCTGACCGTGGTCGAGATAGCGGTTGTCGTTGCCGTGCTCGCCACCTACCTGATAAAGATCTCTCGATCCCTGCGTGGAATCGCCGCCAACCTGGCGAAGGTCACGTTCGGTGTGCGAGCCGTCGAGACTCAATGCGCATCGATCGGTCCGAACGTGGTCGGTATCAACGAGCGCCTCGATGTCATCTCGCAGGCGGTTGGCGGCTTGGCAGACCAGACTGAAGAACTGGTTGGCCGATGACGCCTCCAGATGACTCACCTGCTCTCGCCGCGCCGAAATCTGCGGCGCTACAAATGTTGTATTGGCGAAGCGAGATCCTGCAGGTGATGTACTGGCTCCGGGGCGAGGGTTTCGGCGACATCGTCGACGCTCCGATGGTTGAACGATTCCTCGGGGTCGACGCCGCAATCGGCGTCAGCTACATGGATCGACTTGTCGAGGAGGGCTACCTGACCGCCGACGGCGAGTGGTATGCGCTTTCGAACTTCGGATTGGAACAGGGAGCACGGGAGTTCGCCGAGTCGTTCAACGAACTCACGAAGCCGGCTCATGGAGAATGCAGCGACGACTGCTGGTGTCATGCGTCGGTAGACGAGGCCGAAGCTTGCGTGGCCCATCGTAGAGAACATGATCATGAGCACTAGTAGCGAGACAAGCGGACTACCAAGACGATTTCTGCGGCCACTTCTGCTCCTCAGCCTGACCAGGGTCGACCGGTCCCATGGCTATGAACTAGCCGAAACCGTCCGGGGCTTCGGTCTCAGCGTCGACATGGCGGGTGTCTATCGAGAGCTGCGGACGTTGGAACAGCGCAACATCCTCGACTCAGCCTGGGAGCCGTCTGAGGACGGGCCGGAACGTCGGGTTTATGAGTTGACAGCGGAAGGCGAAAAGGCGGCGAAGACAGCCATCGCCGAGCTGGAGGTTGCCAGGGATCTTCTCGCCGCGGCGTTGGCCGAGAGCAACGCTTTAGCCAAGAGAAGCTGATCCTGTGAAGCTGGCGGTCGCAGGCAAGGGCGGCGCAGGAAAAACCACCTTCTCCGCGACCGCGGCGAGGCTTCTCGCTCGACGCGGTCACAACGTTGTCGGCATCGACGCTGACACGAACCCAAACCTGCATTCCGCTCTTGGCTTCGATAACGCCGCGGTTGAAGCAATCCCCTTCCCGCCGACGTCGCTCGTCTCCAGGAGCTTCAACGGGCCTGCGCTCAACGAACCTCTAAAGCTTGTGCTTGAGCGACATACCGCAGTCGGCCCCGATGGGGTACGGCTGCTGCGGATGGGTATGCCCCAACACGCCGACGAAGGCTGCCTCTGCTCGGCCCACGCCGTGGTCTCGGCCCTCTTGGCCGATCTCGACACGGCCCCCGACCTCACTGTCATTCTCGATCTTGAGGCATCCCCGGAGCACTTGAGTCGCGGCACAGCCCGTCACAGCAACACGCTCATCCTCATTGCTGAGCCGTACTTTCGCTCGCTGGAAGCGGTGAAGCTCCAGGCCCGGCTGGCGGCCGAGACCGACATCGATCGGGTGGTGGTCGTTGCAAACAAGTGCCGATCAGCTACCGACGCTGATGGGATCGCGGAGTTCTGCCAGCGGAACGACCTGGAACTGATCGCCCATATTCCATGGGGCGACGAGGTCTTGGACGCCGATACCGCTTCGACCCCACTGATCGACTTCGCAGCGGATAGCCCGGTCGTGCTCGCCATAGATACTGTCTGTGGTGAGCTGATCTCCCAATCGAAAGAGGCCAACTGATGTGCGTTGGAATTCCCGCTCAGGTGGTCGAAATTCTGGCTGCCGAACGCAAGGCAGCCATCGTCGAGGTGGAAGGCGTCCGGCGCGAGGTCAGCATCGTCGTCGTCTTGGATGACGGGGTCAAGGTCGGCGACTGGGTGTTGCTCCACGTCGGGTTCGCCATGAGCATCATCGATGAGGAAGAAGCGGCGGCCCAACTCGACTTCATGCGTATGCTCGGCTCGCTTTATGAGGAAGAGGTTGAGGCCTTCAGCGCGCCGATAGAAGAATCGCCGTGATAGACGATCTCGCCGACCCGACGGACGAGCTTGCCGCTACGGCGATGCGCCTGGCTCGAATCTTCTCTGCAGGCGGGCGCCTGGCCGTGACCGCTCCAGGTCGCCAGGATCACGCCAGCCACGTTGCGGTCGAGTTCGTACATCCAGCGATCACGGGGGCGCGGGCTCTTGCGGCGAAGGCGGTTCCGCCCGATGACCTGGCAACTGCGGTCGACGACGACGATGCCGTGCTGATCATCGAGAGTCTGAACGACGTCGAACAGGTGCAGGCACCGCCAGCGGCGATGACGATCCGCGTCGGAGGCCCGGAAACACCCATCTCCGGTTCCGATCTTGTTCGGTGGTACCACCTCCTTTGGGAACTGGTGCAACTCGGCCTTGAACATCCCGGGCTCACCGGCGGAAACGCAAGTGCCGGCGGCGATTCCACCAACTTTCTGTACCCGTTTCTCGACGCCTCGGAGACCGACGATCAGGCACTGTTGGCCGCTCTCACGACCTCGGCTGTAGCCAAGTCCACCGAATCGGACCAGCTGGCTGCCCAATCGTTGCAACGCAACGCCAGCGCGTTAAGCGCCGCGGCAGCCGACATTGTGGAACGCCACCGATCCGGCGGCACCGTTTTTGCCATCGGCAACGGTGGCAGCGCCTGTGACGCGGCCCGCCTCGTAAGGCTTTTGAAGGCCGGAGGGATTCGAGCTACCGGTTTCGCCGAAGACCCGGCCGTTCTCACCGCACTCGCCAACGACCTGGGGGCCAACATGATCTTCTCCCGCCAGGCCGAGGCCGCTCTTCGACCCGGCGACGTACTCGTTGCCTTCAGCACGAGCGGGTCATCGCCAAACCTGCTGGCAGCGCTCGATGTATCAACCGCAGCGGATGCTTTGGTTCTTGCCATCGCCGGATATGACGGTGGTCCGCTCTGTCAACATACAAACGTCGATCACTCGCTGATCGTCGAGTCGAGTTCGGTGCACAGAATCCAGGAGACCCAGTCGCTGCTGATCGACGAACTATGCAAGACGGTGAGGTGTGACGACGGCGTCGTTAACGAACAGGGCCATGAGAGGATGAAGCTGTGAACGAGGTGACCCGGTGAAGTTCGTCGACGAATTCCGTGACCCGGAAGCGGCCAAGGTACTCCTCGCCGATATCAACGACCTCGCGGCCGAGCAGCCGAGCCGAAAGTTCATGGAGGTGTGCGGCGGTCACACCCACGCCATCTACCGCCACGGCATCGAATCGTTGTTGCCGTCCTCCATCGAGATGGTTCACGGACCTGGCTGTCCCGTCTGCGTCATCCCGATGGGTCGCATCGACGATGCAATCAGCATCGCCGCAACCGACGGGGTCACGCTCTGTTGTTTCGGAGACATGCTTCGTGTGCCAGGCGGAGCGAGCACGCTTCTGGAGGCAAAGGCCAAAGGGGCGGACGTCCGGGTGGTGTATTCCCCACTCGATGCCTTAGCCATCGCCGAACGTGAACCCGAGCGAAACGTTGTCTTCCTCGCCGTCGGGTTCGAAACCACCGCTCCTTCGACGGCGGCAACCGTTCTCGAAGCGAAGCGGCGAAACGTCGAGAACTTCTCGGTGTTCTGCAACCACGTCACGATCGTGCCACCCGTCAAAGCCATCCTCGATTCGCCGGGCATGAGCCTCGACGGTTTCCTAGGGCCCGGCCACGTCAGCACCGTCATCGGCACCAAGCCCTACGAGTTCGTGGCCCGCCAGTACGGGCTTCCCCTGGTGACCGCAGGTTTCGAACCGGTGGACATCCTGCAGGGCGTCGCCATGCTGCTGCGGCAGTTGGCCGAGGGGCGCTGCGAGGTTGAGAACCAGTACAAAAGGGTCGTTCGAGATGGAGGCAACCCATCGGCGTTGAAGATGTTGGCCGAAGTGTTCGAACTCCGGCCGCACTTCGAATGGCGAGGGCTCGGGTTCATCGCCCAATCTGCGCTCGCCCTTCAACCGGAGTTCGAGGCGTGGGATGCCGAGGAGATCTTCTCCGTGCCTGGCCACCGGGTAGCCGACCCGAAGGCATGCCAATGTGGCGAGGTTCTGAAAGGGGCGATTCGGCCCTGGGAATGCAAGGTGTTCGGCACCGCCTGCACCCCGGAGACGCCGATCGGCACCTGCATGGTTTCTTCGGAGGGAGCCTGCGCCGCCTACTTCAATTACGGTCGCTTCAGCGCAAAGCCCCATCGGCCAGCGACGGGCAAGTCGATCCCGGTCCGAGCACAGTGACCAAAGCCGAGGTGCTGGCCCGAATCGAGCAGTGGCGCCGACGCCCGCCCCGCATCACCGACGAGGTCATCACCATGGCTCACGGTGCCGGCGGAAAGGCTAGCCAAGCGCTGACCGACGCCGTGTTCCGCAGCGCGTATGGCGGCACCGAACTGGATCGGCTCGACGACGGTGCGGTGCTAAACGTTCCAGCAGGCGCCCGCCTGGTCTTCACGACCGACGCCTTTGTTGTGACGCCGCGGAGATTCGCAGGAGGCTCGATCGGCGATCTGGCTGTCAACGGCACGGTCAACGATCTGGCTGTCATGGGAGCGGAACCGAGGTGGTTGGCCGTCTCGGCGGTTCTCGAAGAGGGACTTGCACTCGACGAGCTGCGGGAGATCGTCGCCGACGTCGCAGCGGCGGCAGCGATGGCCGGGGTCACCGTGGTCGCCGGCGACACCAAGGTGGTCGAGCGGGGAGCCGCAGACGGGCTGTTTCTGACAACAAGCGGCATCGGTCTGCTGCAGAACGACTCGCAGCTCGGCGCCGAACAAGTGCGACCTGGCGATGCCGTGATCGTGTCGGGCACGCTCGGCGATCACGGCATGGCTGTCATGTTGGCCCGGGGTGACCTCGGACTCGAGGCCGACATCAGGTCCGACACCGCAGGCCTTCACCAATCGGTTCAGGCCCTGCTCGATGCGGTCCCGGAAACGAGATGGCTGCGGGATCCGACCCGAGGCGGCCTGGCTTCGTCGTGCAACGAGCTTGCGGCCGCGGCCAGAGTCGGTGTTTCACTCTTCGAGGAGAACCTACCAGTGCTACCAGCGGTGGCCGGGGCGTGCGAGCTGCTTGGAATCGACCCGCTCTACGTCGCAAACGAAGGCAAGCTGGTGGCGGTGGTTCCTGCCGGTTCAGCTGACGACGCGGTCGCTGCACTGGCCTCGGTGGAGGTTTCGGCAGGAGCGGCCATCGTCGGAGTGATCACCGATGAACACGAGGGCATGGTCGTTGCTCACACCGGCTTCGGTGGCTCTCGGATCGTCGACATGCTGGTCGGGGCCCCGCTGCCCCGAATCTGTTAGCGCTGCTCGCTCCTGGCCGATTCGCTACCGCGCTGTTTACTACAGCGCCATTTACTACAGCGCCATTACTACAGCGCCGTTTGCTACAGAGCGGTGGCCGGTTCGAGTTGGAGCTTGTCGACAAGGTCGTCGATGGCAGCCCAGATGCCAACGGCGGATGCCCTATCCAAGGGCTCGCCGCGACGATCGGCTGTCAGGAGGGCCGGATCGGATGGCACGACAACATCGAGCGGGACCCCATGGTCAGCGCACAGCTCTTCGAGGATCTGGCGAGTCTCGGGGTCATCGACCTTGTTGCCGACTCCGATCCACCGCTCGATACCCAGCTCTTTCGCCAGCCCGATGGTTCTCTGAGCAGTGATGACCGCCTTCCGGCTCGGTTCCATCACGAGAATGAGCACATCGGCGTGAGCCAGCGTTCCACCGGAGCGGCTCAGATGCTCGATACCGGCCTCCATATCGACAATGGTGTCGTCGGTCTGCGATTCGAGGGCCTCGCCGAGCAGGCTTCGCACGCTGGCGTGGCCGCCGCAGGTACAGCCGGCTGCGGCCTCGTCAACCCGGAGTGCAGACATCAGCGAGACCCCTTCGGGGGTTGTCACTGCATAGTCGGCCATGAGTTCGCTGACGGTCATGTCACCTCGCTGACCGACGACCATCGATCGAGGTATCGGGACCAGTGCTTCGGTGGCCTCAGCACCAAGTCCGAGCGAGAGGCCGAGGTTGGGGTTGGAGTCGGTGTCGACGGCCAAAACGCGGCGGCCGCGCTCGACCAACACCCGCGCCAAAAGCGAGCTGGTCGTGGTCTTGCCAACGCCACCCTTGCCGACGATGCCAATCTTCATGTCACGTCCTCCGTTGGTCGGACGTTACTACCAGCAGCGGGTCCCGAACTAGAGGCGGGCCAGATGAGCCCTGCCGATGGCAACCTGGCCGAGTGAAATACCACCGTCGTTCGGGGGAACCTGGGCGTGACGAAGCACAGTGAATCCTTGCGACTCCAACTGCGGCACCGTCAGCTCGACCAGCATGCGATTCTGGAAGACGCCGCCGGTAAGCGCCACAACGCTAAGGCCATCAACCGCCCGCTGCCTGCTACAGAGGTCAAGCACCAGGTCGGCAACCGACCGGTGGAAGCATGCCGCCACCTCCGCCGGGGGCCGGTTACGACTGAGATCATCAACGATGGCTCGCACGATCGGAGCGGGATCGACAACGGTCAGATCACGGTCTTCGATCTGCCACGCATAGCGGTGGTCGGTCCCGCCGCGGCCCTCGCAGGCCAGATACTCCAGTGCGATTGCGGCCTGCCCTTCATAACCCATGGCGCCAGTGGTCACTCCGCACAGCGCGGCAACAGCATCGAACAAGCGCCCTATCGAGGAGCTCTCCGTGGAGCGGCCGGCGCTGCAAAGACGGAACACCGTGTGCAACGCCTGCTCGTCCTGGACGAAGCACTGCAGCGAGGGCAACTCGCTCACCCCATCTACTCCGGCTGTCGACAGATATGCCAACGCCATCCGCCATGGTTCTCGCAGCGCAGCGACACCGCCCGGTAGGGCCACCGTTCGGAGCTTGGCGGCTCTGCGGTATCCGGCTGCCTCGCCGAGGAGGATCTCACCACCCCAAGCAGTGTCGTCTGTCCCCCACCCGAGGCCGTCGAACGTCACCCCGATGGCCGGACCCGAGTGGCCGTTGTCGGCCAGACATGAGGCCAAGTGCGCGTGATGGTGTTGGACGGCGAGCGTCGGCGCCAGGTCCTGGGATTGAGCGAACTTGGTCGAAAGGTACTCGGGGTGGAGATCGTGAACGACGAGCTCTGGTTCGACGCCGGTTAGGGCCAGCTGGTCTGCGATGGTTTTCTCAAACGCTTCGAGCGTCGCCGGGTTCTCCAGATCTCCGAGGTGAACCGACACCGCGGCGTCGGCCCCGGACGCCAGGCAGACCGTGCTCTTCAACTCGGCGCCGACGCCCAGTACCGGTGGACCGTGCTCCCCCATCGAGATTGGCCGCGGAGCAAAACCCCTGGCCCGCCGTAACAGTTGGAAGCGGCCGGAGACGATTTGGCCGACCGAATCGTCGGCCCGTCGCTCGATGGTCCGGCCGTGACTGAGAAACGCATCGGCGAGCGGACCGAGCCGCTTGCGGGCGGCGTCGTCGTCGATGATGATCGGTTCCTCGGAGAGGTTGCCGCTGGTGCAAACGAGGGGAACGCCGACACCCTCGGCCAGCAGATGATGCAGCGGAGTCGATGGGAGCATCACGCCGAGCAGCCCGGTTCCTGGCGCGACGCCGTCAGCCAGCATCTCGGCGTCGGGCTGAACTGGGGCCAGCACGATCGGGGCCTCCGGACCACAAAGTGCTCGCTCACCAAGGTGGTCGAGCTGGACAAGACGCTCGGCCAAGTCGGTGGAGCCAACGAGTACCGCAAACGGTTTCTGCTCCCGACGCTTACGTTGCCGCAGTAGGGCGACTGAGTCGGATCGATCGGCCCGACAGACGAGCTGGTAGCCACCGAGGCCTTTGACCGCCACGATCGCTCCGTTCCGGAGCAAATCAACCACCCGGTCTACCTCGGCATCGAGCTGTGGTCCGCATGACGAGCAGCAGGTTGCTTGGGCATGGAACCGATGGTCGTGCGGATCCTGGTACTCGGCAAGGCACTCCTGGCAGAGACCGAACGGGGCCATGGATGTCATCTCACGGTCGTACGGCAGTTCTCGGACCACCGTGTAGCGGGGACCGCAGTCGGTGCAGCAGGTGAACGCATACCTGAACCGTCGATTCTCTGGATCGTCGAGCTCACTGAGGCAGTGGGAACACGGGGCGACGTCGGGGGGAATCGCCGCCAAGCCGAGGCCTGCTGTTTCGCTTGACAGGATCTGAAAGCCACCGATGCCGATGGCCGGGATCGTGGCAACCTCGATCAGGCGAATCGACGCCAACGGAGGCGCTTGCTCCTCCAGCGCTACCAGGAAGTCATCGAGCGCGTCGGTGGTGCCCTCCACCTCGATCTCCACCCCTCGCCCGTCGTTTCTGACCCAGCCCGAGAGTGAGTGGGCCGCTGCCAACTGCGCAACGAACGGCCGAAACCCGACCCCCTGCACCGTGCCAAGAACGGTGATCGAACGGCGTTGGCCAATCACTGTGTCTGTCACATCCGTTCGTCGCTCGATCGGCGGTCTTCGCTGGGGTCCAGATTCACACTAGATGTAGTACGCATCTAGTTGACATGCATTACGCACCGCCGACCGGTACGGTCGCCCCGTGCGTAGGCCAATACTTGCTCTTCTTGTTGCGTTCTTTCTAGCCGTCCTGGTGGTGCCTGGCACCGCTTCTGCCCAGGAGGACGAAGAGTCCGTCTTGCGGATCGGGCTCCATGCGGCGGAGAAGAACCTCAATCCGTTCATATCGCCACAGGCGTTGCCGATCACTCATGACTTCACCATGCTGGTCTATGACACTCTGTTCTGGTCGCAGGCAAGCCTGGAGCCGGAACCGTGGTTGGCCACCGGCGCTGAGGCGTCGGATGACTTTCGGACCTGGACCGTCTCGCTGCAAGAGGATGTCACCTGGCACGACGGCACACCGTTCACCGCCGAAGACGTGGCCTTCACCTTCCAATACATGGTGGATCAGGGCGGACCTGGGCGTTACGGGCACCATCTGACCGACCATCCGAAGTTTGAGTCGGCAACCGTCATCGACGACTTCACCGTCGAGTTGACCTTTGCCGATCCGGTTGCGACCTTCGAGATGTTGCCCGGCGGCGACATCCCGATCGTGGCCAAGCACATCTGGGAGGACGTGGAGGAAGCCACCGCCGACGCCACGACTCTGGCCGTCGGCACCGGACCCTACCGGATGACCGAATACGTGCCGGGCGAGAGCTACCGCCTGGAAGCGAACGCCGACTACTTCAAGGGTGCGCCGCTGGTCGACACGCTGATCATGCCGGTCATCCGTGACGCGCAGGCGGCGTTCGCCGGCCTGCAGACCGGCGAGCTCGACTTTGTGACCCGGAACCTGCCAGCACCGCTCCACGAACCGGTCAACGGCAACGAAGAACTGGACATCATCGACGGCAGTCGGATGCAGTCCCAGTACCTCATGTTCAACACTCGCAAGCCGGGGCTCAACAATCCATCGGTTCGCAAGGCCATGAGCATGGCCTTGGACGTCGAACAGATCGTCGAGATCGTCGAGGGTGGCCTTGGTGTGCCGGGCAACGACACCTGGACCCACCCCGAATCGGAGTTCGCCCATCCCACCGGTGGCCACGAATTCGACCCGGAGGCTGCCGCCGCCCTGTTTGACGAGGCCGGATTCCCGGTTGACGATGAGGGTGTGCGAGCCAACGCGGACGGCGTGGCTCTGAGCTTCACCCTCCTGGTCAATGCAGCAGCTCCACCCCAAATCCGATCCGGTGAATTGGTTGCGGAACAGTTGGAGCCGCTTGGCATAGACATCACCGTCGAACCGCTTGACGCGCCGGCCATCGGCGCTCAACGGCGACCGGGCGACGACGGTCCACCGGCCGTCGACATGTTCATCGCCGTGTTCGAGACCCATGCCCATGCCGATCCCGATCACCTGTTCTTCTTCTTCCACACCCCCGGCAGCGGTGGTGTCGGCGCGGTCTTCAGTGGCTACTCCAACGCCGAGTTCGACGGTCTATTGGAGGAGGGCCTGACGAAGCCGGTCGTCGAGAAGGCGGCCCTCATCAACCAGGCTCAGGACATCTTTGCCGCCGAGGCACCTGCGGTGACCCTCTACTACCCAAACGGACGCTGGGCTTACCGTCCTGCGGCCTACGGCGGGTGGATCGCCGACCCCGGCCATGGCGTGTTCACCAAGCGGTCGTTCCTGGCCGACTACGCCAACGTGACCGAGAACGCGCCGGCCGAGGAGCCGGACGAAGACGCGGAAGCGCCGGTCGACGAGGAAGACGAATCCGAACCGGTCGACGAGGACGAGGAAGTGCCAGACATCGCCATCGGATCCGACGAATCCGATGACGGTGGAGGCGTACCGGTTCTTCCGCTGGCGTTGGGAGCTGTCGTTCTCGGCGCAGGCGTCGTCTTCTTCACCCAACGGGGTCGGAACTCCTCCGACATCGTGAAGGACTGACCCGGCGGGGCGGCGGAGATGTCTCGGTTGGCCCGAACGATCGGGCAGTATGCCCTGATCATCCTCGCCGCCATCATCGGCAATTTCCTGCTCCCCCGCCTGGCTCCTGGCGGGCCGATTGAGTATCTGGCTCCGCCCGCCGATGGCACGGTGACCGCCGAGGAGCGGGAGGAGATCCTCGAACGGTTCGACCTGGACGGCTCGACCGGTCAACAGTTCGTGGCCTACGTCGCCAACCTGTCCCGAGGCGATCTCGGCACATCGATCCGCGACAGGCGGCCGGTCACCGAGGCCATCGGCGATCGAGTTGGCTGGTCGCTCCTGCTGGTAGGCACCGCCGTGGTCCTGTCCAGTGGGTTTGGAATTATGCTGGGCTTCGCGGCTGGATGGCGCCGTGGTTCCCGCCTCGACGCCGGGATTCAAAGCACGGTTTTGGGCGTCGATGCTCTTCCTGCGTTTTTTGTCGGACTGATGTTGCTGCTCGTCTTTTCGGTCAAACTCGGCTGGTTCCCGGTCTACGGAGCAGTCAGCGCATCCAGTCCTAGCGGATTGGCCCGCGTCGGTGATATCGCCCGGCGACTGGTTCTGCCCGGCGTCACCCTGACCCTGGTCGGGGTCGGGTCGGTCTTTGTTGTTGCCCGCTCGGCCATGATCGCCGAGACCGGTGAGGACTACGTGTTTATGGCAAGGGCAAAAGGGCTGTCCGAATCCGGGGTCCGCCGCCATGCTCGCCGCAACGCGTTGCTGCCAGTGTCGACGGCAAGTCTGCTTGGCTTCTCGACTCTGATCGGGGCGGCCACCGTGGTCGAAACGGTGTTTTCCTATCCGGGTCTCGGCTCTCTGGGTTTCGACGCTGTCAGGACCCGGGACTACCCATTGCTCCAGGGGGTTTTCTTACTCTTCGCCTTGGTTGCCATCCTCGTCAACCTGATCAACGACCTGCTCTACCCGGTGTTTGACCAGCGCCTACGGGCGTCCGATGGAGCCGAGTCGGCGCGGTGATCGGTGACGTGGTGGCGCGGTGGCGATCCCTTCGACCGGGCACCCGGATACTGGCCGTCGTCGGGTTTGTGATGCTGCTCACGCTGTTCGGAGCAGCCGCGCTTGCCGATGTTTTGGCGGCCCATCCCCCGGACCGGGCCAGCGGCTCACCGTTTTCCCGGCCCTCAGCCGACCATCTGCTCGGCACCGACGATCTGGGCCGGGACCTCTGGGCCCAGCTTCTTCACGGCGCCCGGACCACGTTGGCAATCGGCCTCGCAGCCGCGACGTTCGCCACGGTTATCGGCACCGTGGTCGCGCTTGTCGCCGGTTGGTTTGGGGGTTGGATCGATGCGGTGCTGATGCGGGTCGTCGACCTCACCCTGGCGGTGCCGTTTCTGGTGTTGATCCTGGTCCTCGCCTCGTACTTCGGGAGGGGTGCGTTGGTCACCGCGGTGTTGCTGACCGGGGTCCTCTGGGCCAGGCCGGCCCGCCTGCTGCGCTCACAGGTTCTGAAACTTCGACACTTCGGGCATGTTGTGGCTGCTGAGGTGATGGGGGCTGGCACCGAGCGCATTCTCCGGGTCCATATCTTGCGACGGTTGGTTCCTCTCCTGCTATCGCAGTTCGTGCGGGCGGCCGCGGTGGCCGTCATCGTGCAATCGGGTGTTGCGTTTCTAGGCCTTGGTGACCCGAATCGAGTCAGCTGGGGGTCAACGCTTTTCTTCGCGAACAACGGGAACGCAGTCCTGACCGACGCCTGGCTGTGGTGGATTGTTCCCCCTGGGATGGCCTTGACTCTCCTGGTCGTCGGGTTGGCCTTCGTCGGCTTAGCTGCCGAGGAACTGATAGATCCCGGCATTACCAACCACGGGTGGCGGCCAGCCGTCAGGCGTAGTCTCACCGATGAACCGACCGCTGTGCTCGATACGGACGTTGCATTCCAGGTCCAGAATTTCTCGGTCAGCTATGGCGGAGCGACGGTTGTCGACCAGGTCGAGTTGGCGCTGCGACCGGGCCGAGTTCTCGGCCTGGTCGGCGAATCCGGCTCGGGAAAGTCGAGTCTGATCCTCGGCCTGTTCGGCCTCCTGCCTCCAGAGGGCCGGGTCGACAGTGGCTCGGCGCTGCTTGCCGACCCTTCCGGTGGCGATGAAATCGACCTGCGTCGATTGGGCCGGGCCGGGTTGGCGAAACTCCGGGGCCGCCGGGTCGCGCTGGTTCCTCAGGCCGCGATGAGCCTGCTCGATCCGACCATGACCGTGCTGCGCCAGGTGCGGGAGTCGGCCGAGCTGACCACGGGGCGGGCGGTGGCCGAGGTCCGGGCGGCCAAAATCCTTACCAGGGTCGGGATCGCGGCTGGCAGGCACCACGCATTCCCCCACCAGTTGAGCGGCGGCCAGCGCCAACGGGTGGTCGTCGCCATGGCCCTGGCCAACCAGCCTCAACTGTTGGTTGCCGATGAGCCGACAACCGGCCTCGACGTCGTCACCCAAACCGAGATCCTCGACCTGCTCGATGAGCTCCGCAACGAACGAGGGTTGGATGTCCTACTCATCTCCCACGACCTGCCGATGATCGCGGCGCGCTCGGACGACCTCACGATCATGTACGCCGGTCGGATCGTGGAGGCGGGGCAGACCAAGGACCTCCTGTCCGAGCCAACCCACCCCTACACCCGCATGCTGGTACAAGCATTCCCGGCGTTGGACGGCCCAACCCGAAGGGCCCAGTCCATCCCTGGCGAAGCGCCGGCGCCCGGAGAACTTGAGCCGGGTTGCGCGTTCGCTCCAAGGTGCCCGATAGCCGAAGCGATCTGCGTCGATTCGCCGCCCCGATTGCTCCAGATCGATCAGGATCAGGGTGGTGGACGGGATAGGGAGACCGCTTGTTACCTTGCAGACCCGCCAGCCAAGGCCGGAGTGGCGCTATGACGGCCGCCGACGCCGTGAGCAAGTCCGCCGTGCCGGCGCTGGAGCTCACCGGGGTCTCCGTCCGGTACGGATCGGACCGGCCCAACGCAGAGGTAGTAGCGGCCCTGAACGATGTCAGCATCACCATCGCCGCCGGTGAACGGGTGGCCGTGGTCGGTAGAAGCGGGGCTGGTAAGAGCACGATCGCCCGGTTGGCCTGCGGTCTCACCACACCGACCCAGGGCCGGGTCACAACCTTGGGCGTCGAGATACCAGCGTTGAAGCGCAAAGAGCTACGAGCCCTCCGGCAACGGCTCCATTTGGTTTTCCAGGACCCCTACCAGTCGCTGCATCCAGGCCTCGGCGTCAAACAACTCATCGGCGAACCTTTGGCGATCGCCCGAACGGCGAAGGCTGATCAGCAGAACAAAACCAACGAGGCGCTGGCCAGGGTTGGCCTCGCGCCACCGGACCGGTTCCTCGATCGTCGGGCAGCTTCGCTAAGCGGCGGACAACGGCAGCGGGTCGCGATCGCCAGAGCATTGGTTGCCGCCCCGGAACTAATCTTGGCCGACGAGCCGTCAAGCATGCTGGACGCCTCGCTGCGGGCGACCATCGCCGACCTGCTGTTGGAACTGCAAGAACAGCGAGAAGCAGCCCTCGTCTTCATCACCCACGACTTGGCCCTCGCTCGCCATGTTGCCGACCGCATTATCGTCCTGGCCGATGGCGCAGTGGTTGAAGACCGCGCAACCGAGGAACTGTTGGCCGATCCCCAACACCCGGAAACTCAGACGCTGCTCGAAGCAGCTCGCCATCGCCCAAGGCGGGGCGGCGAGCTAGTGTGATGGTGCGCGCCGGCACACCAGTGCACCGGCGCAGCCGCTTCGGGATGTATCGACAGGCAAGACTTCATACAGGAGAACCAAGGGTTCAATGACTAGACGCAAGCTGATCTTCTTCACCTCGGCTGATCCGAGGACAGACCCTGGCGCATTCTTCCGGGTCTATCATTTCGCCAACGTTGCCGGGAAGGCCGGGCTCGAGGCCGAGGTTCGCTTGGCTGGCGCGGCCGTGGATGTGGTCGACCAGTCGACGCTCCCGGGCGGCGAGCAAGGGGACGATATTCGGAACAAGATCGCCGAAGGGGTCGACGGCCCGTTCCTCGTCAGTCTTTGACCATTCTCCAGTGATGCCCGTGGGGTATCGGAGGATGATGCGGCGACCTTGGGCGGGGAGTTCAGGTTGCTGTCGGACATTTTGACCGAGGTGGCGGACGGGGAGTCCGAACTGGTCTTCATGGGTGGCTGAGGTGAAGGTCGCTTTCACCGGCAAGGGCGGTTCCGGCAAATCGTCGATCGCCGGTACGTTCGCCCGGCTACTTGCCCGCACCGGCCAACCAGTGTTGGCCCTCGATTCGGATCCACTACCCGGTATGCCCTATGCCCTCGGCATCCCGGTCGAGGACGATCCGACTCCTGACGACGCTGTGGTCGAAGGACCGGCCGATGGTCCTCAGTGGGTGCTCCGGCCAGGACTGGATGCCGCCAACTTCATCGACGACTACGCCACGGTCTGTCCCGACGATGTGCGCTACCTCCAGTTCGGCAACCTTTGGGGCCACATCTCGTCGTTGCAGCGGGCTCAGTTTGCCTGGAGCCAAGTTGTCAGAGAGCTGGATCCCGATGCCTGGAACCTCGTCGGCGATCTTCCCGGCGGCACCAGGCAAGCGATGTTCGGCTGGGCCAAGTACGCCGACACCGTTCTCATCGTCGTGGAACCAACGGTGAAGTCGATCCAGGTCGGACGGCGACTTCGCAACCTGGCCAAAGCCGACTTTGCACCCCGGAATCTGGCCGTCGTCGCAAACAAAGTCAGCGGCGTAGACGACGTGAGTCTCATCGCTGAGCGGGTCGAGCTTCCCGTCATCGGCACCATTCCCGCTGACCCAACGGTGCTGAGTGCCGATCGGGCAGCAACCGCTCCGCTCGACTGCGGCGCCAGCCTATTTGTCGATTCGGTGCATGCGCTGGTCGGAGCGGTGCAAGAGATCTACGATGGCGCTCAATGAAGATTGCAGTTGTTGGCAAGGGTGGCTCCGGCAAGACGACCACCAGTGGCATTCTCGCTCGGAGCCTCGGTCGCGGCGGGCACAAAGTGATTGCCCTCGACTGCGACACCAATCCGAACCTGGGTTTGTCGCTCGGCGTAGGCGACACCGAAACCGAGCGTCTACTGACCCTGCGGGACATGGTCGACGAAGGAACAAAGGACCACGCTGAATCGTGGGATGAAATTCTCGACTGCTACGGCGCAGACGGCCCAGACGGCGTTCGTCTCACGGTAGTGAACCGCATCGAGAACCCCGAACCCGGTTGACCCTGATGTGGTCTATCCGCTGAGCAGTTGCTCAGCTCCGTTCCATCCGATGGTCTTGTGATCGTCGCTGATCTCGAAGCCGGCATCGGCACGCTGACCCGGCTCGAAGACGAGTCGGTCGACGCGACGGTCGTCGTTGTCGAGCCAACTCCCCGTTCAATGGATGTTGCGGCCAGGGCCATCGCCGTTGCCGGCGACAGGCGACAGGGCCGGATCGTCATCGCGGCAAACAAGGTGGCAGACGCCGAAGACGAACGTCGCCTCCGCGATGCGTTCCCCAATCAGGAACTGCTGATCATTCCCGCCGATCCAGTGATCGAAAAGGCCGACCGTGAGGGGCTGTCGCCCGTCGACGTCGACCCGGATAGCCCAGCGGTTTCAGCGATCGAATCGTTGGCCCGGCTGGTGCTGTAGCCAGATCAGCGGTCCCACCAGATAGTGACCCTTTCCTTCGGGAACTCAAGGGTTGCCACCAACTCGGCCACTTCGCCAACCCGTTTCTTCGGCAGGCACAGCTGGCGACACCAGAACGCGGCCTCGATGGATGAGGACCGCTGATCGTTCCGAGGCGTCGCCACGCTCAGTTCACTCTGCACAGTTAGCCCGGCCGCTTGGAGGGCGACGATCGCGACTCCGGCGGTCGGCCCGACCGGTCGATCGAGGTCCCAGAAGTGCTTCCACAGTGGTTTGCGCACGGTCTGGGGATGAAACTCGGTGATCTCGAACACCACTCGCCGGCGAGCGTGCTCGTTGGCGGCCATGGCGAACGAGACGATGTCGGCCACGTTGTAGAGCACGTTGTGACTGACGACAACATCGGCAACCGGTACCAGTGGCGCCACCTCCGGCCAGGAACCGGGGTAGGTCTCACAGGAGATTCCTCGCTCCTCGGCGGTGCCGGCAAAGAGGTTCGTCATGTCCTCCTGGCGATCGGTCCCGATCAGGTGAGTGGCCGGCGGTACGGCGGCAAAGGCCGCAGCGCCACCACCGCAGCCGATGTCAAGCACGCTGCCACTGTCGCCAAGTGCTTCCCGGGCCAGGCGGGTGGAAAGCGACAACGAATCGTTACCAACCGGCGGGGCAGCAAACATCTCAGGAGGAAACACAAAGGGCACCTTCGGCGCCTGGTCCAAAATCTCCGAAGGAATAGCCCACTCCCCCAGCTCTCGTTCCCACTGCTCAGCTGCCTCATTCATAACGCCACACTAGAGCGAGGCTTGCCTGCATGGCGGCAGACGTCAGGTTGTGTAGCCGTCGGGCCCTCGTGGTTGCCGGTCAGCCAGCTCTGGCTCGCCCAACCGAAACAGATCAGCGCGGCTCGCGACAGGTGCGGCGGCGGGATCGACTGGTCAACCCTGAAGGAGAAGGGCTGGGCTCACCTCAGTGAAGAACCACTGCAACTCTGGTCGGATCACAGCTATGCCACGCCAAGCGGCAAGATCGAGATCGCAAGTCCGGCTGCCCGTGCTGCAGGCCTTCCGTACACACCCCAGCCGATTGCCGACGATCCACCGTCCCCCGAGCACCTGCGGCTTCTCTCTCCAGCTGATCCGATGTTGATGAATTCAAGCTACGGAAACGATCCGCTCGTACGGAATCGCCTCGGCCCGGCCACGGTCACCATGCGCACAACCGATGCTGCCGATCGGGGCATTGTCGATGGGGACCTGGTCGTGGTGGCCAATGCCGGAGGCGAGCTGACTCTGAGTGCACGAGTCTCCACCGAGGTGCCGCCCGGCGCTGTCGTCGTGCCGAAGAGCCGTTGGCCCAAGCTCGAACCATCCGGGGCGAACGTCAATCTCTTACACATCCCTCACAAGACCGACATGGGCGACAGCACCTCTGTTCATGCCGTCGAGGTCAAAATGGACCGCGCCTGAGGAACACATCCGGATCTGACGGCCGCGCCGATCTTGGTCGAGAATTGGCTGGGCCGTCACGGGCCACGCGGCCGATGTTCGGTCTCACCGTCGCCAGTAGGGTGTTGGCGGTGCCGGCGATCCATCCCTGCAGGATGCGAGGAACGAGAATATGCCTTTTGGCCACAACGCCATAGTCCGAGAGCAGGTGGCTACCTCGTGAGTTTCGAACTGGTGCCTCGAACCGCCCGGGGCGCGGCTGTCGTTGCAGCTGCGGAGTCGCTCGTGGCGCCCTTCGCCGAGCGGGCCCAAGCGGCCGACGCCCAAAGCGAGATGTGTCGCGAAAACTTCGATGACCTGTTCACCGCGGGTATCTCATCGGCATTTGTCCCCGAGGAACTGGGAGGATTCGGTCTGGAATCGATCCACGACTGGATCCTGGCCATTGCCACGCTTGCGCGGGGAGACGCATCGACCGCCATCGCTATCACCATGCACCATGCGATCGGTCGACGTATGGCGCAGACGTACTCCGTCGCCAGCACGAAGCTCGGTCCCGATCAGGAGCGAACGAGGCAGCTCGCGGAGCCACTCAAGCGCATGGCGGCCGGGGAGATGCTCGTCTGCGCCACAGCAACCGAGGTCGGGACCGACAATCTGCACCCCGAAACCAAGGCGGTGCCCCACCACAGCGGTGACCGCGACGGGTGGCGGATCAATGGACACAAGATCTTCGTCACGATGTCGCCGATCGCAACCCACATCTCGACGGTCGTGCGCGTTCGTGACGACGATGGTGACCGCATGGCAAATATCGTGCTTCCGATGGATACGCCGGGCCTACTACCCCAGGACGACTGGGATGCGTTGGGAATGCGAGGTTCGGGCAGTCAGTCGGTGGTCTTCGAAGACGCGTGGGTGCCTGATTCAGCCCTCACCAGGATTGGTCCGTGGGGAAGATGGAGCCTGAACTACTTGGAGTTTCGAGCTATCGCAAACATCGTGCTGGTGGGTGCCTTCTTGGGCATCGCCGAGGCAGCTCACGACATTGCGTTGACGAGGCTGGCAACGAGATCGCGTGTTGGGCAACTTGCTGCTGAGCAGTCAGGCATCCAGAACCTCGTTGGCGAGATGGCAATTGAGCTAGCCCAGTGTCGTGCGGTGCTCGGCGCGGCCGCGGTGCAGATGGACGAGTACGGCGAGCGCCACGCATCCTCTGTTGCGTCCATGGAAGACGCCCATGGCCTAATGAGCAACTATCAAGTGGCTAAATGGACGGTCAATCGGGGCGCAATTGGCGTTGTTAGCAAGGCCATGGACCTGCTCGGGGGCTCCGGCTACACCAACTCGGCCGCACTCGCTCGTCTCTACCGGGACGTCCGGGCGGGTCCATTCATGCAACCCTTCGGCCCGGCCGAACTGCGCCAATACGTGGGTCAGGTCACCCTGGGGCAGTATCCCGAAAAGTAGACGCCATCCCGAAAAGTAGACGCCGAAGATCGGTCAAGGAAGGGCAAGACATCGTGCACATCGACTTTGCCGGCCAGGTGGTCTTGGTCACCGGCAGTTCGGGGGGATTCGGCCTCGCAACGGCGGAGGCGTTTCTAGAGTCGGGTGCAAGCGTCATGCTGAATGGCACCAACCCCCAGAAGCTGGACGCGGCGCTTGGAGGCCTCAAGGCTCGATTCGACCGGGTGGACGCGCATGCCGCGGACATTTCGAACAGCGCGGGGGTGGCGGACCTCGTGGCTGCGACCGAGGACACGTTCGCGTCGATCGACATACTCGTGAATAATGCGGGAACCGCACAGAACACCGCTTTCCTCGAACTCTCGGAGGCCCAGTGGGATGGACTCTTCGATGTCAATCTGAGGGGTGTTTTCCTGACGTCGCAGGCGTTCGCCAAGCGGGCGATCGCTGCGGGCCGGGCCGGCAAGATCGTGAACATCCTGTCGGGTAACTACCTGTGGACCCGCGCCGGATCGGCTCACTACTCCTCATCGAAGGCGGCAGTCGAAATGCTGACGAGGAGCATGGCCCTGGAACTCGGCTCGCACAAAATAAACGTAAACGGGGTGGCGCCGGGGCTGATGGATCTGTCTCAACGTGGTGGCTTTGGTCCTGCGCAGTCATTCGTCGATCTCTATGTCAAGGACGTACCGATGGGACGGGTCGGCCGCGTGGAGGACGTCACCGGTGCCGTGCTATTCATGGCCTCCCCTCAGGCCGACTTCATCACCGGCTCGACGATCCTGGTCGACGGCGGCTACGCAGCCGGGCGGGCGGATCTACCGCTGGCGCCGCCACCAAAGGGCTAGTCAGGATCGCCGGCGTGCCGCTCTCCGAAGTGACCCCGACATGGTGCAGCGCTTACCGTGGATTATCGAGACCGAGCAGGGGGACCTGATATGGCGATGACCGACGAGCAACCGACCGTTGACAACAGCGACATGTTGGCCGGCATCAAGATTATCGACACCGACACCCATCTCAGCGAGCCGCACGACCTCTGGACGAGCCGCGCACCCGCCAAGTACCGCGACCTCGTGCCCCAGGTGAAGACCGACGACAAGGGTAAGCGCCACTGGTTCGTCGATGGCGACAAGCGCATCGGATCGACGAGCGCTGTCAGCGTGGTTGGAATGGACGGCTTGAAGATGCCTGGCGTCGGCTTCTTCAAGCTCGACAACGACCAGGTCCATCGGGCGTCCTCCGAGATGGGGCCTCGCGTCGAGATGATGGACACGCTCGGCATCCATGCCCAGATCATGTATCCGAATCTTGCCGGGTTCGGGAACCAGAATTTCTTGAAGGTCCAGGACGAGGACCTCCGGTTGGCGTGCGCCCAGATCTATAATGACGCGCTGGCCGAGATGCAGGCCGAGTCCGGCGAGCGAATCTTCGGTATGGCCCTCATCCCGTGGTGGGACATCGAGGCCTCGGTCGCCGAGGTCGAGCGGGCCCACGCCATGGGCCTCCGCGGCATCGTCACGTGTTCGAACCCCGAGGAGGCGGGGATACCAGACCTCGGTACCGATGCCTGGCATCCGTTCTGGGATGTGTGCGGCAGCCTCAAGATGCCTGTCAACTTCCACATCGGGTCGAGCAAGGGACTGCAAGACTTCGCAGGCAAGGCACCGTGGCCGTCGTTCGGCCCCGAGTCGAAGCTCGCCATCGGCTCGGCCAACATCTTCATGGGAAACGCCCGCGTCATCGGCAACCTCATCTTCTCCGGTGTGCCAGAGCGCTTCCCCGATGTGAAGTTCGTGTCGGTCGAGTCTGGCATCGGCTGGATCCCGTTCTTCCTCGAAGCGCTCGACTGGCAGTGCGCCGAGACCGCTCCGAACGAACGCAAGATCATGAGCATGCTGCCGAGCGAGTACTTCCGGCGTCAGTTCTACGGTTGCTTCTGGTTCGAGACCGTCGCCATCGGCCGCCTGCTCGACATCATCGGCGAGGACAACGTGCTGTTCGAGACCGATTTTCCGCACCCGACCTGCTTGTACCCGAGGTCGAGTGAGCACCTCCGCGACGCCATGAGCGAGCTCGACGATGGCGTGCGGCACAAGATCCTCCAGGGCAACGCCGCCAAGCTTTACAACATCCCCATCTGACATACGGCGATTGGTCATCAGGCAGAGGCTCGCCCGTCGAGCCAGGAAATCGCCGCCTTGGCGGTTCGCTCGATAGATGCGTTTCGTAGAGTTCCCGCCGCAAAGCGCTCACCGGGGTCTTCGCCATGACCGGCGGATTCAGCACTGGGCCATCGCCGACACCATCAACAGGCTGCAAGGGCGAGGGACTCGATCACAGCTCAACTCGGTGGTCGGCTTCATGCTCGCCGGACTCCCGGGTGGACACTCCCTGACCTCCACCGCTCGTCTCACTAAAAGGCGAGCGCTAGCCTGCGGAAGACGCAACTGCCTCGCGCAGGGCTATCTCTCGTGGATCGGTCGGAAGAGAATAGCCGTTTCGGTTCATGGCGTAGGCGTAGCCGATGCCGGTATCTGGGTCGGCGTAGGCGAAAGAGCCGCCAGAACCAGTGTGTCCGTAGGCCCGTGGCGAGGATCCAAAGGGCAGGATCGGGAATGGTTTCATGAACCCGAATCGGTAGGCGCTCTCGATGCCGAAGATCTTATCGAAGGCCGGCGCTTTCGGCCGCTCCAACTCCTCCAGGGTCGCCGCGCTTATGCCCAACCGGGCGCCGCCTGCTGCCAGGTCTCCGTAGACCTCAGCCAGGGACCGGGCGGTACCGGTTCCGTTGACAGAGGGGAGCTCCACCTCCAGAAGCTTGCGGGTGTTGATGTCGGGCAGTTTGGTGATGGCCCTTGGGTTGGTGAACGCCTTAAACGTCATGCTGCGTGGGTTAACCATTCGCCGAAGTACCGGCCACGGGATCTCGTGAGCGTGCAGGGCCATAGCCGCACGCCGACCGCCAACAAACGTCGCAATACGATCGGAAGCAACACTGGCGGGGACCCCGATGTAGAACTCGATACCGAGATGGCCTGCAACCTCGTCGGCGAAGAAGCGGCCGATCGTCCGTCCATCGGGGTCGACGCGACGCAGGAGCTGGCTCTCGTACCAACCCAGCGATTGAGCGTGATACCCCTGCGCTGATCCAGGGGCCCATTTCGGGGCTTGCGCTGCCAGGATCGCGCCCAGCCGGTCAGCATCGGCGATCGTATCGATATCGAGGGCTGTGTCAATGACCGGTAGGCCAGCCTCGTGCTCGAGGAGTTGGCGGACGGTCACGTCCTCCTTCCCTGCTTGGGCGAACTCAGGCCAATAAGTTGCAACGGGGGTTTCGAGGTTGAACAGGCCGCGGCTGTGAGCGACCGCCATCGCTGTCGCGGCCATTCCTTTGGTTGTCGACCAGACCGTGACCAATGTGTCGCGCTGCCAAGGCTTGTTCCGCTTCTTGTCGCAATGTCCGCCCCAGAGATCGACCACGACCTCGCGGTCACGGACGACTACGAGCGCAGCACCCAACTCGTTCCGATCCGTGAAGTTCCTACCGAACTCATCCGCAACCGCTCCGTACCCCGAAGCCACCTCACCCTGGATCAGATCCTGCATCCCGAGACCCTATGCGACGGATCGACACGGGCCGTGACTCGACCCTCGACCCTCGGGCCTGAACGTCAGCCTGTGAACCAAACAGACCGATGGCGGAACAGTCACACATCCTGGGGCGACTCGGCCCGCTGATTCCGGTATGGCAGGATGGCGAACACCGAAAAGAGGTAGCCACCTGCGATCAGGAGCCAGACGCCTCGAAAGGCCTCAACCGACTCGTTCGTCCGATCACCGAGCAGGGCAACGGCGAGAGCAACGCCGATGGCACCCACCAGCCGACGGATCGTCTGGAACACGGCATTGGCCATACCCAGATCGTGCTCGGACAGACCAGTCAGCGCGGCGTTGGTGACCACGATGCCCACCATCCCGGCGCCAAGACCGAACAGGAGAAGGCCGACGAGGTAGGCCGACCAGAAGTCGGGTTTCTCATCGACGCCGAAGACCCAGACGAGCATGCCGGCCGCGGCGATGAGGCCGCCGAGCGCGAGCACTCCCCGGTACCCCCGGCGGTCTGACCAGTGGCCGACCGGGATCGACACGAAGCTCGCCACCATGGCGATCGCCACCGCGGTCCCGCCCTCAAGGGCCGAGTACCCCCACACGTTGATCAGGAACAGCGGGGTGGTGAAGAACCAGGCCATGATCGCCATCTGAGTGCCCGCCTGCGACAGGTTGGCCAGGGCGAACGGTGCGTGGCGAAACAGACCGAGGTCGACCAGGGGTGAAACAGTGTGTGCGCACCGTAGGAGGAAGGCCGCCGAGAGAACGGCCGAGGCGGCCAGGACAGCAAGAACTGTGAAGCTGGTCCAGCCCCACCGCGGCCCCTGCAGGACCCCGAAGGTGAGCAGGCCGATGGCTGCGGTGCCAACGACGGTGCCGAGGAGGTCGATACCGCCCGCGTCGGGGGAGGTGTCGGTCTCAGCCAACAGGCCACGGCCGAAAGCCAGGACCGCCAGACCGATCGGCACATTGATGAGGAACGCCCACCTCCAGTCGACGGCCTCGATCGCGAGGGCGCCAAGTGTGGGGCCGGCGGCGGCACCGGCGCTGGCCGTCGTACCCCAAATGCCGACCGCCAGACCCCGCTTGGCCGGCGGGAAGAGAGGCATGATCAGAGCGATGGCGGTGGAGGTGACCATGGCCGCACCGGCCCCCTGGCCCACCCGGGCCGCGATCAGGATCGGTGCGTTCGGCGCCGCCGCGGTGACGGCCGAGATCGCGGTGAACAATGCCAGACCCACCAGGAACACGCGCCGACGGCCCCGCCGATCGGCGAGCCGGCCGGCAACGAGGAGCAGGGCGGCGGCGGCAATGGCGTTGCCCGATGACACCCATGCCAGGGTCGAGCGCGGGGTGTCGGCGAACTCCTGCTCAATGAACGGGAAGGCCACGTTGGCGGCCATCAGGTCGAGGATGATGATGAAGGTCGACGCCGACACCAACGCCAGCGACAGCCACGACTGCCGGCTCACTCGTTCGTTGACGGCCAGGGCTCCCACTCGCTCAGTCGATGGGTCGGTGGCGGAGGATCCACATACCATCTTCGGCGGGCGCGAACACCGGACCAACACGCATGCCGACACGCACGTCTGCCGGGTCGACGTCTTCGAGTGAGGTAGTCAACCGCACGCCCTCGTCAAGCTCGACAACGGCGATGATGGGGTCGACCAACTCGGCGAACATCGGGGTGGTGGGCTGACGGGCCACGGTGAAGGTGTAGACGGTGCCCTCGCCGGACACCTCGGTCCACTCAAGCGAATCGGCCAGACAACGCGAGCAGCGGGCCCGGGGGTAGTACACCCATGTGTTGCACTGCAGGCAACGCTGGATGAGGACACGGCCCTCGGCGAGCCCGTCCCAGAAGGGCTGTGAGGTCGGCGTAGGTACTGGGGTTATGGGAACGGCGTGCATCTCAACCTCCCTGGAGCACGAGGGCGGTCTGCTCGCTGATGATGCCGCCGTTGCCGGATACGAACATGGTGTCGGCCTGCCCGAGCTGGCGATCGCCGGCCCGTCCCTGAATTTGGCGGACCGCTTCGGTGATATGGATCATCCCGCCAGCGGCACCGGGCTGACCAAACCCCAGCTGACCCCCATTTGTGTTCATGGGGAAGTCACCGACGTATGACAGATCGTGATCATTTACGAATCCAATCCCCTCACCCTTGCCGCAGAACCCGGCGTCTTCGAGGGTGAGCAAGACGGTGATCGTGTAACAGTCGTACAACTGGCAGGCGTCGACATCCGCCCGGGACACGCCGGCCATGGCGAAGGCCTGCCCGGCTGCGTGGGCAATAGGGGTGCGGATCATGTCGCGGGCGTAGCTGTGCGTCTTGTAGGCGAGGCGCTCGCCGAAGCCGGTGATGAACGCCGGCCGGTGAGGGCATCGCGCCGCTCGGTCCTTCGAGGCGAGCACCACGGCTGAGCCACCGTTGCACGGCATCACGATCTCAAGCACATGAATCGGGTCGGCCACCACCTTCGAGGCCAGCACGTCGTCGACGGTGATCGGCACCTCACGAAACACCGCCTCGGGCGTTGCGTTGGCCGACCGCCGCTGGTCGGCCGCGATCTTGGCCAGGGCCCGCTCGTCCCAACCGAACTCGGCGGCGTACCGGTTGGCGATCATGGCGTAGCCGGCGTTCTGGGCGACGTTGCCGTGGGGGATGTCGAACTCGGCCTGAGGCGACCCCCATTGCATGCTTGACGCGCCCATCGCGCTCCAGTCGGTGCGTGGGCCGCGGGGCTTGGTTGGTCGCGGTCGAGGCCGCGACGGGATGGCGCACACCACCACATCGCACAGGCCGAGCTCGATGGCGGCCGCCGCCCGCCAAACCGCGCCAGCCGGACTGGCACCACCGATGTCGACCCGCTCGGCGAAGTTGACCTCCCATCCGCAATACTCGGCGACGGTGGCTGGCACAAAATCCTTGGATTCGCGGAGGTCGGACGTCACCAGTCCGTTCACCTCGGCCGAGTCGATCCCGGCATCAGCCAACGCTTCGGCAGCCAACTGGGCCCACTGTTCGATCTGGAACGACCGCGGGCCCCCGTACTTTCGCTCCGAGGGCCACTCGGCGAAGCCGACGACCGCTGCGTCCCCTGTCAGACCTGTCACACCGCTCCCCGATCTCTCTCTGCGCTCATCGCAGAGAGCCATGTTGTCAGAACCAGCCGGGCCATAGTCAAAGCGCTGTTGCTACGACTAGCCCCGAGGCCGGCTTCGTGATCCCGAGCTGACCTGGCAGGTAAGTTCGGCGATTGCCTCGTCGGTCGTGATCACATCGCCAAAGACCGATGCGAACGTGGCGAGAGCGGCGACGTGAGCCTCATCGGTGCGGGCGGCGTTGGCATCCTCGACGAGCGTGGCGCGGTAGTCGAGCATCATGGCATCTCGGGCGGTGGAATCGCAGCACACGTTGGTCATCGTGCCGGTCACAAGCAGCGTGTCAATGCCGCGCCCCTGCAGTTGGCGATGGAGCGTCGATGCCCCGGCGGCGAAGGCGCTGAAACGGTCTTTACTCACGGTCAGGTCTTCTTCACCAACATCGAGGTAGCGGTAGAACGCGTGGCCCCAGGTGCCTTCCATCAAGCCTGCCCGCACCTCGTGCTCCCGATCCGGCGAGATGAAGTTGCCGAAGAACATGTTCCACGCACCGCGGCCCTCGGCCGCGAACGTTGAGTACACCCACACAACCGTGCCGCCTTGGTCACGGGTGACGTTTGCCAAGCGGTTGATGTTGTCGACGATGCCCCGAGCGACGGGCACTTCGCTCAGACCACCCTCGGCAACAAAGTGGTTTTGCATGTCGACGACAAGAAGCGCTGTTGTGGCAGGGTCATAGTGTTCGTGAGCGTGATCCCGACCGCGCCGATTGGCGATGGCCGACCGAAGCTCGTCTGGAATCGTCAGGGGGTGCACAAATGAAGTCTCGCGTACGGATCGGCTATCAGACTGGTTTTCCGCCTTTCATGCAAGACCAAGACGGCCCGGCAGGGTTGGTGATCGAGGCGCTGGAGTCGGCGGTCGGGGCGCTGGCCGAAGCCGGTGTCGAGGTGGAATGGATGCCGCTCACACTCGAGGGCCAACAGACGGCGTTGGCTGAAGGGGAGGTCGACCTTCTAGCTGGTGTGGGGATCACTTCGGAACGGCAGCGACGTTTCGTGTTCGGGGCCGCCCTCGTCCGAACCGGTGGAGCTCTCTTCCGGTTGAAGGACGTGGGCCCTCTTCAACGAATCGTCACCCCTGAGACCGGTCCGCTGGTCGACCCCACAGGAGCAGCGTTCCCCGACTGTGAGCTACTCGACGCAACCGACTACAACGACGCCCTCGAACAGGTTCTGGCAGGAACAGCCGACGCTGCTGCACTCAACATCCACGTCGGCGCTTTGCTCGCCGAGCGCGAGTACCCCGGCCGGTTCGAACTCCCGCGGGAACCGTTTGTCGCCGTCGATCTCGCCCCGGCCTACCCCCGCTCCCACGATGAGGAGCTACGACAACTCATCGACAAGCAATCGGCTACTCCCCGACGTTGAACGTCTTCGGTGCTGCGAGTTTGGGGCGTAAACGGTCGTCGACTCTGACAGGTCGATAGTGTTGCTCGCCGCCGGCGACGAATCGACCCGCTCCACGAACGCCCGCTGTATCGGTTGCGAGATCGTGGTACGCCAGGTCTTTGGTCGACGATTAAGGCCCGGATTCCAGGCCCCGTCGCTTGCTTTCGAGCAGGCGTTTGT
Organism: Phascolosoma agassizii; assembly: GCA_035593235.1. Classification (NCBI taxonomy): domain Eukaryota; kingdom Metazoa; phylum Annelida; class Sipuncula; order Phascolosomatiformes; family Phascolosomatidae; genus Phascolosoma; species Phascolosoma agassizii. Next base: position 254,158 of record JAVJHY011057995.1, on the reverse strand, counting down.
TACCAACGTCCCTACTGACCCAGTATTGGTCGGACATCGATCCGAGGCAAGGCAAACGTCTGCGAAGGGGAGCTGAACATGGGCATGCTCGACGGCAAGGTTGGGATCATCACAGGGGCCGGCCGAGGCCTCGGCCGCAGCCACGCGTTGTTGATGGCGAGCGAGGGGGCATCGATTGTTGTGAACGACCTCGGTGGGGAGTGGGACGGCACGGGTTCAGACGATCGGGCAGCAAGCGAAACCGCGGCCGATATCGAGGCCATGGGGGCCAAGGCGGTGGCGAACTTCGACGACGTTGCTGACTGGGAGGGCGCCCAGAACATGATCAATCAAGCCGTCGAAACGTATGGGCGGCTCGACTTCTTGGTGTGCAATGCGGGCTTCGTCCGTGATCGCCTCGTCTTCAACATGAGTGAAGGCGAGTGGGACAGCGTCATCCGGGTTCACCTGAAGGGGCACTTCGTCCCTACGCGGTGGGCTGCGGCGTATTGGCGCGAACAATACAAGTCGAAAGACGAACCGGTGAACGCCAGCATCGTTTACACCGCGTCGGAGGCGGGGCTCTTCGGCAATATCGGTCAGCCGAACTACTCAGCGGCGAAGGCCGGGATCGCGGCGATGGGAATCACGGTTGCTCGTGAGGTGAAGCGCTACGGGATACGGGTCAACACGATCAATCCCCGGGCCAGGACCCGCATGACGGTCAACACGTTCGGGGCCGATCAGCTGAGCGCCGAACCGGGCGACTTCGATGTGAACGATCCCGACAATGTCTCGCCGTGGGTTGCCTACCTGTGCACCGATGACGCGGCCGACATCACGGGCGAGACGTTCGTATGTGGCGGCGATCAGGTTCAGCTGATGCAGGGCTGGAAACGCGAGAACCGCATTCGCAAAGGGAAGGATCGTTGGACGGTTGCTGAGCTGGCTGAGGCCAAGGCCGAGCTCTTCTCAACGCGCCCCGAAGACTAGCCCTCACGGCCTGGGACGAGTGCTGCGCTGCCAGCTCCCACCGGCCGTCGCGCTAGCGTGCGTAATGACGAAGGGGGTCGGACATGCGCGTTGGTTGGATAGGGCTCGGCGGCATCGGCAAGCCGATGGCGATCAATGTGGTTCGAGCCGGCCACGACGTGACGGTTTGCGATCTGCGTCCGGAGCCTGTGGCCGAGCTCGAGACACTTGGAGCCGCCGCGGCGTCGACACCAGCCGAGGTCGCCGACGCGGCCGACGTCGTGTTCGCATCGCTGCCCGGCGTCGAGGCGAGCAACGAGGTGGCCTTCGGGAGTGATGGGATCGCCGGGGCGGCGCTACCGGGCTCGCTCTATGTTGAGCTGAGCACGCTGACGCCTGCGGTGGTTCGAGAGATCGGCTCCCGCCTCGCCGACATGGGCATAGGCTTCGTCGACGCACCCGTGAGCGGTGGTGGACCGAAACGTGAGCAAGGGACCCTCGCCGTAATGGCCGGCGGTTCCGAAGCCGACTTCGCCCGGGCCCTGCCAGTCTTCGAGGCGATCGGCGAGTCGATCTTCCACCTCGGCGAGATCGGAGCCGGGAATGTTGCGAAGTTGGCGAACAACCTGATCGGCCTGTCTTCGGCCATCGTTGCGATCGAGGGTTTGATGCTCGGGGTTAAGGGTGGCATCGCTCCCGAGAAACTGCGCGATGTCGTCATGGCCAGCTCCGGCGCGTCGAAACCATTCCGGCGAATGGTCGACCTCGTCCTGGCTCGCGACTGGGAACCCGGCGAGGGGGATATGCCCATGGCTGCTCTACGCATCACCGCCAAGGACCTCGAACTGGCTACATCGTTCAGTGCTGACATGGGCGTTGTGACGGCCCTCGCTGATGCGGCCAGGGCCACCTACGCCAACGCGAGGGAAGCTGGCTTCGGCGAGCTCGAGTATTGGGCGGTCAGCGAATACCTGCAGCAGGCCAGCGACCTGGAGATTCGTCCGACTACCTGAACGGGCATCAGCCGAGGACCAAGAGTTCGAGCTGGTAGGCCGGATAGCGTGCGTCGGGTGTCTACCGACCCGAATATGGATGTCCGCTCCGATGAGGCTGACAACGGTGAGTATCTCCGCCGCATCCTGACCGCCGAGGTCTACGAGCTGGTCGATGAGACACGCCTCGAGGCCGCCCCGATCCTGTCGGAGCGGCTCGGGAACGAGGTGCTGCTCAAGAGGGAAGACCTCCAGCAGGTGTTCTCCTTCAAGATTCGTGGCGCCTACAACAAGATGGCCCTACTCACGTCGGAAGCTCGAGAGCGAGGGGTGGTGGCCTCTTCGGCGGGAAATCACGCTCAGGGTGTTGCACTGTCGGCCAAGCACCTCGGTTGTCGGGCGGTGATCGTGATGCCGGTAACGAGTCCTGTGCTCAAGGTTGACGCGGTGCGCGCCCTCGGAGCCGAGGTTGTGCTGCACGGCGTGTCCTATACCGACTGCTACGCCCGTGCGGTCGAGATCATGAACGAGCAGTGCCTCACGTTCGTGCATCCCTTCGACGACCCAGATGTCATCGCCGGTCAGGGAACGATCGGTGTGGAGATCCTCCGCCAGCACCACGGCCCGATCCACGCAGTGTTCTGTCCGATCGGGGGCGGCGGGCTCATCTCGGGCGTTGCCGCCTACATCAAACAACTCAAGCCCGAGATCTTGATCATCGGTGTTCAAACCGACGACTCCGACGCGATGGCTCGGTCGCTTGAAGCCGGACATCGTTTGGAACTCGACAACGTCGGTCTGTTCGCAGATGGCACCGCGGTCAAGCTCGTCGGCTCGGAAACGTTCCGCCTAACCCAACAGTATGTCGATCGGATCATCCGGGTCGACACCGACGAGGTCTGCGCCGCCATCAAAGACGTGTTCACCGACACCAGGGCCATTCTCGAACCGGCCGGTGCGCTCGCGGTTGCCGGCATGAAGCGTTACGTGGAGTTCACGGGCATCAGTGACGAGACGCTCGTTGCGGTGGCGTCCGGAGCCAACATGAACTTCGACCGGCTGCGCTTCGTTTCCGAGCGGGCGGAGATCGGTGAGCAACGCGAAGCGGTTTTTGCGGTGACGATTCCCGAGCGCCGTGGGAGCTTTCGTGCGTTCTGCGACATCATCGGGTCAGATCGAGCGGTGACCGAGTTCAACTATCGCATAGCCGACCCTGAGCAGGCGTCGGTGTTCGTCGGGATTCAGGTTGCCGATCGAGCGGAGGCTCACCGCGTGGTGACGGCCTTTGAGAACGCTGGCCTCGAGACGCTCGATCTGACCGATGATGAGATGGCCAAGGTTCACCTCCGTCACCTGGTTGGTGGCCGATCCGATCTGGCGATCGACGAGCGGGTGTATCGCTTCGAGTTCCCCGAACGCCCGGGGGCGCTGGTGCACTTCCTCGATTCGATGCCACCCGATTGGAACATCTCGTTGTTCCACTACCGAAACCATGGGGCCGATGTTGGCCGGGTGCTCGTTGGTATGCAGGTGCCGGAACCGGATGGCGCCGCGTTCGACGAGTTCCTCACGGTTCTCGGCTACCGGCACTGGGAGGAAACCGAGCACCCCGGGTATCGCCGCTTTCTGGCTTGAGTTCCACATGCCAGAATGTCGAGAACCCCGACAGCAGAGAGCGAGTGCGAGTGCCCGACGTTGAGTTCACAAACCCCGACTACCTCGTGACGACCGACTGGCTCGCCGATCACCTCGATGCTGCCGATGTCCGAATCTTGGACGTGACGGCGAAGCTGACCGGCAAGCTGGAGAATCGCGCCGAGGCCGACTGCTATCAGGAAAGCCACATCCCCGGCTCGATCTTTTTCGACGTCTCATCGGGCAAGGGTGTGTTGTCGGACCCCGATGCCGCTCTTCCCTGGATGTGGCCAAGCACGGAGCGGGTAGCAGCGTCACTGGCCGCGGTCGGGGTCGGGTCTGAAACCAAGGTGGTGCTCGTGGCTCGAACACCTCGCGAGGGGATCGATTCGGGCACGATGTGGTGCACCAGAGCGTGGTGGACCTTGCATCACTACGGCGTCGACTGTGCAATTCTCCACGGTGGCCTCGAGCGTTGGGAGGCCGAGGGACGGTCGTTGACGGCCGAGCCATCGGCGGTGCCGGCCGCCCCACCGTTCGAGCCGGCGACCGGATGGGAGTCGGCCCGAGCGACAAAAGACGATGTGCTCGCTGCGGCTCAGGCCATCGCGGCGCGAGGAGATGACGCCCCGGTATGTCTCGTCGATGCGCTCCCGACCGACAGCTTCGACGGAACCGGCACATCATATGGGCCACGTTCGGGCCACATTACCGGTGCGGTCAACGTGCCGTTCCGTTCGTTGATCGAGGCCGAGACGGCCGGTTTCGTCAACGCCGACACAATGCACAACCACCTGAAAGAATCCGGCCTGCTCGGGCCGGCCAAGGTGATCACGTACTGCGGGGGCGCCATCGCCGCCACGGTAGACGCCTTCGCCCTCGCACTTTTTGGCAAGACCGAGGTTGCGGTCTATGACGCCAGCCTCATGGAGTGGACGGCTGATCCGAACCTCCCGATGACCGATCCCAGCTCAGAGAGCAACTGAGAGGGCGATCAGCTCGTCGGCGGGAGCTGGCGGCCGGCACCAAGCAGTTCGAGGCTAGTTTCCATCATTGCCCGATGAAGTCGACGAGGATCTGGGCCAGCTCGGGGCCCCTGTCCTCCTGGAGGAAGTGGCCCGCTCCCTCGATCGTGGTGTGGGGTTGACCTTCGGTTCCGGGAACAGCAGCGAGAAAGTGGGCGTCGCCTCCGGCCGTGATGGGGTCGCTGTCGCTGAAGCAGCAGAGGAAGGGCTTGTCGAACTGCTTCAGGACCTGCCAGGCCGCCTTGTTGGCCGGTGCTTCGGGGTCATCGAGGGAGGTTGGGACGTAGCTTGGCCAGATTCGGGCCCCGGCCTTGTAAGCGTCGTCGGGGAATGGGGCGTCGTAGGCGGCGATGACCTCTGGCGACAGGTCGGTGGTGGTGGCCCCGTTGATGAGGTCGCCGACAGGGAAAACCGGCGTGGTCTGGGAGAACTTCTGCCACTGCATGAAGGCGTCTGAGGGCTGGCCGTCTCCGGTAGGGAGGCCGGTGTTGCCAACGGCCACCCTGGCGAACCTGTCGGGTTGGGCCGTGACCAGCCTCAGCCCGATGAGACCACCCCAGTCCTGACCAAAGAAGGTGATGTCCCGGAGGTCGAGAACGTCGAACACGAGGCTCGACATCCACTGGACGTGGCGGGCGTAGCTGTAGTCGGTGGGCTCGGTCGGCTTGTCGCTGCGACCGAACCCCACCTGGTCGGGCACCACCACTCGGTGACCGGCAGCGACGAGGGGCTGGACCATATGGCGGTAGAGGTACGCCCACGACGGCTCCCCGTGAAGGAGCAGCACCGGGGCGGCGTCAGCGGGTCCTTCGTCGAGGTAGTGAACGCGTAGGGTGCCCGGGGCGGGGGTGGCCCCACCAGCCTGATCCGGGATCTCCGCATAGTGGGGCTCGAACGGGAAGTCTGGCAGATTGGTAAAGCGGTCATCGGGGGTCCGCAGAGTTTTCATCGGCCTCATGGTAGACGCCAGTCCCTTCTTCTGGCAGTTCAACTCGCATATTATTGAGACTGCGTGCGCTCAGAGGGCCCTGACCAGGGCTGTGGTCGCGGCGGCCAGCACGATCACCACTGCCAGCGGCGCCTTTAGCCACACCGCGACCGCAGCAACCGCCATCCCCGTAGCCCGGGCGTCCAGCGTGAGCTCACCGGCCGTACTGAACGTGGTCAGGGTCAGCACCCCGGCGATGATAGCCATGGGGAGGTACTCGATGACCTGGCGGATCCTTCCTCGCAAGACCGCGTCACCAAAGAAGAAGCCGGTGACCCGGAGGGCGTAGACGCAGGCCGCAAGCGCGGCGACAACCTTTCCCGTCACGATGTCGTGACCTCGGCCTCGGGCGTCGACCACAGGCCGGTGGCCGAGGCCAGCACGGCGAGTAACACCGGCAGCCCGGCGGGGGTGAAAGGGGTGGCGACCACGGCGATAGTCGCCGCCAGTGCGCCGGTCGTCGCCATCCGCTTCGACTTGCGGGCCACCGTGCCGGCCGTCGCCAAGAGCAGGGCGGGGAAGGCAACATCCATACCGAGGGCGCGGGGGTCGGGAATGAGCGAGCCCAACAGGACTCCGACAACGATGCCACCGACCCACATGGCGTAGCTCACCCTGGCGGTTCGGATGTAGCTCCGCCGGCCTGCGGCGAAGTCGTCCTCTCGAAAGCACATGGCGGCGGCTGCGTCGAGCACCGGAAAAGCGACGAGCAGCCGTTCCCACAGGGGACGCCCCTTGAACCGCTGCGACAGCGGTATACCGATCAGGCCAAATCGGGCGGCAACCAACAACGCAGCGGCGAAACCGGTCATCAACGTGCCGCCGGCGTCAACAACGCCGAGGAGGGCCAGGGTCGCGGTCCCCGACATCACGAAGACCGCGGCCGCCACCACCACCGGGCCGGCGACACCCAGGTTGACCATCACCAGGGCCGTCGACGCTCCCGCAACCAATACCGATACGGCGTAGGCCGAGAGCTCCCCCCGAGTCAGCTGGTCGCCGGACGCCTCGTTCATGGATCCGGACCCTAGTGGTGGCGGCGTTCCGGATCAGATCCAGTGGCGATCGAACGAGGAACTGAGCCCAGCTCGACGACGGGCAGGCCGCTGGTCGAGGCTGGAGGCCATGACCGCTGAGCCGAAGATGCTGTCCGGGATCAGGGTGCTCGATCTGACCCAGTACCTGTCTGGTCCGAGCGCCACCCAATTGCTGGCCGGGGTTGGGGCCGACGTCATCAAGGTCGAGCCCGCCCCTGGTGGCGACCCGACCCGCCGGATCCTGGCTCTTCGGGACAATCGCAGCGGCTTCTTCGTTCAGCAGAACCGGGGCAAGCGGAGTATCTGCATCGACCTCGCCGAGGTAGCCGGGCACCGACTGATCCGGGATCTCATCAGGGCCTGCGATGTGGTGGTCGAAAACTTCGGCCCGGGGGTTCTGGAAAAACGGGGCCTCGACTACGACTCGCTAGGCGCTGAGCAACCGGGGTTGATCATGGCCTCGATCTCGGCTTTCGGGAAGGGCAACAGCCTGTCCCATCTTCCCGGTTACGACATCGTCGGCCAGGCCTACGCGGGCGTACTCCATCTGACCGGTGAGCCCGACGGTCCGCCGACGCCTGCCGGCACCCCCATTTCAGACTGTGCGGCCGGCATGATGGTGTTCGGGGCGGTCGGCCACGCCCTTTTTCATCGGCTTCGGACCGGTGAGGGGCAGCACATCGACGTCAACCTGGTCGAGCCGGTGCTCCACATGCAGGCCCTGGCCGTGCAGGTCCCCAGCACCCTTGGACCGGATCATCTCCAGGTTCGCCGGGGTCGGCGGTACGGAACCAGCCCGCCCTCTGGCTGCTACAAGGGCCCGAACGGCCACGTGGTCATCCACCTCGCCGAGCCGCAGTGGGATCGCTTCGGTGAAGCGGTTGCCGGCTCGGGGATCGAGACCGACCCTCGGTTCGCCGACCGGGCGGGCCGGTTGGCCAACGAGGCCGAGCTTGCCGACGTCGTCGAGACGTGGATGCAAACGTTCCCCTCCGACGAGGCGCTGCTCGAGCACCTTGGTGAGCACCGGGTGCCTGCCGGGCCCGTCGTCGACGTTGGCACGGCGGCCGAGGTTCACCCCTGGTACCGGGAGCGAGGGGCCATCACCACCGTCAACGATCCCGAGTTGGGGTCGCTCGACGTCCCAGGGTTCCCGGCCCGCTTCGGAGCCCAGCCCAACCCGGCCTACTCCGACACGCCGGCCCCCGAGCTCGGCCAACACACCGACGAGGTACTGACCGAACTCCTCGGCTACAACGACGCCGAAGTCGATCGGCTCCGGGCCGATGCCATCGTTCGGTAATCAGGCGGGCGCAGCTGAGGGGCAGAAGCACCGACGTTTCGCGACCAGCGGGCCTAGCAAACCGTTCCTTTCCAGAACGACCGGATCCCAAGATCCGTCTACCCGCCGAGGGCACGCATCCAGACCCAGGGATCGAGCAGCCGGGCCGCACCCTGCTCAACTGCATCGGCATGGTTCGAGGCTTCACCCGACACGGTGCTGCGGGTGCGCGAGAGGTTTGACGATCCCCCGGCGAGGAGGTGCCGGTCTGCGTGCTGCGGACCCAGTCGACCACGTACGACGGATCGGTCGTTCCGGCCTGATTGGGAGCGAGCTGCACCGCCGGTGAGCCACCAAGGCCAGGCGCGGTCGAGGTAGAAGTCACGGTGGGCAGCGGCGTCGGGGCCGACGCGGCGTGCTCAGCCCGTTCGGCGGCCCGCTCCTCGGCCTCCCCAAGCTCGGCCGGATTTAGGGAACGTTGTTGGACGACGTGGACCAGCTCGTGGGCCAATAGACCAGGCGTCACCGACGGCCCGAGCACGATGTGGTCGCCCACAGTAAAGGCGTGGCTGCGGAGCCGGGCGTTCGCCCGCTCAGCGTCGCCGCCCCGGTGCACTCGCACATCGCTCAAGTCGTGATCGGCGAACTGCCGCTTGAGGCGACCAGACAGCCTGAGCCGCTCCCCAGGACCGCGTGCGCCGTCCTGTGCCGTGCGGGCCAAGGACGTATACCGGGAACTCATACCGTCCCACGTTAGGTCAGCTCAATCGGTGACGCCCACGCCACGGTCTCGGTCGGGCGGCAACCGAGTCGGTCCTGAAGCCGGAGACGGAACTCCTCGCCAACGGCGGCCGCCGCGTCTGCCTGTTCGAGGGCCAGGTAGGCCGAAGACAGAAGCCGGCACGCCGATTGCCGCAGCGGCTCCTGATCGACCAGGCGCTCCAACAACCCGGTGGCGGTCGTTGTCGCCGGTCGCCCGCCGATGACCAGCAACTCTACCGCCCTCTCCTCGATCAGCTGGAGCCGGGTCTGGCGATGCAGGAACCGGGGCAGCTCGGCCCATTCCTCGGACCACCCTGGTAGTAGACCCTCGAACCAACAGTCGGGGCTCGACCCGTCGAGATAGTCGATCCAGACATCGGATGTCAGGCGGATGGTGACGTTATCGGCCTCAATCGAATCGGGCAGTTCCCGGTGACACCGCCACAGGACTGAACGGAGGTTGGCCAACGAGCGCCGGTCGGGTAGGTCGGGCCATAGGGTGGCCGCCACCAAGGCGCGCTGCTCACTCCGCCCTCGCAGGGCAAGGAACGCCAACAGCCGTTGCATCGGGCGCCGGACCCGGACCGCCTCTCCACACTCGTCAGTCACCTTGAACGGGCCGAGTAGGTGGAGGGCGTAACTCATGGCCGACCACGGGCTTGGAGAGCGACGAGCCAATCGTTGATGTGGGCGCAGACCTCGTCGGCCGACCCGGCGAGTTTGGGACCGGCCGCGCCCTCGGCCGGCTGGCTGGAACGATCGATCATTCGCACCGTCAGCCGCCCGGTCGAGTCGTCGACCCAGGCTCGCAGCACCATCACAGATCCCATGGGGACATGTTGTCGGCCATGGCGTCACCGAGCTGTATCCCACAAGACGCCAGTATTCGATCGGTCTCGGAGGACGGCGCTACCCCGATCTCCTCTTGGAGAAGCCGGGCCAAGGTCCGATAGTGGCCAACCATCTCGCCGTAGTTGCCCTGCAGGGCGTGGGCTCGAAGCAGTGCCCGGTGGGCCGACTCCCGGAACGGCTCGACCAGAATCGAGGCCACGGCATAGAGAACGGCATCGGCCGCTTTGCCTTCGTCGTGCCGCTTCTTCGAAAGCTCCTCGAATAGCTCGGCCCGGAGCAGAGCCAGCCGGTCACGCTCGGCCAGGATCCAATCGTCGTACCAACCCGGCAGGAGGTCTGCGCAAAGGCCGACCCCGGCCAGCGGTACGATTCGTGAACCCTCGAGCGTGGTGGCGCTATTGAAGTGATCGACGTCGCATGAGACATCGTCGCCGATGATCAGGCACTCGTCCCGCCTTCGGACTGCGTCGTGCGCGGCGGCCGGTAGTCGCCAGATGGCCGAGCGCAGGTTGCCCAACGCCCTGCTGGCATCGACCTCGGGCCACAGGTTGGCAGCCAGCGCGGCCCGGGAAACGGGAGCTCGACGTAGACCGAGGAAGGCCAGAACCTGGGCCGAGCGAAGTGGAACGTCAATCGAGCCCGTGGCGTCGCCAAGCCTGAATCCGCCAAGAAGCTGCATCGTGAGCATGGGGTCCCTCCGTCCCTTGCATCCCGACAGCCAAGTCGCCGTCCGTCTGTTCAGCGCGTGTTCGCTGTGTTTGCTGTGTTTGCCTTGTTTGCTGTATTTGCTGTTTCTATATTCTTTCAGACTCGTCACGGACGCGTCACTGGTCAGGGGTCACCAGCTGTGACGTGCGACCGAATGGGCGCTAAGCATGAGAGAGCCCGTTCTCGCGCAAACCGCGACACCCCACGTGGCGCCGAAAGGCCATCCAGCCCAACACCGACGGTCGGCCGTCGGCAGCGATCTCGTACGGCAGCATCACCTCGACCTGGGCGGTTGGGTCTGTAAGGTCGATGCGTTGGAGGTGCTGTGCCTCGAGCACGGCACCAGCAACGTAGTCGGGCCGACACAGACAGAACCTGGCCTCCAGCTCATTGTCATCGTCGGCCGAAGCGGCCGGGGTGCCGATCGTGTCCCCATGACCCGCTACCAGCCGGTTGGCCATGGCCAACCTGGTCTCGGCCGGGGCAGGCTGAGCGTCACCCGGCGAGTCACCTTCAGTAGGGACGTCGGTGTCGACGTCGGCCAGCAGAGGTAGGTAGCCGGCCGGCGGCGCCTCGACGAAACCGAGCTCGATGATGTCGCCGGCCTCTTCGTCCCAGACCTGGGAGACGTAATCCTGGAACTGGGCGATCTGGGCCATGAACACCGCCCGCGACCGCATCTCAAACCGACTCTCGAGTCCGGCCCGGTTCCCCGGCTCCAACCGTTCCCGTCGGGCCGACCACTGGTCGACCGTCCACCGGTCGCCGTAGTACCAGGCCAGGCCGAGCGGGAGTTCATCGCCGGTGACGACCGGAGGCGGGGTGGCCCAACTCGTGTCGAGCAGCCGCGCCGGGATCCAGCTGTCGACGCTCGACCGTTCCTGCTCGAACCAGGCCGAGACAATTCGGTTGTGGCGGTACAGGTCGCTGCTGTGCTCAGGCCGGGTCTTCATCCTCAGGTCGTATGGTCGGAACTCCACCGCGACTCCGTCGCGGATGTAGGGGCGTGCCAGCGTGGTCCCGTCCGGGCCGCAGGGGTCGTTGCACAAATCTCCGAACACCTGATCGGTGCCCTCATACCAGGCAACCCGGGTGAGCACGATCAGCCACACGGTCTGGGTGTCCGTCCCCGGGGTCCGGTTCTCGGGATCGTCATGATCGGGCAGCGGCACCCTGACCGATTCGCCAAGGTCAAGAATGTGGCCTGAGGGGTCGATGCCGTGGCCGGGGCCGATATGCACGTGGCCATCGTCGCCCGTTACCCCCAGTCCTTCGACAACGCCGGTTCCCCCGGCCTTGGCCAGCTTGAGTTGGCGGGAGGCACCGTGATCCTGGATGACGTCGAGGTGGACGGCCCGCAGGAAGAGGCCGTCGTAGGGGTTGAGGCGGGGAGCCAATCGGCTGGGGAACCCAGTCGGGGTCGGTGAGGGTGGCCCACCATCGTCGTTGGGGGGCACGGTCAGGATCGGGTTGGCGATGTCGTTCATGTCCACTCCTCCGGGGAGATAATCAGTTCAGCGTCATGGCCTCGGGCTCTGGTACCGGGCCGCCCGCCGACCACACCGGCCAGAGGAACCTGGTTGTCGCCGAGGACGGGGGTCGACCCGCTGCCTCGGACGATGAGCCGCACGTACTCAAACGTCGGTGCGTCATAGAGGTGGACGGCCACGGTCAGCGCCGCCTCGTTGTAGGCGGCGATCCTGATGTCGACCTCGTTCCACCCGACCTCGGGCGACACGGTGGTGACCGTGATCGAGCCGCGGTTCAGCGAGCCCTCCATCAGGGGGCCGGTCACCCGGAAGCTGAACGAGTTGGCATCGTCCCAGACGATGCTGTCCGGGACCACCCGGGGTCCGCCTGCGTCAGGGATGGTTTCCTCCCCGATGAGGGCCGGGGCCAGGCCACAGGTCAGCTCCTGGATGAGCGTGGTCGGTAGTAGGGCCGGGCGCACCCATTCGTCGATGTCGGCCCCTGTGACCGTGACACAGTCCTGGACCTTAACCAACGAGAGGTCGACCTTGGCCAGGACCACCCGCGGTTCGTCCTCGCTCTCGGGGAACCAGGCGGCGCACTCATCGCCGTCGGCCCGGCATGGGGCCCGCTCTGTGACATCGTGGGCTGCCAGATGGCGGAATGCATCGAGCAGGGCGGGGGCCCGTTCCCAAGCCGGAAGCAGGGCAACCGACTGGCGGCGGGCGAGGGCGTGGCGGCCCAGGCCGTCTTCCTCGCCCCACGGGTCCTCCAGTCCCAGCAACACCCGAACGCCGTGGTAGGGGTCGGGCCGGTCAGGCCACTCCGGGCATGGGTCCGGGCATTCGTCGAGCAGTTCGAAGTCGACTGTCTCGAACACCCGGGACTGGTCGGTGAACGACCGCGACGGATCGCACGGATCGGCTAGGGCCGGAACCGGCCGGGTCAGGCAGGTGTCGAAGCCGACGACCAGCCAAACGCACAAGGTCGCCACCTCACATCCGTCGTCGTCGTTGTACCAGGCGGGTTCGGGTTGATCGCGAATCCAACAGTCGAGGTCGAGGCAGCGGTCGGCATCGAGATGGAGTTCCCGCCCAATGCCGTCGACAGCCAGACCTGGGCCGATCCGCAGCACCGGGCGGTCATCAACATGGTCGAAGCAAACCGGGTACCCCCATACAACGCCTGGCCCATGAAGCCAGGCGTTGTGCAGCATGAGCTTGCCTCGGGGGTTGGCCCCAAGGCTGGTGAAGTCGTCCTCACCGAGCAGCATGCCGTAGGTGGCCCGCAGGGACAGGAAGGGGTCGACCGGGAGCTCGTCCGATCGGCAGTGGCACGGCTCCAGAGTGGTCGTGCCACACGATCCGCATGTTAGTTGACTCATCGTGTCGTCTCCTTCGATTCAGCTTGTGCCATAGGGGAAGGTGGCCGCCGCCCCGTAGGCGGCGATGACCAAGGCGTCTGGCGGTTCCGGCCCCGAGGCGTCTTCGACCTGGGCTGCCTCGATCTCGGCTTTGCGTTCGTCGGCCAGGGCCTCGGCTGCCCCGAGGGCGGCAACGAACGCCTCCCGCTCCTCGAGACCGTCGGCGTCGAGGGCGGCCACCAAGTCGGCCTCGGCCCCCGCCTGGGAGGCCATTCCCGACCAGACGGCGGGCGGCACGTTGACCAGCAGGGGAACGTGTTCGGCCAACGAATCCGGTGGAGCGGGGGGACCGGACTGGAGCAAGGTCTGGGGATCGTCCTGAGCCATTGCGGATTCGAGGGCGGTGAAGTCCTCCGAGGAAAGGCCAAGGCCGGGCAGAACGGCTTCGGCCGCGACGCCGCGGGCCTGTTCGAGCTGGGCTCGAATGATGGGCTGTACCTCACCGAGGCCGGCCTCCACGTCGTCGACGGCGTCCACCGTGTTCGCCAGGTCGTCGGACGGGCTCGGACCGGACGGAGCGGGCGGTGCAGCGAACTGGGCCAGTCGGACTCGGGCGTATTCAAACAGCAGGGGCGATGGGTTGTCGATGCTCGTCGTGTCGGGCGGAACATCCAGCATTGTTGCCCGTCGAGCGTTTAGGACGTCGGCCAGCGTGTCGTTCGGGTCGGGCCGGGGCAGGTCGTCGAGGAGCTTGTCGATCAGGTTCTGCCGCCAGACCGGCAAATCGTCGACGGCCGCCACCAGGGCCTTGCGCCGGATTCGATCCGCGGTGGCCCGATCGACCAGGCTGCCGATGGCGGTCTCGTCGTCGCCGGCTTCGAGCGAGCGGCGACGCAGCCAGTCGAGCTTCCACTCAGCGACGGTGAGCGCCACCGCGGTGTCCTGATGTTCGATCCGGGCCGCCACCAGATCGGCGAGGGCGGCCTTGGCCACCGCCGCCCGGTCGGTGTATTCCTGCTCGGTGGAGGCGGCCGCCAGTGCCTGTCGGGCCAGCTGGTCAGCCCCGACAGCCGCCTGCAGGTCGCGACCGGCGTCGGCGGCGGCGCTGTCAGCGACGTCGGCCAGCGCCGACGCCCCGGTGCCGGGATCATCGATCAGCGACCGGAGACCGGCCGCCCGCGCTGTGGCCGTAGCTGCCAGCCGGTCGAGACCCATCAGGTAACGCTCTGGCATCACGGGATCGGGGGCCGGCGGATCGGTCGGCGGTGGGTCGGGTGTGTATGACATGGTGGTAGTCCTCTCATGCAGATTGGGGTTCGCCGGGGAAGGGCCGTGAGGCTTTCTGGTATTCGCGACTCACCGCGGCCAGCAGGTGTCGTTGGGCGATAGCGGAACCTTCGGCCGCGGCCAGGAAGGCGGCGGCGATGGCGGCGTTACGGATCCAGGCCCCCGGCATCTCGTAAGTCTCGGCCAGCTCGGCCAGCTCGACGTCGGACTCGAGGGGGGCCGAGGCCGGCAGGTGGACCCGCCATAGCTCGACCCGGGCCGGCTCATCGGGAACCGGGAACTCGATGACGGCGTCCATCCGCCGCAGCACGGCCCGGTCGATGTTCTTCTTCAGGTTGGTGGTGAGAATGGCGAGACCGTCGAAGTCATCGAGGCGTTGCAACAGGTAGGCGGTCTCCAGGTTGGCGTAGCGGTCATTGGCGTCGGAGACGCTCGTGCGGGAGGTGAAGAGCGCATCGGCCTCGTCGAACCGCAACACGGCCAGCGACCGCTCGGCCGCGTCGAACAAGGCGGCCAGGTTCTTCTCGGTTTCGCCAAGCCATTTCGACACCACCTGGGACAGGTCCGCAACTAACAGATCGACCCCCAGCTCGTCGGCCAGCACTTCGGCCGCCAATGACTTCCCGGTGCCGGGCGGGCCGGTGAACAGCAGCCGGGCTCCCCGATTGGCCCTGGCTCCGTCGAGGAAACCCCAGTCGTCGAGCACCGTCGACTGGTTGTGGAGCCGATCGACCGCCTCCCGCAACATGCCGTCGGGCCCAGGCGGTAGTACAAGTCGGCTCCAGTCCGCCCCCGGCGTCAGCAGCTGGCACCCGGGCGGCAGCACCAACCCGATCCGGTTGCGGATGGCGACCGCTATGTCGCGCAGGTCGGCGGTGGCGCCGTCGCAGCCATGATGGTCGCCCCGACCGTCCCCGTCCTCGTTGACCTGTCCGCCGGCCTGGGCGCGGACGTCGCCAGCCACCACCGCGATGAGCGAGGGATCGACGGCGTGTCGGGCGGCGACGAAAGCGGCCCGAGCTGTGGAGAGGCCGAGGCTCTGCTCCCAGGCCCGGCGATGAGCCTTGGGGGTGATGGGGCCGAGGGGGATCTGACTGCTCGGTCGGCGTCCGGTCGAGCGGAGGGGAAAACCGGGGGTGACTACGACAACGGGTCCCCGCACGGCGGCCACGTCGACCTCCAACGCGGTTGCCCCTTCAGCTGGGCGCTGCACCAGGATGGCCAGTCTGGCCCCTCGGGCCACGGCGTGGAGGGCGGCCAGATTGACGGACCCGGTATCGGAGGCCATAGTGCGGGCGACCACGATAGGTCGGCCGATGTCGGCCAGGGCGGCTAGGCGGCTCAGAGCGAGGGCCTCGTCGGGAGTGGAGATGACGAGCAGACGGTCGTCATCGACGGACAGGGCGGCACCGGCCGCCGCGACATCAGGGGTCAGGAGCCATTCCTCCAGCCCGAACGGAGTAGGGACCAGAGGCACCCGTTCGATCCCGTCGGGCCACGCTCCGTCGCTGCCGGCCAGGGCAGGCCACAAGGCATCGGCCACCACCACCGACCGCTCGTACAGGCCGGGTCCGGGACCGAGCCGTAGCAGCCCGCTACCAAACGCCGGTCCGTCGAAGAGCACGGCTTCCAGTTGGGCCCGGTCGCCATGTTGGGCGCACAGGATCTGAGCCGCCAGCCCGACCGACAGCTGGGGTTCGCCCAGCGGGTGTAGGTTGCGGAAGGTGCGGGCCATACCCTCGTGTTCATGGGGCAGGCCGGCCAAAAGGAGCAGATTCAGCTCGGTGTCGCTGAGGCCGTAAGCCCCGGCCACGCGGTCAATGGGAGTGTCGAGCGGCGAAGAGAACGACTGCCCGTGGCCGACCCGGGGGGAGAGGGCCTGGACCGTGTCGGCGTAGGATTCGAGATAGTCGACGATCTCGGCCGTCGCCGGGTCGGCACTGGTGACGCCGACCAGAAGCGCCGCCACCCACCGCGCCCGTTCGGCGGCCCGATAGGCGAGGTCGTGGTTGACAGCAAGGTCGTCGGCCGCCTGATACCTCTCGGACTCGGCTCCGCATTGCTTGTCGATCTTCGAAGCGAAGTCAGACATAGACGAACCTCACGACGGCGCCCAACCAGCTCACCCAGTCGGGATCGAGATCGAGCCCCATCGCCCTGATCTCGACGTCTAGCGAGGACAGCGGCAACTGAACCTCGATCCATCCCGGGTCGGCCACAACAAGCCCCGGCCGCCGACATACCCAGAGCACCGGATCCCCGCCGGTTCCCGCTTCGCCGATCGACCGTGCGGCACCCTGGCCCTCCGCGAAGCCGAAAGCTGTGATCGTTGATCGCAGCTCGGCGGCCAACGCTTCGATCGCTACCTTCTCTACTTGCGTCGGGCCGGGTGAGCCGTCGTCGGGACCGGGGCCGTCGGCAACTAGCCCACAGAAGGCTCGTCGGGCCGGATCGTCTTCGGGCACCGGCACCAACCTCCCAGCGACATGGTGCAGGACCCATCGCAACGGCCGGACGGCAAGTGCGGCGTCCAGGTCGGGAAGGAGGGGCTCGATCAAGCCCAGGAGAAACAGCAGACCGGCCCACTCGGTCGGATGGCCCGCTTCATCCTCGGTCCGACCGGCGTCCTCGTCGACCTCAAACTCGGGCTCGGCCGCGAGGTCGGACCGGTCGCCATGGGAGAGATCCGTCAGGTCGGCTTCGAACGGCGCATGCCGCTCGACAGCACCACTGTCCGATGGCCGAACCATGGCCCCGATCGGGGTCGGGCCCGAGGACAACAGCTCCTCAATGGCAGTAAGCATTGTTCGGCCGCGGTCGACCCTGGCCAGAGCCGCTGGATCCAGCTCAGCCAGGCACAGGACGGCCAGCGATCGTCGCCGTTCGGCGTCGAGGCGGAACGGGGTTCTGGCCAGTGCAGCCGCCAGCCTGCTTCGGACGATCACGTCGGTCGCCGTCCGACCCGGCTCGACGGCGGGGGCCGACGTTCGTTCGTCTCCGACTGCCCGGTCTCGAACCTCGTCGACCACACGAAGGCCGGTAGCGCCGTCGGCTTCGGCCCCGACGGTGAGGAGTTCGATGGACGATCCGTGCTCGGTCAGTACCAGCTCCGCGACCCGACCCCAGCCGTCGACGCCGAGGACTCGGTCGAGGGCCGCGAACCCGACCGCTCCCACCACATCGACGATCACGCCAAGGGCGGACGTCGGATGACGCCGCAGGGCCTCGACCACGATCGGGCCGGGCGGCGAGAGGGTTTGGTCGACCCGGTCGACAAGACCGAGTTGCCGCCAGGCCCAGCTTCGGGACTCGTTGTCGGCGGCCAGGGAGCCGACGAGATCGACGAGGGCGTCCCGATGGTCGCGGTATTGCACGACGCCATCACCCCCTTCGGCGATCGTGCGGTGCACGGCCGCCACCAGCGCCCCGGCCCAACGGTTGCTCAGGCTCACCTCAGACTGTCCAGGCCCGGCTGGTGCGGTGACAGAGACCTCCCGAACACACCATTCGCCAGCTGCGAACGGCTCGGCTCGCACCGCTCGTTCGAGACCGGACGGCACCATTCGGCTCAGGACCCGTTCGGCGCGCCCCCGGACCGAACGATCAGCCGAATCGGGCACGACATCGAGGTGGGTGATGACGAGTTCGTCGGTCATGTCAAGCCACCCTCATCCTGCCTGTGGTGCCGAACCCGAGGCGGCTGCCGACAGCGGAAACATCGCCCCCGCCGAGCGTCGTGGCGTCGCTCTGGCCCCGACGACCAAGCGTAAGCGGTGCCCATACCGTCGCCGGGCCCGCCACCGAGGTCAGCCCGACGTGGAGCCGCCGACCGACCCGCATCCCGTCGGCCATCTCACACAGCTCGTAGATGGTGTGGGCGGGCCGGTGGCTGTCGAGCAGCAGCTCGACGACCGAACGCTGCTCGTCGCCGAGTTTAGTGGGGACCAGCACCAGGAACCGGTGGGCATTGGTCTCGAACCCGTCTCGATCGCCTCGGCCGTCGTCGTCCTGGTTGCCATCGACCGGTCCCGACCCCGAACCAAGCCGGAGATTCCCCAAGGTCCCGGCGAGCCGAGACCCTCGGCCCACGATCGGAGCGGCTCCGGAGTCTGCCGGTGCTCCGAGCAGGCCACCACCCAGGCCCCGAAGCCGCCACTGCTCGACGATGGGCACCCGGTAGCCGAGGTAGATCTCCAGGAACCGCTCGGTGACGGCCAGGGTGCCCCTCCTGGCGAACAGCCGGGATGCCTCGGCGATGGCCAGGCGGCGGGCCCGCTCGGGCCAACGCTGATCGAAGACGAGACCGACGAAGCCGGCCAGCCAGTCCAGATATTCGGCCGGAGCGGAACGGGGATCGAGCAGGGCGTGACGCAGCTCGCCCTGGAGGTCGTAGTCGGTGACCATGCCGGCCAGCGGGGCCAGGAAGCGAAACAAGAAATCGGCGTCGCCCTGCTCGCGGGACCACGCCGCCGGCAGCATTTGAACCAACGGGTGCCCGGCCTGCTCGACCCGCAGGGCCTCGATCCTTGGCGCCGTGCGCCTCGTACCAGACAGCTCCAGGTTGACCCACAGGTACCGCCCGGCCGGGGCATCGACCGGGGTCTCATAGGTCACGGCAACCGATTCGAGGTCGTTGCGGTGGTACGCCTGTTCGGAGTCGCCTCGACGAAATACCGGTCCGGCCGCTTTGGCCGCCTCCAACAAATGAGCGGGAGCGGTGGGGGGCGCCCCGGGGGCTGGGGGGCCGCCAACCGGATCGTCGACGTCGTCGTCGTCGGTGGTAACGAAACCGACCCGGACCGAGGTGCCGTCGGGAATGCAGGCATCGAGGAAGAGACGACCCCATCGGTTCTGATAGCGGCCGGCGTCAAGACGATACGTGATCGTGCGCCCGTTCGGTCGGTACTCGGCGGCCGAAGTGAGGGCCCACCGCAACCCGTATTCCGACCGAAACGCCACCTCGCCATCGGGGCTGACCGCGATCCCGGTGCCGTCATAGCCCGGGGCGTCGAGGGGCTCGATCTGGCGGTACCCGTCGGCCACTACGAAGCGCTGAAACGGCCGGTCCGGCCCACCGGCCACGACAAGCGTCGCCCCACCGTCGGCCAGGGCGAGGTCGGTGGCGCCTCGCAGCAGGGAGCGATCGCAGCCACGACCGTCGTGGGTGCGGCAGGTGCCGGCCGCGTGGATGACCACCTCGCCCTCGGCGGTGGCAACCAGCGAGGCTCCCGATCGGCTGCGCCACAAGACCAGCACCTGATCGCACGCCACCTCAATACGGCGAGCAGACCAGCCGGAACGGGCTGCTGCGGGTCGAACCAGACCCGGATGATGGAGTGGGCCCCGCCGCCCACGCAGCCGGACAAGGCCGTCGGGTCGGGACACCAGGACCCACACGTCCTCGCAGCCAGCGGCCACGTCGACGGGGCGGCGCTGGCGGTGGGCCCGTGACCTGACCGGGATCGTCCGCAGTGTCCGGTTGGCCACGAGGTCGATCAAGTGGACGCGGGCCGAGCCGGTGTCTGCCACGTACAGCAGGCGGCGGCCGCGGTCGACTGCGAGCCCGGTTGGGCACCGCATCGGCCCGTGACCCGAGCAGTCGACAGCCTCGTCGGCAACGGCCTGGCCGACGACGGCGCTCGTCACCCGGCCGGTGGCCGGTTCGGACCTGATCACCCTGCACCAGCCGTCGATGGCCAGACCGGCGGCCTCGGGTAGCGGGGCCGCCGGCTGCGGCTCCAAGGGGGCTTGCCAGGCCAGGGTCAGTGCCCCGTCCTCCCCGATCGCGGTGCCTTGCAGATCGCAGTGGTCTGTCCACTGTTCGGATCGATCGATCAGGGCGTAGGCCGGCTGAGGCATCAGCACACCTCGCGGGCGACCGGCACGAAGATCGTGTCGGGGGTTGCCGGGTCGGTCAGCTCGGGGGGATCGACCGGGGGCGTGCCAGGGTCGGGAGCGGTATCGGCCTGAACCACCGTCATCTCGGCAACCCCCGGCAGCTGCCAGGAGGCGATCGCCACCTCATCGACGTCGGCGCTCCATGGCCCCTCGGGACTGCTCCTCCACGCCAGTCGAAGCGAGCGGATGTACTCGACTCCCTCTACCCGGGACGCCACCGCTTCCAGCTCGGCCCGCCTCACCGTTCGCCCCAGTGGCCAGCCTTCGGCGGTCGGTCCCCCAGGGCCGAGCGGAGCGAGGAAGCTCTCCAGCTGATGCTTGAGGTCCAACCTGACCCGGTCGACCTGAGCCCCCTGAGCCGCTTGCACCGCCACCGAGACCGCAACCGGGACGTAGGTTGGGGGAATCACATAGAGTTCTGTGGTGAGGAGCCGCCGCTCGTCCAACCGGCTGCAGACCCGACGAAGCAGGCTCTGGGCCGGTAGGGGGCGCCGAGGATCGCGGTTGTCTTGTTTGGGAAAGACGACCACAGTTACCACCCCGGCCGCTCGATGGCCGCGCACATCGGGATGGAAGGCACCCAAGGCCTCAGCCCGGCCAACCCCGGCTTCCTCGGCCGCCAGCTCCCGGAAGTCGTTCTCGGTGACGGCCCGGTCCCGGCGCCGCAGAGCGGCCGGGATTCGTTCCAGGGCCTCGGCCTCGGACTCGGCTTCGGAACCGCCCCAGGCCGGGAACGGGTTGGTGGCCTTGAGGCCACCGCCATCGACGATGGCCGTGATCGCCCCGGCATCGACCCGACCCTCGGTTCCGCCGCCGTACCGGTAGTGGACGTGGATCCGCTCGTTGAACATCGGCCGCTTGCCGGAGCCGAAGCCGATCTTGCTTTCGACCCGGTCGACGGTGTAGTGCCGGTCGACTGGCCCGGTGGCCGTGAAGTCTTCGACCCTGATCCAGGTGAAGGAGCCCGCGGCCTCGTCGACCATCAGGTCAACCTCGTCCGGGAACACCTTGTCGTGACTAAGCGAGAAGCGCTGGTAGGCGTCACCGCTGCCGACGCCGAGCAGCTCGCGCTGGCGGGTTCGCTGGGCCTGAACGACGGTGACAGCGTTGACCCCGACCCACCGGATGGGTCGGATGGGTATCGACTCGGCCCCGATCGGTCGCTTGACCTGGAGCCAGCCAATCAGGTTTGCCTGCTGTTCGGGATCGTCGAGGGGTGGCGGTAGCGACTGGTTCGGGGTCGGGGGGCCGCCCCGCTGTTCGTGACCGTAGGCCGGTATCTCCGGCATCGATAGCTGCACGACTCCTGTCCGGGTGAGCCCCCGGGTGCTGTCGCCGACGACCTCGATCTGGGACCAGGCCGGTTCTTCCGGCGTGTGGCCCCTGTCGGTATTCCACAGTCGCCACAGCATGCCGGGGCGGTCGGGGTCGAGGTTGTCACAGCGAAACGAACTCACCTCGTCGGGTTCGAGCGTTTCGAGGGCAAAGTTCTCGTCGATCGTGTCGTCGGTGGCGATGCCGATGAAGAGGACCCGGTCGGTGAGCTTGGTTCGATCAAACCCCGGTCGACCGATGACGGCGATCCACAATGAGTCGTCAACCGTGGTGGTGCCGACGTCGACAGTCGGGGCGTCGGGGGCCAGAGGATCGGCCGATAACGCCACCTGGGTGTAGAACCGTACGTCGGCCCCAGGATCGATGCCCTGGGTTTTCAGCACCTGTTCCCGCTGGGCCTGGCGGGCCAGCTGGTCACGGGTCGGGGGCACGGTTGGGGAGTCCTCGATCACGTCGGCCTGCTTTGCCACCCCGAGCACGTCGAGGGGCCACACGGCGACGTCGTGGTCGGTTTCGAACCCGACCGGGCCGGCCCTGACCTCGGTTGCCCGGGCCAGGTTGGGTCCGGCAGGATCGACCCCCTCGACCACCACAATGGCGGTGGAGGGCTGGGCCGGGAGCAGCGGCAGGTCGAGCAACCGCAGGTAGGACCGGAAGGTGGCGTCCGGCACGAGATTCAGTCGGGCCTGGAGGGAGGTGGCCAGGAATGAGAACAGCTCGAGGAGGGCGATGCCGGGGTCACCCTCGTTGTGGTCGGTCCACTGTGGGGTGTAGACGGGGATCCGACCGACCAGCTCGCCGCGAATGTCGTCGTAGGAACGGTCGTCGAGGTTGGGGATCACGATCGACATGGCGGCCTCACTGGAGGTAGAACGGATAGACGAGGTTGCCGTCCGAGCCATCGGCCCGATGAACGTAGGAAATGACGATCCACACCAGTGAAGGATCCTCGCCCGCCGTCACCTCGACGTTGGTCAACACGATCCGGGGTTCCCACAGGGTCAGGGCCTCGCTGATGTCATGGGCCATCAGTGCTCGGGTAGCGGTCGTGTTTGGTTCCATCAGGAACCGCCGGAGTCCGCAGCCGAAGGTCGGAAGACCGATCCGTTCCCCCGGCTCGGTCGTGAGCACAGTCTCGATGGCCTGGCGCACGGTGTCGGCTCCCTCCACCGTCTCGATTCCCCCGGCCTCGCCGGGACGGAACGGCATGCGGAAACCCTGTCCGAGCCGTTTGTGGAGCGTGGTCATCGGTGGTTAGGCCTCCTGGCAAAGTGGGTCGTCAACGTCGGGCAGGGGCTGGCCGGGAGGTGGCGCCGTAGGCTGTGAGGTCTCACCGGTGGCCGCCGTGCCATACACGTCGACGGCCAGCTCGAACTCGGCCAGCTGATCGGAATCGGTGGGCTGCGGGTGAGGGCCGACGCCTCCAGGAAGAGAGGTCGAAACGGCGAAATAGGCCTCCAATTGAGCCATGGCCTGGATATTGAAGAGCCAGCAGAACCGGAGCGACAACAACCACCACAGCTGGAAGACGAACACCACGATCGGCAGGAACAGGGAGAACACAAACATGGCCACGATCGTGAACAGCTCGATGGAGAAACTGCAGTTCTCGGCCCCGATGCTCGGCCCGTTGATCTCGATGCTGCCGTCGGCGTCGAACATCAGGCCCGACCCTGGTGGGGTTTCCATGACCACACCACCCGACGGAGACGGTTGACCGGCCTGGGCGGCCAGTGTCCGCAGATCGGGGAGCTTCACGTTGATGCGTCGGTTCTTGCTGCCCTGGGGGTCAAAAAACGGGGCCAGCCGAAACGCCTCGGAGCCATCACCCCAGTAGAGGTCGACGCACTCGGGTTGTTCTGGGTCCTGGGCCCGAACGAAGCAGCGCAGCTCATAGATGTGGCGATCGTCAAGCTTGGGATTCCCGGCCGGATCGCTCTCATCGGACGCGGTGCGGGGCACCCCGAACCAGATTGATCGGGTCTTGGTCGCGGTGCAGGCCGTCACCTCGCTCGGGGGAATGGCCCACATCGGCTGCTCCTCCTCCGGGAGGTCATCGTGGATCAGGTCGTCGCGATCGGTGACCTCCACCCACCGGCCCGAGCCGTCTTCCTCGGTGATCCATGCCTCCTCGTGGCGAACGACATCGAGGCCGGCCAGCACAGTGCCGGCCAGCACGGGCCCACCGGGCCCGCCGACGCCTCGGGCCGAGCCTGGACCGCCCGCCGATACCATCTCGGTCGCCTCCCGATCGATGATGGCCCGCTGGGCCCGCGTCATGCCTGGGCGATAGCCGAGGTCGGAGGTCCCGGTCAGCTCCCGGGCGGCCCGCCGAACGTCTCGCTGGGAGGCGCCGACGATCTCGTATCGGATGCGCCGCATCACGAAGCGGACCATGAGCCCAACCGTCGACGACGGTCGGGGAAGACCGAACTCATCGCACGACAACTCCGTCGTCAGGGCGTAAAACCGCTTGTGACTTGGTTGGTAGAGCTTACGTAGGCCGGAGGGAGCCATCCGGTGGGAGGCCAACCGCAGCGGCGATCCGGCCGGGAGCTGTTCCCGCTCCGATCGGGGAACAACGACCGGGAACGACCATTGGTCTTCGTCGGCCCAGGCCAGGGAATCGCTGGGGTCCCGCAACAGCATGGCTGCAAATTCCGAGCTGTCGTACTTCTGCAAGAGGGATCGACGGGGCCGCTCGATCAGAGCCGCGGTCGAACCGTGCCGTTCCGGCTCGTTGGCGTACCACGGCGTCAGCAGTGCATACGTGTGGGTCGGGGGTCCGGTGCTCACCAGATATTCCCGGCACCCGGCGTGTACGCCGGCGACATGACCATCTGCTCGGCGATCAGCGTGCCGCACTTCACCATGCCGCTGAACGTGGCAACCGCGGCGTCGACGTTGACCATCGGGGCGGTCACGTAGAGCGAAACGTTGGCCGTGATCGAGACGGTTCCGGCCACGTCCATCGTGATGGTGCAACCGTTGGCGTGACTGATCGTCACCTCCTGGGCTTCGTTGTCGAGTACGACCTGATGACCGGAGGCCATGGTGATCTCGATCTTCTCCGCTCCCCCGCTGTCGTCGAATACAAGGCGGCTATCGCTGCGAGATCGGAGCTGGCGGATATTGTTGGCGGCCGTCGGCTCATGGGGCAGGGTCTTGGTGCCGTTCCACGCAGCGCCGACGACGTATGGGCGACGCATGTTGCCTGCCTCGAACCCGACCACCACCTGGCTGTCGACCTCGGGCAGGATCTGAAGACCCTGCTCGTCGTCGGCATAAGGGGTGCACAGAGTTGCCCACGCCCGGACGTCACGCTCGCCGTCGCTGCCCAGCCAGGGAAACTTCACCTCAACCCGGCCGAGATTGTCGGGGTCGACGAGATCGGTCACGATCGCCGGGTACAGCCCGTAGTAGGCCGGGGCCGAGCCGTCGTTTTGATGCTGGCCGCTCATGGCCGCTTCCATCGGCGGCACCACAACTGTTTGTGCTTCACACCTCGGAGTGTGCGACCCCCGCCGTCACGCCGGGGTCTCTCGGCAGCCTTTTGACTCCAGCCGACATAGTTGGATCGGCTCAGCCCCATTGGGTGTTGATTGCGGCCGCGGTCCCTGCGTTCGTACCGGCCTCCAGAGAGCCCGACGCTGATAGCCCGCCGCCACCACCGATCCCGAAGCCACCGCCGACCGACAGGCCGACCGAGCCAGACGACGACAACCCACCCGCAATCTTGGATGTCACGAACGGAGCGACCCCGACCCCGAACCCGGCCACGGCGTCGGCGCCGAGCGAGACTCCGCCTCCGGCCTGGACCGACGCACCGATGCCGCCGCTGAGCGAGGCCCCGGCCGAGGCGTCCAGCGACAGGCCGCCCGACACCTCGAAGCCGGCCCCGATGCCGGCACCGGCCGAGAACCCGGCCGAGGCTCCGATACCTGCCGATGCCGACACACCCCCGCTGATCGACGCTCCAAGCCCGCCTCCGCCCGAGATGCCGCCCGACGCCGCGGCCGCGGTTGGCGTTCGGGCATCGACCGCGTTCTGGAACTTGAGGTCTTGCTCGACGATGCTGAGGCTGACCTTCGACTGAAGGGGGGTTCCGTTGGCGGCGAAGAAGTCGAGATCCTCGCTGAATTGAGTGAAGATGCCAGTGAAGATCAGTTCGCCCCACTGGAAACGAGCCCGGGGTGGCGAGGCCGAAGTCTTGCCGGGTGGCGGCTCGACGAACTGGCGGACCAGAGCCGACTTGGTGCGAACGTCGATCGGCTTGGCCGTCGTGCCCTCATCCGCGGTGTCGAACTCGAGCTCGAAACTCAAGGTGGCCGGGCTCGAGGAAGCGAACTGGAACGTCTGGCCCTGGGTCGACACGTCGTCCTGGCTGCGGTTCGTGTTGTTCGATCGCTGAAACTGCAGGGATGTCGGGTTCAGTTGTACCGCCACCGGCTTGCCGTCGGGCTCCCAGATCGTCGCGTCCTCGGTTTCCCCCTTGATCTCCTTCAGTTTGACCAGGGTTGCCTTCTCCAACTTCGGCATGTTCAATTCACCTCGTTGATGTAGCTGCGTTCGGCGTCGAACCGGGTTCGGAACCCGTTTGCCAGATCGAACAGGTGGTTGACCCTGGTGACGTAGTAGTCCTCGCCTTCGAAGATGGGCCCGACCTGTTGGAGCGTCAAGCGGGTTCCGACGGTCATCGACGGTGAACCCCTGGTGGTGCCACAGGCGGTCACGAAGCACCGGCCCCGCCGGAGGATCTCGGCCTGGGCGTAGGATCGGGCTTCGGTGGCGGTCAGGGCGCCTTCCCGGGCCCTGCGGCTGACAGTGGGGCCGATGGCCACCTGGACTAGCTCTACCCCGGTGACCCCGCCCGGTGCCTCGGCCACCACCTCGTCCTGGCCCGCCGTCTCCTCGATCACGGCCTGGCTCTGGGCGTCGTAGCCGCTGAGCGCCACCGAACCCCGTTGGTGGGCCAGGTCGGCGCCGATCTCGATGTCGAGCAACTGGCTGTTGCGGACCAGGGTCAGCTCGCCGCCGTCGCGCTCGTCCCGGCCGGCGAAGTGCAGCGTGCGGTCGCTGCACCACAGCTCGGCCTGGATCAGGCGGGCCCGTTCCCGGAGGAAGGCCAGGTCGCTCTGGTTCCACTGTTGGACCACGTCGTAGCGCGGCCCCACCGCAGTGGCGTCTGAACTGAGACCATGCTGAGCGGCGATCGACTCGGCCATCTCGGCGTCGGTCATATCGATGTAGGTCATCATTCGCCGAGTCATGCGCAGGCTCATCAGTGCGTCCTCGGCGCAGACTCCGATCATCGGTGGGGACCGGTCCTCGTGACGAACCTCGAGAGCAGACACCACGCCGTCGAACACCAATCGCTGGGTGTCGTCGGTGCCGAGGAACACCTCTACCTGCTGGCCAAAATCGACGGTGCTGCGATCGAGATGGCGGGCGGCGTCGCCCGGGCGGGCCGGATCCGGGCTGCCACCGTGCAGGGTGAGTTCCAGGTTCCGCAGGCCGTCGGTCGCCTCGGTGATCGACAGGCTCACGATGTCCCGCCCAAGCAGTGGCGCCGGCTCCCCGTCGAGCCGGAACACCGGCCCGGCCGAGGCAAAGGTCGGCTCAATCGTCAAAGCCACAGGCGCTCAACCTTCCCTGCCGTTTCTTGTGTGCCCACGAGCCGGCGCCGGCTCGTGGGCCCGTGGAACTCGGACCCCCGGCGTCAGCCTGCTGCGGCTCGGGCGAGGGCCGCACGACGGCCTGGTCGACTCGTACCACCATGGACCTCATCCTGCTCGACCCGCCGTCACCCCGGTGTTGCTGTGGAGTGATCGAGCGGGGCGCGGCCTTCCCGATAGCGGGTGGGCAGGCCGCCGCGACGACACTGTGACGCGTCGTCATCGACGGTAACTGATGTGGATTCCATCAGGGTTGTCGGTGGGGATGTGAGTGAACCGAACGAGCAGGCAGCAGAGGCCGAAGGGGTCAGCCGGTGAACGGACCGGGTAGGACCTCGGCCAGACAGGCCCACCTCTCCAGAGCCAACAAACGGGCGCGGACGCCGAAGCCATCCGGGCCTGATTCGACCGCCACCGCCGAATCCCCCTACCGCGGTCCGACCGAGGGCGGCCGATCGAGGCTGGCCGTCGAGCTGGCCCTGCTGTTGAAACCGCCGTAGATCGACCAACGCGCTGAGCGAAACAGGCCGACGGTCGTCGGAGATGGAGGCGCCAAGATGGAACGAGAGGCCGACCAGGTGGTCCGGTCCGCCTTGGCCCGACCGAAGCTCGCCGAGGTCTCGGCACCGACGCTCAACCGGCCGCCCGGTCGGTCGGCACTGCCGTCGGCGGGTGGAGGTGAGCCCCTGCCCAAGGGTCTCCGCCGGCGCTTCCAGCCCCAGCTCGACCTGGACCTTTCTCCGGTTCGACTCCACCGAGGGCCCTCCGAGTCGGTTGCGGCCGCCGCTCTGGGAGCCAGGGCCTTCACCGTCGGCTCGGACATCGTCTTCGGGGCCGGAGCGCCACCGCCAGAAACCTCGGCGGGCCTCAGTCTCCTCGGCCATGAGCTGGCCCACGTCGGTCAGCAGGCCAGAGGCCAGGGAACTGGACTGGTGCAGCGGCAACCGGTCGCAGTGGCCGAGCAACAGATCGCCGAGCTGCCAGACGACTCGACCTTCGGACGCGGGGTCGATCGGCAGGCCGAGGACAAGAACATCCGCTGGTTCGTCGAGCTGGACCTGGCCCATGTTGCGCCCATTCGGGACATCGATCCATGGCAACAGCCCCATAGCTACGCCAACCGCGTGCACCGGGCCCAGACGGTGATGCTCGATGCCGGAATCGGGCGGGTCGAGGACTCCCGTCTCGATGCCGACGGAATCCAGGGACCGCGGACGATACTCGGCCTGCTCATCGTCGCTCGCGACGCCGACCACCCGGCCCGGGCCGAGATCCAGGGTCTTGGGTTCGACCTCGACGCCGTCGGCCAGGCAGCAACGAGCGAGCTGCGGGCCCGGGCTCATCTCCGGCCGGCGGTTCCACGGCTGCGGCTGGCCGTCGAAGTGCTCGGGGAGGCCGCCGTTCGCTTCTACGACCGGTTCTACGCGCTGCGAACGCTCGAGGACCAGCGGGTCTTCGATGATCTGCTGTTCGGCGGCGACGCCCCTGGAGGACTGCGGGCAGAGGATCGGATCCAGATCCTGCATCGCCTCTACGGCACGGCGGGCCAGCAACTCTCCGGCACCCTCGAGATCGTCGTCGCCGAGCGGGATTTCCTGACCTCACGAATCGACGTCGGCCGAGCCGTGCGCCGCGATGCCGGCAGCGGTGTCCGCTCTCCGCATTTCTTCAGCTTCACCGCGGTTAGGCCAGCTCGCGTCCTCCAACTCGTTCAGGACCTCCACCTTGAGGCGGTCATCGAGCGCGAGATCCACAGCGTGAACGCCGGCGGGACCGCATCCGTCCAAGCGGCCCTCTCCCTGCTCAGCACCCAAACCGCCGGGCCGGAGCCGGGGACGGCCGAGGTCGCGGGGGCGCTGGTGGCCGTGTACCTGCCGGAGCCCGATCGGGACAGGGCTCGGGCCGTCGCCGAGCTGGTCCTCGACCTGCGGGCCGGGCGCGAGCAGGTTGAACGGCAGCGCGTGGAGGCCGGCAACCGCGAGGCGGCCCGAGGCAGGGCCGAGCAACTCATCGCCATCCTGGACGACGATGACACCAACCACCTGCTGGTGGACTCCTGGCTGAGAACGGAGCTGAAGCGGGCGGCCCGGGAGCGGATGCACTTCGATCTCGTGCTCGACGAACTTCGGGCCCAGGGTCGCTTCGACGATCTCTTCGGCCGGACCGAGGACCTCGGTGGAACACATGCCATCGGCCTGCTGCTTCGAGCGGCGCGGGCCGGGCGCTACCGCGACGATCCACGGGTCCTGCAGGCCCAACGGGTGTTGGTCGGACGAACCGGTGAGGCCCGATCCCACCGATACGTCGTCGATCCGGGCGGCGATCCGACCCTGGGCGCGGTGTTCCTCGACGGCGAGGATCGGGTGGCGAGCGGGCAGACAACTGGCGAGGTATCCGACCTCTACCTCAGGGACGAGAAGAAGGAGCAGCTCAAGCCGGGCCCAGCGGCCCGGATGGACGCGGCGCTCGAGGTCGAGTCGAGGCTGTACTTCGAGCGGTTGGCCGCCGGTCGAGAGGACGAGCGAACCCCGGAGGAGGTCGGTTGGCAGTTGATTGGTCGAGCGGGGGCCAGGGCCGGCATCGACGAGGACCGCGACATCGAAGACGTCGTCTGGGAGGAGACCATCCGGGTATTCGGTGTCCGCTACGCCCCAGACGTCGGCGACGGCGTTCCCCGCTACGAGATCCATTACGAGCGGGTTCAACGCATCCGAGGCGGCCAGCAGGGCACCCCTCGCTGGGAGGATCAGGAAGGGGTGGCTGGTACCCGCAAGTGGGCCAGCGAGAACGAGTTCGGGCTCGACCTGTTCTGGTACAGCTTCTCCCAGACATCCGACGTGGTGCTGACCGCGGCCAAGGTGGTGGCCGTCGGGGCCACCGTTGCCGTCGCTTGGGAGGTCGGGCTCATCGGGGTCCTGGTCAAGGCCGGCGGTGGGGCGCTGCCGGTCGGCCTGTCGATCGGGGCGTCAGGGGCCATATACTGGTTCACCCACGAGCGTCGGACGCTCGAGGGGTTGCTGGTCGCCGGGGTCGAGGGCTACCTGGGGGCCGTCGGCTTCAAGTACTTTGCCAGGGCGGGGTCGTGGGCCGGCCGCCTGGTCCTGCCGTCGACCTTGACTGAGGTCACCTTCGGTCGGGCGATTGCGGCCTGGCTCGTTCGCAAGGGCGTGACCGGCGCCGCTACCGGGGGGTCGCTCGGCATCGCCTCGACGCTGATGCACGACGTTGTCCGGGTGGCCGGCAAGGGAGGTGGTCCCAGCTCGCTGTCGGCCTACGCCCACAACGCGGGGGCTGGCATGCTGCTCGGCGCCGTCTTCGAGATCGGCGGCAGCGCGTTGCTTGCCCCCCTGTTCCGCAACGCCGACGCCTCCACCCTGGCCCGCGTCGATGACGTGGTTGCGACCCTCAACCAGACCCAGCCTCGGCTCACCCCGGCCCAGTGGATGGCCCACGCCAGCCGTGGACTCAGCGCCACCCGCCAGATGTTCGAGCTGCTGATGTACGAGGCCCAGGCTCGAACCATGTCGGTCGTGATCGCCGAACGGGTGGCCGAGATCGGCCGACGGTGGCTGGCCGGGGCCAGGACGAATATCCACCGGGAGATCCTGGAACTGGCCGAGGCCAACATCAGCCACGAGGCGCTCGACGGTCTGGAGCGGCTGGTTCGGGTTGGGGCCGGCAGCCTCGGCGACGATGCGGTCATCACCTTGCTGCAGCAGGCACGGCGAACCCCCGACCGCATCGACCCCTGGCTGCGGTTCCTCTCCGGACTCGATGACGCCGCCACCGGGACCATCGCCGATCGGGCCAACCAACTCCGGACACTCCTGGACGCCGACGCGGCCATGGCCCTCGCCGCCAGACGGGGTGCGGGCGAGATCAACCGGATCCTGGGCCAACGTTTCGGTCATGTCGTCGCCGATCTCGACGCGTTCGCTACCCGCCTCAACCGCCTCGAAAGCGAGGCGGCCGACGCGGTGCTCGATGCGCTGGCCGCCCGGGGAACAGGAGTCACCCCGACGGGGCTGCTACGGGCTGCCGAGGTCGGGGAGATGATCGACGACCAGCTTCTCGGCGGCATGGAGCGGCTGCATCAGAGCGGTGTCGACCCCGCCCGACTCGATGCGGTGGTCGAGGCCTTAGAGCCGGACCAGGTCGGCCCGTTCGTCCGTTCGGCCCGCGCGGCCGACCAGGCCTCGCTCGATCAGACGCGAGGACTGGTGACCGACTTCGGCCCGGCCGAGGTTGCCTGGGCCCTTCGGCTGCCGCTGGCCCAAGCTCACACTCTGCTCGGACAGTTGACACCATCGGCTCGGGGTGCCATCGCCGACATCGGCCCAGCCGAGGCCAGCGCCCTGCTCAATGCCCTAACTCCGGCTCGGGTCAACCGGGCACTGAGCCATGGCGAGGCGGGCCCACTCCGGGGGAGTCACCTCCAATCCCTGCGGAGCTCCTGGACCGACCGTTCGATCGTCGACTACCTCGAGTATGCCAAGAGCACCGCCAAGCGGCTCGACGCCGTGGCTCGGGTGGCCCGGGGCTTCGAGGCGGCCAACCGGCTAGGTGTGGCGGCGCCGAGGGCGACCAGCGCAACCAGTGTGGCCCTCGACTCAAGCGCCGCTATCGGCGTCCGCAAGCTGCTCGGTGGTAGCCGCTTTCATGACCTCAAGCCGAACGAGCGAGGGGTGATCCATGCTCTCCGCCGGGAGCAGGGGCTCGACCCCTATATCGATCCACCAGAGGGCGTCGTGCCGACCATCGATCACATCGTCGGGGAGGCGGCCGACCTCCGAAGCGGGCCGACGTCGACCGCCGAGCTCCTTGCCGACGCCGGGCGACCCGGCCACCATGAGCTGCTGGCCGGACTCGGCGGGATCGGAAGCGGCACCGCCCATCCCGACTACCAGGATGTGCTCGGTGATCTGACCGAATTCAACATCGGTCGGACGAAGGGGGCACCGGACCGGGCCATCGTGGCCGACGCCCTCCTCGCCCCCAGACCCGGTGGTGCCCGGCCCGTCTTCGCCACCTCCGACCAAGACGTTCTCGTCGGCTTGGCGAGGAACTTCGGTCATCCAAATAAGTTCGCGCCGGCAGCGTCTTCCACAAGCCGCTACGCTCAGCTCGTCGACCATCCACATTTCGGCACGGGACGCTTCACGATCGAGATCCGCGGTCATCAAATGATCGTGATCTATCGATGACAGGAAGAGGTGAGCTATGTCGGCGAGTCTCTGGTACTCGGTCGAGCTGACCTGTTGTTCGTGTGACTCGGTGGTGCCCGTCGAGGACGTCGAGGTCTACACCTACGGTCTCAGCCCCGAGATCGGGAATATCGGGATCGAAGTCGGCGACTTGCTCGACGTCCCGACCATCGACCTCGAGGATGCGTTCCCCCCGACCCGGCCATGGCTGGTCGGTCGTCCTCTGTATCTTTTGGAGCACTGGTCGTGCCCCGTATGTGGGACCGGCGAGGCCGTCGAACTCTCCTTCGTCGAAGAAGGTGAAGCCGGTTGGCGATTGGTGGAGGCAACGGCGAGGTGCCTCGACGACGAGGTCCTCCGCCGAGTCGACGGGGTCAGCGTCGACCTGCGCCAGACGCTCACTCCGGAGCAGGCTGCGCTCCTCGACCTCCATTAGGGTTACTGAGCCAGTACCCCTAATGGAGGTCGACTCTCCAATCCAATCCCGAGACTTTCCGCAACATCCGCGATCGCTTCGGCCCTCCGAGCCGTGGAACACAAAAAGGTGCTCAAGCCCGCTCAGAACACCCGAATTTGTCCCAAGCCCCGACACAACCGGCACATAAACGTTGGAACTCCTGCCGGACCGAGCGAACCCGATCAACTTCCTGCCTTCCGCGGCCCCCATCTGCCCCCTTGGCCACCCGCCCGCCGAAATTCCAGCATTCGGCGACAACGAGACCGTTCTGACCGGGCTGGAGCACAAACCCCGTGCTCGGGGCCCGACCTTGCTGAACTACTTGCCTATGACCAGCGCGGGCCCCAGTCACGGCGTGCCGGTAAGCCGCAAGCCTTCGGGGGCCAGGTGCAACTCCTCGACGGCGATGTCGCCGGTCTCGGCGTTGAGGGTGGGCCCCTTGATCCGTAGCGGCAGACCACGCCAGAAACCCCAGCTGGCCATGACCGGAGAGCCCGTGGGGTGTATTATCGACACCAGTCCGTCGAGGCGCTCGATGGGACGTTCGCCCGATACGACCGACTGGAACCAGCGCCACAGCTCGCCGTCGCCGTGACCTCGGTCGGTCATCGAGAACATGCCCCGCTTGAGCACCAGCGGCTGGAGCTTGACCCGGCCGGACCTACGAATGATCTCGTCGTTGCGACCGCCCTCCTGATACTCCTTGACCTCGGCCTCCAGCTCCAGGCCGGTGCATTCCTGGAAGCCGCCGTCCCCGATCTTGCGGCCGAAAGGGGCCCCGGACGCTGCTCCGATCTGCCCAACCGCCGCCTGCTGACTGCGGAACAGTTGGACCTCGAAACGGAATGCCCGCAGCAGCTCAGCCACCGGTCTCCTCCGCAGTCAGCGAGCCGTCGCGTTGGCGGGCGATGCGAACCACTAGGTACTCCAGTGGCTCGGCCGGGGCCACGCCGATCTCGACGTGGAGCTGGCCTGCGGTCAAAAGCGCCGGAGGGTTGAGGCGATCGTCGCAGTGGACAAAAAAAGCCTCGGCCTCGGTGGCGCCGGTAAAGGCCCCGCCGAGGTAGAGCTGGCGGAGGAACAACGTCGCATACCAGCGGATCTCACCCCACAGCAGCTCGTTGTTTGGTTCGAACACCATCCACTGCGATTCCCGCTCCAAGGTCAACCGGATCTTGAGCATCAGCCGCCGGACGCTGAGTTGGCGCAGGGCGGCATCGCTCGACAGCGTCCTTGCCGCGGTGAGGCGAACGCCGACGGCATGGCGACGAAATACGTTGATGCCCTGAAGGTGGAGGCGGTCGTGGAGCTCGTCGCTGAGATCGGCATCAACATTGGTGACACCCTGGATCAGCTCATTGGCTGGACCAACGGCCACACCCCGTAGGTTCTCCCGAGCGGCGATCACACCAGCGGCGGCGGCCGAGGGGGGAATGTCGATCAGGCTGGCGCGCTCGTCGTCGAAGCGATCCGAGAGAAGCCACGGGTGGTACCCGGCGGCATAGGAGCTGTCGAAGGCGGCCCGCCATTGTTCGATGCGCGACACCGGCATCCGTTGTGGCACGTCAAGCAGGACAACCAGCCGTTGCAGCCGCTCCACGAGCTCAACCAACCGACGTTGGCGGCCGACGAGGAGCTGGAACGACGCCACGGTCGAGCCGTCGAGCAAGTACCCGACCGGAGGTGGGGGTTCGGGGCCGACGGGAACGGGGCGGCAGGGTTCGAAGACGGGGCGGCACGGGACCGGCGGGGCCGGGACCGGGATCGGCTCCTCGGCCGGGGCCCAGAACAGATCGGGCACCAGTAGTTGGCCAATCTCCTCGATTTCCGCCAGGGCGTGGACGCCCCGCCAGGTTCGGTCCTCGACCAACGGATCCCAGTCGGGGTCGAAGAAGTCACGGTCGACGTCGATCCGTTCCTCGACGTCGACCCCGGGCCGGTCGGCGCTCGACCTGGCGGGCGGCAGCAGCGGGTCGGTCACGTTGATCGAAGCGGTACGCCATCCCTCGGTCGGCTGCACCAGGGCGGAGCTGTCGCTGACCACCGACCAGAGCCACCGGGGATGGTCGGGATGAAGCCCGAGTTGCTCGAAGCGCTCCCGGGGTCGAAACCCGGGGTCGGCGTGGTCGACAATCAGGGTGCCTGACACCACGCCGACGTCGAATTGTGGCAACGGCTCGCCATCGGGAGCCGAATCCATCGGCGGCGGCGGGCTGAGGTCGATCGAGCGAACGGGGACGGTGCCGGGACCGATGTCGTGGACCTCGTTGCCCACGACCCGGCACAACACACCGACGGCCGGGAACCGGCCACGGCACCGCACCCGAAGCGTGGAGCCGACCGGAACGTCGATCCCCTCAGGCAGTACGAGGCGGGTCATGTTCTGGGCGTCGCCGGGCGGGAGCCCGGTCGGTGACGGTAGAACCGACTGGCTTTCGGCCCACACCACGAATTCGTGTGTCACCGCGAACTCAAGGGTGAGTCGGAGGTCGGTGCCC
The DNA here is from genome assembly GCA_035593235.1 of Phascolosoma agassizii. Classification (NCBI taxonomy): domain Eukaryota; kingdom Metazoa; phylum Annelida; class Sipuncula; order Phascolosomatiformes; family Phascolosomatidae; genus Phascolosoma; species Phascolosoma agassizii. Next base: position 218,739 of record JAVJHY011057995.1, on the reverse strand, counting down.
CACGATCCCTCATTGTCGGCATCGAATCCGATCGGTAGACCAGCGCCGGCGGTGACCCCATCGAGGACGTGGCCGGCGGTGGCGTCACGACCGGTGCCGTCGCCATCCCACGGCACCGCCCGCACGATGTATGCTCGCCGCCCGCCCTGTTCGAAGAAGGTGGCGACCGCGTATGGCAGGCGGCCGGGTCTCTCGAAGCCGCCGTAGATCTCCTGGTAGGCCGACCAGCTGTCAACGGCCCGGGCCACCGGGTCCCGGCGGGCCGGGCCCCGAGGGGCGATACCTACGAACCCTGCGACGTCGAGGCGGACGCCCCGGTAAGAGTTGTCCGGTTCTTCCGGCGCCTGATAGACCCCAGGCGCCCCGAGCACGAGGGCCATGATCAGGTCGAGATGTAGTCGATGCGCTCGGCGACCAACTGGAGCTCTTCCATGGCCACCTCGCCCCCACCTTTGCCTGCCAGGGTCGGACCGACCCACTTCTTGGGCTGGGCCTGCTGCAGCACCCACTGGCAGACCTGCTGGTGGCGCTCATCCTGGAGGGTTATCGACACCGTCTGGGGGTTGAAGTCCCCCTCGCGGGTTTCCTTGAGCCAGTCGAACAGCCTGGTGTCGCCGACCAGGCCGCGTTTCAGGGTCACGTCGTCGGTCTTGTTTGTGTTTGCGATCTTGCGAACGTGGTTCTCAGGATCATTGCCGTTCCGGTACTCCGAGAAGGTGACCTCGTTGCCAAGCCCGCTGACGTCGGCGAATCCGCCGACCAGGCTGGCCTCGTCGTTGATGTCGCCCAGCTTCACCAGGAAGTTGAAAGCACCGAATGGGTTGTCTCGTACTGCCATGTCCTTGTTCCTCCGATTCCGATCAGCTCTGGCTGGCGTCGGCCGTCCACTGGCCGATTCTGAAGATGACAAACTCCGCCGGGTAAGTGGGGGCAACCCCGATGAGGCAGATCAGTCGACCGTTGTCGAGATCGTTCTGGGTCATCGTCGTGCGATCGCAGCGGACAAAGAACGCCTCCTCAGGTTTAGTCCCGAGCAAGGCCCCCGTCTTCCACGTAACGAGCAGGAAGTCCTCGATCGTCTGGCGGACGTTGGCCCATAGGCGTTCGTTGTTCGGTTCGAACACCGCCCACTGGGTTGACTTCTCGATCGAGTGTTCGAGGTATATGAAGAGCCGTCGGACATTGACGTACTTCCACTCCGGGTCGGAGCTCATCGTCCTGGCTCCCCAAACCCGGTTGGCCCGGCCCTCGAAGAACCTCAGGGCATTGATGCCCTCAGGGTTGAGCACCGCCTGACGGTCATGGGTGATGTTCACCTCGAACCGGGTCATGCCATTGATGACCTCGTTGGCCGGCGCCTTGTGAACCCCCCGTTCGATGTCGCTCCGGGCGTAGATGCCGGCAACGAACCCTGAGGGTGGAAGCAGCAGTTTCGGGGCCGGGGCCCCAGGTTCGGGCCGCCGGGTCGGGTCGATCGTCTCGATCCACGGGTAGTAGACGGCGGCGTACTTCGAGTCGAAGGTGGAGCGGAACTCGCGGGCCTCGGCAATCGAACTCTCGGCCGGCGGGTCGACGACGGCAATTCGATACCGGAGGGCCTCGCAATGGCGGATCAGGCTGTCGGTGGCGGCTATCGATTCCGGACCCGAGAACCGCACCGCGTCGGGCATGGCGACTATGGCGATGTCATCAACCTCGGCCAGAGCGCCGAGTCCTAGAGCGGGCCGGTTGATGTTGTCAGGGTCGGCGTCGCGCCCTTGCAACGAGGCGACGGTGATGGCGGGGTCGACCACGGCCGAGGCGTCGAGCAGCCCTTGGTTTGTCGGGTCTAGCAAGGCCGCAGCCAGCGACACGACTTCGGTCGGGGTCGACGGGTCGGCGTCTAGCCAGGCCATAGCGTCGGGGTCGGAGGGGTCGAGTGGGTCGAGGATGGCAAATATCGAGCGTGGGTGATCGGGGTCGACCGCCAACTCGCTGTAGGCGTCGCTGCGGTCGCCGGATTGTATGACGACGGTGAGCTGGATGTGCGACGCCGTGCCTGTTGGGGCCGTCACGTTCGCGCCGTCGTCGAAGCCGAGTTCACCCGCCGCGTCGAGGTCGACCACCTGAAGGTTCGCGGCCACCGGAAGCACGTCGTCGTCCGGTGGGGCGGTGCCGGTCCAGGTCTCTACCAGGGCCCCGGGGCGCACTCCCGTCAGAGTGGGGGTGCCTGCCTTGTCGATGATCACGTTCTTGGAGCGGCTGAAACCGACCGTGATGCGGATGTCGCCCCCGGCCGAGCCGGGCCAGCGGGCCCGCCAGTTACCTTCGGCGCCCACCGCACGGAAGGCAAAATACTTGCCGGTCTGGGTGGCATCCTCGGCCACGCCATCGGCCACCATGGGGAACACCCTTGATACGTACAACCGACGGCCGCCGTTGTTGAAGAACGCCCTGGCCGCGTGGGCCAGGTAGTTGGTCTCGCCAACGCCGACCAGTTCGATCGGTGCCAGCGTGCCGAAGGCCCGCTCGAATTCGCTGAAACTGGTGACGAGACGGGGCGAGGCCAGGACGGTCTTGTCCTCCCCCCGGACCCGGGTCGGATAGCTCACCGGCCCGTAGCCGGCCGCCCCGACCATGCCGGTGGTGGAGGTCGGGACACCTTCGATCGATTTTGCTCGGAACGACGTTTCTTCGACGTAGACGCCGGGGGTCAGGTACTCGGCCACGGTGCTGGTCTCCTACTTGTTTCTCAACTGACGGTGATGGTCTCACTACGGATTCGCCCGGCCGGGATCGGCCCGGCAAGTTGGACGGTGAAGGTCTGGGACCCGGTCGGCACGTACCGGCCGCGACTCTCAGCGGTGGTCGGGGTCGAAGGAGCCGGTGGGTCGACAAGGTCGGGCAGGGCCACGATGTCGAGCGAGTGCAAACGGTCGACCTCCACCGACGTGCCCGGCTTCTTGGAGCTCGGCACCGGGGGTGCAGGCGGCACAGCCTCCACGCTGAGGGTGAACGGACCGTTGAGACGGCTCGGGGGTCGGACATCACTGACCACAACCAGGAACTGGCCGTTCTCGTCACCGTGGCTCCAGCCCAGTTCGATTCCGGGCGTAGCGGCCAGGCTCAAACCGACCCGGGGCCAGGCCAGGGGTCGGCCGTCTTTCATTACCTGGCCCCGCAAGGCCGTCGATCCAGATGGGAGCGGGTAGCCCGGGCCTGGGAACAACCACAGTTCGACGGTGCGGCGGTCGGGGATGATCGGCCCGGGGTTGGGGCCGCCGGGTGGTGGCTCGTCGCCGTCGAGCACACGCTGCAGAGGGCGTACCAGTTGTCGACACCGTCGCGGCACGTAGTAGGCCACCGGGTCGGTGACTCGGAACCGGACGGTTCGGGCACGATCCGGAAACGGTCCGGTCAGGTCATAGCGCAGCTTGAACCGGCCTCCGCCCCACGTTTCGAGCGGATTCAGCTCCGGGGTCAGACCGACACGGGCTCCCTGGCTGCGGTCGGGCAGTTCGGCGTCGACCACAGAACGGCCGAGCGGCGAGCGGCTGGTGACGTGGTCCCGCAACTCGACGCCGAGGGCGAGACGGTGGAGCACCGTGACCGGTGTGTCGGTGCCTGCAATCGTGATCATGGCCCGGCCCCCGCCCCTGCGGACGATCCGGCCTCGGTTGTGGGCGGGAGGGGCCGAACGAATGCGGCCCCGACCGTTGTCACCGGTTGTGGGGTTGGCTCGGGCGGGCACTCGACCCGGATAACGCTTGCCACGTACGGCATCGAAAGACGAAAGTCGGCGGTCAGCGCGCTAAAGGCGTCGGACATGGCCCGGACGTCGACCTCCTCCGCCACGATCTGCACGGTCTCGTCCGGGCCGAACCCCCCGACCACGTCGAGCAGGGAGCCGGTCAGGATGGCGTCGCGTTCCAGCACCTCGATCGCCTTGCCGAGCCATTGCAGCTCGAAGTCGGCGTTGTCGTCCCAGGCGGTGACGAGAAGGTGGACGCACAGGGGGATGCGGGGGATGCCGTCCATCGCGGTCCGGGCCGAACTGGATGCCCTGGTCTCGGCGTCGACCGAGATCCGATAGCAGTACACAGTCACGGCCGGGAACTGGATGTTGGCCCCGGCATCGTTGGCCTCGTCGAAATCGGGCGTGCCAATGAGCAGGGCGGTTGGTCGTCGGGCGGGAGCGGGGAAGTCCTCGACGAAGCGTCGGTTTAGCAGGGTCACCACACTCCTGCCGACGGCTGCAACTGCTCCGGAACTTGCCACACCGATCATGATCGGCACGGGGCCGTCACCACGGCGTCGTTCGCCGATCTCGTTCCAACTTGAGAGCTTTCTCGAGGACGTCCAAGTCCTCCGGACTGAGGACAAGAGACGACTATGACCGGGAGTTCGGGGACACCAAGCTGGACCGCGAGCCGAAGTCGCAGCGGATCAGCGACGCCAACAAGATGGAGCTCCAGGAATCGGGATGGCTGAAGGGCCATGAGCCAGAGGTAGCACGGCGCCGCCAGTTCATGAAGTGGCTCGAACAAAACCACAAGCAGGGAGAAGCGCACGAACACCTACGACCCGGTTCATCTCACGCCGAGGAGATGCTTCGTCGTTGGCGGGCCGAGGAGGGCTGAGCGTCGGGCTCGACGTGAGGAGCGAATGCGCCGCTCCCGGATCACCCCGGCTCAGCGCCCCTGGTAAGTCGGGTCGCGGCGCTCGAGGAATGCGGCGACGCTCTCCTGGTGATCGTCGCTCGCCAGCAGCCCGCCGAGCGCCGTCTTCAGGTGAGCCCGTAGCTCGCGTCCCTTGCCCGCCCGCTCCAGGCGCAACGCCTCCTTAGCCGCCTGGACGGCCAGCGGTGCGTTGGCGGTGATCCGCTTGGCCAGCGCCCGGGCCGCTGGGAGCAGTTCATCGTCGGCGACGACCTGGGAGACGAGTCCGAGCTCCAGCGCCCGGTCGGCCTCGACCATGTCGCCGGTCAGGAGGATCTCGGCGGCGGCCGCCGGGCCGACCATGCGAGGAAGTAGCTCAAAGCTGTCATGCCCGGCAACGATCGCTCGCTTGACGAACATCTCGGAGAACCGGGCACTGGTCGAGGCGATGCGGATGTCGGCCAGCAGAGCCAGCTCCATGCCGTAACCCACGGCTGCGCCATTGACGGCGGCGATGATCGGCGTGGTGGAGCGCAACATCGGCCCGGTCGGCAGCTCCAGCTCACCGGCGGCGATGCGGCGTGACAGCTCGGCCGCGCCCTCGCCAAGCAGCTCCTTGACGTCATCGCCAGTGCAGAAACCGCGGCCGTTGCCGGTCCAGATGATGACTCGAACCTCGGGGTCGGCATCGGCCTGCGTCAGGTATTTGGTCAGGAGGCGGTAGGCCTCGTAGTTGAGCGAGTTGAAGCGCTCCGGCCGGTTGGTGGTGATCGTGGCGATCTGGTCGCCGACCTCATACAGGATCTCGTCACTCATCTACCGATTCTGCCTCGTGATCTACCAACGATCCAGCCTCGGTCGACCCGGATCTCGGTGCCTGTGATGAAGGTCGACTCCTCCGGGAGCTTTGAACTTCAGCAACTCGGCGCTTCCGAGGGGAAGACCAACGCTACTAACATCGCTGCGGTGAGGCTTTTCTTTGTCGCGTGGTTCGCCGTAGCCGTAGTCGCTTCTGCTGGGTGCAGCGCTGATACCGAATCGGCAGCTCCGAAGTCGCCATCGACGTTGGATGAACATCAAGGGTCGGCAGTCGACGACACCGAGGCCTCAACCGTTCAAAGCTCCTCGACCACAACGTCACTGGCGCCGACGACAACAACCACCACCACAGCGGCGCCAACTACGACAACAGCGGCGCCGACCACGACGACAACTGCCACGCCAACCACGACACCGTTGGCCACCTCCGGTGAACCTGTTGAGGAGGCGATCGGTGGCTATGGCGACTGGGATGTGTTCTGGTCGGTGTTCTCCAAAGCGGCAGCGGCTGGTGATGTTGCAACGATTGATGCATTGACCGCCAGCGAATTGACGTTCATCTACGCTGGCGGCAGCATCAGCATGTCGACGGGGCCGAAAGAGGAGTTCATCGGGAGCTTCGCACGGCCGCAAGAGGTGTTTGAGGAAGGCCGCCAAACTCTCGACGACGGCACAGCCTTTAGTGCCGAGCTTCGAGCTCCAGGACAGTGGAGTTCGTTCTACCAGTTAGAGATCGATTACGACATCGCCTATTCGATCTTCGTTGAAGGAGGTGAAGGAGGCCCAGCTTCCGCCAGCGAATACATTTTCCGCAACGTCGACGGGGAGTTTCTGTTCGTCGGCTACTCCGTCGACTCATAGATCCTCGACTGCCCACAGCTCCGCGTGCTCGACATACCGCTCAGCCACCGTCGGGCGACCCGATTGTCGAGAAGATAAAGACCTGGTGGCGCGGCAGGGCACCTGGCGCAGTCGAAGGGGCGGCGTTCAGCCCCGATCGATGTAGCTCTGGAATTCGCTGCATACGAAACAGCGGAACAGGTGTGCGGAAAGATCCGGCTCTTCGGCAAGGCGGTTGATGAATCCGTCGAGATCGTCCACGTCGAGGAATTTGTAGTTGTCTGCGCCCCGGTGGACTGCTGCCTTCTGTGCCTCAGAAAGAGCAGGCAACTCGGTTGAATCGATTTCACCCAGGTACGCGCACGCATCGGTGCAGTGAGCCAGCCACATCTGATACTGCCAGCTCGAGAATCCCGGCGTGCGGTACGCCACCTCGTCCCAAACAGCCGCATCGGCTTCCCGCTACCTCCAAAAACCTCATTGCACCCGACTCCGGTCTCTTCGGCCATTCGTCCCGATGCGATGCACCAGGGACAGGGCTCGAGATCATCGGGAGCGTCCTCGCCGCACAGCGGGTTGATGTAGATCCAGCCGCGGGCTGGCGCTATCGAGGCCGAGATTGGGGATGGATGCTTTCTGCGGCCAACGACAAGAAGGAAGAAGTTGACCCGACCAAGTAGCGCTGGGCTCAAGGGTGCGTCCTTCGGCTGATGCGGCAGAATGACCACCGCTATCCCCGAAGTGAGCCGAGGAGTAGGAGCTATGGTCGGTCGGCGTGAAGCCAAGGAATGGGCGAAGGCGCATCTGAACGGACTGCTTTCCAGTCCGTCGGCGCCCTTCACATCGGATTTTGTGCTGGACGAGGCAGGTGTCGTCAGAAATGTCGAACGGGTGGTCGCCACCGGTGCCAGCGGCGTGGGTTTCGGCTTTCTCGACGCCTGGGGTCTCACCATCGCACAGCGAAAGCATGCGATGGACCTGATCGCAGAGGCGACGGGCGATCGCGCGATGTGCATCTTCTACACCGCCGACCACAGCGTGGCCGAGACGATTGATCTCAGCCTCCATGCCAGAGCGATCGGCGCCGAGGCGATCATCCTGTGGGTCCCCTATGAATGGGCGTCGTCGCAGGACCTGATGCACGACTATTTCGACTACGTCGCCGGAAAGGTGGACATACCGATCGTTGCGTTCAACACGCCCCATTCGGGCATGACCATGACGCACGAAACCATGGCGCGCATCGCGAAAATCCCCAATGTCTGCGGCTTCAAGAACGCGATCAAGGATCCGCAGCACACGATCCGGGCGATGAAAATGTTCGGTGACGAGGTCGTGCTGTCCTACCCGTTCGAGGAGCAACTGCTAGAGATGACCGTCCAGCACGGCCAGCAGGTGCTGATGGGATCGACCAGCGTCTATCTGATGCAAAGCCCCGAGAGGCAGCCGATCGTCGATTACCTGCGTCTCGCACAGCAGGGCGACATGGCCGGCGCCACCAGCATCCGCGAAGAACTGTCGCCGATGCGGGAAGTGTGGGCCAGCATCTATGCGGTGTTGTGGGACGAGAAGAAGGCCGCCCATCCCATGGGCCTCATCAAATATTGGATGGACATAGTGGGCATGGCCGGTGGGCCTATGGGACCACCGATGCAGCAGCCCGACGGAGCGGCCAAGGCGGCCTTCCGGGAACGGCTGGATGCGGCGGGCTGGGAGCGGCTGCTTTTTCCCAGCCGCTTCTGACAGGATCAAGGGTTCGAGGAGCGAGTCATGGGTCGGTCTATGCAGCGGTCAAGGGTGCGATCTCGGCGCTGACGCGCCAGTGCGCGGTCGAACTGGGGCAGCAGGGCATTCGTGTGAACGCCGTCGCCCCCGGACCGATGCCGACGCCGGGCACCATGCGCGTGGTGGACGAGGAAGGCTGGAAGAAGCGCCTGGCCCGCAGTCCATTGGGTCGACTGTCCACGCCGGAGGGTGTGGCACGGCTTGTGGTGTTCCTGGCATCGGATGCGGCGGATTGCGTCAATGGCGACGTAGTGTTCGCGGATGGGGGGCGCTCCATCTCGGCGATGTGATCCCTGTGGCCAGTAATCCAGAGGGGGTGACGATGCGCGAGAACGTGGAATTCAAGTCACTGGACGGAACGCTGCTCGCAGCGTTTCTCTACACGCCGGACACCGCCAGTGGCCCGTTTCCCGCAATCGTGCTCAGCCATGGTTTCGGCGCGGTCAAGGAAATGGCGCTGGACCGCTATGCCGATGTCTTCTCCGCGGCGGGCTTCGCCTGCCTCCTCTACGATCATCGCAACACCGGATCGAGCGGCGGGGCGCTACGCGGCGAGATCGATCCGTGGCAGCAGATTTCCGATATGCGCGACGCGATCACCTATATGGCAAGCCGCTCCGAGGTGGACACGGATCGGATCGGCTTGTGGGGCACCAGCTATTCGGGCGGTCACAGCCTGGTCGTGGCTGCTACCGACCGGCGGGTCAAATGTGTCGTGTCCGTGGTGCCGACGATCAGCGGGCACCAGAACACGATCCGGGCGCTCACTACCGACGGCTATGCCGCCTTCGCTCAAGAAGTGAATGAGGAGCGGGCCGCCCGTCAGCGCGGCGAGGAACCCCGGATGATTCCGATCTCGGTGGAAGGCACTCCAAGCTACGAATGGAGCAAGGTTGCAGGCATCGGCACGACCTATGTCAACTCGTGCACGCTGCTCAGCCGGGCCAATCGCGCCGCCTATGAGCCGGGCAGTTACATCGCCTCCATCTCACCGACGCCATTGCTGGTGGCGTTGATGACACACGACACGACATGCCTGACCGACGTACAGCTCCAAGCCTATTCGACGGCGCATGAGCCGAAGCGGCTTGAGATGTTTCCCGGTGGTCACTATGACCCCTACACCACGCAATTGGCAGCCGTCGCATCGGCGTCTCGTGACTGGTTCGGGACGCATTTGAGATAGTCACTAGTGTCGCTGTCGTGATCGGAAGCTTCGCGTCAGTGATGGACTTGCGGGCCGACGGTGAGGACGTGTTCGTCGGGCCACCGTCGCCGGACCGCGGATTGCGAACCTACGGCGGACAAGTACTCGCCCAGTCGCTGGGTGCGGCCCAGCGGACGGTTTCCGGCGACCGGGCCGTGCACTCGACCCACTCGTACTTCCTCAAGGCCGGTAATGCCGCCAAGCCGACTGAGCTGAGGGTCGACCGACTCCGAGATGGGCGCTCGTTCAGCCAGCGTCAAGTGGTGGCGCTCCAGGACGGCGCGGAGGTGATGCGGAGCCTGATCTCGTTCCACGTCCCGGAGGAGGGCCTGGAGTGGGAGGAGCCGATCACCATTCATGTTGCCCCGCCGACGAGCGAACAGCCCTACACCGACTACGGCGACGTCATCGAGTCGGTCCTGCCCGTCGATGAACACCCGTGGCCTGGCCGGGGTCGCCCGATGGACGTCAGCTACATCAACCCACCGACGGCGCTGGACGGCCGGCCGGTGACCGAACCCCAGCTGATGTGGATGCGGGTTCACGGCCAGCTGGGAGGCGATCGAGCCCTCCACGACGCTGGGCTCGCCTACCTCGCCGACCTCGGGATGAATCCGGTGATCCTGCTGCCCCACGGCTATAGCTGGCGAGACGAGCGGGTCACCGAAGCCAGCCTCGATCACACCATGTGGTTCCACCGCCCGGCCAGAGTTGACGAATGGCTGTACTACGACCAACGAGTCGAGTCCACGTCGGGCGGGCGGGGCCTGGCCAGCGGCCGTTTTTACGATCTCGACGGCCATCTCGTCGCCACCTGTATGCAGGAAGGCCTGATGCGCTGGAATGGCTGAGCGCTAAATGGCCAGATAGCCGCCGTCCACCGGCAGCTCGGTCCCGGTGATGTAGGAAGCCTCATCACTGGCCAGGAACAGGTTCGCATAGGCCACTTCCTCGACCCGGCCCTCACGCTGGGCCGGAACGGCGGCGATCCTGCGTCGGCGCCCCTCGGGATCGGCGCTCTGCATCGAATTCTTCATGGGCGGCATGATGCCTGGATGTACCGAATTCACGCGGATGCCGTCCGACGCGAACTGCACAGCGGCCGACTTTGTCGCCAGGCGTATGGCCCCCTTGGCGGCGTTGTAGCCCATATGCACATAGGACTGGCCAACGAAGCCTGAGATCGACGAAATGTTCACGATCGAGCCCCGCCCGGCCTTCTGCATGACGGGGACGACGGCTTGCATACTCAGGAACACACCCTTGGCGACGATGTTCATCTGCTCATCCCAGGTGTGGGTGTTCAGCAAGTCCGGGTGGCTCCCGCTGACGCCGGCGCTGTTGACCAATATGTCGATCTGGCCGTAGGCCGAAACCGCCTCGGAAACGGCGCTCGCCCAATCAGCCTCGCTTGAGACATCCAGCTTCAGGAAACGGGCCTCGCCACCGGCCGCGACAATTTTGTCGGCCACCGCGGCACCGTCGTCCTCGGCCACGTCGGCGACGATCACGTTTGCGCCTTCATTGGCGAAAATCTTCGCGGTCGATGCTCCCATGCCAGATGCGGCACCGGTAACGATCGCAACCTTGTCTTTCAAACGCATCTTCCGTCTCCCTAATCTCCTCTTTGGTGTACCGCATGACTACCAGAGTCGAACGGTTGGAGACGATCAGCTGCGTCCAAGACGGCTGCTGCCTTGCGCCAACGGCACCGGACGGGCAAGAGTCGTCGAAAGCAGGGCAACGCAGTCCGGCGATAGCAGAGCGACACCACCACCGAGGAGCATCGAGACCATGGATACTGATGCAACCGACGATCAACGGACCCTCCTTGAGGTGTCGGCCAGATACATGGAGGAGGCCTGCCCACTTGCTCTCGTGCGCGACGCCGAGCAGCGAGACGATGCGTTCAACCAGGCCTACCGTCGCCAAGGGGCCGAACTTGGCTGGTACTCGATGTTGGTACCAGAAGTGCTCGGCGGTGGGTCCATCTCCGACAATGGGCTGCTCGACGCTGCCCTGATCGCCTACCGGCGGGGTGCTCTGCTCCAGCCCGGAGCCTTCGTCGGTACCAACGTCGCCGCTCTGGCCCTGGCCGAGGCTGGCAGCGACGAGCTCCGACAGAAGGTCCTCCCTGGGCTGGTTAGCGGTGAAGTCTCGGCCTCGTGGGCCGTCGCCAGCGCTGCTGACCACAGCCTCGGTGGGGGTGTGGAGGCCACGCCTAGTGGTGACGGCGGCCTGATCCTGTCGGGGACGAAGATCGCGGTGCAGGACGTCGAGCCCTCCTCCTGGTTGCTCGTCTCCAGCCACACCGCTCAGGGCATGTCCCTGGCGATGGTGGCAGCCAAGGAGACGGGGGTGGCGGTCACCCCTTTCGATTCGCTCGACCTCAGCCGCCGCTTCGCCGAGGTCACCTTCGATGGGGTTCAGGTGCCTGCGAGCGCCGTGGTTGGCATACCGGGCGCAGTCGACGACCTCCTCGACCGATTGCTGGCGACTGCGGCAACCCTCACCGCGGCCGAGTCCGTGGGGGCCATGGACCACGAGTTCGAGATGACGTTGCAGTACGCCAAGGACCGGATCGCCTTCGGGCGCCCCATCGGCTCATTCCAGGCGATCAAACACGTCCTGGCCGACACCAGCCTGGCGGTCGAGATGGGCAAGGCCGTCGTGCTGGCGGCGGCCGGCTCATTGGGGTCAGGCGACGACTACGGGCCACAGACGGCGTCGATGGCCAAGGCCATGGTCGGCGATGCCGCCATCGACCTGGCCCAGAACTGCTTTCAGGTCTTCGGGGGGATCGGCTACACCTGGGAGCACGATCAGCACCTCTACCTCCGGCGTCTGACGACCGACGCCGGATTGTACGGAGACGCCACTTGGCACCGTGAGCACCTGTGCCAGCTGGCCGGAATCTGAGAGAACCGAGGATCGAGATGACCAGTACCCAAATCGACGTCGAGACGTTTCGCTCCGAGGCCCGGGCCTGGATAGAGGCCAACTTGGAACGACGACCCGCCGGCGCCCGATCGGGACGAATGGAGCGGGAAGCCACCACCCCGGAGGGCGTCGCCGCTGCCCGCGCCCTGCAGCGCACACTGTTCGACGGCGGCTACGCCGGGATCTCCTACCCGGCCGAGTATGGGGGACGGGGGCTGACGGCGCTCCACGAGCGGGCCTTCCGGGAGGAGACCATCGACTACATGATGCCGAACTTCGGGGCCGCTGGATCGGTGACGTTCGGTCCCATCGGGCGCTCCCTCCTGGCCCACAGCACCCCTGAGTTTCTGGAGCAGCACATTCCCAAGATCCTGTCCGGTGAGGAGCTGTGGTGTCAGTTCTACTCCGAGCCGGAGGCCGGATCCGACCTCGCCGGGATCCGCACCCGGGCCGTGCGCGACGGCGAGCGGTGGATCATAAGCGGCTCCAAGATCTGGAGCAGCGGGGCCTTCGTCGCCGACTGGGCCATGTGCCTGGCCCGCACCGACTGGGATGCCCCCAAGCACCGGGGTCTGACCTGGTTCGCCGTGCCAACCGGCACCAAAGGGGTCACCATCCGCCAGATCCAACAGATCAACGGCAACGCCGAGTTCTGCGAGGAGTTCCTCGATGAGGTCGAAGTCACCGACGACGACGTCATCGGTGAGGTCAACCGAGGATGGTCGGTCACTCAGACGATGCTGGTTTATGAGCGGGGAGCGGGCGAGGGCAACGCCAGGCCGCGCCAACCCCGCCGGCTCGCACCCGACCTGGTCGAGCTGGCCCGCAAGGTCGGCAAAATCGACGACCCGACGGCTCGCCAAGCCATCGCCAAAGCCCACATCAACGACTACGCCCAATATCACCTCGGGCGGCGGATCGCTGACCGACTGCGCTCGGCCGATCAGCCCGAGCCCCACATCGCGGCCTACGCCAAGCTGGCCGCCGGTGTGCTGACCCCGATCCGGGCCCGCCTGGGCATGGAGATCGGCGGGCCGGCTGCCCTGGCCTGGGCCGACGGTGATGAGGACGGGGCTCGGCCATCCCTCGACTACCTGAACGGTCGGGCCATCTCCATTGCGGCCGGCACCAACGAGATGCAGCGCAACGGCATCGGCGAGCGGGTGTTGGGGCTGCCCCGAGAGCCCAGCTTCGATACCAACAAGCCCTTCAACGAGGTGCTGAAGGGTGCCCACAACTGGGACGGCAAGGTGGGGTGAAGTTCGGACTGGTGCCGCCGTCAGTGGGCCCTGAGCGGTTGTCCGTGGACAAGGGCGCCGTCGTGGAACACCGCTCGGATGTCGGCGGCGGTGGCCCGGTTCACCAGTGCGGCAACGGGATCGGTGACCGGGGCGAGATTCAATGTCGTGCTGTCGATGAGCACGAGATCGGCCCGTTTGCCGATGTCGATCGAGCCCTGCTGATCGTCAAGGCCGAGGATCCGGGCCGGATTGACCGTGATCATCTTTAGAAGGTCGGTGGCGGTCGGAAATGAGGGATCCTCCCGGAGCCCCCGAATGACCCGACAGGCGAACTGCAGCTCGGCCAGCGGGTCGGGTGAGGCCAGGATCACGTTGTCGGTCCCGAGGGCCACGTCCATCCCGGCCTCGAGCATGAGATCGAAGCGGGGGAAACCAAGTCCGATCACGGCGTGATTGCGGGGGCAGCAGACGGCCGGGATGCCGGCCTCGGCCAGTCGGACCCGCTCATCGGCGGTGGCGAAGGTGAGGTGTACGGCGAAGTCGGGCCGCAGGTGATCGATGACCCGATCCACATCGCTCCGACCGGTCCGCTTGATCGAGGTCTCCCGGTACGGGGGCGACTCGGCAACATGCAGTGCCAGCAAGCCATCGAGATGGCGGACATGGGCCGCCACCTGAGCCAGCGCCTCGTCGGTCAGGTCGTTGGCTCCGATCAGCGAGAAGCCGCCGCCGATACCGACGATCTCGCTGACCTCGTCCAGGGCCGCCGCTTCGAGCAGACCCTGGTTGGCCGTCAGCGCCTCATCTGACTGGGGTGGGTAGGCGCCGAATCGGCCCAGCGTCACAGGCCGGATCGGCCGATCCGACGCCACCCGTTCCAGCAGCTCCACCCCCGGTCGACCCCCTTCGCGAAAATCGGCGAAGGCCGAGGTCCCGCAGGCGATCATTTGATCCAGCGTCCGTCCCAGTTGCTCCTCGACGACCGCCGGATCGGTGGTGGCGAGCGCCCGGTGACGACGTCCGTCGGGAGGCATGAACACCTCCCAGTAGGGAACCCCGAACCCGACTTCCTTGAGGAAGCCGTCGATTACGTGGGTGTGGGCGTTGACGAAGGCGGGGCAAACGATGCAGCCGGACGCATCGAGTCGAGTGGCGGCTGACGGCTCGGGGATGCCCGCTCCAATCGCGGCGATCCGCCCGTCCGGTCCCGTCTCGAGCCAGCCGTCATCGATGACCGTCAGGTCCGGCCCGCTCAGGACCACGGCACCGGTTAGGACGATTCCCGACATCTCGACACCTCGCTTTCGTCCACCGAGCCTAGGCCTCGCCCTATTCGAAGGCGCCGGTGGCAGAGACGACATCTCGGGCGGCCAAGGCCGAGACACAATCCATGGTGGCCGAGGCGACGACAACCTCACCGGCGGACAAGGCTACGACGTGGCCAACGGTGGGCGCGGAGCCGATATCTGTTTGGCCGAGCTGATCCGGCCAGGCGCCGGTAGATGGGGGTGCGACGTCGTGGAATTGGCCGGCGATGCCCACGTAGACGTGTTGGCCAATGACCATGCCCGCCAGGGCGACCTGGATCCGGCCTCGCTCTGACCCGTCGAAATAGTCTCCGGTCAGCTCACCCTTGACGACATCACGATCGACGAGGACGGGCTGCGGGTAACCCACCTCGGGCCTTTCGACAGGGGACTTCCAGTTCCCGCCCAAGACCCGATCCGTCAAGGCAACAGTCCCAGCTGGTCTGCACCTATAGCATGTGTCACATGGTTTGCGTGCCTGGTGTCGAAGCGTCCGGTGGTCCTTGAGCATGACCCTCAACATCAACGAGCAGATGATCGCTGAGCGGGAGATCCGCCGACGAATGCTGGACTACTGCCGAGGCATTGACCGGTGCGACGCCGAGCTCGTCGCCTCGACGTATCACTCCGACTCGACCGACGATCACGGCGTCTTCCAGGGATCTGGCGAGGATCTAGCTCGCCACGCCACCGCCGCGCTTCTGGGCCGGTATGAGGCGACGATGCACACCATCGGCGACTCAATCATCGATTTCGTCGACGACCGCACCGCCTATGTCGAGACGTATGTCTTCGCAGACCACCGAGGACGCGATAACGACGGCGACTTCCTGGAACGGTTCGGCGCCCGCTACATCGACCGCTTCGAGAACCGCGACAGCGCCTGGCTCGTAGCTGACCGGGTTGTGGCCGTCGAGTGGAGCAACCTTGAACGTCTCGCCGCAGTCCCCAGCCAGGGTAGCTACGTCCGGGGGCTACGTGGCGACCGGCAGGACCTGGTCTACCAACGCACACCGCGCGACACGACGGCACCACTCCAACGCCTCATGGAATCCCCCGACTGAGCCGTCCCGAGTTGCTGGTATCGCGGAGTGGGCGAGCAGCTGCCGTCACCCTCGGGCGGGCTCGAACTTGATGACCTCAGCCCATCAGCGATCAAAGCACCCCCACGAGATCTCCAACTGGCGGGCCTCCGTCGGTCTCCACTGCAGCGTTGTGACTCCATCATCGAACCGTGGCACTCTGGCTTCGGTCATGCAACCAAGTCGCGGTGGTGTAGCGGCGAATTCCCGCTGCTGTCGGTGACATGTCGTTCGACGGGGCGGCGTTAGAGCGTCGTGGACCCGGAGGAGGCGGAGATGGAGAGATTCGAGGTCGACGGCGGTGCGCTGGAGTTCCAGGTGCGCGGCGAGGGCCCGCCACTGGTCCTGGTACACGGATCGGTCTTCGCTGACCCGTGGGCGCCAATGCTTCGCCACGCGGAGCTTCTAGCCGACTACATGGTCGTGACCTACCGGCGTCGGGGTTACGGCGAGAGCTCCCCAGCCCAGCCGGGGCGTACGCTCAGCAACGAGGGCGCTGACCTCATCGCCCTCCTCGATCACCTTGGCATCGTGCAGGCCCATGCGGTCGGGCATTCACTGGCGGCGGACATCGTGCTCCAAGCCGTCATCGACGCCGCAGACCAGTTCACAACGATGACCTTGCTCGAACCAGGGATGTTCACGGTGCCATCAGCAGCCGGCATGGACGAAGCGATGGCCGCAATCGCACGAGTGTTCGAATCGGGCGATCATCGCCAAGCCATGCTGCTCTTCCTGGGCGGTGGACCCGGTGCCGACGTCATGGCTCGTCTTGAGGAGAACCTGCCCGGAGGAGCGGGCGAAATGGCGCTCGCCGACGTTCCGGCACTGTTCGGACTCGACCTGCCGGCCGGGAGCGCATGGGAACTCGACGAGAATGCTGCCCGGTCACTTCGCCAGCCGACACTTCTGGCGCTCGGGTCAGACACCGGCCCGATCTATCGCGAGAGCAACGCCGCCATCGCGGCCCTGCTCGCCAATGCCGAACAACTGCGGGTGGCCGGCGCAGGCCACTTTGTCCATGTCGAGCAGCCCGAGCAGGTCGCCGAGGGACTCGCCGCGTTCCTGAGGGGCGCCACGCTGCTCAGCTAGCGTTGCTCCCTCAATCGGAAAGGGGCGAACGACGTCGCCGGCACCAACCTCACCAAACAACCAAACGTATCCCTCAGCAACTGCGAAGAAGAAGTCCTCAAACTCGTCGCCACCGTCAAAACCCGCCCAAACCCCACCAACAACAACTCTCCCCGGTGAGGCGTAATCTCTTTTATGCAGTGCATGCGGATGGCCCTAGTCCCGGTTGAGCAGCCGGAGCCGCTTCATGTGTTTAGGTGGAAGTGGTCGTGTTCGAGCCAGTGAACCCACTGCCTGCCGTTGGCCAGTTCGTAGGGGACGGCATACAGGGTGCCGTCGAGTCCGGCGATCATCCGGTTGACATGTGCTTCCCAATCGGACCAGTTGGTACCCGGTCCCAAGGGGTCGCGGCCCTCCCGGTCGAAGCCGTATCTCATGGCGAAGTAGTTGTCGAACATCCGCCCCAGCGGACCTTCGATCGGCGGAAGCAGCTCGCCGTTGAAGTCGACGAGGGCGTCGAACTCATCGGCCAGAGCGGCTGCCACGCGCCCGAGCGCAACGTGTGAGCTGTGGCGTTTGGTGCCAATCGTCGATGATCTCCGCAGCGCGATCTTCGTAGGCGGCGCCAACCGGAAAGGGATACAACAGTCCGATCCCGGGTCCACTCACCACTACCTCCTTCGTCCTGAAGTCAGTATCCCATTCTAGATTCCGAGACGTTCGTCGGCCTCGAGCACCCGAGTCCAAGCACAGTGCGATAATGCCGGCCGGCTCCACAGGTATGCCGTTGCCGAACGGTCTATCGGATCGACGAGGCAGGCCCGACTGGGTCGACAATGACAACATGCAAAGGTACTCGGCCGCCGGTACCCGCTCGGCCAGGCGTTCCAACTCGTGGCAACATGGCTCCGTGTCAGGAACCGACCTACCCCCGGCCATGAGTCCCGCTGGGCAAACGACGGAAAAAACTAGGAGCAACCGTCGAAGACATCGTGGCCGAACTACAGGCCAACGGAGACGTCGCATCCGTATCAGGCACAAACAGAGTTCGGCTCACCGAGGACGGACGAGCCAGGCTTCGAACAAGCCAGCAGTGGGAGTTCGAGATCCTGGAGATCATCGACGTTCCACCAGCAGCGACAAAGCCCTTACTACGAGGGCGCACTCGCTGCGGCGTTCTCCGTGCTGGCGACTGGTTCCACAGTTCGTCGGAAATCCTCGGCCGCATAAACGGGATTGAATACGTATCAGGGCCCACCTTCAATAGCGACGAGACGATCGTCCTACGGGTCGATTGTGACGGCCTCTCCACCGGTGATCTATTGATGCGAAGGGAACTGCTCGCCGGTTGACTCGCCAGAATCCCGCAGCCGACCCACCACGCCCAACGACACGTACCACCGCCTGAGGTTGGAATAGCTCGCTGCAGCGACAGCTATGTTCGGTCGGGGGACATCAGCTGCGCCAGGAAGGCCTGATATGTCTGCAGGTTGGGGTCGTCGAGGACTCGCGCCGCGTCGATGGCGCGCCGCACGTGCTCGATCGCCTCTTCTACCCGCTCGGTCTGCACGAGGGCCACACCGATGTTGAAGTCGCAGAGCGCTTCGCCCTGCCGGTCACCGAGCGCTATCCGTGCCCGTCGGACCTCGAGCTGTAGCTTCAGGGCGACGGAAAAGTCGCCGGCTGCGAACCGGGAGGCGGCGATGTTGTTGAGAGTTGATGCCTGGCCGGCCAGGTCCCCGATTTCGCGCTGGATCTTCAGCGCAGCCCGGTGGTGCTCAGCTGCCTCGGCGAGGTCACCTCGCGGTACGTAGATGTTTCCGATGTTGTTGAGCGTGGTCGCTTCGCCCGCTCGATCGCCGATCTCTCGCTGCACCGGCAGCGCCTGACAGTAGCGATCGAGGGCGTTGTCAGGCTCGCCACGGTTGACCTCTGCCAGCCCGAGATTGTTGAGCGAGGTAGCTTCCCCTTCACGGTCGCCAATCATGCGGTAGAGAACGAGCGCCTGAGCGAGATGCTCTATTGCCGCGACGTGATCGCCTTGTCGGTCTAGCGCAAGTCCGATGTTGTTGAGCGTTGCGGCTTCCCCCACCCCACTGCCCACTTCCCGCTGGATGACCAGTGCCGCCCGGTACTCGACCAACGCCGCGGCGATGTCGCCAAGCGCGCTGTGAGAACGCCCGATGTTGAGCAGCGACGCAGCCTCGCCCGCCCGATCGCCCAGCTCCTGTTGGATGCCGAGCGCAGCCGTGTAGTGGCCAAGCGCTTCGGGCCGCCGCCCCAGCTCATGGAGTACGTTCCCGATGTTGGCCAAGACTGTTGCCTCGCCTGCCCTGTTGCTCCCCTGGTTGATCTGGAGGGCCTCCTCGTAGCAAAGCAGTGCCTGTTTCCTATCGCCGAGCTGGTGGCGGATGTTGCCGAGATTGTTCAGCGTGGCGGCCACGTTGATCGGGCGGCCTTGCTCCTCGTACCGGCGTCGGGCTCGTTCCAGGTGCCCGATCGCAGTGGCGCGCTGTCCAAGTGAGTCGAGCGCCCATCCGAGGTCGTACCGAGCACCTGGGTCGTTCGGGTCAAGTACGAGGGTCTCGGTTGCGATGGCCACGACCTCAGTGAACTGCGAGAGCGGCAGGAGGGCTCGGCCGAGCAGGTCGGCCACCTCGACGGCGATATCGGTCTCTTTCCCAATCACCGCAAGGCGGTGAATCTCGCGCACCTGCCGCAAGGATGCCGTCATCATTTGTCTCCGACCGGACTCGCCGGATCGAGCCTGGCAAAGTGGTTCGTGTGACCAACCATAGTGTGTCTCCCCTACCGCCCAGCCGGCAGTTGTCGTTCTTTGGCGGTTGGGGGGGCGTAGGTTCTGCATCGGCAGTCGCCAGCCTGCTGCACGAGACCGGCCAGCTCGACGGGTGACGCTTGAGTCGCTCATGGTCGAAGTGCATCGCCTGGCAGTAGAGGGCGACGAGCCGTCGATCGCCAACAACGTCGGCGCTCGTTTGTGCAGCGCCTGGTTCCAACTGTCGCGTTACGGGGATGCGGCGGTGGCGGCAACACGAACCTTATCCATGAGGCCGAGCGCTTCGGCGTCGTACGACCTGGGATTCGCCATGTACACACTGGGCCGCCCCGCCGAAGCGTTACAGCATCTCCGCATTGCATTGGAGGGCTATCGGGCCAAGTCCGACCGGGGTAACGAAGGCGCTGTTCTCACCGCCATCGGTATCGTTTCGTACGGCATAGGAGACTTGAAGGGGGCCTTGAATGGTCACCAACGCTGTCTAGAGATCTCCCGCCAACTTGCCGATCATCAGGGCGAAGCTGCCTCCCTCACCAACATCGGCCTTGTCCTCTCCGATATGGGAGACCACAAAGGCGCACTCACGCACTATGAACAAGATCGGTGACCACCAGAGCGCCCTGGAGATGCATGGCCAAGTGCACGCGATTCAGGCAGCCGTCGGGGACCGCTCCGGTCAGGCAACCACCATGGTCGCGGCCGCAAACATGCGGGCCACTCATGAGTCGAGCATCCGATGGGGGTCAGGACGCAGTACCGCGGTCGTTGGCCTGATCAGCAGGCCGGTGCTCGGCCAGATGCTGTCGATATCCCTCGGCCTCCGGTAGTGACTCCGACTCGGCCAGATCGAGGGCCCTCTGGTAACTGTCGATGGCATCTTGGCTCCGACCGAGCCCGTCGAGCGTCATACCGAGATTCATCAAGGCCGCCGCTTCTGCCCGGCGATCGCCGACCTCTCGAAGTAGCTCGATCAGCTGATTCAGGTCGTCGAGTGCCTCCCCAACCTCACCTACCGCAAAGGAGATCGCCCCGAGGTTGTGAAGGGTGTGGGCCATGCCGGCAAGGTCGCCGGCCTCCCGCTGGAGGGGTAGGACTTGTCGGAAGTGGTCGAGTGCGCTGCGGCGATCTCCGAGGGTGTTGAGGACATGACCGATGTTGGTCAGGGCTGGGCGCTCGGTGTCCGGGTCGTCGATCTCGCGGGAGATGGCAAGCGCCCGCTGATGGTGGTCGAGCGCTTCATGGTGGGCGCCAGTCGCGAAGAGGGCATGGCCGATGTTATTGAGCGTCCTAGCTTCAACGGACCGGTCGCCGATATCGACGGAGATGGGGAGGGCTTGTTGGTAGTGGTCGAGGGCGGCATCGTACTTGCCGAGTTCCTCGAGAGTGGCACCAATGTTGGTGAGAGTCGCAGCCTCGATACTCGGGTCGTCGATCTTTCTGGCGATGGCGAGTGCTTGACGGTAGTGGTCCATGGTGCCGTCGTAGTCTCCGGTGCGGTGGAGGACGGCACCGATATTGGTGAGGGTGGCTGCTTCTCCTGCCAAATCGCCCACCTCCCGACGGACAGGGAGGGCACGACGAAAGTGGTCGAGGGCCGCCGACACGTCATCGAGGTCTGCGAGAGCGGCGCCGATGTTGGTGAGAGTCGCCGCCTCGGAGTTTCGGCTCCCCAGCTCCTCGAGTATCGGAAGTGCCTGCTGATAGACGTCGACCGCCTCCTCCGCTCTTCCCAGGTGGTCGAGCGTCATGCCGATCCCGTTCAGGGCGGCCGCCTCCAACGCTCGGCCGTCGATCTCTTGCGCGACGGTCAAGGCCTCGAAGTACCGATCAAGGGCGCCCTGCCAGTCGCCAAGGGCACTGCGGGTGGCACCGATCTTGGTGAGCGCATCGGCTCGCCCGGCGCGGTCTCCAATCTCCTCCCGGATGGCCAAGGCCTGATGGAGATGGTCGAGCGCGCCTTGGCGATCTCCGAGGCCGAACAGGGTGGTGCCGATGTAGGTGAGGGTGTTGGCTTGGCCCACTCGATCGGCTCGCTCTTGCTGAATGGCGAAGGCTTCACGGAAGTGGTCGAGCGCTCCGTCGCGGTCGCCCTGGACGTTCAGCACAGTGCCGATGTTGGCGAGCGTGGTAGCCTCGCCCGCTGGGTCTTCTGCCTGGCGCCGTCCTCGCAGGGCCTGGCGGAAGTGGTCGAGCGCTCCGTCGCGGTCGCCCATGGCTTCAAGAGCCATACCGATGTTGTTGAGGGTCGATGCCACGCCCGCCCGGTCCTCGCGCTCGCGGTGGATGGCCAGCGCCTGGCGGAAGTGGTCGAGTGCTCCTTTTCGGTCGCCGATGGCTTCGAGGGTGATACCCAGGTTGTTCAGTACGGAGGCTTGCCCTTGCCTGTCGCCACTGGATTCGAACAGCCTCAGCGCCTCGCGATAGTGCGTCAACGCCTCGGTTGGGTGGCCGAGTACCTGCTGCGCCCACCCGACGTGATACAGGGTCGAACCATCCGGCCCCAACGAAAGCGTTGACGATGCTGCCCGACCGGCTTCCTCAACGCGAGACACCGCCATCCAGACAAGGCAGAGGTTGGCACCGACCTTGCGGGCTATGTCCGGCACTCGACCGGCAACCGCGAGCCGGTGAACTTCGGCCAGATGAGTGTCCGTGATCACGGACGGTCAGATGACGACAGATCGGTCGTGCCGGCCGCCGCTTCATCCAGTGGGGCAAGCCAGATCTCATACAACGAGCGGGCGGCGGCGGCACAAGCCGACACGACCTGTTCGTCGTCGAGAGCTCCATCGAGTAGCGACTTCAACACGTCGGAGACGAAGAACCGGTCTTCTGGCACGGGCAGCCGGGCGAGATCGAGCTTGGCCAGGAGGTTTCGCACCTCCGGGTGCTGCGAGTCGAGCAGACTCTTGGCTGCTATGTCGTTGGCGAGGAACTCGTCCAAAGCCTCGGGGTCGAAGGGTCGCGCTCGTCGCTCATCGCCGAGGCGCAATCGCAGCTCGGCCCGATCCCGATCAAATTCGAGATGCGCCTTTTTCATGCGGGCTCAGCGGGATCACTTGATCGTGGCTGCCCGTCCGGACTGAGTAGTCGTTTGAACTCTGCCTCGCTGCTCGAGGTGAGCTCTTGCTCGGCTCCCTCATCGTCCTCTAGGACAATGCGGAGTCCCGAACTTCGATACTTCGACCACCACTTCCATACAACGTCAGCTGTCGAGATACCGCCGAAGATCAGGCCGACCAGGGCGACGGCGTCGAGCCCATGCTTGCGTGTGTCGACCTCCGTTTCGGAGTCCGTCGCTTCGACCGTGCGCAGTTCCTGCTGCAGGTGAAAGGCAGCTGCTTCAGCGTCCGGCCCGACCAGTCGAATCTTCTGTTCAATCTCCATGTCGCCTCGCGTGTTCTTCGCAGTGTGCCGGTCACCTGTGATCAGCCTCAATAGTCGCACACAACACGACGGCGGCGATGACCGAGGACTCTGAGGATCGTGCCCTGCTCGACCTTCGGATATTGGTCAGAACGGGATGGAGCCGCCAGCTTGGGCTCGGTGCATTTCTCGAAGGTGGGTGCCGTCCCAGCTGTCGCGGGCGTGGTTGACGCTTCGGTTGTCCCAGAAGAGCACGTCGTGGGGCTCCCAGTAGTGCGTATAGCGGAACTGGTCCTGGGCGATGTGAGCGAGGAGCTCCTTGCGGAGTGCGGTTTCTGCATCGGGGTCGTCGATTCCGAGCAGTTCTTCGGTGAAGGTCGACACCCAGAGTGCCTTGCGTCCACTCCAGGGGTGGGTACGGACGACGGGATGGGTAACTGGTGAGGCATCGTCGGGTGCGTCGTTGGCCAAGGCCTGGGGTTGCTTGACCCCCTTCATGGTGGCGTAGGTGCTCGTGGGGCGCCACCTCATCGTCGCCACGGTTGCCTTGAGCTTGTCGCCGAGCGCTTCGTGGGCCGCGAACAGGTCCCAGAAGTGGGTTTGGCCTCCGGCTTCGGGGGGTGGGATGTCGATGCCGTGCAGCGTTGTCAGGTCGGGGGGTGTGGCGTAGTCCTGGACGTCGCTGTGCATGCGGAGCTCCTGGGTGGCGGCCGCCATCTTGGACCCGGTGATGACCTTTCTGCCCGGTCGGCTGCGGTCGCGGTTGGACAGGAGCTGGACGGGGAGCTTGCCGACCATGGGGAGCTGGTCGATGGCGTCGGGGCCGGCGCCCCGGTGGAAGCGGCGGCCGAACCACTCGACGACCTCGGCCTGGCGGTCGGCGGTGAGGCGGTGTTGGCCGCGCAGGATCATGAGTCCGGCGTTGTTCCAGATGGCGATGAGGGAGCGGATCTGGTCGCCGTCGAGGTTGGCGGCGAGGTCGACACCGTCGACGATTACGCCTACCGGTCCGCCGGTCGAGCAGACCTCGATTCCGGGTGCGAGGTCGAGGTCGGCGACTCGGATGCCGCTCTGGAGCGTGACATCGGTTTTGGTGGTGGTCATGGTTCTCCCTTGTTCGAGATGATCAGCTCACTGTGTTCTGTGCGAGATGCTGGCGCAGGGTGCGCCAGGTGTAGCTGGTGGGTCGCTCCCCTTGCACCGTGACCCGGAGCCCTTCGGCGATCTCGTGCATTCGGGCAGAGCCGCAGAATGCGATCTGGTCCAGCGCGTCAACATCGCCTGCCTCCAAACAGGAACTGCCCTCACCCTTCATCCAGATCACGATCGGTCATGGTTTGTAGTCTGCAACTGATGATTTGCATCATTCAAATCATCTCCGCCGCCTGCGATACCGGCCCCGAGGATCCCAACCATCATCATCCGACTTGCAGACAGCTGGCCAGGGTTGCATTCTGCAAATCATGCCTCTCTTGGGTTCTAGCTGAATGTCGCGTCCAGCCCGGTTAATGCACCTCACCGGCTTCATGCTGTACTCGCCGGCGCCCCACACCCAGCTCTCTTGGGTTTATCCACCGGAGAAGATCCGGCATGAGTGGCACGAGGTCGAGTATTGGGAGGAGATCGCCCGCACTCTGGAAGAGGGCTGTTTCGACCTGTTCTTCTTTGCTGACGGTTGGGCCGGGGGCGGCGAGGCCGGCACCAAGTGGGCCATCCAGTTCCCCACCCACGACCCCCTCACCTTGATCCCCCGCTTGTCGGGCGTGACCGAGCACCTCGGGTTCGGGGCGACGATGTCGACCACCTTCTATCCTCCGTACATGTTGGCGAGGAAGCTGGCATCACTCGACCACGTCACGAAGGGGCGGATCGGGTGGAACATCGTGACTTCGATCAACGACCGTGAGGGACAAAACTTCGGCATCGATCTCCCGCCCCACGACGAGCGGTACGACCGGGCCGACGAGTACCTCGACCTCTGTTGTCAGTTGTGGGAAAGCTGGGACGACGACGCGGTGGTGATGGACATGGAGAAGAAGATCTTCGCCGATCCGGCCAAGGTTCACCGCGTCGACTTCGAGGGTGAGTGGTATGCCTCGGTGGGGCCGCTGAATGTGATCCCCGGCCCCCAGCGGCGACCGGTGTTGTTCCAGGCCGGCGCATCAGACCGGGGTCGAGCGTTCGCTGCCCAGTGGGCTGACTGCATATTCTCCGCTGGCGGGCGGCCCGAGAAAGCGGTCGCGTTCAGAGAGGACGTCGCCGCCCGGATGGAGGCGAACGGGCGCGACCCTGCATCGCTCCAGATCATCACTGCCTGCGGTCCAATCGTCGCTTCATCAGATGCCGAAGCGACCGAACGGGCGGCTGAGATCAGCGAACGCATCCCGGCCGAGGCCGCGATCGCCAACATGTCGGCTCACTGGAATGTCGATCTGAAGGGCTACCCGACCGACACTCGCATCTCAGAGCTGGGTGACGTCGACGGGACTCGAGGCATGGTCGAGCTGTATCGCGACCGGGGCGACCCGACGCTGGCCGAGGTGGCTCGGGAGTATCTGAATATGGCAAGCCAGGACGAGTTCGTAGGGACGCCGGCCAAAGTGGCCGACACCTTCCAGTGGTTGTTCGAAGACGGCCAGATCGACGGCTTCCAGCTCTCGCCTCAGTGGTACGCCCCCGACTACTACCGCAGCATCGTCGACCTCCTGATCCCCGAACTCCAGCGCCGAGGCCTCACCCGAACCAAGTACACCGGCTCCACGTTGCGTGACCACCTTGCACAGACCCAGCCCTGCTAGGCGGCCTAGCGGATAACGACCGCTCGATGGCTCAGAAGGGCCGAGATGCTCCCGCTTGGCTGCGGTGCATCGTGCGGCGCAAAGGTGATGGCCAGCCCTCGCGGCGGTTGGCGAGGGCTTTCCGCTCGGCCAGGTCGGTGGTGGCGGCGGGTGACCGGATGGGTGCGCACGACCGGGCGGGCTCCCAGGCTAGGGGGTGACCGTCTCGTGTTGCTCCGCCGTCCAAGCCGGCGACGTCACGGTTACCAAGTACAGGGCTTCGGCCTCGTCGATGCGGTAGCGACTCCCCCGCTGGATGATCGCGACCACATCGAGGGTAAGCGCTAGCGGATCTCCGGTCTCGAAGCTGAGCGTGCCCGATCCGGAGACGACGACGTACACCTCGTCGACCTCCCGGTTTTGAAGCCAGGTGTCCGTTTCGGGTGGATGTGCCCCCTCGATCAGTGCCATGGCGACCCCGACCGCTGGCATCGTCTGGCCGAGATAGTCCCACACCGTCACATTTCCGGATCTGACCTCGGTCGCATTCTGCTTCTCGATAAGGCGATTGTTGTTCCCCGTCATCCCACTTCTCCTAGCTCAGTCTCACCACGTAGCTGGCGGTCGCGATGGTCAGCGCTCCGAGACACAGGCCGAGTGCGGCGAACCCCGACCTGACCGCCGTGTGCTTACGGGTGACGTTCACCGACAGCTTGTGGATCTGATGGCCCATGACCTCGACCTCGTCTGACCCAGTCACTGTGCTCAGCTTCTCGATGTACTTCTGTCGATCCGTCTCGGTGGCAAGGCAACGGTTGCCAAAAGCACGAAGAGCCAGGTCTCGGGGCCGAACCGCTGGACCACGGACTCCGCACGCTCGCCGATGAGCGCATTGGCACTTGTCGCGACAATGACCCCATCGAGTGTGAGTAGGATCTGAGCCTTGTTGTCAGCGCTGGTGTACCATTGCCGGACGTCCGCATAGGCCCGGCGAGCAAAGTCGAGGTCTGATGGGATCTCGTGGCTGCCCATTGATCGAATCTAGGCGCGCGCATGACTCGGCACCAGCGATCCGAGCGCCCAACTAGGTAAGTGTCGAGTCCCAAGTACCGTCGATTTCAACGGCTTCTTCGTCGCCTGGCCACGGAGGGACGGTTACACAAATGAACGTCAGATCGTCGGTGCCTATGTTCCGATACTGGAAGTTCGTACCCACCGGGATATCGATCGTCACACCGGCTACAAGGTCGACGATTCGTTCCGCGGAATCGTCTTTCCGCCAGATCTCACCATGGCCGTGGAGCACGTGCCAGAACTCGCTGACCGTCTTGTGGACGATCGCCCGGTTGATCTGTCCGGGGGGAACAGTGCTGTGAATCACTCCTCCCACGTCACCCTCGATCAGGTAGCGGATCTGGGCTCCGGCGGGCGAGCTCGCATCCGGTTGAGGGGGAAGGGACGACTCCTGCATAGGGCGAGGGTACTGCTGTGCGAGACGGGGAGTCGAGCCGTTGGGCACGTCCGGTCGAACATGATTGATGGCCGTTTGCGGCGGTCGCGCCGAGCAAAGCGAAAGCCGTCCCATACAGGCGGCAAGCAAACAACCTCACCAAGGAACCGCTAGCTGATACGGGAGGCGTGGCGTAGGCCGTCGGCCAGGGTGGCTTCAGTTGGCTCCCAGTCGCATCAGGCAACACCCCGAGCAGAACCAAGCACCACGTTGACCTGCACTTCTGAGCGTGGACCGTACAAGACTTGAACTTGTGACCTCTCGCGTGTGAGGGAAGCCAGACCACTGCACCGTCATGCGCGTAGCCGTCCAACAGATAAATTGGCGTGCGGCTGCGTGCACCGACGATCGCTATGCTGCACCGTCGTAGGGTCCCACTCCGGGTCCCAAACCCTCCTGCTTGCATAGCGGGCTTCCTGCTGATCGTCGACGGCGACAGACCGTGCTGGTCAGGGCTCGACAAGGCGGGCCTCGCGCCGCCGACGCTTTATTGTCACACCGCCCCGCGATAATGGTTGGGTGAACCCCCGAAGACGCGAGCGCAAGGCCCGCTACCCCTACGATCACAAAGCGCAGAAGTTCGCTGCGATCGACCCAAAGCTCGTCAAAGACAGCGAGGGCTACCGCCAGGTTCAAGGGGACTGCGAGCACGGCCGTTACGTGTGCGCACATCCTGGGTGCTCCAGCCCCGCACTTATCATTGTCGGCCACCACAACCGGACGAACACGCTTGATGGTGTCATCTCCCACTTCGCCCACCGCTCCGCCTATGAGCATGGGCCCGTCGGCCCGTCCGGTAACGACGAGTCCCGCCACGGCGGCGAGAGTGTCGTGCATCTGGAAGGCAAGCGCGACGCCCAGTTCCTAGCAGAGCGGGACGGCTATCACGTCGTCCTGGAACAGCACACCGACAACCGCAAGCGCCGGCCCGACATCACTCTGACCGACCCCACCGGCCCGACCTCCCGCCAGTGGCCCAGGAGATACAGGCGTCACGCCTGCCCGCCGACGAGCACGCCCGCCGCACCCGCGACATGCTCCAGGACGGGATGGTCACCCAGTGGATATTTGCTATTGATCAGCTCGACAACGTCGCCGAGCGCGCACCCGTGTCATCGGACTCAGCGGCAGCCCAGGATATGGCCGAGAGACTCGCCCGCCTCGGAATCGAAGCGATCGACGACACCACCGACGCCCGCCTGCTCCAACGGTTCGGCGGGAGCCCGTCGCCGCTAGAGCGATTAGTCGAGCTCGGCCCGCTATACCAGGACTACCGGTACCGGTCCCCGATGGACTTCATGCTCTACGCGCCTCACCCGACCACAGGTCGAATGCGGTTCGCCCAGCCTCACACCCAGGATCTCGACATCGAGGGGCGGGCGGTGCTCGGCGATCAACGAGTCCGGTTGCCACGCCAGGTCTTGGTGGATTTCAGCTACGACCAGGAGCTCGCTCAACGGCCAGGGGTCGGATTGGTCTGTCCCCCGATCGACGACGAGATCGCTGCTGTCGCCGCCGCGCTACGACAGGAAGGTTTCACCCCGACCGTTACAGCCGAGGTGCTGGCGAACCGGTTCGGGCTGTCGTGGGCAGAGGCCGAGGAACGGGCGCTACGGGTGTCGGTTCTCGCCCTCGACACCTGGGGGTGACCGCTTCAATCGGGTCGAAACGCTACGGGTGGCCGAGGAACGCCGAGCGCTACTTGAGACTGACGGAGCCGCCGACAAGGCCAAGCGTGGAGCCGCTGAGGTCTCCGAAGCACAGAAGCGTTTAGCGGAATGGAATGCTGGCTCACCAGCCCGGGAAAAACGGCTAGCTAAGGAGAGGCAGCGAATGCGGTACGAACTCGGCCTCTGATCAGGGCCAGACGGTCGATTCCCTCGGATCTCAGCGACGCATCCGGACGGAGCAGGTGCACGCGTGTCACCAACTGGAATCGCTCGCTCGGAATCCTGGGCGCCTGTGAGGCTCGAGGAGCGGCCTCAGAGTGTGACCGGCAACTCTGCGGCCAACAACTACCGACAGGAAATCACGACGATTCCAGTCCTCCCGAGCGGGCCAGCTGTCACGGTTGTAGAAGTAGCCTTCCAGGCTCTTTCTCCAACGAACCCGATCGACACAGACGCTATTTACTACGTTCCAAGCTTCGAGCCCGAGCCGCTCTGGACCGAGGTTGTTATCGAGCGCAGAAACTCTTGGAGCGCTACTGGACCGCCAACCATACGATCGGTGACATCTCGAAGACCTTCTGGCTCCTCGTTAGAGGCTACGCCAATACAGAACGTGGTCGTTGAAGCATCTCGACGCTGCTGGAGGACACGGAATCCTGGGATATCCCCCTTATCGTCGCCAGCAAAGAGCGCCCAATCGTAGCTCCTGAGTCGATCCGCGATAGCGGTACCTTTGGACACCGATGCGTCGGGCTCAAGCTCGAAGACCATACGACCTTCGCCGAGAATGAAGCCATATCTGTTTGCAATGGTCTCTGCCAAGGCCTCAACCGCGCGTTTTGCTGATGGATTCTTACGATAGTGCAAACTCAAAGAAAGAGTCTTTCCCTCAACCTCGACATTCTCCAAACCTTGTGCAGCAACTGCCTTCCTAGCTCTTGGCAGCGCATCGGAAACATGTTCCTTCCATCGAGCAGCGATAGGCAGCTCCACATATCTGCCATTCTCATATCTAGCGAGCCCCTTGGACCCAATTATTGTCAACTTCTTTAGCCGTTCATCTTCATCTGAGTCGAAATGTTTACGTAGATAATCGACTGGGCGGCTAGACAGTATGCAAACATCAGCTCCTGAATCCAGTAGATCTCCTAGCATCTGACGGGTTCCATCGATCGGTTCCGCAGCGTCTAGCTTCTCAACTATTTCGCTCAAAACGCCGTCGAAATCAAGAAAGAATACCTTTCTATCGGAATTGAAGAAGGTCGCACGGGCATGCTTGTCAATGATGGAATGACCGGCTGAGTTTGACAAGCGGGTCCTGTAAGCATCCGACAAGTGGTACGGGTGCAGGATCTCAATATCTCCCGGAATTGGCGTTTTTGAGAAGTCAGACGACCACCACCCAAGGACTACCTCGAAACCTTGCGGGCATTTTTCGCTAAGACCGGCAATCAGATCCCAGTTATCTACTAGGTACCGCACCGCAGCGGTCGTCCCACCGGCGCCCAGGCCGGCCAATACCATGTACGATTTATCGCCATCTTTGGTACTCCGTTCAATTCGCTGAATCAACGCAAGATCTCGATGTTCAATTTCTCCATCAGAACCTACACCGGTCCAGTCTCGGCCCTTAAACGGTGCATCGATTCCTCCTGGCAGATAGATTTCCCGGATTCGTGGTCCCTGTCCTGATAGGAAAAGAGGGTGGTCATCATGGTCGGTCTTGTCGACGATGCGAGCCACATCAGCAGATGAGTGGAGATCAAGAACTAGGGGGTTAAATACACCACTGCCAATGAGAATCGTTGCCTTGCTGTCCAGTGCAACGCTCTTAGCAGACGAATCTACTATCACAGAATACGCCCTGTGTGGACTGTTGAAACCGAACCTCCCCATCACGTCAACTACGCGCTCCGACGCGGCGCGACCACGCAGGAAATCTGCGAGCTCATTGGCGATATCAAGTTCGTTTAGATCGACGATATCGCTCTTTAGCCGATGCTTCAGTCCGTCCGTGCCAGTGACCGACCGAACACCGAGACCCGATACCAGAACATGGACTACGTCGCCAACCCTCCCAAGGCCAATAACTCTGGCAACCTGACGATGTCTTTTCCTATAGAGAACGGTTCCGACCGCATACGAAAATGCTGCCACTGCAGCCACCACGGTGAGCCCTGATAGAACCCCAGCCACATAACTCGTCACAGCGCGCCCTTTGATGGAAACCGAGATGAAGTAGACCCGAGGCCAAAGTAGTGGATCTTTAGAGAGAGTGCAGCTTCGGCTAGCCCGAGGTCAACTCAAGACTCCGACTGAGTCAGCGAGCTTACATACTCCTAAACACGAACCATCCCTCCCTCATCCGCTCGACAGGTTCTGTTCCAGTCCTGAGCGCCACACAGATAATCCCCAAGAAGGAAACCATCTCTAGATTTTTACAAATGTTCAGCGAGCACCATGCCGTCGATACTTGGAGTCGGAATAGCTGACATTCAAAACTAAGAGAAGACGTCGCCCGACGCCGCCAAGAGGTCAGTCAGCGCTCGTGCGAGAAGCGGTGTTGCCCCAATTGTTGCCGTTGACGTCGTCGAGTAGTTGGCGCCGCCGCAGTCCATCAGCTTGGCGCCGGCTGCTCGAGCAATAGCCACGCCGGCTGTCACGTCCCATGGCCGATTCGAGAGGGTGATACTGACGTCGGGGAGACCATGGGCGAGCCAAACCAGGTCGGCTGCTGCCGAGCCCAGCATGCGTATTCGCAGGACGGATCCGGCTAGTTCTCGTGCGACTTTGAGTCGCAGTTCGTTGCGTTCGTCTGCGCCATCACCGACCGCGTAGTCACCGAGAGAGACGACCGCATCCTGGAGTCGAGCAGAAGACGAGACCTTGATTGGAGTTCCGCCACACATGGCCGGTTGTCCTTCGCCGCCGGTGTATCGGCTCTTAAGGAAGGGCAGGTCGATAACCCCAAAGACAGGCTGGCCGGCTCGGATCAGGCCGAGCGAGATGCCGCAAAGCAGGAGGCCGTGAGCGAAGTTGATGGTTCCGTCGATCGGGTCGAGGGCCCACCAGTAGTCGGATGTTCCGACGTCGGCGCCGGTCTCCTCGCCAATGCATTCGATCGAGGGTGTCTGGTCGGCGAGGAACTCTTTGAGTTTGTGTTCGACGAGGAAGTCGACTTCGGAGGCGTAGTCTCGGTCGCCTTTGGCGGTCAGTTCGCCGGGGCTGTGGGTGCGGAGGATCTCGGCTCCGATGTCGACGGCTTGGGTAGCGACGTTGGCGAGGTGGTCGAGGTTCATCGGTCGGTCTTTCGTTCCCAGAGCCAATCGAATGTGGTGCGGATCAGTGGGTAGAGGCCGGGCGAGTCGGATTGGCGGCGTACTACGAAGGTGGGCGACTCGATGCCTTGGTGTAGGGGGAAGTAGGGCTGGACGACGGCGACCTGGTCGTCGACGAGGATGATGATGTTGAATCGGATGGTTTCGTCGTAGGTGGTGATCTCGAGTCGTTCCCGGTCGGCGTCGGCGAGGCGGTTGCGGACCCGTTCGGACAAAATCTGGATGTTCATATCTGTAAGGGTTGAGAGGAGCGTTCGACATCCTCCGACGTGGAATCGGCTTGCCCAGTCGGTCCAGGGGCTGAGAACTCGTGGCGCGGGCGGTAGGTCTTGTCGTCGTCGGCCACGGCCAACACCGCCAACACCGCCAACACCGCCAACACCGCCAACACCGCCAACACCGGCCAGTTGAGAGTGCCGGAAAGCGGTTGGAAAGGGTCTTGTTCTTCGATGGTGATACAGGCTGGCACTGGGTCGGCCGAGAATGAAGGAGACGAGATCATGATCTCGATTAAGCAAAATTTGGTGGCGACCATCTTGGTTGTCGGGTTGTTGGCTGTGGCGTCAGGGCCAGCCGAAGCTAACAACGACGGTTGGGAGTCGGCTGATGCCGCTTCGCTCGGCGTTGGCGGTGAGTCCGCGGACCTGGCTTGGTGCTGGGCTGATGCTGGCTCGTTCGGTATCCCCGATCCGGTGCAAGCATGCCGATGATTACTTGGGGTTCGAGCCAGTTCGAGTCCGTTCATCGAGACCGTGGGCACAACAGGGGTGCACCGACGTTCAATAAGGGAGGTCAGTGATGACTCAAACCAAACAGCCAGAGCGAAGCACAAACGCTCGGCTCTCTCCACCGCCAAGGCGGAGGTGGACAAGGCGGATGGTACTAGTCGTCACAGCCGCCGTTGTCGCCATCGTTGGTTTCGTGACCGTGCAGAGCATCGATGCCCCCGGTGTGCAAGAACCGGTGCCGACTTCATCCGTAGATTCCTCGAGCGATGTGGCTGAGGATCTCCGGATGCCATCTGCCTCGAACGTCAGGGGGGATCCATTCGAGGTTATGAGGGACTTGACACCAGTCGTGTCGACCGCGATCGATGAGGCCGGGTCCAGCCGGGCAGAAAAGTCCGACATTGTCGATCAACCGGCCACAGATGACATCTGGGGATCGTCGGATCGATGACTTCGAACGGATATTTTCGCTTGGCCAGAAAAGGGCCGACAGCGCACCAGTGCCTACGATCTAATCAAATAGACCCATTGTGTATGGAGGTAATCTGATGAATAGCGGACTTCTAGCTGGTGATATCGTCTTCTCCAAGACGGTGCTTGATGGCGCCCCGAACCCAACATTCGACCAACTCAATCCGGCAACGATGGATGACTTCCAGGTGTTGGCCGCATACGGCCAGGGCTACCCCTACAATTTGCAGCGAAGGGGCTATCGACCCTGGTTCCACGTCGCTATCTGCGTTGAGGGTGGAGACTCTCCGAGAGTGGTCGGGTATGAGTCCGATGGATATAGTCCGCGACTCAACCCGGGCGGTCAGTTCGGGCCGATTATTGAGGTCGAACTCGTAGAGCCGCTACAGCAGTCCATGTCCTCGTCTGGTCAATACGAGTTTGTTGTGCAGGCGCTGCGGCACGACTCAGCGGGAAAGTCGATCGCTGCGGCTGCCAGAGCTCAGCTCAAGCCTGAGCTTGAGTACAATGTGAACGGGCTAGCTGCGTTCGGGCTTGGCGTCGTGGGGAGAATGTTCCCGAACGGCCTTTTGCGTCAGAAGCTTTTGGAGGAAGCGAGAGGGGCTGAGTTCTTTGCCCGGCAGAACGACGGAGCGAACCAAGAATCTTGCGTTACCGCCACGGCCAAGGCGATCGAAAACGTCATCGGTCCGTTGGTTTTCTCGGAGCCCCCAATTCCAGGCTCTCTTGCTTCACGAATCAATCAGCCTGTCGCCAGTGTGATCGAGGAGAGTCTCGAGACTCTCCGTCACGGGCCGTTTGTCGTTGACCTCGAAGCTTCAGTTGTTTCGGCGGTGAATTGGATGGCCTGGGAGCTGGTACCCGAAGGCGAGTTGCCTGAGGATATGAGCGGGGTTCATGATCTCGACATCGTCAACGACATGCTCGATGCGTTCCCCGAAGGATTCAATCCGGACCCCGGTCAGATCCCTTCAGGCCTTAGGGAGGATGCTCCGACTCTCTATCTCCGCAATCCAGACAGGTCTGGGAACATGGGGCTGATAACCGCCACTATTGAGAAAAGCCTCGCCCAGCTCGGTTCACCACAACAGTTAAGGCAGAAGGGCCAAACCCTTCAGGGACAACTAACGACCTCGGACAGTCTCACCGCTACGCCGGCCATGCTTTGGGACACTCTTGAGTCGAGAAAGGACTTCAGCGAAGTTTAACGAGGAGTATCCGAGTTGATCGTTTGCGGCAGGTTCGCGTTGAGCCAGCCGCTCGCACCGGCCCGTCGGCATAGAGCGTGGGCTTCGGATCGGTGCCTGCTGGCTGATTCGGGGTCACCTCGAAGATCAGCAACAAGCGAGCGATACCAGTCGACCGGCCCGAAGATTGGGCCCCCGGCGCCGAAGAGCACGAACCGTCCGGCCCGGCGATCCAGCTGAGGTGAGAGGAGGTCGGTCGCGTCGCGGCGGCCGAGGCGGTAGGCGAGCAAGGTGGTGAGTACTTCGTTTACCCCGGTGAAATGGTCGACCAGGTCAGCGTCGGCGCTGCGCGCTTGGTCGATGAAATCGGAGGCCAGGCCAGCGTCGTTGAGCGCTTGGTCGAGTAGTTTGTCGGCTCGGCCCTCGTTCCCTGAGTCGAGCTGGGCGAGGCCTCGCAGGGTGAACGACACGGGATAGTTGAACCGGTCTGTCGATTCCTCCATGCGACCGGCGTGAGCAGCCAGCGAACCTGCTAGGAAGGTCTTGGCGACGTAGAAGAGCTGAAAGGTCGCCTCGGCGTCGTCGATCTCGAGATCAGTACCTATGCTCAGTGCTTCTTCGGCGGTCTCGACTGCGTCTTTAGTTGCACCTCGTCCCTCAAGTAACACCGATCGAAACGCTCGAGATTGCCACTGGGCTCCAGCGTCGCCTGTTTGCCGTCCGAGAAGTTCAACCTCGTTTAGCCATGACTCAGCTGTTATCCAGTTACCGGTGGAGAGTGCCACGTAGCAGCCCAGCAGGATGCATTTGCCTCGTTGATCGCCCAGTTCATCTGTGTCGAGCTTCAATACGTCGTCGACCAGAGCTCGCGTATCAGCGTAGGACGCTCCTCCGTTTAGTTCCGCTAGGACCAGAAGGTGGCGACGAGCCATGTAGTAGGCCGGTGATTGGGGATTAGCTGCGACCGTTTTCAATTTGTTGAGCATGGTGGCGTCTATCGGATGCCGTGCCGCCCACATCTCGTAGGCCAACTCGACCAACACCTCATCGATCCGGTGGTGGTCGCTCGGAAGGCGTAGGGAAGCCTGGTCGAGGCGCTGTCGACGTTCTGGTTGACCACCGATTCTGCTTATGTACCCGAAACCACCGAGAGCACAGGTGGCCAGCAGGTCTGGTTCCTTGCGATCATCAACTTTTTCCAACACCTCGGCGTAGAGCGTCTCGGCGAGATCTGGGCGACCACAACGCTCCTGTGCGGCTGCCTCACGAGCCCGTAACCGCAAATACTCAAGATCGTCGGACACCAGAGCGGCGGCGCTGGCGTACATCTCGGCCGCTTCGCCGAATCGGCTAGCGTCGAAGTGCTCATCGCCGGCCAGCGACGCTACCCGGATGGTGTTTGCTTCATCACTGAGCGGCAGAGCTGCGACTAGATGCCTTGCGGCCGGATCCCAGCCTTCTCTGTTTTCCAAGAGCCATTGCGCTGCTGTTGCGTGTGCCTGTCGGGTGTCAGCATCAGAGAGTTGACCGGCCAGAATGTCGCGGATCATCTGTGTCCGGAATCGCCACCGACCAGGGCGTCCGGCGGGAACAACGAGCGTTTCTCCGTCAAGTACGGACAACACGGCAACGAGCTGATCAATACTCATTCCTGTTGTTGCCGAGGTGACAATCGGGTCGATCTCCAGCCCAAGCACCGCAGCGGTTTGAACCGCCTTGATCGAGGATTTAGGAAGGTTCGCTATGACAGCTTCGACTGCTCGTTCCATCGACTCCAGAATTGGCAGCGGTGAGTCGACGTTTAAGGCCAGGGAACGAGCGGCTCGGTCGATGGCTGCTGGGTCGCCACCTGACCAGTTCTCCAATCGGTCGACGGTTCGACGCGCGGCTCCGGGCCCAAGGTCAGGAGCCAAAGCGGCGACGGATGCTTCGATATCTGAGCGTTCGAGGAGACCGAGGTGCAGTGACAGAGGGCGGTCTTCGCCCCAATCGGTTGCCCGGGTTACGTCGGAGTCTCTTGATCCCACGACCACGACTACCCCTTGAGCCGGAGCTCGGGTGACGCGATCAAGAAAGCGCTGGGACCATGAATCAACCTGATCGCCATCATCAACAACAATGACCAGACCGTGCCCCGCTGCCCGCTCAGCTAGTTGTGCGATAGCAACGTTGTGCTCAGCCGGCTCGCCCTGAGTCGCGTCGAATAGGGCTGCGCTAATTATCGGGCGCAGGGTGTGGTGGTCACCCTCTCCCGCTCGGATGAGCAATACCTCGATCTCGGGCACAGCGAGCTCGTCCCGAAGCTGGCGCAAGAATGTGCTTAATCCGAACCGTGGTGGAGCTGTGATTCGCACGAGTCCACCGCGGCCCTCTTGCGTCCACGCGATGATTTCGTTCGAGAGTTCATAGAGGATCCGAGGCCGCCAGACAACTGGCGCTGTAGCTGCGCTAGAAGCCAAGATCGGCGCAGTCCCCGAACTGAGCAA
The DNA here is from genome assembly GCA_035593235.1 of Phascolosoma agassizii. Classification (NCBI taxonomy): domain Eukaryota; kingdom Metazoa; phylum Annelida; class Sipuncula; order Phascolosomatiformes; family Phascolosomatidae; genus Phascolosoma; species Phascolosoma agassizii. The sequence goes on along the minus strand of JAVJHY011057995.1, from coordinate 181,480 downwards.
TGCGGCCTCGGCCGTTCCGAACGACTCGGACGGCGAGATCCCTAACTCGTCACGAAGGGCAGAGCGCAACGTGTTGGCGACCACTAGAGCGTCTGGATTTCGGTTTATCAGCGCCAACGCTCGCATCAGTAGGACCGCAACGTCTTCGCGCAGATGGTCTCTTGTCTGGGTTGCAGTCAAAAGAGACACCGCTGTTCCAGGCGCACCGCTCTGAAGATGGAGGCTGGCCTCCATGAGGTCGACCTCCGTACGGATCCGATCGAGCCCACGCTGCTCGAGTGTCAGGGCCTCGGAATCACTGACCGATTCGAAGGCTTCACCACGCCACAACTCCCGAACGCGGATCAGTTCATCAAGCGCTCGGCGTTCAAAGCCGAGATCGGCTAGTCGGCGGGCTTCCTCAACACTTATGAGCCATCGACCTAGGTCCGTCTCACACTCGGACAAGTCCAGTCGGTAGCCGTTCTCGCTTGAGCGCACAATCTGACGGTCATCATCGCCAAGAGCCTTGCGGACCCTGTTCACAACGACATGAAGGGCAGATCGAGGCGACTGAGGCGCCTGATCCCGCCAAAGGTCGGCTTCCGCCGTCCCCGTAGATACCCAGCTGCCATTGGCAGCTACCAAGAGACCGAGCAGGTGACGAACCGTCCGCCGCGACACCTCACCGTGGAGCCCATCGCTGACCACCTCAAGTGGACCCAACACATTGATCTGGATCACCACAGCCCTACCCACATCTCCTAATCACAGCCCAAATCAGGGCCACGCGCACAGCCCGGAAGCCCCAGGGAAACCCCGCCATGCCCCTTAGGCCACCTCGTCGCCGTCCCGGATAGAAAATATAGTCTCTCCTTTGCCGTCAAGACCATGAAAACCCGGAGATTAGCACCAAAGACCTCAGATATAGCTCCCGCAACATCGACAAATTCACACTGCTAGCCGCTCGAGATTCTGCCAGGCTCGATTGGCTCAACAGCTGATTCGATGGCCGCAGCGTTAGCTCGATCTTTGCGAGGCTGAACGACTTGGACGCCGGGCTTGGATTCTTGAATCGCTGCAGCGGAAAGCGACCGGAAAGTAGGTGCAGCTGAACTGGACTAATCCGGTCTACAGACAGCCAACATGTGAAGGACTTCCATGACAACATTGCACCGATCGTTCGAGGACACCGTGGTACTGCTACCCAATGCCATCATCGTTTTCACTGACATCGTCCGATCCACACCACTCGTCGAGGCGATCGGAGACGTCGCCTATGCCAAGGTCTTGACACTCCACAACATTGTGGTCCGAGACCAGATTGCCCGACACGGAGGGTGCGAGATCCACCAGCACGGCGACGGATTCATCGCACTGTTCAATGACGCCACGCAAGCTGGACAATGTGCCCGGGGCATCCAACAAAGGACGGGTGCTAGGGCACCATCATCGCTCTGTCGAAATCTCTTCGTGCGGATCGGGGTACATGTCGGCGACGTACTACGAATCGATGGCGACCAACTGATCGGTCGAAACCTCCACTACGCCGAACGTGTTGCTGGGCTGGCTGGAGCGGGCGAGATTCTCGCCTCGTTTCAGGCTTGCTTCCATCTGGAGAAGACCGGCGACCTAGAGCTCGGCGAAGTCCACCACGTTGAGCTGCGAGGATTCCATGGATGGCACGCCATTCGGCCAATCCTTCAGCCTGTCAAAGAACGTAACCACGAGATTGACGACTTGGCAGGCGCTCAGCTCTGGCAGACTACATCGCAAAACCTAAATCCCACGAGATGGGAGTAGGAAGGCATCCCTGTCGCCTGAATCAAACGTACCGGCAAGCCATCGCCGGACACGAGCGGGCCGAGCTATGAGGCCCAACCACACCCGTGTAGTGACGTCGGTTGCGCTTGGAGATCTCAACGGCCGCCCGATCCTCGCCACGGCCAGCTACGTCGAAATCCACTTTGTATGACCTCAAAGGCGGCGGCGACTTCCTCGGCATCGGCGAAGGCGCCACCCAAGGCCGGGGCGTAGCCCTCGCCTTCCGCTCCGGCTCCTCCGTTGACGATGAAGCGGCCATGCTCCGCGACCTGCGGGCGATGAAGGCTGACATGGAGCGCCGCTACGGCGTCATCCGTGACATTGTCCGCCAGGACCGGTCGCTGTGCCCCGACTCGAAAATCACCAGAGAGCTGGCCAACGATCCGAAGCTTGGCCTGCATCCGGTGATGTTGGCGATCGACGAGACCCAGGTCTGTTTCGCTGACTGGCCGTCCCACAAAGAGATCGTCGAGCTCGTTACCGACCTAGCCAAACGAGGCCCAGCGGTCGGGGTGATGGTGTTCCTGGCCACCCAGTCGGTCGACTCGACCACTATCCCCAAATCGATCTCGAGGATGGCTGCCGTCCGGTTCTGCCTGCAGGTCACCGATCATGTGGCCACCAACCAGGTGCTTGGCACCGGTGCTACCGCCGCCGGCCACAACGCCCACGACCTGGCCTTCGAAGACAAAGGCATCGGCTACCTGTCTGGCGAAGGCGCCGACATCGTGCTGGCCCGCTGTGCCCTCATCGACGGCGAGGCCGCTGACCGCATCGTTGAACGAGCCCGCCGGCTCCGGGAGCGGACAGGCCGCTTGACCGGTCTGGCCGCCGGTATCGGCGAACCGGACACCGACGGCGAATCGATCCTCGACCACCTGGCCGGTGTCTGGCCGGTCGGTGAAGGACGAGTGTCCTACCAGAAACTGGCCGAACACCTGACCACAGCGTGGCCGGTTCTCTATCCGAACTGGGAAGGACGGCAGGTGTCCGCTGCGTTGCGGCCACACAGTTTGGCCACCGTCGATGTCAACCGCAGCGCCCGAGGCGACGGCAACCGCAAAGGCCTCCGCTTCAACGACCTCCAAACCGCCATCACCGAACGTGACCAACCAGACCACCTCGAAGACGACGTCGAGGAGCCCGACGATGACGTCGACTAGAAGTCGCGGCCCAGTCGCGGGACACCTCAACGGTCGCAACACCGCGACACGGCCCGCGACACTGTTTCACCAGCCAGGAACAGGTGTTCGCCGCAATGTCGCACGAAACGGCAACGGCACCTCGACGCCGAATCGGCCCCGAAACGGCTATTCGGAGGTGACACCGATTTTCCCGCTACTTCGCGACCGACCACCACACCGGCATCACCTCATGGGATCGACGGCGCCGCCACACAACCGCATTCGGTGGTCTCCTCACCGCCACCGTCGCACTCACCTGGCCACTACCCCCAACCGCCATCCAGCTCGGCGCCGCCATCTTCGGAGCGGCCACCGCAGCAGCCACCCTCTGGCCAGCAATCCCGACACGAGCGGTCACCAGTGTCCCCAGGCCATTGCAATGGGCGGCCACCGTCGCCGCCCTATCGGCCACCGCCATGACCACTGTCCTCATCACCCTCCTAACCCGCGAGGCCATCACATGACCACCCAACACCGGACACAACACCCAGCCGGTCTCCCCGACGGGTGGGACGGCCCACCCGGCCACCGATGGGGCAGCCCCATTACCCCCAACCAGCCAACCCGCAGCGGCCGCCTGGCCTCCATCCTCAATCGACTCCGACGGATCGGCCAGGCGCAGTGACCTCCAACCGTCGACCGCTCCCACCCGGTCTGGCCACGGCCCGCCGAACCACACCAGCCACACCGAAACAACCCGCAGCCACCAAGGCCAAAGCCACCGCAACTCGTCCCGCCCTGCTCAACCCCAACACCGAAGACCAGATCAAGGAGACCCCGTGACCACCATCAGCAAAATCGCCGTGTTCAAACAAGGCGACTGGCACCACACAGCCCAATGCCGCTGGGAAGCCCAAGCCAACCCACACGACCCCACCGGCCCGCCGCCATTCGAAGCCGTCATCACCCTCAACGCCGCCGGCACATGGCGCTGGCACCTCTACCAAACCGACACCAACCAACCCGACGCCGAACTCAACCTCTGCGGTGAAGGCCACGCACCAACCCTCGCCCACGCCCAACGAGCCGCCGACCACCACGCCCGCCACCAACGAGACCACCCGCACGGCACCGCACAAACCCGTCAGGTACGCGAGCTCACCGGGCACAGCGTCGTCACCTGCGACCACTGCCAAACCTGCCACCGGCTCGACGAGCTCCTCTTCGCCGGCGGCACCTGCGACGCTCTCCTCCCCAACGGCAGCACCTGCAACAGCACCCACTACAACGGCAACTCGATCGACACCCTCGCCGACGCCGTCATATCTAACAACCACACCGCCTTAAACCCGACCGACATCCGACCCGACGAAGCAACCCGATGACCACCGCATCAAGCACGCAGATCGACCAGCTCCTCTACACGATCCCCGAAGCCGCCCAAGCCCTACGCGTCGGGCGGACCTCTATCTACCTACTCCTCGACACCGGCAAACTTCCCTCCGTCAAAATCGGAACCCGCCGGCTCATCGCCAGGGCCGATCTCGAAACCTTCATCAACCAAGCCCGCCACTAACACAGCCGTTCCTGAGTCCACCCCGACAACATGGCCACCGCCCCCAAACCACTCGGTCGCAGCGCGGGCCTCGACATCGTGACCTACAACCACGGCGCCGAACTCGCGCTCATCGGCGCCGTCATCCTCCACGGCCCCCACGCCGCCGAACACCTCACCGACATCGACGTCGACGACTTCTCACCCACCCACGCCCCACTCTGGCAAGCCGTGACGGCCATCGTCCATCGAGGACACTGGCCCGACCCCACCCTCGTCGCAGCCGAACTCGGGACGACTGGCATCGAGCTGACAGGTGGCGACACCGCATTCAAAGTCGCCTACATCGACGCCCAAGCCAGCGCACCGGTCCTCGCGACAATCGCCGGCCACGCCCAGATCCTCCGCCACACCGCCCAAACACGACGCATACAAGCCGCCGCCCTCGAACTCGCCACCAGCCCCGACAACGGCCACGTCAACGAACTCGTCGACCGCCTCGACGAGCTCCGCCACAACCAACGAACCCGGCGCCTCACCCTCACCTCAGCGGCCGACATCCAAGTAGCAAGACCGCACTGGATCTGGGACCAACGCATACCCGTCGGCGGCGTCACCCCCATGGCCGGCAAAGAAGGCGACGGCAAAACGTTGCTCGTCTGCTGGCTCGCCGCCCGCATCAGCAACGGACAACTCCCCGGCGAACGCAAAGGCAACCCAGCCGACGTCATCTACATCGGACTCGAAGACGACCGCTCAACCGTCATCAAACCCCGCCTCATCGCCGCCGGCGCCAACCTCGACCGCTTCCACTTCGTCGACCTCGACACCGACAAACCCTTCACCCTCGACACCGACCTCGCCGACCTCACCGACACCGCAGCAGCCACCGGCGCCGACATCGGCCTCATCGTCATCGACCCCCTCGACGCCCACCTCGGCGCCACCGACACCCACAAAAAAGGCGAAGTCCAAGCCGCCATCGGCCGCCTCGCCCAAACCACCCAACAACTCCGCTGCGGAGCCCTCGGCCTCGCACACTTCAACAAAGCCGGCTTCACCGAACTCCTCTCCCGCATCAACGGCAGCAAAGGCTTCTCCACCGCCGTCCGATCCGTCCTCGCCGTCGGCCCCCACCCCAGCAACGAACTCGACCGACTCTGCATCCTCGCCAAAGCCAACATGACCTCCAAAACCGACGTCACAGCCATCCGGTTCCGCATCGAAGGCACAACCATCCCCGACCCCGCCAACCCCGACAGCGAACCAATCGCCACCGCCCACATAGCCATCCTCGGCGAAGAGACCGGCCACAACCCCGACAACCTCCTCAACACCGCCACCGGCGAAGAACGAACCCTCACCGACGAAGCCACCGAATGGCTCGAAGCCATGCTCGCCGACGGACCCCTCGCAAAAGCCGAGATAGCCAAACTCGCCCGCCTCGAAGGCATCAGCGAACGACCACTCCGAACCGCCCAACAACGCCTCGAAATCATCGTCGAACGAGACAACAACACCCAAGGCCGCCCCTCAACCTGGCGACTCCCAACCACCGGAACGAACTAACCCAATGTTTCACGACACCGCCTTACATGACACACCCCCATGTCACGTAAACCAAAACACCCTGACCAGCACAAACACACCCCAAACCATGGGTTACGTGACATCAATGGGAATGTCACGTAACCAGAGCTGAGCTCCCCGATATGGCACGACGATCAGCCCATGAGGGCTCTGTGTTTCTGAACGACGACGGCCGCTGGATCGTCATGTTTGAACTCCCCCGACGAGCCGATGGCACCCGAGTGAGGAAGAAGCGGCGAGCAAGGACCAAGACAGAAGCACTGCAGATCCTCCAAAGCTTGCGCGAGGAGTACAGCTCCAAAGGTGCCGTCGTCAACGCCCGCCGAACCGTGGCCGACGCGGTCACGGATCACCACGAGGTTCGGGCCGCCACAACACTTGCCGAGTCGACCCGTCGCAGCGATGACTGGATGCTCGGGCTCATCGAGGCCGCCCTAGGGCGGCGGCGGATTGCCGAGCTCTCGGTTTCGGATTGCGACAACTTCCTCGTCGGCTGCGCCTCTGGCCGGCAGCTCACCGCCGGTGGCCAGGGGCGTCCAATCGGCCGCAGCCATCTCAAACGTCTTCGCTCGACGCTGATCGCAGTCATCCGAAACGAGATGCGCACCGGATCAGCCACCTCCAACCCAGCCGAGCTCTCAGTGCTACCCAGGTCCGAACCCACCCGACCCAACCGACGAGCGCTCACCCGCGAGGAACTCAGTTCTCTGTTGGGCGCTACAACCGGAGCGGTTCACGTCCTCGTCGACTTGACCGGCCGAAACGGTCTCCGCCCCGCCGAGGCCAGGGGCCTCCAGTGGAACGACATCGACTTCACCGCTCAGCAGCTCACGGTGAAAGGCCAGCTCGACGCCGACGACCTACAAACGGGACCGAAGACCAGGCACTCGGCCCGAACTCTCCACCTCGATACGCAGACAATCGAACGCCTCGCCGCATGGCAAGAGCGACAGGCGGGTCTCGCGACGGCAGCCAGCAACCCGTGGCCGGACACCGGCCTGGTGATCACTACCCGCAACGGCACACCGATCAACCGCAACAACTACCGACGCTCAATCGCCGCGGCCTGTCTGCGAGCCGATGTCGATCCGCCGATCACTCCCTACGAGCTTCGCCACACCGCCATCACCCACCAATCGGAACGCGGCTTCTCAAGCTGGGAGCTCGCCGACTGGGCGGGTACCTCGGAGCGCATGATCAGCGAGGTCTACCGCCACCGCTACAACCGATCTTCGACGATCATTCCCACGGATTGAGCGGGTTGCCCATCACGCTCAGCCCCAGTCGCAGACTCAATTGACTTACGCGTGAAAACAGACACGCCCCACTTTGGTGCCGCCGGCCTCACTCGGCGTACGGGGTGAAGTTGGTTGGGCGTGTGCGGCGAAGGGCTGGGGGCGGGAGATCACGATCAGGTGGCTGACGCGTCAACCGGTTGGTCGCCCCCGATGCCACGGCCAGAGTCCTCCAATGCCCGCAACAGAGCAGAGACCTCACCGAACAACTTCATGAGACCAACAGAGCCGGACCTGACACTCCCGGCTAGGGCATTGTGGGATCCCATACATGCACCGTGGAGCCACCTGCAGACGCTATGAGCCCGTTGTCGAGCTGTATCACTGACCGGACGGTGCCGGTGTGGCCCATGTAGGTCGCAATGGTCATGTTGGTGTTCGCCGGATCCCAGATGTGGACCGTGTTGTCACGACCTCCAGAGGCGATGTACCCGCTGTCGATTTGCACAATCGATTCAACGGCATCTGTATGGCCTGTGTAGGTGGCGATGGTTGCCTCCGGACGGGTCGGATCCCAGATATGCACCGTGCCACCCAAGTCGGCCGAGGCAACGAGGCCATCATCGAGTTGGCGCACCTCTAGGACGGTGTCGGTTTGTATTGCGCGCCGGCCGTCGTCGTGGCCCGTGTAGGTGGCGATGGTGACGTCTGGGTCTACCGGATCCCAGATATGCACCGACTCTGCGCTCGCCGATGCCAGAAGGCCGTTCTCCAGCAGAGCCATCGAATTCACCGCCTTCCCAAGGTGGCCGAGGTAGATAGCGATTCTGTCCCCGGGATTGCCCGGGTCCCAGATCTGGACAGACTGATCGCTACTGCTGGAAGCGATGAGGCCGTTGTCAAGCTGAATCACGTCGGTAACGGTCAACCCGTGTTCGCTATAGATAGCGACACGCTCATCGGGGTTTTCGGGGTCCCAGATCTTTATGGTGTGGTCGCTGCTGGAAATAGGCCCTTCGAAGTCCTCGAGGCTCACGCTGCTGGTAGAGGCGATGTTGCCGTTATCGAGCTCCGTGACCGTCAGCAACTGATTGGCGTCGGTGTAGGTGGTGACGGTGGTGTCAGGGTTGTTCGGGTCCCATAGATGCACCCCATTCCCTGCGGCGGAGGCGATGTTGCCGTTGTCGAGCTGAATCACTGACCAGACGGTGTCGGTGTGGCCGGTGTAGGTGACTAGCGGCTCGACGGCGGTGTCTGGTGGTGTTGTGTCGGGCTGCTGTTCGGTGTTGTCGAGGGTGGTTGTTTGTTGAGCGTCGGTTGATGCGATGTCTGGTGATTGGTCTTGGTTGAGCAGGTTCGTGGCAGCGACCCCGACAAGTATCGCGGCGGCGAGTAGGACGGCGGTGACAGTGAGCCATCGCTTGTTTGTTCCCGATTGCCTCGGCTGAGCAGCGATCTTTTGGGAGGTGTCGGTCTGGTGTTGGGTGTCTGCTGATGAATCGACGAATGCGTTTGGGGGCGGTTTCTGGTGCTCACGGCTGGCAGCGCTAACGGTGGGCGTGCTCGGTGGGGCGGGGTTTGATCGGGTTTTGTGGTGGAGGTCTCGGAGGGCGGCAGTGAATTGGGTTGCTGTTGGGTAGCGGTGGTTGGGGTCTTTGGCTAGCGCGACCTGAAGGAAGGCATCGACGTCGGGGTGGCCGGTTGCTGGTGGTGGCTTGTTGAGGATGTCGTTGATCATCCCGGCCGGCGTCGGGTTGGCGAACGGCATTCGTCCTGTGCCGAGCGCGTAAAAGCCGACGGCTAGGGAGTAGAGATCAGAACGTTCATCCCTGGGGTCGAAGAGTTCACCGGTGTCAGGGTCTTGGTGGGCTTGGAACGTCTCGGGTGGGGTGTAGGACGGGGTATAGCCGAGCTGTGTGGTTTGGGTTGCTTGGCGAACAGCGGCGATACCGAAATCACTTAGCTTCGGGGCTCCGGTGCCCGCGAGCAAGATGTTGGCCAGTTTGATGTCTTTGTGAACAATGCCGACCTGGTGGCTGTAGCCCAAAGCATCGGCAATGGGTAACAGCATCTCAGCAGCTTCGTTCCATGACAGTGGCCCGTGATCGTCGAGATGCCCTTGGAGCGACCCGCCCGAAGCGTACTCCATGACCAGAAACGGTTTCTGGTCTGGGTCGGTGTAGCCGGTCCGAAGCAAGGTAACGATGTTTGTGTGTTCGGTAGTCAGGGCCATGGTCCGACGCTCACGGTCGAACCGGGTCCGTCCCTTGCTGTCGACAGCGTCAAGGACTTTGACAGCCACAAGCCGCTGAAGGTCCGTCTCCAGAGCGAGGTAGACCGTGGAGAACCCGCCAGAGTCATCAAGCTTCTTAAACTCGCTCAGACCCTCGATCCCGAGATCAACCTCCGCCAACGCTACCCACCTCCCCGGCTGGGAAACCTAGCCCCACCCACCACATCAAACCACAGCAAACCCCCTGCACAGTGAACGGGCAGACGGGCCTTGGGTCGGGTCTCAAGGCGTCGGCGGGTCCCAGATCTCCACAGTCCCGTCAAAGTGCGCTATTGCGATGCGGCCGTCGTCGAGTCCGGCGATCGAATGCACCTCAGCGGGCTCGCCGTTTGCTGCGGCGACTGCAATGCGGTCGGCGTAGGTGGCGATGGTGGTTTCGGGGTCCGCCGGGTCCCAGACCTGAACCCTGCCGTCACCGCTAGCGGAGGCGATGTTGCCATTGGCGAGCTGCGCCAACGAAGTCACACCACGGGTGTGGCCGGTGTAGGTAGCGATGGTCGCGTCTAGGTTGCCTGGGTCCCAAATCTGTACCCCATCGCCTGCGGCGGAGGCGATGTTGCCGCTATCGAGCTGCACCAAGGACGTCACCTCGCGGGTGTGGCCGGTGTAGATGGCGATGGTCGCGTCTGGGCTGCCAGAGTACCAGATCTGCACTGTTTGGTCTAGGCCAGCAGAGGCGATGTTGCCGCTATCGAGTCGTACCAACGAATTGACGTTGAAGTTGTGGCGGCTGTTGGTGTTGATGGCGGTGCTTGGATCAGCCGAGTCCCAGATGTGCACTTCGCCGCCGTTGTCACCAGTGGCTATCAGCCCGTTGTCGAGTTCTACTAGCGACCGTGGCGGGTTTGCATGAAGGGTGTAGGTGGCGACGGTTGTCGCTGGGTCATTGGGGTCCCAGATCTGCGCGGTGCCATCGAGGCTGGTAGAGGCGACGTTTCCATTGTCGAGTTGTGTCACTGAGGACACGAGGTTTGTGTGACCGGTGTAGGTGGCGATGGTGGTGTCAGGGTCAGCCGGGTTCCAGATTTGCACGGTGCCGTCGAAGCTGGCGGAGGCGATGTTGCCGTTGTCGAGCTGAATCACTGACCAGACGGTGTCGGTGTGGCCGGTGTAGGTGACTAGCGGCTCGACGGCGGTGTCTGGTGGTGTTGTGTCGGGCTGCTGTTCGGTGTTGTCGAGGGTGGTTGTTTGTTGAGCGTCGGTTGATGCGATGTCTGGTGATTGGTCTTGGTTGAGCAGGTTCGTGGCAGCGACCCCGACAAGTATCGCGGCGGCGAGTAGGACGGCGGTGACAGTGAGCCATCGCTTGTTTGTTCCCGATTGCCTCGGCTGAGCAGCGATCTTTTGGGAGGTGTCGGTCTGGTGTTGGGTGTCTGCTGATGAATCGACGAATGCGTTTGGGGGCGGTTTCTGGTGCTCACGGCTGGCAGCGCTAACGGTGGGCGTGCTCGGTGGGGCGGGGTTTGATCGGGTTTTGTGGTGGAGGTCTCGGAGGGCGGCAGTGAATTGGGTTGCTGTTGGGTAGCGGTGGTTGGGGTCTTTGGCTAGCGCGACCTGAAGGAAGGCATCGACGTCGGGGTGGCCGGTTGCTGGTGGTGGCTTGTTGAGGATGTCGTTGATCATCCCGGCCGGCGTCGGGTTGGCGAACGGCATTCGTCCTGTGCCGAGCGCGTAAAAGCCGACGGCTAGGGAGTAGAGATCAGAACGTTCATCCCTGGGGTCGAAGAGTTCACCGGTGTCAGGGTCTTGGTGGGCTTGGAACGTCTCGGGTGGGGTGTAGGACGGGGTATAGCCGAGCTGTGTGGTTTGGGTTGCTTGGCGAACAGCGGCGATACCGAAATCACTTAGCTTCGGGGCTCCGGTGCCCGCGAGCAAGATGTTGGCCAGTTTGATGTCTTTGTGAACAATGCCGACCTGGTGGCTGTAGCCCAAAGCATCGGCAATGGGTAACAGCATCTCAGCAGCTTCGTTCCATGACAGTGGCCCGTGATCGTCGAGATGCCCTTGGAGCGACCCGCCCGAAGCGTACTCCATGACCAGAAACGGTTTCTGGTCTGGGTCGGTGTAGCCGGTCCGAAGCAAGGTAACGATGTTTGTGTGTTCGGTAGTCAGGGCCATGGTCCGACGCTCACGGTCGAACCGGGTCCGTCCCTTGCTGTCGACAGCGTCAAGGACTTTGACAGCCACAAGCCGCTGAAGGTCCGTCTCCAGAGCGAGGTAGACCGTGGAGAACCCGCCAGAGTCATCAAGCTTCTTAAACTCGCTCAGACCCTCGATCCCGAGATCAACCTCCGCCAACGCTACCCACCTCCCCGGCTGGGAAACCTAGCCCCACCCACGACCTGTAGCTACGGCAGCTCGTCGACAACGGGGCCGAACACTCGGCGGAACTCGCCCAGCGCCTCGATGGCCCACGCCCGGTAGGAGGCCCAATTGTCCCTATCAGCTGGGTCGGCCGGGTCTAAGTAGACGGTGATTCGTGACGCTCGAGCATGGTCGAGCGCTTCCCACTGAACGGGTGAAGAGAGGCCCATCGCCGCCTCGAGCTCGGAGCGGCGTGCCTCGAACACGGGCAGCAGCTCGTCGCCAGAGTTCAAGTACAGACCTGCGCGCAGGCTGTAGTTCGTGGCGCCGGTGCCATAGGAGAAGCTGAGGTCGTAAGTAACCCCGCGGCGACCAGTTGGAAAGTTCATCCAATTGCTTCGCGGCGGACTTTGGGCGTTGCTCCAGCCCGGGTGTGCCTGGTGGAACTCCGGCAGAAACTCGCCCCACCATTCCCGATAGCGAGCTGCCGACTCGGAGACGGCGGCAGTGGACGGGCGGGCGCCGCGCGAGAAGTCGTCCGGTTCGACGACAACCTCAAGCCGAACCGCAGGCGGCGAGTCGCCGATACGGACAGCGTGAACCTCGACGCCGAAGAATCCACTCCCCTCGGCCGTGATGGAGTTCAACCACGAGAGCGCCGAGCGATGCTCTGCTCGGAATGAGCGAGCGACAAGAACGGCCCAGTCGGCTTTGAGTCCGGCGGCATAGGTGAGCAGCTTGCCCAAATGGTCGTGGTCGGTCGCCTCCAGAAAGTTCTCGACTACGACGAGCTGGCCAGTATTGGCGTCGCGCAGCACAACGTCTGCCGAGAACGGCCCGACGGCGACCTCGGAGCCCTCAAGCTCCAGGTCCATCTGGAGAGCCTGGGCTAGGTGCTCCGGATTCGCTGCCAACCAAGGGGTGAAATCACGGGCTTCGTCCTTCCACACCTCGCGGAGCGGGACCTCCTGCAGGCTTGCTACCTCAACGACCATGTTTCGGCCTCCGATACTGTCCGTTCGGTCATGTCAGATCAGCGAGGGTCGGCTCCAAAGCAGCGTGAAAGCCGACCATAGCGTCGACCACCTGCTTGATGCCTAAGAGCCGTTCGTCTGACGGTGTCTTCCAGCCAACGCTGCCCGTCACGTCGTAGCGCACAAAGCATGCCCGATGGTTCTCAGATCGGTTCCAGGCGAGCGGCTCACCGAACCGTTCCTCTATCACCTCACGGTCTCCCTCGATCTCCTCGAAGAGACCCTCGTTCTCCTCAGCATCACCCGAATCAATCCGCAGCTGGACGTGGCAGCTGTCGGCCTTCACCCAAATCTGATGTTTGAAGGGCCCGCTGGCCACATCGACGAAGGGGCCCGTTCTTGGAGTGATTGAACGAAACAGCGGCGTCCGCTCGCTGAGCACTGGCAGCAACTGCGACCAGAACCCGTGATTCGCATCGTTCCGATCTGCCTGAGCTGCGCTCTTAGCAGCGCCTGAGCGGGCAGCGACCTTCCACTCGTTGGGGCCGGCAACGAGCCGGAAGCGGAATCCGGGAGCTGAGTCCCCGATTCTCCATGCCTCGATAACAGCGAGAAAGACACGGATGCCCGACTGGCCGTATGCCTCCGAATACCGGTTCCATTCGTCCGCGACTGCGATGAACTCTTCGCGATGACCCTCGGCGACGATCACTACCGCCCTGCACTCCAACGCCACGGCGTAGGCCAGCCCACGAGTGAAGTGGTCGTGATCCCCCACCCCGTATTGGTTCTCGATCGCCCACTTCGCGCCATCAGCGTCGACGGCGAGCACATCGAGGGCTCGCCCGCCCGGAATCGGCACCTCCGTAGCCTCGATCGATAGCTCTCCGATACCGAGCTGCTCGCCAAGCACCTCGACGTGGTCGGCCATCCAAGGGGTGAAGTCCCGGGCCTCACCAGGCCAGACCTCACGGATGTCGACCGGGGAGATTGCAACCGGCTGGTTCATACCGACACCTTGCTCAGGTCGTCGATGGTCTCGAAGATGCGTTCCACATCGGCGGAGCCGAAGATCGCTTCCGGCCCTTCCGGGGCAACCCCCACGTAAGGCGTTTCGTAGATTCGTTTGGCACCAACAACGCCGCGATCGACGAGTTCGTTGATGATCAGGTTGACGAACTCGATCTGATTTTTGCTGTAGCGCTTCTCGTCGAGGAAGTCGGCGAAGGCGGCCTTGGCCGCCGCCCGATCGAGCCCAACGAGCGAACGAATGAACAGCCCGAAGTTGCCGGCTCGCTCGGACGCCTGCTCGAAGGTTGATTCGTCGCCGATTCCAGCGGCCACCAGGATTCGTTGCAGCTCGTCGAGGTCGGCCTGGGTCAAGGCTTCGCCGGAACGCACCTTGACCACGGCGGCCTCGCCCAGGTTCTGCTTGAGGAAGTGTTCGGCCTTCTTGCGGAACTGGACGAATTCGGCGCTCCCGACCGCTCCCCCGGTGCCAGGCAGCTCGATCTCGGTGGATTCGCCAAGCTCGTCCTCGAAGTCGGAGTAGACGACACCCTTCCTAGACCGTTCAATCAGCGACACCAGCAGCCGCAGCCTCTTGCGGACCTCTTCGAGCATGGGGTAGCTGACATTCACCCACCACTCGTCGGCTTGGATGTCTTGGATCAACGCGAGCTGCTCAGCGATGACGGGGATGGCCTGCTGGTCTTCAAGTGCGCCAGCGATCGCCATGACTTTGCGACGCTCCCGCTCGAAGGGCTCGCCCCGCAACACACCCAGCTGCGTATTGAGCAGCAACACGTCAAACCGCTTGGCGTCCTGATGCTCCGGATCGAGTTCGGTCGGCAGTTGCGACACTCGGTCGGCCAGCGCAGCGAGATCGCCGACCGACAGTGACTCCCACGCCTGTCCCTGCCGGAACCGCTCGACCAACTCCAGATGCGGACGCACCAGGAAGTTGTCTTCGTTCATCGCCGCGATCGCCTCACGCAGCTCGCCCGCTACCTCAGACCGTTCGTCACCGTGGGCCTTGATCGCATCGAAGGTCTGGATCAGCTCAAGCCGGGCCTTGAAGATCTGCTCGCTGAGCGGGGTACCGCCCGATCCCTCGGCGGGGAGCATCTCCTGGCTGAAGTACTCCAGGTTCTGACAGAAGTCGAACACGTTGAAGTGGGTCTTGTCTTCACCCGGCCCAAACAGGTCGGGGCGCAGGCGGGTCCCTCGACCGATCATCTGCCAGAACTTGGTCTTCGACCGGACCAGTTTGAAGAACACGAGGTTGACCACTTCGGGCACGTCGATCCCGGTGTCGAGCATGTCGACTGAGATGGCGATGTGTGGCGCCTTTTCCTCTATCGAGAAGTCGTCGATGAGGCTCTGCCCGTACTTCACGCTGTGGGTGATGACTCGGGCGAAGTTCCCGTTGTCGAGGAGCGGGTAGTTAGCCACGAACCGCTCGTAGATGTAGTCGGCGTGAGTCTGGTTCTTGGCGAAGACGATGGTCTTACCCAACTGGTCGCCACCAGCCACCTTCACGCCCTCGACCATGAGCTGTTCCAACACCTTGTCGACGGTGTCCTCGTTAAACAGAAACTTGTTGACGGCGGCTGCGTTGATCTCCGGTGGCGGATCCAGCGGGTTGCCGTCGTCGTCTTCGCCCCAGTCGAGATCGTCCCACTCGTCTTTCTCGTTCTCCGACAGGTCGTCGTAGCGGATGCCGTCACGTACGAACTTGAGCGGCACTGACACCGAACGTGGCGGAACGAGGAACTCGTCGGCGATGGCGTCGTCGAGTGAGTAGGCGTCGGTCGGCACACCTGTTTCGAGGTCGAAGAGGTCATAGGTGTTCTTGTCGACCTCGTCCTTCGGTGTGGCGGTTAGTCCGACGAGGAGCGAGTCGAAGTAGTCGAAGATGCCCCGATATTTCCGGTACACCGATCGATGGGCTTCGTCGATCACAACCAGATCGAAGTGGCCGATCCCAAATCGGCGGGTGCCATCGGCCCGGTATTCGTCGATCTTGCCGACCATGGTCTGATAGGTCGACACGTACACGCGGCCGTCTTCATTGCCTTCGGTCACCAGGTTCACGGGTGCCGAGTCGGGAAGATGCGCCTTGAACGCGTTGACCGCTTGATTGACCAACGCCGTGCGGTCGGCCAAGAACAAGACTCGCTTCACCAGGTTGGCGCGCATCAGCAAGTCGGTGAGTGCGATCACTGTCCGGGTCTTGCCTGCACCGGTGGCCATCACCACCAGGGCCTTGCGTTGGCCCTCAGCTTCGATGTGTTCGGCAATGGCCCGGATGGCGCGCTGTTGGTAGTAGCGCCCGGCGATCTCCTCGTCGACATCGAGTGATGCCAGCGGCACCGCCGACGTCCGACGTTGGATCGCCAGGGCAAGCTCGTCCTTCGTGAGGAAGCCCTGCACCGATCGAGGACCGTGTCGGGCGTCGTCCCACAACCAATGCTCGTAGCCGTTGGAGTAGAAGATGACCGGCCGCTGACCTGTCATGGTCTCCAAACAGTCGGCGTAGAGCTTGGCCTGCTGCTGACCGGTCTGCGGCGACACCAGCGATCGCTTCGCCTCGACCACCGCCAGAGGCGAACCGTCGTCGCCCCACAGCACATAGTCGACGTAGCCGATGCCCGACCCCGAGGGCATGCCTTGCACCTCGAACTCACGATCCCGTTGGTCCTGGAGCTTCCAGCCCGCCTCGGCAAGTAGGGCGTCGATCTTGTAGGCCCGGGTCGCGGCTTCCGACAAGTCCTCTGCCGCCAGTGGCCTCGCTTCGGCCACCTTCTTCGCAGCCGCCACCTCAGCGATCAACGCCTGCCGTTCTGCTTCGAGCTCCTCGATCGTGCGGCTGGCCTCGGCGAGCCGATTGCGAGCCAGCTCGCTCTCTTCCGCTTCCCGTTCGAGCTGCTCTTCGAGCTCCTGCCGCTGAACCAGCGTCGCCTTCTCGACCTGGTCGAGCTGCATCAACCGATGCGGATCGAACTTCAGGTCCGGATCGGGCTTGACCTCCCGGCCGTAGCTGTACCCGAGCCACTTACAAAACATGAAGAGCGCCGAGATGATCTCGACCGCCTCCAACTTCGTCGGCGGCTTCGACTCATGAACGGCCTTGTTGCCCGCCTTCTGGATCTTCCTGGCAACGGTGAACACGTAGCCGTTGGCCAACGCCTTGAACGCCGGCTCATTCAGATACGCGTTGAGCTGATTCTCATACGGCTGCGGCAACGCCCGATCGTGCGTATACGCCCACTTGACCCCCGCCTCCAAACACTTCCGCGCATAAATGACCGCCGGCCCCGGATCCGACAACGCATGCCGCTCCGCCCACTCCGCCATGGCGTACTCGTCCGGGAACTCGGCCTGGAGGAATGAGAACTGCGACTCGCTCACAGCTCACCTCGGAACGCACGCTGCTGGAGGGATGCGAAGAGGGTGTCCAAAGCCTGTCCGTTGGCCGTCGCCCAGGAGATCGATCTGTTAACACACGCGACTCGATCGGCGAACTCAGACATCTGACCAAGTGGCGGCACCGGGACTCGAAGGCTTCGCAGAACTTTTAGATTGATGTTTTTCTGCGCCGACTCTGGCGCCTGGCGCTCTAGCACAGGCTGCAGGAAGTTCAAGAAGGCTCGAACGTACTCCTGAGATTCGGGATTCGTCCCGGTGAAACCGACGACACTGTCTGGAAAGCATGCGTCGATAGTGAGGATCCCTGTCTTCGCAATGTTCGCAGCAATCGTTATACAGAGGGTTCCAGCTGGCCAAAGCTTGCTCTGTGCACGACCAATGTCTGAATACGTTGATTCAAACTCAGAGATATATCCACCAGATGCAGCAACATCTCCTGTCTGAATCAGTGGCCAATCACCACCAAGAAGCACAGGGTCATTGCGTGGCCGGTGCTTCGAAACGCCTCGATCGAGTGCGCCAAGTTCCGCTAAGGGGTAGTCCGGCCAACCCATCGGATTAGCTATCGGGTCGCCGAACATGTTGATGAAGATGGCTTGGGTGAGGGTGTCGAGCTTGACGAGGGTCTGGCGGCGTTTGGCTCGGAGCACATCGGCCGCATCCAGCACCGCCGCAATCCGTCGCTGCTCCTCGATCGGTGGCAGCAGTAGCCGCTGACGGTACGCATCCTCGCGGTTCAAGCCAGGTACGGCTGCTGCAGTGTTTAACTCAGTGAGGTGCAGGCACCGCAGTGTCCTCGACAGCCAGCGCAGATCTGCGTTCGTGCAGGTCTCGTCAATATAGAATGTCGTATCGATCGGCCAGCACTCCGATGGTGAAAAGGTTACCTCCCCAAACGAACCCTTTCGCCCAACGATGATTGTCGGCCCAGCAGTAATAGCTGCGTGATGTGTGCCAACCGACCCGTTAGAGCCGTAGACGTTGTACCGCGTTCCAAGCCGCTTTGCTTTGGGCAAAGCCTTGCCATATCGCAGTTCAGCTACTTCGCCAAGTTCGACGTCTTGCCAACTCATCCAGGGACCTCCCAAAGGGGCTCAACACCAATATCACTCAGGTGGGACCATCTGTCGCCAAAGCGCGAGATTCCTGCCGAATCCCCTACGCGATCTGAGAGGTACGGGACTAGCGATAACAGCCCAAGAGCGACTGCGACAAAGTCCCGCTCGTCAAGCCGACGCAAACGACCTTCGGGGTCACCGCCATGACGAATACCTGGATAGTTGTTCGTGAAGCGCACCAAGGCCGCCGCTGACTCCTCCAACTTGACATGCGGCCAGCTAGAAACGTTCCGACACATCGCACCTAATGTGTCGCCTAGATCATCAGTGTGACGCTTTCCTAATGCCTCAAGTAGGTTTACGTTCTTCGCCAGTGCAGTCTTCAGCCGGATCTCCGTCGGATCTGCGATCGCATCCGCAACTGCGTGCTCGAAATCGCCCATCCGTTCGCGCGTGTACGGGTCTGCGGCAGCGGTGCGACGAAGTTCGCTGAACAAACTTGCGACGACACCCGGCACCGACCCATGAAGGGACCCATCTGCAGCAACGTAGTACCCGAGGCTGTAGGTGCGGACGAAGCGCTTGAGCAGCGAAATGAAAACACCCAATAGGTCTTCGAGCTCCATCTCGAGCAATGCTTCTTCCACAGACAGGATCGACGCAACAGCGTCGGACTCGGACGCGAAGTCCATTTCCGAAAGCCCGGACAAAAACGACTCAGCTATGCCCTCGTTTTCGACCGCACGAGCAAGAAGTATGTCAACTGGTTCGATATCACCTACAACGACACCATCTACCCTCGAGTATGTGGGCCGACGCCGTGCCAAATGATATCCAACCGCTTGGCAGATCTCACCGAGAAACCCCCGTGGGGTCGAACCCTCACTGAGCAAGGGCGCGATGATTTCCGGGTAAACGCGATCGAAGACGCTACGAAACTCTCCTCTCATTCGAGCATCGCTTTCAGGTCTTCAATTCCCTGCTGGATCTCTCCCTCTAGGGCAGTGAGTTCGTCGAGGATTTCGGTTGGAGCGGGGTATTCGATTTCGTCGTAAACGATCTCTTTGTAGCGGTTGATGCTGAGGTCGTAGTCGTTGTCGGCGATGTCGGCTTTGGGCACGCAGAACGATTGATCGGTGCGGGCTCGGTCGAGTTCGGCACCGTCCCGCTCGGCCCAGCGGGCGAGTGCGTCGGGGAGGTTGTTCTTGTCGTGCTCGTCGTCGACGAGCACGACCGCAACGCCGAGCTTGGCTTCGTCGAGCAACGGAGTGCGCTTGTCGTCAAGGCTGAGACCGTCGGCTTGAAGGTCGTAGAACCAGACGTGGTCGGTGCCACCGGAGTTGGTCTTGGTAAAAAGCAGGATGGCGGTCGATACTCCGGCGTAGGGCTTGAACACTCCGGAGGGCAGCGAGACGATGCCGTCTAGCTTCTGGTCTTCGACGAGGATGCGGCGTAGTTCCTTGTGGGCCTTGGTTGAGCCAAACAGAACACCGTCGGGCACGATCACGGCGGCCCGGCCGCCGGGTTTGAGGAGGCGGAGGAAGAGAGCCAGGAAAAGGAGCTCGGTCTTCTTGGTCTTGACCACCTGGAGGAGATCCTTGGCGGTGCTTTCGTAGTCGAGAGAACCCGCAAACGGCGGGTTGGCGAGCACAAGGCTGTAGGCCTCGATGTCGTCGGCGTGGTCTTGGGCGAGCGAGTCCTTGTAGGTGATGTTCGGGTTCTGTACGCCGTGAAGCTGCATGTTCATCGAGCCGATACGGAGCATCGTGTTGTCGAAGTCGTAGCCGTGGAACATGGCCTCGTGGAAGTGCTTCGACTGTGCCGAATCGGTGAGAGCGCCGGGATGGCGATCGCGGACGTACTCGCCGGCCGAGACGAGAAACCCACAGGTGCCACTAGCCGGATCGCAGATCAGATCGTCGGGTCCCGGCACCATCATTTCGACCATCAGTTTGATGATGTGACGAGGCGTGCGGAACTGGCCGTTCTGTCCGGCCGAGGCGATCTTGCCGAGCATGTACTCGTAGACGTCGCCCTTGGTGTCACGATCCTCCATGGGGATTCCATCGAGCCCGTCAACCGCCTTCTGCAGCAGCGCAGGCGTTGGGATCGTGAGCCGACCGCCCTTCATGTGTTCACCGTGCGTCGTGTGCTGGGCTCGTTCTTGAAGGAAGGGGAAGACGTAGTCGGCCACCAGGTCGTACATCGCCTGGGCGCTGCCGAGTGCCTTGAACCTCGACCACCGCAAGTCTTCATAGGGCCGACCGGCGTCGCGACCCTGAGGCTTGAACTCACCGTCGGGGAAAATCGGATCGACGATCTGCTCGCCAGTGCGGTTGGCCTTGTTCTCAGCCAAGGTCTGCGCTTCGTCGAGGCCTTTGATGAAGAGCAGGTAAGTGAGCTGCTCCATCACCTCAAGCGGATTGGAGATTCCCCCCGACCAGAAATCGTCCCAGACCGCGTCGATCTTCGACTTCAAGTCACCGGTGATCAATAACTTCCCCTTGCTGTGCTTCGTACCTCGACCTCAGAACCAAGGTACGGCGGCTCGGGCAAGGTGGACCGCAGGCTGGCGGTACGCAATTCCTACCATCCTGGGGCTACCAGTTGGGCTACCAAAGCAAGTTTGATCACCGAACGCAGCATGTCGCCCCATGGACGGAAACCGTCTGACCTGCGTTAATGCGAGTGGACCGTACAAGACTTGAACTTGTGACCTCTCGCGTGTGAGGCGAGCGCTCTAGCCAACTGAGCTAACGGTCCGGGCTTGAACCCTGGAAGGGGGTCGAAGCAACCAGGTTAACCGGACGAATCCTCAGGCACTCCCCAATTTTTGGGCCGCTTCGCCGACGATGCGGCACCTCAGTGGGTCGCCCGCCAGCCTTGCGACCAGGCCTCAGTGCCGAAGTGCCACTCGGTTGTACGGAACGTCACGGCCGAGGCGGTCGCTATCAGTTTGTCACCTCGATTGGCTTCAATCCGGTACGTGCCGAGGTTGCGGCCACGTCCGACTTCGGTGGCCACAAACCGAAGCTCATCACCGGCCTGAGCGCCCCTCAGGTATTCGATGTCGATCGACACAGCCACACATTGGCGGCCCCAGGAGTTGGCGGCAACCGAAGCGGCAACGTCGGCCACCGTGAAGATGAAACCACCATGCACCGAGCCGGCGAAGTTGCACGAGTCCGGTCGCGGTATCGCCAACGCGGTTGCCGTTCCTCCCGCCCACTCGGTGATCTCCACACCGAGCGACGCCGCGAATCGATCGCCACCGAACAGCTCGCTGAGACGGTCAACGTTTTCGAGTTCGGCCATCCGCAGGACGCTATCCAACCCAGCTGCCTCGACCCGATGCCAGAGCGCGAGTAGACACTCTGGCATGGGACGTCTCGATGGCACGTCCGTGTTCATCACCGGAGCCGGCGGTGGTATCGGCCAAGCCTCTGCTGTGAAGTTCTCGTCCGAGGGGGCGACGGTGACCGTGGCCGATCTCGACGCCGAGCTGTGCCGAGCGACGGCCGACGCTGTGGCTGACAACGGTGGTGAGGCCCTGATGCTCGAGACCGACGTCACCGACGAGGCGGCCATGACGAAGGCTCTGGCCGCTGCCGTCGATCGGTTCGGCAGCGTGACAACACTTGTCAACTGCGCAGGCGGATCCATCGGCGCCGATGCCCCGGTTACCGACGTCGACCTCGACGTATGGGATCACACCATCAACCTCGATCTTCGGGGCACGTTCCTTGCCTGCCGGGCCGCCATCCCCCATATCAAGAACGCCGGGGGCGGCGCGATCGTCAACTTCACCTCGGTGGTAGCGCTCAAGGGTGCCTTCCGAGGCCACGTCTACACCGCAGCCAAGGGCGGCATCATCTCCTTCACCCAGGCCCTCGCCGGTCGGTACTGGCGAGACGGCATCCGAGCCAACGCCATCGCTCCCGGCGTGGTGCTGAGCAACCGGGTGCAGAGCCGCATGAACCTCGACGACTCGATGCCTATCGACGAGCGGCTTGAGACGGCCATGTCGATGAACCAGAACCTCATCGACAGCCGACACCCCTTTGGATACGGCGTGCCGGGCGACATCGCAAACGTCGCGCTCTTTCTCGCCTCCGATGAAAGCCGCATGGTCAACGGTGCCGTCATCCCCGCCGAGGGCGGCGCATCGGCCTACTAGCCGACGCGTTACTTGGTCCAGCCGGTCGAGAACGGGGCGAGATGGTAGGAGTTGTAGTACCGATCGGCGAAGAGCCATCGGCCGCCCTCAAGTCGGTATTTGTCGAGGTAGTGGCCGGCTGCGGTAAGTGCCTCACCGTCCTGGAAGACCCGGATCTCCACCGAGCACCGCCCACTCGCCTCCCCTGGCCCGTCGAGCTCGATCACATGGTTCTGAATGAACGGCTTGTGGGTTTTTCCACCAACCCCACCCTCGTACATCTTGCGAAGTTCCTTGTCGCCGGTGGCCGAGAACTTGCGCATGCGGAACGTACCATCGCCACAAAATAGGTTCACGATGGTGTCCACGTCGCCGTCGACCACCGCATGGCAGTAGCGAGCGGTTAGCTCACGGATTTCGTCCTTGGCCTCGATAGCGGCCAGGCGGTCTTCGATGATCACGGCTCGTTCCCCCCACGTAACTCGGTCCGGACCCGCGTCCGGACTGCAGTGGGCTCAAGCCTAGATCGCTGCCACCCGGTCGACGCCAAACAGGTCCTCCATGGCGGCGATGGCCTGGAGCACCGCCAGGTCGTCGCGTTGGCGGCCGATCACCTGTAGCCCGACCGGCATGCCGTCGGCAGTAAAGCCGACGTTGACGGTTCCCGCGGGATTCCTGGTCATATTGAAGCCGTAGGTAAAACCGACCCAACCCTGGGTCTCCGCACCATTGACCACGCCGTCTCGCACCGTTCCATCGGGGTCGATGACCGGCATGTGACCGGCGCACACCGGGCTGACAAGCAGCGGCGCCCGCTCGAAGGCCGTTTCGAGCTGCAGGTTCAGCTCGTGAACGGCGTCGATGGCCCGCGCCATGTCGGCGGCGCTCAAACCCATGCCCCACTCGATCTGGCCTTGTAACGATTCGCTGATCTTTTTGAATTCGGGCGTGCCGAGCAGGTGGCCCTGGGTGCGCGCCCTCGATGCCACCCACATGGTGATCCAGGGTTGAACGGGGTCGGCCGCCCACACTTCGTCGACCTCGGCCACCTCCACTCCCGCCGAAGCCATCTGGTCGATGGCGGTCTGGCAAATGGTGGCGATCTCGGTATCGACGTTGGCGTAGCCAAGCGTCGGCGACCAGGCGATCCTCGACGGCAGACGTTTCGATGCCAGCGGGCCGTGCCAGGGAGCCGACGGGGCCGCCAAGGTGAAGGGGTCGGTCGGGTGTGGTCCAACGCAGGCGTCGAGCGCAAAGGCGACATCGCCGATCAGCCGGGCCATTGGCCCTTTGACCGAAAGCAGGCCGGAGCCAGGCGGTGTCGGCCCTCCGTTCGGCACCCGGCCCTGGGTGGTCTTGAGGCTGCTCAGCCCGCAGAGCGCTGAGGGAATGCGGATCGAACCGCCACCGTCAGAACCGGTGGCCAGGGGCACGCTGCCGCTGGCCACCGCCGCCGCCGAGCCGCCGGAGGACCCTCCAGGCGTTCGGTCGAGGTTCCACGGATTGCGGGTAACGCCAGACAAGGGGCTCTCCGTCACGCCCTTGTGGCCGTACTCAGGCGTCGTCGTCTTGCCGACCACAACGCAGCCTGCGGCTCGCAGCCGGGCCACCAGCACCGAGTCGCCCTCCGCCGGTTTGTCCGACGAAAGTACCGACCCGTAGCGGGTTGGAAACCCGGCAACATCCTCAAGGTCCTTGACAGCCAGCGGGATACCGGCCAGCGGGCCAACCGAGTCCTCAGCGTTGGCCAACCGTTCGTCGATGGCGGCAGCATCGGCCAGCGCCCGTTCGCCATCAAGCGAGACGAAGGCATTCAGGCGGGGTTCGAGTTCCTCGATCCTGGCCAACGATGCCTCGGTGACCTCTCGCGCCGAAATCTCCTTCGCCCTTACTTGGGCGGCGAGATCGGCTAAGCGGTGCGATCGAAAATCCATGTCGAGACGCTAACGGCTACGACGCCGAGAAACCTTTCATGGGTTTCTTGACGATTGACTTGCGTATCGAACGTAAGTTCGATAGCGTGGCAATTCTTCGCAGCTCACGTTGCCGGCAGTAAGCGTTGTTCCGAGTGGTCCTCATTGCGATCGCTTCGGCAACAGCATCAAGGTCTGGAGCTGCGGATGAGCGAGTGCGTCGGCGACGTTTTGGCCGATCTGGCCGCTGGCCTTGATCGGGCCGAATCCTTGGCCTTGTCATGCCAGCCCTCCGAGGCTGTCATCGATTGGGTCTGTGGCCTGCAAAAACTACGAGCCAGGCTCGACGCTCTGGCGTGCCGTGCCGCCGTCCACACCGCGTCGGCATCAATCCCAGCCCTCCAAGGTCAACGAACCGTGGCGGCAGTGGTTGCAGCCAACACCGGCATCGATCCGAAGCCCGTGGCAAGAGACCAGCGTCTCGGCTCATGGCTGGTCGACTTTCCACTGATCGACGAGGCATTCGCCTCTGGCCACCTCTCTCGCCACCATGTCGAAGCACTAAAGTCGCTCGACAATACCCGCACCCGTCGTTCCCTGGTCGATTCGCAAGAGTCCCTCATCGAGGCTGCCGAGACGTGTCAGTGGAACGAGTTTCGACAAGTGGTCAGGTATTGGTTGTTGGCGGCAGACCCCGACGGACCCGAGCCCGAGGAGCAGCTGGCGGCCCGCTACTGCCGCGTCCGCAAGGAGTCCGACGGCTCGGTCACCGGCAGGTTCCGGCTCGACCCGGTTGCCGGGCAAGCCGTTCTCTCCGCCATCGATCAGGAAGTGCAGAGGCTGTTCCGTAGCGACACCGAATCGGCGTCGCTCCGCACCTCGGCACAACGAGAGGCCGACGCTCTGCTCAACGTCGTCGTTCGAGGTGCAGCTCGGCCCGACGGTTCCATTCCAGCTCCGCTCGTGCACCTTGTTGTCAGCGAACAGGTCGTTGAACAGCTTCTGCAGAGCGAAGATCATGGGGCCGTTTCGCTCGACGCATTCGATGTCGACAAGCGGTGCGAGTTGATCGATGGCACCCCGCTTCACCCAGGGTTGGCGCTCGCCACCTTGGCCGTAGCCAGCTTCCGAAGACAGATCCTGCGAACTCCGTCCGTGACCATCGATCTTGGTCGGGCCGTTCGAGGATTCCCACCAAAGCTAAAGCAGGCACTGCTCGTTGCAGCCAGGGGTCGATGCCAAGTCGGGGGATGCGATGCGCCGTTCCCTTGGCTCCAGGCCGACCACGTACATCCCTGGCACAGAGAGGGTCCGACTTCTCTGGCCAACGGTCAGATCCTTTGCGACCCGCACAACAAGGCGAAGGGAGATCGATGAGACACTCAGCCGATAGCCCCGAGGCAGGCGATGGCCTCGTTGGTCAGCTCAACCTCGCGGATCGTGCCGAGTACGCAGACCCCGTCGCTCTCGCGAGCCCCGATAACCCGGCCATCGGCGTTGGCGTCGCAAGGCCGGGCAAGCAACGACGGCCCTCCAATCACGCTCACACAGGTGCCGGCCTCGATCCCATTCCCCAGACTCGGGCCGGGAAGCGTTGTTGTGGTTGCCGCATCGCCGCGACCGCGGGCGTAGGCAGTGAAAACGAAGATCGCTATCAGGAGTCCGAGAACGGCAAGCACCGGGGCCACCCGAAGAATGGCCGACGTGCGGTTCGAAATGTTGTCGATCTGAGCATGGCGGCGCGAGGCAACGAAGTCCGGGTCGAGCAGCCGAGGATCAATCCTTGTGATGCCGTCATCGGTTCGGATACCTGCGGTGCCGGCCGCGGCGCGGGCCTCAGTGCCACCGAGCCGTCGGTCATAGTCTCGACGGCTTTGGGCGGTACCGAGCACTTCCCATGCCTCGTTGACCTGACGCATCTCAGATTCTGCCCGCTCCGTCTCCGAAGCGACTGCGCCGACGAAGCGGTCGGGGTGCCAACGGCGGGCGGACTGATGGTAGGCCCGACGAATCTCGGCATGATCGGCCGATCTGGCCACGCCGAGCACGTCGTAGTACGTGGAGGAGTTGGTGGGCACCGCTGGTTGGACCTTCTCGTTGTCTGCCCTGGCTGCCTCAATGGTAGGGCTGCTAAACCGGGGAGCGCGCATCGTCTACCGGAGGCCCTTTCATGCGTCTTGCCCTTGGATTCGGATATTGGTCGGCCGGCCCTCCCCCCGGAGCGGTGGAGCAGCTGGCTACCGCGGAACGTCTCGGGTTCGATTGCGCCTGGACGGCTGAGGCCTACGGGTCCGATGCCCTCACGCCACTGGCATGGTGGGGTGCGTCCTCGTCGTCGATCGATCTCGGCACCTCGATCTGCCAGCTTTCGGCTCGCACGCCTGCCGCTATGGCCATGGCCGCCGTCACGATGGATCATCTGTCGAACGGACGGTTCCGTCTCGGCCTTGGAGCTTCGGGCCCTCAGGTCGTCGAAGGATGGTACGGCCAGCCGTACCCCAAGCCGCTCGCCCGGACCCGTGAGTACGTCGAGATCATCCGCAAGATCTGGGCCCGAGACGAGCCGGTCTCCTACGACGGCAATCACTACCAAATGCCATACGACGGTGGGGCCGGCCTCGGCAAGCCACTCAAGTCGACGGTGCATCCGCTGCGGTCCGACATACCGATTTACCTCGGTGCCGAGGGTCCGAAGAACGTTGCCCTCACCGCCGAGATCGCCGATGGCTGGCTGCCGCTGTTCTTCGCCCCCAAAGACAACAAGTTCTACCTCGACGCCCTCAACGAAGGATTCGCGGCAGCCGGAGGTGGCAAGGGCCTCGACGATCTCGACGTGGCGGCGGTTGTTCCGATCGTCATCAACGACGATGTGGAGGCAGCGGCCGATGCCGTGCGGCCGATGCTGGCGCTCTACGCCGGCGGTATGGGGGCCAAGGACGCCAACTTCCACCTCGATGTATTCGGCCGCATGGGCTACGAGGGCGACTGCGCCAAGATCCAGGAGCTTTATCTCGCTGGCGACAAGAAGGCAGCCATCGCTGCGGTTCCGACGTCGATGGTGGAAGACATCGCCCTCGTCGGTCCGGCCGAGAAGATTCGTGACGAGCTCGACGGTTGGCGGGAATCTGTCGTCAAGACCCTCGTGGTCAGCGGACCACCCCCGATGCTCGAAGCAATGGCCGAGCTGGTCGGCTAGCCGCCAAGCACGAGGCCGATGGTCAATCCCAAACCGGTCGCCAGCTGGGTTCGACCGTTGGCTCCCAATACCGGAATCAACGCCGGACCCATTGCCCCGCCAAGCACGGTGCGCACCGGGGCAATGGCGACTACCAGGCCGACGAGGCCCAGGAGGGCCGGCCAGCGCAAGCCCGCAGTGGCGATCACGCCAAGGCCGATCGCCACCATCAAACTCACGTAAAGAATCCGGGTTGATCGGTCCCCGATCCGCACGGCCAACGTCTGTTTGCCAGATTCGCTGTCTCCGGGGATGTCACGCAGATTGTTCACCACCAGCAGAGCCACCGACAGCAGCCCGACCGGGATGGATGCCACCAGAGACAACGCCGTCACCGACTCGGTCTGGATGTAGGTCGAGCCGACCGTTGCAACCAGCCCAAAAAACACGAACACGAAGACCTCACCGAGACCGAGATAGCCATAGGGCTTCGGGCCACCGGTGTAGGCCCAGGCGGCCACCATCGCCGCTAGACCAACCAGGAACAGCTCGGGCCCAACGGCGAACGCCAAAACCGCGCCGGCCACGCCGGCCACGGCGAAGGCGGCCAAGGCCGCCCGTTTCACCTGGCCGGGGGTGGCAAGACCCGACCCGACGAGCCGCAACGGTCCCACCCGATCGGTGTCGGTACCACGCTCGCCATCGGCGTAGTCGTTCACAAAGTTGGTCGCGACCTGTAGCGCCAGCGAGACAACCAGCGCAGCGGCCGCCCGCCACCACACGATGTCGGCCACGCCGTAGGCAGCAGCGGTGCCAACCGCCACAGGCACGACCGCAGCCGGGAGGGTTCGGGGTCGACTACCGGCGAGCCAGAGCCGCCAGCCCGTCGGTGGGGAACTCACCGCCTCAGTCGCAGCACGAATCCCGCCAGCCGCACGACGTACAACGGAAGTGCGCATGCTCGGGACTCATCGGGCCATCACACTGCGGGCACGAGTCGAAAACAGCAAACCGAGAGGTCTGTGAGGCTGGATGCCGACGCAGCGCCGCCACGTCGCACGCCAGCCCCTTTCGGCCCTCAGCCGAAGAAAGGGATTGCGCCATCGCGCGAGACTAGTTCGCGACACTTACGAATTCGCGGCTAACAGTTCAGATGCCAGGATCTCAAGGCCCGCAACCCTGCTGCCCTTGACCAAAACCGCCATACCATCACCCAATTCGCCAAGAGCGGAAAGCGCCTCGGTCCGATCGTTGACATGCAACGCTCCAACGCCATAGGCCGGAGCGGCCACTGCGACCAAACGTACGCCAGCCTCGGTCGCTTCGGCCGTGATCGCCGCATGCTCGGCTTCACCTTCGTCGCCGAGTTCCGCCATCTCGCCAACGACGGCGACATGCTCCGCCGCCGAGACCTCCGCCAACGCGGCCAGAGCGGCCCGCATCGAGGTGGGGTTGGCGTTATAAGCGTCATTGATGATCAGCAGTCCGTTACCGGCCCGGCTGACCTCCATCCGCCACGGCGAGAGTTCGGCTGCGGCGAGACCGGCGGCAGCATCGGCCAGGTCGACCCCGACCGCTAGGGCTGCAGCCACTGCGGCAGCGGCGTTCAGGGCCATGTGAGCGCCACGAACCTCAAGCTTGAGGTCGGCCGAGCCCGACGGCGTTTCCAGCGTGAACGAAGGCCGCAACACATCGTCGAGTTCGACGGCGGTCGCCCGAACGTCGCCACTGTCGACACCAAAGGTGATGATCCCGGCGCCGGTGCGTGATGACATGGCCGCCACAAACGGATTGTCGGCATTGAGCACGGCGACACCGTCGGCCGGCAGGGCCTCAACCAACTCGCCCTTTGCGGCGGCGACACCCTCGATGGAGCCGAACAACTCGGAGTGAGCCAGCGCCACAGTCGTGACAACCCCCACAGTCGGCCGACCGATCTCGCACAGCTCGGCGATGTGGCCCGAGCCCCGAGCCCCCATCTCCAGGATCAGCACCTCGACCCCGTCGGGGGCGTTGGCCAATGTCAACGGCACGCCAAGCTCATTGTTGAATGACTTCTCGCTGGCGTGGGTCACCCGAGCCCCGCCGCAAGCTGCCGCCGTCAAGTCCTTGACCGACGTCTTGCCAACGCTGCCGGTCACGGCGACGACCGGGCCGTCGATGCGTGCCCGTGCAACCCGACCAAGTTCGGTCAGGGCGGCGGTGGTGTCAGGCACCACGATTGCGGTGGCCCGCTCGTCGATGGCACCGTTCGAGCTGAGGTAGGCAGCCGCACCGGCGCTCACGGCTGCGGCCACAAACTCGTGGCCATCACGTTCGGCAACCAAGGGCACAAACAAGTTGCCAGGGACAACGCTGCGGCTGTCGATCGAAACGCCGTTCACGTCGACGTTTTCACCGACGGTCTGGCCGCCCAACTCGGCACCGAGAGTCTTGGCTTTGAACAACACATCAACGGTCTAGCCGAGTAACAGCCCCAAGTTCGGCCAATGGGCGGATTACTCTGGCCCGGTGGTTACTTCCGAGGGTCCCATCCGTCTGATCGTCCTGTTCGGTGGCCAATCGGCCGAGCATGATGTTTCCTGCACCACGGCCGCCCATGTCCTCGGCGCCGTCGACCCCGACCGCTACGAACTCGAGGCCGTCGGCATCACCCGCGACGGAGCGTTCGTCCGGGCCGAGGCGGCGATGGCGGCGCTAGCCGAGGGAGCTCGGAGCCTGCCTCCGGCTCTGACGGCGGCCGGGCCATCGACCGAACTGAGCACCCTGGTTGCCTCACCGGCCACCGGATCGCAGGCCGTCGACACCGTCGTTCTGCCCCTGCTCCACGGACCACTCGGTGAAGACGGCACGGTCCAGGGAATGTTGGAGCTTGCCGACGTTGCCTACGCGGGGGCCGGCGTTCTCGGCTCGGCGGTGACGATGGACAAAGCCATGGCCAAGACCGTGCTTGCCGCAAACGGCATCGCCCAGACCCGCTGGCTCAGCTACCGGGAAAGCGAAATCGTGGCCGACCAGGGGCTGGTGGCCAAGACGATCATCGACCAACTCGATCTACCGGTTTTTGTGAAGCCGGCAAACATGGGCTCCTCGGTCGGGGTGTCACGAGCCGGCAGCGAAGCCGAACTCGTCGAGGCGCTCGCCGTCGCTCTCCGCTACGACGAACTTGTCGTGGTCGAGGAAGCGGTGACCGCTCGGGAGATCGAATTGTCGGTTCTCGGCAACGAGGAGTTGGAAGTGTCAGTGCCCGGTGAGATCGTGCCGGCGGCCGATTTCTACGACTATGAGGACAAGTATCTCGACGGCTCGGCGCAACTGATCATTCCGGCCGAGCTACCTGCAGGTGTTGCCGAGCAGATGCAGGAGTTGGCGATGGCCTCATACCGGGCGCTGCGGGTCGAGGGCATGGCCCGTGCCGATTTCCTCTACGAGGAGGACGGGCGAGGGCCGCTGCTAAACGAACTAAACACTATTCCCGGTTTCACGCCGATTTCGATGTACCCCAAGCTGTGGGAGGCCTCGGGACTTACCTACTCCGACCTGATCGATCGACTGGTCGAACTAGCCATCGAACGTCACGTCCGACGCTCGTCGAAACGAACCACCGAACGCAGCTGACAAACGGCCGCCACCTACCAGCCTCCGGAGCTGCGGCCACCGCCGAACGAACGGCCCCCACCGCCACCACCGCCGCCGAAACTAATACCGCCTCCACCGCCACCACCGAAGCTGGTGCCGCCGCCACCGCCGCTACTGCCACCGCCCCAGCTGCTGCCGCCGCCGACAACGATCCAGTTGCCGTTACGGCGACGGCGAGAGATGATTCGCTCCTGAACAGCCACCGCGTCATCGGCAACATCGCGGGCGGCCTCCAACCTGCGGATCGGGTCAGACGGGAGCTGTGAGAGCGACCGTTCCAGCCGCGAAATCCATTTTGCGTCGCTCGATTCGAACAGCTCCCAACCAAGCGACTGGCGGGCACGAATGAGGTTACGGTTGGCTCTTGCCACCTCGCGTGCGGCCTGGCGCCGCAAGGCCTCCCTGCGTTGATGTTGTTCCTGGGCCATCACCATGGCGTCGTCGAGATCACGATTGATGTGCTCGGCAGTTTCGGCAACCCGAAGGTAGTTGGGTCGAGGCTCAGCCAGCTCGGCCGCCAACCCGTCGAGGGCGTGATGTAAGTCGTCGGGCATGGCCCGAACCCTGGCGTCGAGATCCTTGCCATGGCTTCTGACGAAGGCTGTGAATTGGCCAAGCACCTGCCGACTCTCGGCCAGGATGCCCGGGCCCTCGATCTTGGCCTGCTGCAGGTCGATGATCAGATCGTCGAGCTGGTCGAGTAACTCATCGGCCGCGATCAGCTCCAAGCCAGCTTGCTCAAGAATCCTTGCTGCGTCATCGAAGGCCTGAGCCCCGGCCAACACCTTGGCCTGATCGCCAACCGTGAGCGCCTGGCGGAGGTGATCGCGAGCTGTGTCGGCGTTGGCGGTTGCCCAGTCCCACGAGTCTGGACTGTGTTCAGCCTTGAGTGTTTCAAAGCGCTCGTCGACGGTCTGGCTCCGCTGATCCTCGGCTCGGGCGGCCTCGACCTGCTTGTCCCGCCAGGCGGTGATGGCCCCTGGCCGATCGGGCAGGCTCTGCAGGTCATGGTCGGTGGCAAAGAGTTTGGCCTCGGCCGCCTCAACCCGATCCGAAAGCGTCAGCAGGTCGAGAGCCAGGTCGTAGAACTCCGTGGCCGAAAGCATCGAATCGACGGCCGACAGCTCTGCCTTTGGTTCATCGACCCTCCACCCCTCGGATCGGCGTTGCTCAAGCAGGGTCGCCGCGGCCGACAGCTCCTCGGTGAGGAGTGTCTTCTTGGCAGGTAGGGCGACTCGAAGCCGATTGAGGTGGGCGCCGTAGGAGAGCAGGTCACCGATGGCGGCTTCGTTGCTATCGAGGACGGTCCTCAACTCGGCGATCCTGTCCTCGGTCATCTTCAACTCGGCCGTGTTGGCCTTGGCGACACCGTTGGGGGTGGCCTCGCTCAATAGTGCGGCCCCGCTCTCCGTTCCGTTACCCGCAGCCCGAACCTTTTGCCGCTTGTCCTGCAGCACGGTCAGAGTTTTTCCAGCCGACGTCTTCGACCACAGCTCGGCCTGAGATTCGACCCGGAGGCCCTGCTCACGCACCGCACCAACCCTGACCCGAGGTCCGCTGAGGGCACTCTCGATCCGATTGCGTTCGTCGTTGAGTCTTCGCCGACGCGAGGCCAGAACGACACCACCACCCCCAATCGCGGCAGCCGCAGCGGCGCCTGCCCCTCCAACGACGAGCCAAGGCGACGACTCATCGTCGCCAGAAACCTCGACCTCGTCGGTTCTATCTTCGAGTGCGGCGACGCTTCCGGCCGAGGCGGAGTCGAGTTCGTCGATGGCATCGAGGACGCCGTTGTTGAAGCCGCCGTCGGGGAACGGCGCTGTCATGATGTCTCGGATGTCGTCTGGGGTTGAGCCACCGGGCAGCTGAGGCGCCAGAAACACGTCGGCCTCACGGTCGTCGACCGAGAAAGCGAGCAAAGCCAGATCATCGGCCGAGGCGTCGGCGAAGCAGCTTGCGATGATCTCGTCGACCTGGGAGACAAGATCGCCTCCAGGAACCGACTGAAAGCCGCGGACCACAACGGTTGCGTCCGACACGGCTGCGGCCGCCGCTGCTACCTCTGCGACGGTCAATTCACCGCTGGTGTCGACCACCTCGGCTTCGCAGTCGAGCGGGTCGTCACCGATGTCCTGTGCTCCGGCCTCACCGATGCCGATCACCGACACGAGCGCAAACACCGCTATTGCCAGAACCGACCGAATACATGTCACCCAGGGAGCCGTCACCTAGATAACAGTACCGGCACAAGATCGAGGGTTACTCGGGTACCAGGGCCGCCCGCAGGAACGAGAGCACAGCTTGCCGCAGTTGAACGGCGACCCGCAGGTCGAGTTCGAGACCGACCGCCCGCAATACTTCGACGTCGGTAACGACACCGGTCACCGCCGCGTAGGCCGAGACCAGGACCAGCCGAGGGTCGGATCGACGGAAACGGCCCTCACTCATTCCACTTTCCAGATCGCTAACTGCGGCGTCGATGAGCGGCTGCAGCACGCCGATGACCTGCTGGGAGCGCTCGGGGCCGAGCCGGCTCAGCTCTCGCAGGAGACCGAGCAGTTCTGGCCGCTCGACCGCCAGTCCGAAGGCGGCCCGCACGGTCGCATCCACCCGATCCCAGCCGGGTCCGCTGGCCCGGCTCGCCTCCTCAAGTACTACAAGCAGGTCGCTGGCAGCCGCCGAAAGCACATCGGCCACCAAACCGTCCTTCGAGCTGAAATGGTAGAGAATCGTCTGTTTTGTAACCCCCAACTGGCGGGCCAACTCATCGAGCGACGTTCCGGCCACACCCTTGTCGGCAAACGCGACCGTTGCTACCAAGATCGCCCTATGCTTAGTGCTCCCACCATTCACTTACCAAATGGTAGACGACATGATCGCCGATCAGCTCAACGGTAAAAGGATCGCCATCACCGGCTCGACCGGTTTTCTTGGCACGGCTCTGGTCGAGCGGCTCATGCGCTCGGTTCCCGGCTGCGATCTGGTTCTGCTGGTCCGACCCGGAAAACGATCGACCCCCGCACAGCGAGCCAGACGGGAGATCTTCCGAAACGACGTCTTCAACCGTATGCTCGCCGACCGCGGCAAGGATGCCTTCTGGGACGAGGTCGAACGACGGGTGACCGTTATCGCCGGCGACGTCTCGACCGATGGTCTAGGCCTCGACGATGAGAGTCAAGCGGTGATGTCGAGCTGCGACATCGTCATCCACTCCGCGGCAACCGTGAGCTTCGATGCCCCGATCGATGGCGCAGTCGAGGTCAATCTTCTCGGGCCGACCCGCATTGTCGAAACGTTGCAGAACCTTGGGGTCCAACCACACCTGGTTGCGGTATCCACTTGCTACGTGGCTGGGAATCGGCGAGGCAGCGCCCCCGAGCAGTTGCTGATCGAGAGCCCTTTCCACATCGACGTCGACTGGCGTTCAGAGGTGAAGGCCGCCCGTCGCACCCGAGACGATTTTGATGCCGACTCACGCTCCCCGGCGCGGCTGACCGATTTCCGCAACCGGGCCCGCAACGATCTCGGCGCCGCCGGTACTCCCCTGTTGGCGGCCAAGACCGAACAGATCCGCCAGCGCTGGGTCTCCGAGCAGCTGGTCGAAGCCGGCCGGGCCCGAGCCGCCTCGCTAGGCTGGCCCGACGCCTATGCCTACACCAAGGCCCTCGGCGAGCGAGCGCTGGTCGAGTCGAAGGGTGACATCCCCGTTTCCATCGTCCGCCCCTCGATCATCGAGTCGGCATGGGCCGAGCCGGTTCCCGGATGGATCAAGGGCTTCCGGATGGCAGAGCCGATCATCATCAGCTACGCCAGGGGCCTACTCAAAGAGTTTCCCGGTGTGCCCGAGGGCGTCATCGACGTTATCCCCGTCGACCTCGTTGTGGCTGCCATCATCAATGTGGCCGCTCGGGGCCCGGTGGCCGAAAGCTCGACGGCCGGCACAACCGACGTCACCCAGGTGGCCTCCGGGACCCGCAACCCCCTTCGATACCGACGCCTCGTCGACCTGACAAGCGGCTGGTTCACCGAACACCCACTCTACGACTCCAAGGGCCAACCGATTGCTGTTCCTGATTGGTCCTTTCCTGGTCGGGGAGCGGTCGAACGCCAGCTCGAACGGATCCAGAAGAACCTCGACCGCGCCGACCGTAGCCTCAAGCGCCTACCGCTGCGGGGCAAGCATGCCCTCTTCAACGCCCAGCTCGAAGACCAGAAGGAACAGGTGGAGCGGGCCCTCGGCTACGTAAAGATCTACGGCTCCTACGCTGAGTGCGAAGCCCTCTACGGGGTCGACAGCCTCGTCAAGATCCATGAGGCGCTCGAAGGCAGCGACGTCGACGCTTTCTGCTGCGACCCGGCCGTTGTCGACTGGGACGTCTACGTCACCAAGGTTCACCTGCCATCGGTTGTCGAACATGCCAGGGTCAAAACCAAGGGCCAGGCCAGCGACCCCGACTCCCGCACCCGGCGCCTACGCAATCGGGTTCTCGATCCAGAGCGCCATCTCGCCGCCTTCGACCTGGAAAACACGATCATCGCCAGCAACGTCGTGTTCAGTTACGCCTGGCTGGCAACCCGCCGACTCGGTCCCCGCGATCGGGCCCGCTTCACGGCCAAGACCATCGCCGAGGCGCCGGCACTGCTTGCCCTCGACCGCCGGGACCGAACCGATTTCCTCCGCCACTTCTACCGACGCTACGACGGCGCATCGGTGGCCGAGATGGACCGGCTCGGGGCCGAACTGCTTGCCGACCACATCCTGACCAAGGCCTACCCGGCCGCCCTGCGGAGGGTGCGCGAACACCGCAAACTCGGCCATAGGACGCTTCTCATTACCGGCGCCCTCGACATCGTGGTCAAACCCCTGCATCCGCTCTTCGACGACGTGATCTGCGCCGAGATGTCGCAGGCCGGCGGTAGCTACACCGGCGAACTGCTGAACGTGCCGCCTACCGGCGAGGTGAGGGCCCAGGCCCTACGCGACTACGCCGATGCCAACGGGTTCGACTTGGCCGAGTCGGTTGCCTACGCCGACTCCTCCTCGGACCTTCCCCTGCTCGACGCCGTCGGTTTCCCGGTGGCCGTCAACCCCGAAACCCGTCTGGCCTCCTTGGCAATCAAGCGGGGCTGGTTGGTCGAGAGCTGGGCCAAGGCCGATGGCCGCACAGACAAACGCCTCCCCTTCAGTCCCCTGCCGACGGCCCGAAAGAGCCGGAAGTGAGTCCCGGAAGTGAGACCCCGAAATGAGTGAGCGTGAGTAAACCACGCGCCAATCCCCGACCGGGCTTCGTGCTGGACGTTGATCGCCAGACACCCCCGATCCTGTTCCACCACGGCGAGGGTTTCCGTCTGGAGAAGCTGCCGGTCGGCCGTAGTCGAGTCATCTACCCGGCCGAGGCCCTCCACGGTATCGAGGACCCCGACGGCGCCATTCGCCAGGCACTGCTTGAGCCGATCGAGGACGATCCGCTGCCAACCCTGCTCAAGCCGGGCATGAAGCTGACGATCGCCTTCGACGACATCTCGCTGCCGCTGCCCCCGATGGCACGGCCGGACGTGCGCCAGCGCATCATCGAGGTCGTACTCGACCTTGCGGCCGAAGCCGGCGTCGACGACGTTCACATCATTGCCGCCCTCGCCCTCCATCGACGGATGACCGAGAGGGAGCTCCGGCACGCGGTCGGCGACCGGGTCTATGAGGCATTCGCCCCCCACGGCCTTCTCTACAACCACGATGCCGAGGATCCCGATGGCATGGTCATCCTCGGCCAGACCGACCACGGCGAATCTGTGCAGATGAGCAAACGGGCCGCCGAGTCCGATCTGGTCGTCTACGTCAACATCAATCTCGTGTCGATGGACGGCGGCTGGAAGAGCACGGCCACCGGCCTCTCCG
Source organism: Phascolosoma agassizii (assembly GCA_035593235.1). NCBI lineage: Eukaryota > Metazoa > Annelida > Sipuncula > Phascolosomatiformes > Phascolosomatidae > Phascolosoma > Phascolosoma agassizii. Next base: position 144,334 of record JAVJHY011057995.1, on the reverse strand, counting down.
GCTACGAGGGCGTGAAAGCCCACCACAACGTGCACACCATGCGGCGCTCAAAGTCGTTCATGGACCAGGATGCCTCCGAACTCCATCGTTCGAACTGGCGTCAGGGCGACGTCATCAAGAACCACGGTCCAAGAATCTTCCAGGTCGAGACGACCCTCAACACCAATACCTTTGGTCACGAGGGTCCGCTCTCAATGCTGCAAAAGCGTGAGTGGGAGTGGTCGATACGGGATCGGGCCTCGTTCTCAGCCATGCAGGCAGGGCTGAAGACGATGTCGAGCGCAAACCGCCGCAAGGTGTTTCATTCGTGGAAGGCGCCCTACGAGCTGACGTCGGTCCAGGCCGGCGAGGTTGAGGCCGTCCACCGCAAGACAACCGAGATGGTTTACAAGCAACATCTCGTTCCGGTCGAGGGCCAGACCGACGTCGTCACCATGGGCCTCCCCTACCTGTGCCCATACAACGTCAACTCGATCATGAACCCGATTCTGGTCATGGTTCAGGGCCTCGGCTACTTCTTCAATCTCTATCGGGGCAAACCGGTGGTCCGTGAGGGCGGCGTGCTCATCATGAGCCACCCAACCCCGTGGGAGTTTCATCCCGTTCACCATCCGAGCTACATCGACTTCTTCGAGCAGGTCCTGGCCGACACCACCGACCCGGTGGAAATCGAGCAGCGCTACGAAAAGCAGTACGCGGAGGACGAGTGGTATCGGCATCTGTACCGGACGAGCTACGCGTATCATGGTGTCCACCCCTTCTACATGTGGTACTGGGGTTCACACGCCATGGAATACCTCGGGAAAGTAATTGTTGTAGGAGGTGACCCGAAGGCTGTCCGCCGACTTGGCTTCCAACCCGCATCGACCCTCCAGGATGCTCTCGAAATGTCAACCGACACCGTCGGACCCCAACCGACCATCACCCATCTACATAACCCGCCGATCCTGATGGCCGACGTGACCTGAGACTGCGATACTTCTCCTAACCCATGCTGAGCTGGCTGCGATTCATAACCGATCCCCCATCGACACCGGAAGGCGCCGAGAAGCGCGGGCGCACTCCGACCACCGGTGTCTACTACGACACTGAGTGGGCCCAGAGTCCCACGGCCCGTTTCGTCCGCAAGTTGGGTGTCTGGGGTTTCATGAAGCCGGCCATCAGGATCTACGGCTCGCCAAAAGTCATCGGCGCCGACCGGCTAAACGACGTCGAGGGGCCGGTGCTCTTCGCCGCAAACCATCACAGCCATGCCGATACCACGCTGCTGCTTGCCACGATTCCTGGTCACCTGCGCCAGGACCTGGTGATTGCGGCCGGCGCCGACTACTTCTTCCCAAACCGGTTCACGGCTGCCGCCTCGGCGCTGTTCATCGGGGCCATCCCAATCGAACGTAACCGACTGTCGAAGCTCTCGGTTGCCAACACCCTCAAGGCCATCGAGAAGGGTCGAAACCTTCTGATCTTCCCCGAGGGAGGACGCAGTCCCGATGGTTGGGGCCGCAAGCACCGTCCCGGCGGTGCCTTTGTTTCGAAGCGAACGGGGGCGCCGGTGGTTCCCGTCTACATCGATGGAACCGGCCGAATCCTGCCCAAGGGTAAGAATTGGCCTACACGCTCACCGTGCGCCGTGGTGTTCGGAAGCCCTCTGAGCATCAGCGACGGCGAAGATGCACGGGAGTTCGCAGCCAGAATTCAGGCTCGTATCAACGAGCTGGCCGACGAGTTCTCAAACGGCTGGTGGGAGTCGCGCAAGCGTGCCCACCGTGGCGAATCGGTCGACATCGCAGGGCCGGAGGTCGGGGCCTGGCGTCGCCGATGGGCCCTTGGACCGAAACCCGGAGAACGCCGCCGACCAAGCGACGAGAAGCGTTGGCCGAAACTCTAGGGCTCGACCAGCTCGTCGGAACAGTTGAGTACCAAAGGCCGATCACCACAGGTCAGGCCGAAGCGTTCGTAGTCGCTGCCAATGGGCGACACCTCGAAGAGCCGGTCGCAGGAAACGCCGGTACCCGATTTACACTGCTGCCACAGATCATCGAGGGCTTCATCGTCACCAAGCGTGTAGGGGCCGGCAACCGCGTCGGGGCTGGCCGGAGCCCGAGCGATGCGCTCGCGGACGGGCGCCGAGCCAACCTCGTCGAGCGAGAACGGCGTCGGCTCGACGGGCGGACGTCGGGATTCGCCGGGATCCGAGACGAATCCGGTCACCGACCAGACAAGGGCACCCAGAAGGGCGACCGACATCAACCAACCAACGATTCGCTCGATGTTGAACACGCGTTCTCCATCGGCCACTGTTCTTAAAAACCAAAGATTGGAACCACCCATGCAACTGAACCTGACCGCCGACGAGGTGCTGACGACTACCCGCTCGGTCCGCAAACGGCTCGATTTTGATCGGCCGGTCGAACGTTCGACCGTGTTGGAGTGCATCGACATTGCCTTGCAGGCTCCGACGGGCTCGAACTCGCAGGGTTGGCAGTGGATGGTTATCGAGGATGAGGCCAAGAAGAAGGCCGTCTCGGAGCTCTACGCCAAGAACTTCAACTGGTACGCCGAGCAGCCTGGGCGCGAATATGCCGAGGGTGACACCCGGGCCGAGCGTTCGGAGTTCGTGCGCTCATCGGCCCACTACCTGTCTGAGAACTTCCATCGCTCCCCGTTCCTGGTCATCCCCCTGATCGAGGGCAGGCTCGACGAAGGGCTGAACAGCTTCGCCCAGGCCAGCCAGTGGGGCTCGATCCTGCCTGCAGTCTGGAGTTTCATGATGGCGCTACGGGCCCGGGGGCTCGGCTCGGCCTGGACAACGCTTCACCTACCCGACGAGAAGAAGGCGGCCGAGATCCTCGACATCCCCTTCGAGCGGTACACCCAGGCGGGTCTCTTCCCCGTTGCCTACACCAAGGGCACCGATTTTAAGCTGGCCAAGCGCATCCCGGCGGCGGAACTGACCCATTGGGACAGCTTCGGCAGCCACTAGCCACGATGCCGGCGAACTACTGAAGGATGCCGGCATCGGCCTGGATCAACTCGATCCAAGTCCGGCCCGGAGTTAGCTCGATCACGGCCCCTTCGGCCGTGGTGAGGGTGGCGACGCTGGCCAGGGTTGGGCGAGTCCAGGTTCCGGTTGTCTTCTTGCCGTCGGAGAATACGGTGGCCCGCCCGGTTCCAACAAAGACGAACTCTGGCACCTCGGCCCCCGACGAGTCGACCATGCCGGTGTCGACCTTCTGGGTTTCGATGACAACGACGTTTGCGGCGGAGACTCTGGCGCCGGAAGCGACGGTGTGAGCTTTGCCTCCCTGGCTACGAAGCCAGGCCGAACCGTCCCATTCCCAACCGGCCCTGTTCGATCGGAAGGCAACGGTGAACCCGGAGACGGCGTCGCCGGCAGACGGCGTAGCGGGATCCCGATAGGCAAACTGGGCCGGAGGTGGCCCGCCCGTGGCCGAGGCTCGATGGGGGGCGGTGTCGGTGTACAGGTTCGAGGGAGCCCGCCGTGAGTTGCTTCGCCAGTAGCCCGAGGATCGGCCGGCATTGCGGTTCTGAATGTTTGTTCTGGCCAGCAACAGCGCGTCTGTCACTTCATTGGCTCCCGAATACATGAGCAGCGGCGAGCCGAGACCGACCAGAACACCGATGTCGGTTGTGCGGCCGGAACGTACCGGGCCGACGATGCTCTCGGTGCTGTGGAAGATGGCGGCGAAACGGGTGATTCCGCCCTCGACCTCTTCCTCAACAACAATGTCGGCTGCGTTCAAGCCGGTCTGGGGCCGGGCTCGGGAGCCGTTGTCGACCTTGACCACAGCAGCCGGGCGGTTCGGAACCTCTCCGGCCAGACCTGTCAGCGGCTGGATGCCGGCCGCGCTCTGGGGTGGGGCGACGACGGCCGCTGCCACCACCTCGTCGTTTCCGAGAGAGCCGAGAACGCCACGGTAGATCGCGGCCGGATCGACGGGTTTGCCTGCTCCGGTCGTTGTGACGGGCGCCCTACCGCTACCACTGGTGGTTCCTGTCGTGCCGCCGGAGGGAGCCACGGTGGTTTCGGTCGATTCGCTGGCGACCGTGGTTGTGGTGGCAACCGTGGTCGAGGTGGTCGACGGATCCTCGATCAAGTAGGCCAGATCCTCGACCCCCATCGGTAGCTCCCGGCCGGGCCGGGTCGTGCTCGACGTCGCCGCCGTGGTGATCGACGTTGTTGTGGGGTTCGTTGTCAGAGGCGGCTGGGCGGTCGCGATCTGACTGCACGCACCGAGCGACAGCATCGCTACCGCTCCCATCGCACACAATCTGGTCTGCATCATCCGGCACGGGTCGGCAGCTCGGCGATGGTCTTGAGCTAGTCGGCGATTGCCTCGCCAAGCAGGCGAAGGCCTGGGGGCGACGATGCACCATGGTTCTCCGAGCGCGACAGTTCGGCCACAAACTCGGTCAGGTGGCCGGGGAAGACGTGCTCCGAAACCAGCAGCGGCTCACCGTCCGGTGAGTGGGTGGTTCTGCGAACGACCAGTGCCGCCGTTGTTGGCGGAACACCGAGCAACTCAGCATCTTCCGCAGACACGATCTCAGCCCCGATGGTCTGGGTTGCGCCGCCGATCCGAGTCGTTGTTCCCGGCTCGGCGTCGAGCAGTTCGTAGAAGCTGGCCTGCTCCACGTCGACCTTGGACAAGGATTCCGCCAACTCGTCGCGACACCAGACGGTGACCCTGGCGAACGGCTCACCGTCGGCCAGATGCAATCGGCGGACTTCGAGGACCCGCGATCCCAGCAACGGTTCGACCTCCGGAGGGGCGTCGACGAAGCGGAAGTCGAGCACTTGACGCTCCGAGGTTCGGCCCGAGTCGGCCAACTGCTGTTCGATGGTGACCAGTCCGGCCAGTGCTTGAGGTAAGGTCTCGGCGGCAACCAACCAACCAAAGCCCTGGCGGGAGTCGACCAGGCCCTCGGTGCGCAACAGTTCGAGGGCCTTGCGGATCGTCACTCGACTGGCTCCATGTTCGCTGCCAAGGGCCGCCTCGCTAGGCAGCACTTGGCCGGCCGCCAACTCACCCGAGGTGATCTGGCGGCGGAGACTATCTGCGATCTGGTGGTAGCGGATACGGCTCACTTGTATTCAGGTTGTATCACAGATATGGTCAAGAACACAACAAGATAACCTCACTAGGAAAGGGAGTCGAACAATGGCTGTTGGACCCGAAACCCCCATCGAACTTATCGAATCGGTATACGCAACGCTTGATGAACGGGTTGGCGGGTTGCGACAACGGCTCGGACGACCGCTCACCCTGGCCGAGAAGATCCTCGGCAACCATCTCGATAACGCCGGGGCCGAGGTGGAGCGCAGCATTTCCTACGTCGACTTCCGGCCCGACCGGGTAGCGATGCAGGATGCCACGGCTCAGATGGCCTGGCTCCAGTTCATTACGGCGGGGCTGCCCGAGGTTGCGGTACCGACCACCACCCACTGCGACCACCTGATCCAGGCCCGCGAAGACGGCAAGCGCGACCTCATGGCCGCCCTCGACAACAATGAAGAGGTCTACGACTTCCTCGAGTCGGCCTCGGCCAAGTACGGCGGCGGGTTCTGGAAGCCCGGAAGCGGCATCATCCACCAGGTCGTGCTCGAGAACTACGCCTTCCCAGGTGGCATGATGATCGGCACCGACAGCCATACGCCGAACGGCGGTGGCCTTGGCATGATCGCCATCGGTGTCGGCGGCGCTGACGCTGTCGACGTGATGACGGGCTTTCCGTGGAACGTGCGCTGGCCAAAGATGATCGGCGTTCACCTCACCGGCGAACTCAACGGCTGGACCGCGGCCAAGGACGTGATCCTGAAGGTGGCAGACATCCTCACCGTGAAAGGCGGCACCGGAGCGATCGTCGAGTACTTCGGACCGGGAGCCAACAGCCTCAGCGCAACCGGCAAGGGCACGATCTGCAACATGGGAGCCGAGATCGGCGCCACCACAAGCATCTTCGGCTACGACGATGCCATGGGCCGCTATCTCAAGTCGACGGGCCGTGAATCGACGGCCGATGCCGCCAATGCCGTGGCCCATCACCTCCGCTCCGACGACGAGGTGCTTGCCAACCCCGGTGAGTACTACGACCAGGTCGTCGAGATCGATCTGTCGACCCTGACCCCACACATCAACGGGCCCCACACGCCAGACCTGGCCCGTGAGGTTTCAGCTCTTGGCGCCGAGGCCGAGGCAAACGGCTGGCCGTTGGAAATCAGCGCCGCCCTCATCGGCAGCTGCACCAACTCGTCATACGAGGACATCACCCGGGCCGCATCGATCGCCCGCCAGGCCGCGGCCGAGGGCCTGACCGTGAAGACCAAGCTCATGATCACGCCCGGATCGGAACAGGTTCGGGCCACCATCGAGCGCGACGGTCTCCTGGCCGATTTTGAGGCCCTCGGAGCCACCGTGTTGGCAAACGCCTGCGGCCCCTGCATCGGCCAATGGGATCGAGCTGGCGACCACACCGAGGGCAAGCCAAACTCGATCGTCACCTCCTACAACCGCAACTTTCCGAAGCGAAACGACGGCGACGCCGCGACGCTGGCCTTCGTCACGTCACCGGAGACGGTCATGGCGCTGGCGCTGGCAGGCACCCTTGACTTCGATCCGATCAACGGCACGCTTACCAACCCGGACGGCAAAGAGGTTCGCCTCGACATTCCCGTTGGCATCGAACTCCCGCCGCAGGGCTTCGACGAGGGTGAAAGCGGCTTCATCGCTCCCCCGGCCGACGTATCCGGCATCGAGGTGAAGGTCTCGCCGACGTCTGACCGGCTGCAGGTGCTCGCTCCTTTCGCGGCGTGGGACGGCAACGACTTCGAAGACCTGCCGATCGGCGTCAAGGCCCAAGGCAAGTTCACCACCGACCACATCTCGATGGCCGGCCCGTGGCTCAAATATCGCGGTCATCTTGAGAACATCTCGGGCAATCTTTACCTGGGGGCCGTCAGCGCATTCAACGAGGGCCTGGTCGGCATGGGCAAGAACCAGCTCACCGGCGAGCGTATGAGCTTCCCAGACATCGCCAAGTCCTACCACGAGGCGGAGCAGCCCTGGGCCGTGATCGGCGACGAGAACATGGGCGAGGGCTCGTCACGCGAGCACGCCGCCATGGAACCAAGGTTCCGTGGCGTCAGCTTGATCGTCGCCCGATCGTTCGCCAGGATCCACGAGACCAACCTGAAGAAACAGGGCATCGTTCCGCTGACGTTTGCCGATCCGGCCGATTACGACAAGCTGGAAGAGGACGACCGCCTCGGCACCTCGGGCCTGGCCGACCTGGCGCCTGGCAAGACGCTCACCGTCACGGTCACCAAGTCCGATGGCTCGACCTGGAGCTTCGAGGGTAACCACACCTACAGCGATGACCAGATCGAATGGTTCAAGGCCGGTTCGGCCCTGGCCGTGATCCGTCGCCAGGTGGAAGCGGGCTAGCTATCCGAGTTCGGCTCGGCGTGGTGGATCCGCGCCGGGCCTGCTCACGGTGATTCCGGCCACTCGGACGGCGAACGCAAGCAACCGCTCCCAGTCGGAGATCTCCAGGGCCGTCAACCCGGCCCGATCGGTGACGGCTGCCTCCCATAGGCCGGTCAGCACCGAACCGCAGATGGCATCGCCGGCGCCGACGGCATCAGCGATCTCAACCTCGGGGGCCGCCACGTGGCACACGGCACCGGAGGCCAGGTGAGCCTCGACGCCCGCGGCTCCCATCGTCTTCAGCACAACGCTGGCCCCCCGGGCCAGGAGAGTGGTCGGATCGACCTCCATCCAGTCGAAGTCTTCGTCGGACCCCTTGACCAGGTCGGCCCGATCGATCCAACGATCGGCGAAGGCGAACCACGCAGCCCGGTCGTCGATGATCTGTGGCCTCACGTTCGGATCGAACGAAACAATGCCGTCGTGGCCTTCGATAAAAGCGGCCAACACCGAAGCCGTCGTGCCGCGAAAGATACCGAGTGTGCCACCGTGCACCAGGTGAGGCCCGGGCCCGAGCGGGCTCAGTTCGAGCTCGGTCATCGAGGCGTCGGCGGTTCCTTCACCCTCGAATCGGAAGACCGGACTCGGCGTCAACTCGACGACGGCGCGGGCCGTCGGTTCTGGGCCCCGCTGGGTGGCTCGCAGGTCAACGTCGGACGCAGTGAGGAACCGCCAGATCTGCTCGCCGTAGTCGTCGGTCGAAACCCGGCCGATGAAGGCCGTTGGTGCTCCGAGCCTGGCTGCGGTCACGGCCACGTTCATCGGCCCGCCTCCGGGCAGCGTCCGGCCGTCGGGGAGAATATCGACCAGCGCTTCACCGCAACTGAGAATCATCGACCGTCAACGTATCGGCTGCGAGGCTGTTACTCGGGCGGGAGCGTCCGGGCCAGCTCTTCGGGCGTCGGCGTGTGCCGATCCCTGGCCCTGGGAGGCAGAAGGTCGACGATACGTTCCATCAGCTCATCGGTTGCCTCATCGAGATCCGTTGATGACGGGGTGTAGGGTTCGCCGATGCGGATGCGAACCGTTGGCGGGTCGGCCAGGTTCAGCAGGTACGGGAAACGGGAGTTGCGAGGCCAGGCCAGCTCACTCCCCCACACGCCGATCGGCACCAGGGCAGCTTCTGAGTCGATGGCAAGACGAACCGCTCCGTGACGACCCTTCAGCTCGGGCTCGAAGAATTCGGCGCCCCTGGGAATCGTTCCCTGAGGAAAGACTGCCACCAGCTCACCGGCATCGAGCGCGGCCGCGGCCTGGACCAGTGGAGCTGCGCTCCCGCTGCCACGATCCACCCTGATGGCCCCGAGCGCGGAGGTGACCTTGCCAACGATCGGGGCGTCGGTGACTTCCTTCTTTGCCAGGAACCGGATGGGACGACCCAGCCGGCCTCCTGCGAATCCGAGTAGGAGCGGATCGAGGTAGCTGCGATGGTTCGAGGCGAGAAGGTAACCACCGTCGGCCGGGATGTTGTCTGTACCGTCGAGATCGATACGCAGCCAGGGGAACAGCTCGGGCCGAGACAACTGGGCCATCACCGATTGAGGCTCGACACCGAGGGGCTTCGGCACACCGGGTGGAGCGTTGAACCAAACGGTCGGCAAGCCCCGGGCCTTGGCGTAGAGGAAGAGTCGGTAGTCGGGATTGACAGCCACCGGGTGGCCGACCTTGGACAGCAGCGGCAGATCGAAGACACTGTCGGAGTAGGCATAGCTGTCGGCAAGCTCAACGCTGTTGGCGCGAGCCCAGACCCCTACCGAACGGGCCTTGCCCCGAGACCAGACGAACTCACCGTCGATCGATCCGTCGTAACGTCCGTCGGCACCAACCCGGTATCGGGTTGCCAGAACCCCGTCGAGACCCAACAAATCAGCAAGTGGCTTGATGACATCGAGCGGCGTCGTGGTAGCCAACACGACCTTTCGACCGGCGCTGCGATGGTCCTCGATGGCCTGGCGGGCGTAGGGCTCGATCATGTCGGCCAGCGTTGGCGCGACTTCTCGGCCGACAGCCTTGACCTCTTCCTGGCTCCACCCTTTGGCCGCCCGAGCACCTTGGCGGCCGATCAGCATCGATGGGAGCGTCTCTCCGACCACGTTGAACACCGTGAACAGGAACCGCTCGATCGAGCCCTCGTCACGGCCGAGAACGCCGTGGCGACGCAAGCCGTCGGAAATGACCGGACCGCTGGCGTTTAGCAGCAACGTTCGGTCCAGGTCGAAGAATGCAGCGGCATCGGCCATGCCCCGCACACTATTACCGGAATGGCCAAAAACATTGGCCAAAAACGTCGAAACCGGCCGCAAGGCGACCGGTTTCGGTGCGGTAGCCGGACTGGAAGGGGGGGGACCTGTCCGGCTCGCTTACGTTCATGCAGCATCTCAGAGGGGGACCTGATCGCTGTGAACAGTAACGACTATAACTGCGAGGTCACCATCTGGCTACCTGTTGGTAATGATATTCCTCATCGAATTTACAGATACATGCATGATTAAGCTTCTACCAGGACCTGGGCATGACGATGCAGAAGCAAATGATCGCGATTTCGCAAAAATCCGGCTTCTGGCTTAATTGGCGGAACAGATCTGTGCGATCATAACCGATGATGGATCTGCGACAGCTGCAAGCGTTTCTTGCCGTGGTCGACCATGGTGGCTTCACTGCCGCGGCCAAGGCGACCCATACCGTTCAGTCCAACATCTCGACCCACGTCGCCCGGCTTGAGCGAGAACTCGACGCAACGCTGATCGATCGTTCCAGCGGTCGGCCGACCCAGGAGGGTGAGGCAGTCCTGGTCCGGGTTCGCCGGATACAGAACGAGCTCACCTCGTTGGAGTCCGACGTCTCGTCGCTGCGGGGTTCGCCTCGTGGCCTGGTTCGCATCGGCGTGATAGGGACGACGGCTCGGTGGCTGACCCCGATCCTGGTCGACGAGTTGGCAAAGGCGGCCCCCGACATCCAGCTGGTTGTTGCCGACGGCACGACGAGATCGCTCGAATTGCGCCTACTCGACGGCGAACTCGATCTTGGCGTTGTCTCACTACCGGTCGATGACGCCGAGATCATCACCGAGCCCGTATTCACCGAAGACCACATCGTGGTCGGACCAAAGGACCATCCGCTGGCCCGGGGCAACGCCGAGGTGGGTCTGGCGGAGCTAGCGCAATACCCGTTGCTTCTGGCCGCACCAGGAACACCATTCCGTAAGGAAGTAGAAGAGGCGTTCCGGGGAGCGGGCCTTCGGCTCAAACCCAAGATGGAGGTCGACGGGCTCCGGCTGCTGGCTTCGATGGCCTTCCAGGGCCTGGGTGTATCGATAGTGCCGGCTACTGCAGCCCCCGGTTGGATCGCCGGGCCATGGACCAGAATTCCGGTCAAGGGCCTTTCGCGCCGAACGGTCGGTGTCGCCCACCGACGGCGGGGCATGCCAACGATGGCGGCCCAGACCGTCGACAAGGTGGTGCGCGCCATCATTAACGCCCGAACCCCCGACGTGCCAGGGCTCCAGCCGATCATCGACTAGCACCTTCTCGCCGCCCGACGCCGCAGACGACAAAAAACCCGTTAGACACGACACGTGGCTCTTCAACTCCGATCGATGTCGGGGCCTCTGACAAAGGTCACCACCGCCGACCTAGACGGCCGAATTGTGATCATGGCCACCGTCGTGACCGATGACGACCAGACGGGGATCGGCGCTTCCGACGCCCGCACGCTGGCCGATGCCGTCCGCTCCGCCCGCGAACAACGGCAGCCCTTCGTCGGGGTGTTTGCCATGTCCGGCGTCTCGGTCGTCGAAGGGCTCGACGCGGCAGACGGATGGGCCCGGGTAGCTCGGGAACTCGTCCTGGCCAGCGGCGTGATCCCCCTGCTGATGGCGGTGACCGGACCGGTGGTCTCTGGCCCGTCGCTCCTGTTGGCGCTGGCCGACATTGTGGTCTTTACCGAGGAGGCCTATGCCTTCGTCACCGGCCCGGCTGTCGTTGAGACCTACACCGGCGAGCCGGTAACAAACGTTGCCCTTGGCGGGTCGGGATCACACGCCCGCAACACCGGCTTGGCCTCGATGGTCGTAGGATCCGCGGAGGCCGCCATCGACGCCATCAGCGTGGTGCTCCAGCACCTGCCGGACCACGTCGACGAACCTCCCCCCTCGTTGCCGACCGATGATCCGACCGACCGGCCGACCCCCGAAGCCGGCGAACTCCTGCCGACCACGGCTAGCGGGTCCTACGACGTACGCGAGGTCATCCAGATACTGGCCGACGATGGCGAGTTCCTTGAGCTCAAGGCCAGTTGGGCTCCGAACCTTGTCACCGGCTTCGCCTTCATCGGGGGCCATTCGGTTGGCATTGTGGCAAACCAGACCCAGGCCCTGGCGGGAAGCATCGACATCCCGGGAGCCCAAAAGGGGGCACGGTTCGTCGCCATGTGCGACGCCTTCAACGTGCCGCTGCTGACCATGGTCGACACCTCGGGCTTCCTTCCTGGCAAGGATCTCGAATGGCGGGGCATGATCCGCCACGGGGCACAACTCGCCTTCGCCTATGCCCGGGCCACCGTTCCCCGCATCGGCCTCATCATGCGAAAATCCTACGGCGGGGCCTACATCGTCATGGACTCCCGCTACATGGGCAACGACGTGATGTACGCCTGGCCAACCGCCGAGGTCGCCGTGATGGGAGCGAAGGGCGCGGTCGAGATCCTGCACCGGAAAGTGACCGCTGAGGAACGGCTGAAGCTGGAGGCCGAATACGAGACCGAGTTCCTCTCGCCCTACGTCGCCGCCGATCGGGCGTCGATCACCTCGGTCATCGTTCCCGCCGACACCCGCCAGGAGATCACGGCAACCCTCGATCTCCTCTCCACCAAACGGGAACGGCTCCGACCCCGGCGGCACGACAACTCGCCCCTCTAGCCCCGATCGGCTAGGTAAAGAGGATGGCAACCTCCTCGGAACGGGTCATCACCGAAATAAAAGACCACGTGCTGGTCATCACCATGAACCGGCATGAGAAACGTAATGCCATCGACGGCCAGATGACCCAGGCCCTCGACGCCGCCCTGAACACCCTCGACGATGACCCCGACCTGTGGGTCGGTGTAATCACGGGCGGACCGAACATGTTCTGTGCCGGTACCGACATGGCAGCGACCTCGGGGTCGCCAACCGAGCGAGGCGGCGTGTACGGCGTGGTCGGCCGGACCAGGGTCAAGCCCCTCATCGCTGCGGTCGAGGGCTTCGCCTACGGCGGTGGCTTCGAGTTGGCGATGGCCTGCGACCTGGTCGTTGCTGCCGACAATGCCCGATTCGGTCTTCCCGAGGTCAAGCGGGGGCTGGTGGCCACTAGCGGCGCCCTTTTCCGAGCCTCACGGGTGCTCCCCTTGAATGTCGCAAAGCAACTGGTTATGACGGGCGCCGACCTGTCCCCGGAACAAGGCCTCCGGTTGGGCCTCGTCAATGAGCTGACCGAGCCAGGAGGGGCGCTCGACGGTGCTCTCAGGCTGGCTGAGACGATCGCCTCGAACGCTCCTGTGGCCGTTCAGCAGTCACTGCGCGTGGTCGAGGAGCTGGCTTCGGCCAACGACGAGGACGGCTGGGCACTGACCACATCGGCCCGCAAGGTGATCGGCGCCTCGGACGACGCGAAGGAGGGGGTCAACGCCTTCTTCGAAAAGCGGAAGCCGACCTGGACAGGGCGTTGAGATGGGTCATTTAGCTCACGTCACACTGGCAGCTGTCGATTGATCTCACGAAGCACCGAGTTTGCTGCTGCTCCGGGTGTGACTAGATCCTTGTGGCGAGCTAGATTCGGGACCTGAGCCTTCGAGGCGTTGGTCACGCACAGCGCGGTGCGAAAGACGAGGTCCCACACCCCCAAAGACAGGAGTGCACGCGTGCCTGAATCCGTAACTATCACCGACAACCGCACCGGAAAGTCGGTGGAGATTCCGATCGTCGACGGGGGTGTTGATGCCAGCGAATGGTCGAAACACCTGCCCGGCACGTGGTTCCTCGATCCCGGCTACACGACGACGGCATCGACGACAAGCGCCATCACCGAGCTCGACGGCGGTAACGGCATCCTCCGCTACCGGGGCTACCCAATCGAACAGTTGGCCGAGAACTCCACCTTCCTCGAGGTCTGTTACCTGCTGCTGTTCGGCGAACTACCGACCAAGGATCAGTTCGAGACCTGGGTCCATGACGTCACCTATCACACGTTTATCCACGAGAACATGCGCAAACGGTTCATGGAGGGTTTCCATCACGACGCCCACCCCATGGGCATGCTCGTGTCGGCCATCGCCGCACTATCCACCTTCTATCCTGAGGCCAAGGACATCGAAGACGGCGAAAACCGCCACATCCAGATCAACCGCCTCATCTCGAAGGTGCCGACGCTGGCCGCTATGGCCTATCGGGCCAGCATCGGTATGCCGTTCGTCTACCCGGACAACTCACTGAGTTACACCGAGAACTTCCTTTCGATGATGTGGCGTGTCGCCGAGCCGGTCTATGACCCTGATCCGGTCCTGGCCAAGGCCCTCGACGTGCTACTCATACTCCACGCCGATCATGAGCAGAACTGCTCGACCACCGCCATGCGGGTCATCGGCTCCTCGCATGCCGATCCATTCAGCGCCGCGGCCGGAGCAACCGCCGCCCTCTACGGCCCCCGTCATGGTGGCGCCAACGAGGCCGTGATCAACATGCTGCGCGACATCGGCTCGCTCGATCAGGTCGAGCCGTTCGTCGAGTCGGTCAAGAAGGGTGAGGGTCTGCTGTGGGGCTTCGGTCACAGGGTTTATAAGGCCTATGACCCCCGGGCCCGCATCGTCAAGAACCACGCCGACGAGGTGTTCAAGGTGACGGGCAAGAACCCGCTTCTCGACATCGCCCTGAAGCTCGAAGAGATCGCACTCAAAGACGACTACTTCAAGAGCCGCAACCTTTACCCGAACGTCGACTTCTACACCGGCCTGATTTACCAGGCGATGGACTTCCCGATGGACATGTTCACCGTGCTGTTCGCCATTGGTCGTATGCCAGGTTGGTTGGCGCACTGGCAGGAGTCGCTCGAGCAAGAGTCGAAGATCTCTCGGCCCCGCCAGATCTACACCGGTCCGGTCGAACGTCCCTACGTGGCGCTCGACGCCCGGTAGGCCTTCAGGTCAGACGTCGATCAAGATCTTTCCGACGTTGGCGTTGGTCTCCATGTAAGTATGGGCCGCGGCGATGTCGTCGAAGGCATAGCGACTATCGATGACGGGGACCAGTGCCCCGTCATCGAAGCGTGGGAGCAGCTCTCGGATCACCTGCTGGGTGAGTGCGACCTTCTCCTCAAGGGGCCGGGCCCGCAGCACGGTGCCGATGATCGACGCCCGCCTAGGAAGAAGTAGGCCGAGCGGCAGTTCCACGCTCTGTTTGCCCATCACGCCAACCTGGATCAGCCGACCCTTGGTCCGTAGGCTTTTGATGTTGTCGATCGTGTATTCGCCGCCGATCACGTCGAGCACGACGTCAACGCCCTCGCCGCCAGTAGCGGCCTTGACCGCGTCGAGATAGCTCTCGGAGGCGTAGTCGACAGCGACGTCAGCTCCCAGTTGGCGGCACCGGTCCAGTTTCTGAGCCGAGGCGGTAACAATGATGCGGGCCCCGATGGCCTTGGCAATCTGGATGGCGGCTGTACCGACACCGGATGCACCGGCATGGACGAGCGCCCAGCAACCAGACCTCAACCCACCCTGCACCACGAGCGCATCGAAGGCAGTGAGGAACACCTCGGGTATTGCAGCCGCATCTTCGACGCCAACCGAGGACGGCACCGGCATGATCTGGCGCTCATGGACCGCCAGCTTCTCGGCGTAGGAGCCGCCACCGACGATGCCCATCACCTCATCACCGATCGACCATTGCGTGGCTCCCGGCCCAGCGGATGATACGCGGCCGGCGAACTCCATGCCTGGGATCTCATGATCCATAGCAGGTCCGGGGTACAGACCCCGGCGCTGCAGCAGGTCGGCTCGGTTGAGAGCGGTGGCCACAATGTCGACAACGACCTCCTCGGCCCCTGCCTCGGGGTCGGAGACTTCCTTGATGGTCAGAACGTCGACTTCACCGTAGGAATCAAGAACAACAGCACGCATGGCTGAACACCCTAACGCCGGCAGCCTTAACGCTCGGCGTGCGGTCTCAGAGTCGCCGTACGCCCGCCAGAGGGTCGGTGCTACGTCGCAACAACGTCACGCTCACGTCGGCCGCCACCGTGGACGAGCCCGCTATCAGGACTGGATCAAGGTCGACGTAGGAAAGCTCGGGCACTGCGGCCGCCACCAGACCAAGGTGTGTGATCATGGCAACCAGAGCGACCCGGGTCTCGGTGCCCATCGGAACCATCTCGGCCAAGCAGACAACCATCTCGGCCGCCTCGTTCTCAGCCAGTGGCAGAAACCGGCGGACGGTGGTGGAACCGGCCGAGGCCAGGGCACCGCCGAGCCCGATCCTGACGAAGGCGCCGAGGTCGGGGGCCTGGACCAGCTCGATCCTCACGTTTGCGCTCGATGCCACCATCTCCTGAACCACAGCAGGCAGCATCGTCGGCCCCTGCGACTGGAGCATGCGGGAGAACGCACCTTCGACTTGTGAGCGATCGTGGAGGTCGATGGCGGCACCGCCCGCTTCGCCAACGGTCCGCTGCTCGGCCATACCGGCCTTTAACACCACGGGATAGCCGACCGAATCGGCCGCCGCCTGCAGCTCGTCGGCCGACTTGACGAGCCTCCAACGGGCCACCGTGAGCCCCAGCGCATCCAGCACCTGAGGCAACTGGGGCGAAAGCAGATCGAATATCACAGTTCCTTCCGAAGGCAGGAATCGACCAACCCCGTCCTGGATCTCAGCGGCAATATCCTCGTCGATCGGTGGCGGATCTTCGGGGTTGAGCTGCCGCCACTGGGCATAGGCCGCGAGTCGGCCCAAGGTGCGAGCCGCCTCCTCGGGAAACTCGAACACCGGCAAGCCGGGGACCGAGAGCCGATCCTCTCCAACCAAGCCGGTGGCAACCACCGGCTTGTCGATCGAACGGTTCACGTTTGCCAACAACGTTGCCAGTCCGTCAATGGTCAAATCGAGTGTTGGCACCAACGCCACAAGTACAGCATCGACATCGGCACTCACCGACGCTGCCACCAGCACCCGCTCATAATCGGGTTCGTCGTCGGAGCCAGCGACGTGAATCGTGTCGACGTCGCCAACAAGCACGGTGTCAGCGGCGCGCGTCCGCCCCGACTGGGTCTGGCTGATGCTCTCGGGAACGACGACGTCGAGGTCGAATCGGCGACAGGCTGCGGCCGCCAGGCGGGCAACCGACGCCGTGTTCGAAACCACGACCACCCTCCGCCCCTTTGGCAGCGGCTGGTCGGCCGCCATGCGGGCGACCTGGGCCATCTCCGCAACACCCTCGACCAGAACCACGCCCGAGTGGCCGAGCAGCTCAACCAGGTTTTCTTCCGGTGGGCGCATGCTCACGATCGGCTTGCTGGCCGAGAGCGATCGTGCGGTGCGGGCGAAGTTGCGCAGGTTGCCGTAGTTCTCCACGTAGAGGAGGACAACCTCGGTTGCATCGTCGATCAGCCAGTAGTCGAGCACGTCGTTTACCGAAACATCGGCCCTGTTCCCAACGGCCACGAACGATGAGATACCGATCCGGTTGGCCCTCATGTGTTCAAGCACTGCTCCGCCAAGCGGCCCCGATTGCGAGAGCATGGCAACCGAACCGGTGTCTGGCCCGACGGCGAGAAACAAGGCTCGCAGTCGAACATCTGGGGCGGTGTTGACGAGGCCGAAGGAGTTGGGGCCGATGAGGCGCATGCCGTTACTACGAGCCGACGACACCAGTCGCTGCTCTAGCGCCTCGCCCTCGCTGCCCGAGTCGCTAAAACCCGACGAGATCACGAGCAGCCCGCTCACTCCGAGCTGAGCAGCTTCGATTACCACCTGTTCCACCTCATCGGCGGGGATCGCCACAATGACCAGGTCGATGGTTTGACCTATGGCGGTGAGCGACGACCAACTGCGACGGCCGAGCACCTCGTCGGCAGCCCGATTGACCGGGAATACATCGCCGGTGAAGCCTCCTTCGATCAGGTTCGACAGCAGCTCGTTGCCGACCGAGCCGCGGCGACGGCTGGCACCGACCAGGGCCACGCTTGACGGAGCCAACAGCCTGGCCACCGATCGGGAACGGGCCCGACTGTGTCGTTTGGCAATGGCATCGGAAGTCTCGACCGTAACCTCGATCGCCAGGTCGACGCCGATCAGTCCGTCGTCGAACCAGGTCTTCACCCCGAAGCCTGCCTTCTTAAAAACGCCGAGCATGGCGTAGTTCTCTGGCAACACCGTTGCTGTGAAGCCGGTCAGCCCGCGGCTCCTGGCGGCCGCGGCCAGATACTCGAGCATCAGGGTGGCAAGGCCGCGACCGTGGTGGCCGTCGTCGACGAAGAAGGCGATCTCCGGGCGATCGTCGCCGGTTACCTTCTCATAGCGGGCAACCGCTACCAGATCGCCGCCAAGGAGGGCAACGAAGGCCATGCGCTCGAAGTAGTCGACCTGGGTGAAGAAGTCGAGCTCCTTCGAGCTCAGCTCAGACCGGTATTGGAAGAAGCGAAAGTAGATGCTCTCTTGTGATTGTCGACGGTGGAACGCGTCGAGTAATTCCCTGTCGTCGGGGCGGATCGGTCGCAGTTCGACCGGCGCCCCGTCGCTCAGGACCGCATGGGTCTCCCATTCAGCTGGATAGCCGGAAGGCCTGGCTGGGGATGGGGTCAGGGGTCGAGCCGGCCAGAGGCCTGGCCGGAGAACACCACCACACCATCTTGATTACTGGTCTCGACCGTGAGGTGGATGACTCCGCCATCGTCGCTGCTGTCGATCGACTCGACCGTAGCCACCGTCTTGAGGTCATCACCAGGGAAGACCTGCGATGTGAAGCGTCCGCCATAGCTCATCAACCTGCCGTCACCGAGGGTGTCGGTCAGGATGCGTCCCGTCATACCCATGGTCAACATGCCGTGGGCGAAAACGGTCGGATAGCCGGCTACCTCCTTGGCAAACACCTCGTCGGTGTGCAATGGGTTGTAGTCACCCGATGCACCGGCGTATTGAACCAACTGTGTGCGCTTGAGGTCTTCGACGAGAACCTGTTCGAAGGTCTGTCCGACCGATACGTCTTTTGCCGATAGTGCCATGTCGTTCTCCTTCGTTTAGTTGTCGACTGGGCGTTCGGTGCGGACACCGACGCCTTTGGCGGTCACGATGAGTTCGCCGTCCTGATTGTGGTATTCGGTGATCGACTCTGAGAACACGAGCTTGCCCGCCCGTCGACCCTCCTTCTCCCAGGTCTTGCCCGGCTTCGTCGTTGCAACCAGCACATCGCCGGCCCGCAGCGGCTGGTGATACTCGTAGTGCTGCTCGGCGTGGAGGCCACCGCCTCCTCCCCCACCGCCGCCCGATGACTCCTTCTTTTTGATCCCGGTCGGTTCCTTGCCAGACCCGAACCATGCCTCGCCGATCTTCGGGCGCAGGAAATAGTCTGGATCGAACTGGGCGCTCGACTGCACGAAGGTTGGTGGGGCGGCGATACCGCCAACCTCGGTTCCTTCGGCATAGTCCGGATCCGCATAGATCGGATTCGGATCCCCAATGCTGCGAGCAAACATCAAGATGTGGCTTTCCTCAACGGGAAAGCGATCAGCGGTCATGCTGTGGACCTCCTTGGCCTGGACGAATCGTCGTCAAAGTATCGAACGAATCACAGTGCTGAGCAAGGTGACCCGTGGGCTCAGACCCCAACCTCGGTCATGCCAAGCAGCCGCCGAACCTCGTCCTGGCCAAGGGCCATGAGCAGGGTCGGCATACGGGGACCAGTTTCGCCAGACAGGAAAAGCTGGTAAAGCAGCTTGAAGAAGTTGCGCTGCTCGACCTTGAGTTCGTCGGTCGGCGGGGTGTCGAGCGGGAGACCGGCTGCCAGTTTCGGGACACCGTAGACGAGGCTCCTCGCGCCCTCGAGCGACCAGTCGTCGTCGAGGCGGTCGAGCATGAGATCGATCCAGATGGCCTCGTTCTCTGTGAGATCGGCCAGCCGGTCCCGGTCGGGTTCTGATCGGACCGTAATCCGCTCTTCCTCGGGAGCCAGCTCGTCCATCCAACGGCGAGCGAGCCCGAGACGAGGCTCGGTTGTTGCAACATCGGCGGCCGCCACATCGGTAAGCACACTGATGATTCGCGCCGTCTGCTCGTCGTCACCGGCTGCAACCGACGCCGCAGAGGCCAGCGTTCGAAACGGAACGACCGAACTCGGACGATCGAACTCGTCGACCGTGCTGGTCCGAATGGCCCGGTTGTAGGTGACAACCTGACTCGGATTCGCTTCGCCGGAAGCAACCTTGCGGGTCAGTGTGTCCCATTCGTCGTAGAGCGCGTTGATCCCGCTTCCGAGATCGACGGTTATGCCCTGGCGAGGAGTCTTGCGCACATACATCCAGCGAAGGATCGGCACCTCCAACACCCCGAGAGCGTCGGCCGGGGTCGGGACCGCTCCCGAGGAACTCGATAGCTTGCCCATACCGCGGATACCGACGAAGGAATAGCCCTCGTACTCGGGGGCTCGTCCGTCGAAGATGGCGCCGACCAGTTCGGAGCCGACGCTGAAGCTGGAGCCGGGCGATGAGTGATCGGCTCCGCCAGACTCGAACGTCACCCCCTCATAAGCCCAGCGCATCGGCCAGTCGACCTTCCAGACCAACTTGCCGTGGTTCTCGGTGAAGAGATCGAAGCTTCCGCGGTGTTCGCAGGCTGTGCAGCGGTAAGTGATCACGCAGGCATTGGCGCTGCGCTCGACACTCTCGATCTCGGTGAGATCGCGCTCACACCCTTGGCAATAGACCTTGTAGGGCCAGTAGTCCTCGGAGGCGACATCGACCGCTGGGTCGTCCTCTGCTCCGCCGCTGTCGAGTAGCTGTTCGCCATCACCGGCCGCCGGCTCGGTTGCCTCGGCATCACCTTGAGCTTCGAGGGTTCGGAAACGCTCCAGAACGTCGTTGATCTTGCTTCGACGATCGATGGCTTGCAGGATCTCCTCGCGATAGGACCCGCGGCCATACATCTCGGTCTGTGATATCTCCCGAATGTCGAGTCCGAGCTCGTTCATCGCCGTCTGCATTGGGGCCTTGAAACGCTCGGCGTAGCTGGCCAGCTCGCCGCCGGGATCGGGAATGCTGGTAAGTGGCTTGCCGATGTGGCTTGCGAACGACTCCGGCACTCCAACCGGCACCTTTCGCAGCCGGTCGTAGTCGTCCCATGAGAGGATGTGGTCGCACGCCACCCCTCGCGACCTGATCTCCTCGGCCAGAAAGTGTGGCACGAGCAGCTCTCGGAGATTTCCGAGGTGGATGGGCCCCGATGGACTCATGCCCGAAGCAATGACCACCGGCCGATCGTTACCGGACTCGGAAACCTCACGTTGGTGACGCCGCAAGACCCGGTCGGCTAGCTGAGCGGCCCAGTCGGGCTTCGTCTTCTTGGCCTTCTTGGCCTTCTTCGCCTCGGCGTTGTCGCTCATAGGCGTTCAAGCGTAGAGCGCCGACACTTGATCCAAGCTCGGATTTGCCTCCACCCCAGTCGGTGGAATACTTGACGGGCCATGTCCCTGTTGCTGCAACGGCTGTTCGATGCCCTCTCCAACGGTGCCGTCTACGCCGCGCTGGCGCTCGCCCTCACGATGGTGTTCCGCACCACTGGTGTTCTGAACCTGGCCCAAGGTGAGATGGCGATGCTCTCGGCCTACGTTGCGGCCCTTCTACGAAGCGAAGCCAGCAGCCAGTTCGCCTTCTCCGGCTGGTTCGCCCAGCTAGGTACCCCGTGGCCTGTGTGGGCCGCCATCGCCGGGGCCATGGTGATCGGCGCCATCTTGGGAGCCGCGATCCACAGATTCATCATGCAACCATTGGAGGGCGAGGACTCGCTGCCCCAAGTGGGGGCGGCCTTGGGGCTGTTCCTACTCCTCAACGGCCTCGCCTTCATGTGGTGGGGCCCACGGCTTCGAACCGTCGGCTCGCCCTTTCCTAGCGAGGCCAGCGATCGTCTCGACCTTCTGGGAGCCAGACTCCGGTACGAGACCATCGGTATCATGCTGACACTTGGAGCGGCGCTAGGGCTCTTGGCCCTGGTGCAACGTCGAACGAAGCTCGGCCTGGCATTTCGGGCCGTGGTTTCCAATCCCTCCGGAGCCCGCCTGGTCGGGATTCGTGTTGGGACGGTTCTCATGATCGGGTGGGCGGTCGCTGCTTCCTTGGGAGCGCTCGGGGGCGGTCTCATCGCAGGCCAGCTGTTTGTGGGCCCAAACATGATGAGCAGGCTGATCGTGTTCGCCCTGGCGGCGGCGACGCTCGGTGGCCTCGGCAATCCGAAGGGCGCCCTCGTCGGCGGGTTCGCACTTGCCCTGCTGGAGACCGTGTTGGTTGGCTACGTTTCGTTCGTGACCTCCGACGTTGCCCTGATCTACACACTGGCCGCGCTGATCGTGGTTCTATTGGTGCGACCCGGCGGAATCTTCGGCACCGACGCATCGCTCAGACGAGCTATCTCATGAGAGGCAAAGCGTGATCGCCTCAGCCAAGATGCAGGCGCCATCGCTCGACCTGTCACCAAGGACGAGAATTCTCCTCATCGCGACCGGGTTGGCGGTCGTGGTCGGGACTCCCGTATTCGGGTCAACCCTGCTCATACTTCAGGCAACGAAGGTGGCGTTCTTCGCCGTGGCCTTCGCTGGGCTTCACATCCTCTCAGGTCGCCTTGGCCTCATCTCGGTTGGCCATGGGGCCTTCATCGGCGTTGGAGCGCTTGGAGCGGCTCATGCCATCGACGACGCCGGGCTGCCATTCCTCTTGGCACCACTCGCCGGGGCCGTGGCCGGCGCCGCCTTCGGTGCCCTCATCGGCGTGCCGAGCCTTCGTCTTCCCGGGGCCTATCTCGCTCTGCTCACCTTGGCCATGGCCATGGTTCTGCCGATCGCCATGCGAAAGATCGACGGACCGCTCGGCTACCGGGTCGACGGAGACCTGCGCCCACCATCCTGGACCGGCCTCAGCGGGGCCGAAACCGACGTGTGGCAGTATCTGCTTGTGGTGATCGTCGGCGGAGCCATCGTCGGCGTTCTGCAGCTGGCCATCTCCGGTCGGTTCACCCGATCGCTCATAGCTGCCCGAGACGAACCGACCGCCGCGGCCGCCTTCGGGGTCAACGTGTCACGGGTCCGTCTTATCGGGGTCGCGGTCAGCGCCGGTCTTGCCGGCGCCGCTGGAGGGCTCAGCCTCTACGCCTCACCGTTGGTGGCAGGCAGCCAATATCCGTTCAGCCTTTCGGTCTCGATGTTCGCCCTGATGCTGGCAATTGGGGCTTCGCGGCTGTGGACCGTGGTTCCGGCCGCCATCATCCTGGTGTTGCTGCCCCCGACCCTCATCGCGCTTGAACTGCCGATATGGGAGCCCATCATCTACGGCGCCTTGCTTCTAATCATGACCAGGATCTCGCGCGGGCAAGGTCTGGTTGCGCTGTTGGAGCGCCGCCAGCTGGCAAAACGATCGACAATCGGCGAGGTGAACGATCGAATGCTCGATGCGACGTCGGAGTATTACGACCGCCAGACCGGCGAAAACCCATTCCTTCTCACTCCCGAACCCCGACCGCCTCGGCTAAGCGAACCTGTCGACTAAGCCGGTTGGGCGTGCTGGGAGGCTGGCACCGATGTGGCCCAGACCTGGTCGAATGAGCCCTGGTAAATGTCGAAGAGCTCTCCGCCGCTTAGACGCCGCAGGTGGATGACGGGAGCGTGGGCGGCCGGAAGTCCGTAGACGTGTGCGTTCACCAACATCTCGTTGTCAAAGCGGAAAATTGAATTGTAGAGCGTGGTGTCGTGGAGTCGAATATCCATGCAACCGTGCTCGATATGTGGCAAATAGAACGCCATGGCGTTCCGAACCCGGGAGACAACGGCATCGCCGATGCCCTCCTCGCTCCCCCGTTGTCTGACCTGCCCACCGTCGTCGCGGCCCATGAGCAGGCGGACGGGGGTTCCGCGAGCCACTTTCTCACAGAGAATGCGGGGAAGGTCTGGCTGCTGTTCAGGAAAGAACAGTCCTGCGTAGACCAAAACGTCGATCTGATCGGACGCCGTTTCGATCAATCGTTTCCAGAATTCCCGCGAAATCTCGGCTCTTCGAGGGTAGATACGGACTACCTCCGACTCCGAGACCTCGGATCTGCGGTCCTCAGGCAGCGCATCCGGCCACAGGTAGCTTTCGTTCTCGCGAAGCGTCGCTGCGACCTTGCTGCGATGCTTGGCATAGGGAAGCCTGTCCTGAGTGATCCACCGTTCAACGGTTTTGGGATCGACTCCGACTTCGACCGCGATGTCATATGGTGCCAATCCGGCACGGTTCATCGCATCACGTAGACGCTCGTTTGCCATCTCAGGCTCCGATCGGCGGGACGTCCCCAGACGTCTCCCCACTATGGCCGAAGACGTTGACTTGTGTACAGCCGTGTCGTATCCCAACACTTGTCTGAGGCAAGATGCCGTATGCGTTTTGGACTGAATCGATGGGATTGGCGTTCGCCAACGGCCTTCGCCCACGAGGTGGTACGAGCCGAAAACCTGGGTTTCACCCATGCGTTTCTGCCGGTCAACCCGCTCGGCGTACCCGATCCATACGTGCTGCTGGCTGCCGGGGTCGCTGCCACCTCCCAGATGGTGTTCGGTCCGCTGCTTGAGACCCCGGTTCTGCGGCCACCGGCGATCGCCGCCGGCTCCATCGCGACCGTCGACGCCGTTGCTCCGGGGCGGGCAATGCTGACCTACGGCGTCGGCGACACTGCCGTGCGGTGGCTCGGCCTGCGGCCCTCCAAGGTCGCCGAGCTCGAAGACGCATGTGTCGATGCCCGTAGCTACCTGGCCGGTGACCGGCTCGACGTCGGAGCAGCCGAAAAAGCATGGCTGAGGCACGGAACGCGGGCCCGGTCCAAAGGCGGTGCGGAGGAGCCGGTCCCCGTCTGGTTGGCGGCCGGCGGCCCGAAGACGCTGCGTATGGCAGGACGGGTGGCCGATGGGGTGTTCATCCGGGTTGGGACCAATCCCACAAACCTGCGGACCGCTGTTGAGGCCATCGGGGCCGGGGCCGTCGAAGCCGGTCGAGCACCGGACGAGATCGACCTGGCCGTCATCGTCCACACCGCCTCGACTCAGGATCCCAAAGAGATCCGAGCCATGTCGAGGGCAATGGCTGCTGGTTTCTACGAGTACTCGCCAGCGCTGTTCGACCAGGCGGGATTCGAATGGAACGGTCCAGACATCGAGGAACTCAAGAAGCAGATCTGGCCGGATTTCCACCACGCCAACGATCTGCTCGAAGCAGGCGGTCTCGTCGATTTCCTGTCAGATGAGGTGGCTGGGAGCTTCTCCTTCACCGGCTCACCGAACGACATCACCGATCAGCTGAAGGCCGTGCTCGATATCGTGCCTGAAGCTTCAATGGTGATTCCTCACCCGATCCCGACACCGAGCTTCGGGACCGCCGTCGACTATGCGACATGGTTCTCACAGGGTGTACTCGCCAATATCTGACACGTCAGACCGCCGGTTGGCAATCGGGACACCACCACAGACTCCGGTTGGCCACCTCGCCCATGGCGACGTCGGCATCACAGCGGCGACACGGCTCGCCCTGGCGCTTGTAGACGTAGAGGCGAGTCGAAGCATCAAGGTCGGAGCGACGTTTTGCACCAACGTCGGCCGGTTCGACCGTCACGATGCGACCGGCCGACTCCCCTCGCTTCAGTTGTGCCTTCGTGAGATCCCAGATCGAACGGCGTTCCTCCTCGGTGAGGTCCTTGGCCCGCCGGTGGGGATCGATGCCTGCCAGAAACAGGATCTCGGCCCGATACACGTTTCCGACACCCGCAACCAGCTTCTGGTCGAGCAGGGCGGCCGCAATCGGGATCGAGCGCCGATCGATGCCTTTCGAGAACCGGTTGAACGAAGCCCGGGGCCGAAGTGGGTCCGGGCCGAGCCGATCGGTGATGGCATCTTGCTCGTCGGACGTGATCACGTCACAGACCGTGGGACCGGCCAGATAAATCGTCGATTCCGAAGTGGTCATGGCCAGCCGCGTGGCCTCAGTCGGCGGAGGCGGATCGTCAGTGAAGCTGCGGAACTTGCCAAACAGACCAAGATGAACGTGGAGTACGTGACCAGACGACCACCGGTAGAAGAGGTGCTTTCCGAAGGCCTCGACGTCGAGGACCGTGGTGCGGTCGAGAAGGGCTGCGCCCTGGGCGAAGCGGCCCTGTGGCGAAGTGACGGTGACTTGCTGGTTGGCCAAACGGCCCTTGTGCAGGCGGGCGTATCGATGAATCGTGTGCCCCTCGGGCATCGCTTTCCCTTCGCTCGGTGCGGAATACCGGCGGCCAGGTTCCGGTTCTTCCGGTTTGGCGCCCGGCCCCCCACTCAAGGATCATTGGACCCTACTTCTTGATCGAGGAGTTGTAGTACAACTGTCTGTTCAACTGTTTCGATTCGAAGTGCTCTGCCGATACGTCCTTACGAAGTGGTTCCGAGATTGCTGACCGAAAGGCTCAGGTGAGATGACCAACCCTTCCTTCCGCTCGAGGCTCGCTGAGGCTCGCGCCGCAGTAACAGGCGAATATTCGTCGATCAGCAGGGTGGTCGACGCCTTGCTCGATCTTCGTTCTATGGCTGCTAACCGAGAGGATCTGGTGGCCGAACTCGATCGGACCATCGGCTCGATGCCAGGCCGGAACGTGGTACCGAACGTGTGGTGGCTGGAACAACTCGATTTCATCGAGATCCAATACCGGCATTCAGGCCACGGTGACCGAGAGGCGATGGCCACTTCGTAGCCGTCAAACTCGACGGCGACCCGAACCCGGTTCGATACTGGGGGCGGGGGCCAAGATGGAAACCTGGCAGGAACTGTTCGCCGATCGTCTGCTGACGCCGCACGCCGCGGCGTCGATGGTGATGGACGGAGACATGGTGGTCGCCGGCCTACCCGAACCGACCGAGTTCCTCAACGAACTCGGCGCCCGTGAACTCACCGACGTTCAAATCTTTATCCCCGCGCCCCGGGTGGGTGGCGTAGCCGTGGCTGAGAATCCCGGAATCTCAGTGCTGACCGGATTTCGTACCCAGTTTCTGCGGGACGCGGGCGCTCCGGCCGAGGTGCTACCAGTCCGACTCCACGATTGGGGTGGCCTCTTCGAACGCCTGGCACCTCGTGTATCCGTCATCCAGGTGTCGACGCCCGACGCCGACGGGACGATCCGACCAGGGTCAGCTCTGGCGGCAAACGACGTGCTGGTTAGGCGGGAGCGCGGCCCGAACGACGTGGTTCTAGCGCTGGTCAATCCGATCATGCCCCATATCGCGGGCGAGGCCTTCCATGTCGACGAGTTCGACGGTCTGATCGTGCTACCGCCAGGAAGCGACCCCATGCCGCTGTTCGACCAGCGGAGCGAGCCGAGCCACCTCGATGCGTTCGTCGGAGCCCTCGATGAGTTGATTCCCGACGGAGCGACCCTGCAGGCCGGTGTCGGCGGCATCGCCGAGCGAGCGCTTTACCAGCTCTCGGACAAGACCGATCTCGGCGTGCATACCGAGGTGTTGGGTGCCGGGTTGGCGCATTTGGTCGAGACCGGGGTGGCCAACGGTTCCCGCAAGACGATGTTTCCCGGCGAGGCTGTCTTCACCATCTCGCTTCCGGACACCTTTGCCTTTGTCGACCGCAACCCGAAGGTGAGGATCGAGCCGGCCCGACTCGTCCTCGATCCGGCGGTGATTGCCAGCAACCATCGCATGCGGTGTGTGAATTCGGCCCTTGAGGTTGACCTGTGGGGTCAGGTCAATGCGGAGATGATCGACGGCAAGCAGTACAGCGGAGTTGGTGGCCAACTCGACTTCCTCCGGGGATGCACGCTCTCGAACGAGGCATTGTCGATCCACGTCATGCCGTCGACGGCGGCCGGCGGCACCAAGTCACGGGTCACAACCCAGATAGATCGAAACGCCGTCACCGGCACTCGCTACGACACCCAGGCTCTGGTCACCGAGTACGGCATCGCCCACCTTCGCGACGCCACCATTCGACAAAAGGCCGAGCGTCTCATCGCCGTTGCCCACCCAGACTTCCGGGCCGAGCTGACCGAGGACGCCCAGCGCTCCGGCGTCATCTAACAGCGCTCCGGCGTCATTTGACGGCGCTCCGGCGTCATTTGACGGTGGCTAGATGTTCCTTGATGGCCTTCGGCACCGCTTCGACCATGGTGCCCGAACCCGTCACTGCGGTGGGAACGGTCTCGTTGCCATCTCGGTAGGAGGCAACGAACCTTGCCGCCTCGGCGTCTTTCCAAATGTTGACCCATGACACGTCATGGCGCGCAGCCCCAAGTCCGGCCTTGAGGCGAGCGCAGTAGCTTCAACCGGGCCGCCAATAGATGATGAGGTCGTCATCGCCGGCTGCGGCCTGGGCATCGGCGTGGGAAACGTGAGCACCGCGGCGACCGGGCCACGACCACCAACCGACGACGAGAAAGAGGACGGCCAGAACGGTGGCGAACACCACCCGACCGTTCAGGTAGTTGACGACCACGGCTCCGAACCAGCACACAACCCCGATTACGGCCGGCACCCACCGCCTTACCGATACCGCTCGACCGGAGGCCGGCTCCGGATTCACTGGATCGGGACTCACCGGGCCGGGGCTCACTGGTCAAGCACCGAGATCAGCTCCCGGATGGTGTGCTGGCGGATCTCGGGGTTGCGGCTCAACATAGGCATCACAGTATTGGACTGTTCTCGTTTCCTGCGAGTATGACCGAGCACCTGGTCGTCGACGACCTGGGAGGCCGAAGCAGGTAGAGACCGCTTTGCCGGAGCTATCGGTAGGCGGCATCAAGACCGGCTCGGATGTCGGCGACCAGGGCGGCAGATTGCTCGATCGAGGCTCCGTCGAGAACACGCCGCATGAGGGCCGAGGCCACGATCACGCCGTCGGCGGCCACGGCCGCGGTCACGGCTGTTTCGGCATTCGAGATGCCGAACCCAACGATGGCCGGAGCGTCGGTCACTGCCTTCACCCGCCTGGCAAGCACGGTTGCCGCGTCGTCGACCCCGTCGCGGGCGCCCGTCGTGCCCATGGTTGAAACCACGTAGACAAAGCCACCGGTATTGTCAGCAATCAGTTGCAGTCGCTCGTCGGTGGTGACTGGGGCCGCCAGCAGTACGTTTTCGATGCCCTTGCCTGCAGCTGCAGCTGTCCAATCAGCTCCGTGCTCGAAGGGAAGGTCGGGAAGGATCGTTGCCCAAACACCGGCCTCGACCAGGTCGGCTGCGAAACGTTCGTGGCCGTAGCGATAGACCAGATTGTAGTGAGTCATGGCGATCAGTGGCACGCCGAACTGGCGTTGCCGCAGCTCGTTCAGGCACCGAGCCGGTGTCATCCCTGCGTCGAGGGCGACCACCGATGCCTCCTGAATCGTGGCTCCGTCGATGGCGGGATCGGAAAACGGGATGCCTATCTCGATGGCGTCGGCCCCGGCCTCGATGACGGCATCGACAAGTTCGAGCCAGTCGGGCCTGATCCCGGCAGTTACATAGGGCATGAGCAGCCGGTGGCGGGAGGCGGCCTCGCCGAGGTAGTCCCGGAGGGAACGACCCATCGTTGTTTCATTAGTGTTGGCGGCGGTGTCGGTCATTTTTCCAGAATCTCCTGCACTTGCTGAACGTCTTTGTCGCCTCGGCCCGAGAGGTTGACCAGAACGGTTTTGCCTGCGAGCTCGTCCTTGGCCTTGGCCACCCAGGCAACGGCGTGGGCCGATTCGAGGGCGGGGATGATTCCTTCAGCTCGGCTGAGCAGCTGGAATGCTTCGAGCACCTCATCGTCGGTGACAGGGTGATACTCAGCCCGTTCAGTGACGGCCAGGTGCGAATGCTCGGGGCCGAGACCCGGGTAGTCGAGCCCGGCCGAGATCGACTCGGCTTCAAGGATCTGTCCGACCTCGTCCTGCATGAAGTAGGCCTTCATCCCGTGGACGATGGCCGGGATGCCACGCCCGGCGGCCGCTCCCCCGGCAGGCTCAACACCGACGAGGCGCACGGAGGGCTCGTCGGCGAAACCGGCGAAGAGACCAGCGGCATTCGAGCCACCACCAACGCAGGCGACTGCGACATCAGGTAGCGCTCCGGTCAAGTCCTGGACCTGTTGGCGGGCTTCGACGCCAATAATCTCATGGAAGGTACGCACCATCCAGGGGTAGGGGTGGGGACCCATCACCGAGCCGAGGCAATAGTGGGTGTCTCCGACCTCGGAGACCCAAGCTCGCATCGCCTCATTGACGGCGTCTTTCAAGGTCCGACTTCCCGATAGAGCGGGAATTACTTCGGTGCCGAGCAAGCGCATACGGAACACGTTGAGTTCCTGTCGGGCCATGTCGACCTCGCCCATGTAAACAGTGCAGGTCATACCGAGCAGGGCGGCCGCGGTTGCTGTTGCCACGCCGTGTTGGCCGGCCCCGGTCTCAGCGATCAGGCGGGTCTTGCCCATGCGCTTGGCCAGCAGGGCCTGACCGATGACGTTGTTTATCTTGTGACTGCCGGTGTGGTTGAGGTCCTCACGCTTGAGAAGCAACCGAAAGCCGAGCTGTTCACTGAGGTTCGAACATTCCGTGGTTGGCGATGGGCGCCCACCGTAGGAATTGAGCACGTCGACGAACTCGGCCCGGAACTCGGGGTCGCCCCAGGCGTCGACGAAGGCGGTTTCGAGTTCGATGCAGGCCCCGATGAGCGGTTCGCCGACATAGCGGCCACCAAATTCACCGAAGAAACCCTGCTCATCTGGCACACCCATGTGCTTGGGCGAGGCGCCGTCCGGGAGCTCCACATAGTCTGTCATAGTTATAGAACTCTAGACTATTTGATCAGGAGTGCCAACGATTTACACAGCTGGATGTTCGATCGTGACGTCAGTGGCAGCGACATCGACATCGCTGTCGCTGTCGGTATTGATGTCGTACCGCAATGACAGCCGGTCGGATGACCGGTCGGCGGCGATGGTGCACCGACCGCCGACCAACACAGCCTCGTCGTAGAGGAACGGACGACCAAACTGGTTCAAGGAGACCCGAATCGAAAGCAGCGCCGGGTTCTCGGGCTCGGTTTCGAGCGTCTCGGCCTCCTGCGATGAGAGGCTGACGGCCGTGATCGACTCCCGAGCCTCGGCAACCCTCCAACCGGTCACCGATTCGATCGTGTCGTAGAGCGAGTCCCCAACCAGGTCGGCGCTCGATTCCAGCGGAACCAGACCTCGCATCAGGTAGCTGCGTTGAAGGCTGATCGGCAGGCCGTCGACCCGGCGCCGCCTGGTCAGGCAGACAAGTTCAGCCTCCGATCCGGGATCGATGCCCAATGCGATCGCTGCGTCTCGGTGTGATCTACTGGCCACCGTGTCGACCGCCATCACGTCGGTAGCCAACTCGATCCCGGCCGACCGCATCTGCTGAGCAAAACTCGAAAGGTTGCCAACGCTGATGTCGACCGGTCGATCGGCAACAAACGTGCCCTTGCCCCTGGCGGCCCAGACGAGACCGTCGGACTCAAGCGCCGACATGGCTTGGCGAAGCGTCATCAACGTCACGGCGAAGTCGTCGGCCAACTCCTGCTGTGGTGGCAACTGTTCGCCAGGCGCAAAGTCACCATCGAGAATGCGTTGGCGCAGCACCGAATAGATGGCTTGGTACTTCGGTACCTGTGGTGACGGCATCGCCCGAGACCTTATCGAGATGTGGGACTGAGTTCGAGGTACATCGCCTCCTTCTGAGGCTAGAAGACACCAACGCCAAGGGTCAGCCCCAGGTAAGCACGACACCGTCTGGCAACAGTCCAGAGGTGCGAAGGGCGACCATGCCGCGACGGTGGAGGTTGACGCCGATGACTATCGGGGTCAGCAGCACGACCCTCGTCAGCTTCACGACCATGGCGGTTGCCACCACCGAGGCACCGCCTGCACGCTGGCGCCTGCCCATGCGCCGAACTGATCATCGCTCAGTCCCGCCTTGGCTGCGAGCACCGGCAGGGCAAAGATCGCCAGCGTGCCGAACAAGGTGACCAAGCCGATGGCGGCAGCGACCTCGTCATCGTCGGCATCGGTCGAACTCTCGATCGCTGCGATGGCCGACGCCCCGCATATCGAAAAGCCGGTTGCCACCAGCAGGCTCAGGTCTCGGGATACACCAAGGCGACGGCCGATCAGCTGCGTTCCGAAGAAGGTCAGAGCCACGGTCAGGCCGACCACCGCCAGGGTTCGAGGCCCGAGCTGCAGCACATCTCCGAGCGAGAGACGAAGCCCGAGGAGAACCACCCCTGCCCCCAGGAGACGGCGGGCGGCGAAGGTAAGGCCGGATCGGGCGGCTCCGTTGTCGGAGACGATGGCCAGGCCACTGTTTCCGAGGATGGCACCGACAACAACCGCAACGATGAGGGCCGAAACCGACGGGACCAGCTCGCTGATCGCGACCGCGACGGCCGCGCCACCTCCGGCGAGGGCCAGCCCGGGCGTGATACTGGGATTGATCGCAGGCACCGTGGTCGGGGCCTGGAGTTCGGTTCGGGTTCGGTCGTTCGCCAACGGGTTCAACTCCGACGACGGCCGGGTCGTTGGTTGCTGGTCTTCAGGGAACGGGGATCGGGCACGCGTGAAGCGCTCGAGTCGGCGCTTTTGAGTTGGGCTACGAACCGCCGCCTTCGGCGCTCGAATTGGGTTCCACCTCAGCGATCCGTGCCACCGTGATGGCCGGAGGTTCTCCTGCTGTCATGAGCTACCGAGCGGGGGCCGCCGACCTGGAAGCTGGGAGTCTCGTCGAGGTAACGGTTGCCGGTCTTTCGATCGAGCGTCGGCTTCGAGCGGTGTGGCCGAAACATGCCAAGCTCACAACGTTGGCCGAAGATCTGCTTGCACAACTACCCGGGCCGGAGCCGCTAGGTCGGTAGTTCCTGCTCAGCGGGAAAGGACAACTCGGAAGCGCTCGTCGCTCTCCAAGAGTTCGCCGTCGCTGAGGTTGATGGTGTTCCGGAACGGCTCGGGCGACGATCGGCGCCGCAGAAACGTCACGTCATCTCCGGCGTAGCGAACCGAAGCTGCCCGCCGTAGTGCGCCGGCGCTGATGTTGCCGGTGGATCCGTGCAGGGTCATCCAGTTGTGCACGATCACATCGCCCGGCCCTGCCTCATAGCGCCGGATGTCGTAGCTCTCCGGTTCGGCGTCGATCGGAGGAAGGTCGTCGAGATCGTCGTATTCGATCCCACCGATCTTGGGGTACGTCCCGGTTGTGGTCAGGAAATCACTTGGCTTGAAGACGCTCCCCCACTTGTGGCTGCCTACGACGTAGCCCATCGCGCCGCTCTCAACCGTCACGACATCGACCGGTACCCAGCAGACCGCGACCTTGGCACCGTCCATAAGCCAGTACGGCTTGTCCTGGTGCCATGGGGTTCTCACTCGCGAGCCTGGTTCCTTCAGGAAGAGCTGATCGCTGTAGAGGACGACTTTGGTGCTGTTGGTTAGAGCGGCAACGATCAGGGGTAGCGGCCCGTCGGAATGGTGGGCCCGCAGTCCTTCGTGCCACGAGCAGGCGTCGGTCTCGACGATGCTCCGCCCTTCAGGAGCTGCGCCATCCTCCAGCGCCAGGTCGGCGCGGTCGCCCTTCCCCGCAAGGTATTGGCTGACCCGGTCCACCATGTCGGAACGGCTGCCAACGGAACTGTTGCCGGTGGCAAGTGCCTTCTCCCGCTCGCCAGGCTTGCTACGGGCGAACACCTCGTCCATCCCGTCGCGCAGCCGGTCGACCCACTCGATCGGATAAATGCCGCGCAGAACGACAACCCCGTCTCGTTCGTAGGTGACGACTTCTTCGTCGGTGACAGCTCGGGTCAGCTCGCTCGCCATTGGTCGAACGTACCTGATCTCCGCCACCGGGGTCGATCCGACACAGCTGAGGGCCTGTCAACCCAGTCTGGCGAGGAAGGCGCGCAGGCAGGCGAAGAAGGCCTGCTCCTCCTCGATGAAGGGGTAGTGGCCGCTGTCGTCGAACAGAACCAGCTCGGCTTTTGGCATGAGTCGCTGCAGCCGTACTGCGCCGGGTTCGGGCGGCGTTATGAAGTCGTGGCGGCCGGCAACGGCAAGGGTCGGCACGTCGATCCCTGGCAGCTGATCGAGTGTGTTGAACGTTTCGAGTAGCCCGGCCGCGGTGTTCCAGGCATCGCCGACGTAGTGGGTGTCGGCGTGGATCTGGGCTGCGACCTCGCTGTCATAGCGATGGAAGTACAGGGGCCACACGGTGCTCCACAGCCGAGCCCATGCAGCATCGTCGGCCACCGGACCCGAGAATGCCTCGCCGAACGCGGCCAGTTGCTCATCAGTACCGGCGGGCGCAGGCTGGTAGTCGAAGGCAGGAACGGTGTCGACCAGCACCAGGCCCGACAGGCGATCGGCGTGTACGGCGGCCACCGACTGGGCGATGAAGCCCCCATAGGAGTGGCCGAGCAGCGTGGCCCTTTCCAGACCGAGGTCGTCGAGCAGGCCGACCAGATCAGCCACCAGGTGGTCGAAGGTCAGCTCGGTGGCGTAGTCGTCAAGGCGCTGTGATCGGCCGTTGCCCCGATGGTCGTAGTAGATGACGGTTGCCTGATCGGCCAGTTGGTCGAAATAGGGTCGGAACGCGTGGTGGTCGAGGCCGAGGCCACCATGCATGAGGACGAGGGCAGGGCCCGACCCGATGGTCTCCACAAACAGCTCGGTTCCGTTGATGGCTCGACTTGGCATGGTGTAGCGATCTCCGTTCGGGCCCGCCGGCCCCGTGGTCGATGGTGCGATTCGTTATGATCCCAACCTCAATAGTTGGAGTACACCCTCCCCGAACACTTAGTCGAATCCGGCCAGGAGGGCGGTGAGGATGGCAACGGTCGCCAAGACGACATCACGATGGAGAACCACGTCGTTGTCGTTGAACAAGATCAGTTCTTGGACGGCAGAAGGATTGGCAATACAGACCGCATAAAG
Organism: Phascolosoma agassizii; assembly: GCA_035593235.1. Classification (NCBI taxonomy): domain Eukaryota; kingdom Metazoa; phylum Annelida; class Sipuncula; order Phascolosomatiformes; family Phascolosomatidae; genus Phascolosoma; species Phascolosoma agassizii. Next base: position 109,643 of record JAVJHY011057995.1, on the reverse strand, counting down.
CAAACCATCATCATCAAGTTCTGCGCTCAAACGCCATGGTTCCCCGGAGCCGATGACCGTCCCACTTCCAGTTGGGGAACGGCCACCTTCGACTTCACGGTCAGCTCCAGTCCCGACCGCTCACCGAGCTTTGCCCTGGGCCTGTCTCGTTGCCGCAACGAAGTCTGCGTGTACTCCCCGGAGAATCACTCCGATGCGCGCCTCGTGGGTGGCGGTCACACCTCGCACATGCCCGTCGGCGAAGGGCAGGAGGCCCCACGGGTGATCGCTGTCGCCAACCCATTTGGCCACAGCGAAGTCCAGTCCCTGGAAGTAGAACCATGGCCAGACCGAGCATCGATAAGCCTGGACCGGCACCATCTTTGTTGCTGGTCGGCCTGATCGGGCGCAGACCATCGGGAAGTCGCCCGCTTCGAATCGGTCGTATCGGGTGACGTACCTCACCTCAATAGTCTCGCCTACGGCGGGTGCTTTGTCGTTGCTACGAAGCGGTGAGCGCCCGCTGGATGACTCACTAATCGAGCAGCACCGAACCGAATCGAGGCTGGCCGATGCTATCGGCAACACAATAGCAAGCCAGCGTTCGGCAATGCCCTCGACGCCGACACCAGAGATCTCGGTCCATATGTGGTTTGGCCGGCCGTCGCGAGGGCGTCACCCTGGCCCCAGATCGACGCTGGTGATGTCGGTAATGTAGACAGGAGGTGCTCTCGGCACGGGGGGAGATCAACGCTGTGCACTTCACATTGCCGGACGGCGCAGAGGAATTCCGCCTGGAAGTCAGGGACTTCCTGGCCGAGCGGCCCATGTCGGACTACCCGGCCGACGCCACTGATGGTGGATACGGGTCGGGAGCGTTCTCCCGTGAGTTCCTGCGCCTGCTTGGCGCCCGAGGTTGGATCGGTCTTACCTGGCCTGAGTACTTGGGCGGCGGCGGGCGGCCGATGATCGAGCAGCTCGTCATGATGGAGGAACTAGCGTTCGCCGGCGCGCCCTTCGGCCCGCTCGTCGGCAACGACCAATGGGGGCAATCGCTGATCCGCGACAGCAACGAGCAGCTCCGCGATGAATTGCTACCAGTCATCGCCGCCGGAGAGGCCACCTGTTGGCAGGGCTTCAGCGAGCCTGACGCCGGGTCCGATCTCCTAGCATTGACAACGAAGGCGACGCGCGACGGCGACGAGTTCACAATCACCGGCCACAAGATCTGGAGCTCTGAGGCCGGTGCGTACACGCACGGCCAAGTCCTGGCCCGTACCGAGAGCATCGACCAAGCGGGCAGCCGGGCCAACGGCCTGACGATGTTCGTCGTTCCCAACGACACGCCAGGGCTGACGCTTCGCCCGATCCTGGCCATGACGGGCGAGGTCTATCACTACGAGGCGTTCCTCGATGACGTACGGATCCCGGCATGGCGGGTGCTTGGCCAAGAGGGTGAGGGTTTCCGGGAGCTACTCCGCGGCCTGGACCGTGATCGTTTCTGGGGCCGATTCACCAAGCCAGCGAACCTCCTGCGCAAGCTGGAACAAATCGAGGACTATGCCCGCTCGCACCAGCGGGACGGCCGCCCGATCATCGATGACTCGGGCATCACACGTCGACTCGTGGAGTTGCGGGCCGAGTCAGCGGCGACGCGCATCCTGTTTCACAAGCTCGGCTGGCAGCTGTCCAACGAGCTTCAGGTGCCCTACGAGTCGGCCCTCTACAAGACGATGGCTGACGAGCTCGGCCAACGCGTTGCAAACCTGGCCGCCGAGGTGCTCGAGCAAGACACCCTGATTCGGCGCGATCACCACGACTTCGAGACCGAGATGCACCACCTGTACCTAAGCAGCCCAGGCCAGACGATCGCCGGCGGCACCTCGGAAGTGTTACGAACGACCGTCGCCACCCGCGGCTTCGGCCTGCCAAAGGGGTAAGCAACTTGGACTTCGGCCTTGAGGAGCATCAGAATCAACTGCTGCGGACGTCGGAGCAGTGGACAAAGCGGAGCTGGGCCGGAGGCGAAATCACGTCGTCGGTTGGGCGCCGAGCGCTATGGGCCGAAGTCGTTGCGAACGGGTGGGCAGGGATGCTCGAATCAGATCTCAGCACGGCGACCGTGCTCGACGCCACACTGCTCGTGGAGAACCTGGCGATGGGCGGGTGCAGCCTCCCGATCGTCGGCGCCGGCCTGATCGCACCGCTGGCCGCAGAGGTCGCAGGCGTCGCGGTCGGTGACGACAACATCGGCCTCCTCGCATTCGAGACAGGAGGCGAAGCTGACCCGACCGCCCGAGGGCTTGAGATCGCCGACACGGTGTTCGCTGTTCGCTGGACGGCCGACGCCGACGGCGGCCAACGCCGATGGGAGGCCGCCGCTCTCCCGATCGAGCCCGAGTCCGGGCTGCTCGCAGTGCAAATCGAGGAACGCTTCGAGCTCAGCCGCTTCGCCGACCCAACTGCGCTCGCTTCCGCCCCCTGGCGACAGGTCGACCCGGAGGCGATGGAGTTCGTATGGCGGGTCGGCGCCGTGTTGTCAGCAGCAGAACTTGTCGGACTTGGGCGGGCGGTCCTCGACACTTGTGTCGAGTACGCCGGCCTCCGGGTGCAGGGAGGCAAACCGATCGGCGGGCATCAGGCCGTACAGCACCGGCTCGCCGACATGCTGGCCGGTATCGACCGCAGCCGCTACATCACGTATCTCGCCGCCGCGGAGGTGGTGGACAACGAAGACGTCGTGCACCAAGCCAAAGCGCTTGCGGCACGCGATTGCCTTACGTCGATCCGCTCAGCACATCAGGTAATGGGGGCAATCTCGTTCAGCGCCGAGCACGAACTGCACCACTTCCACAAACAAGCACTACTCGCCGCCAACGAGTTCGGCAGCGCCAACCACCACTGGCGAGCCCTCGAACAGGCGCTACATGGCGAGTCGGCTGGCTTCAGCTCACCAGGCTGACAGCCCGCTGGATCGCGTCGCGCTTACCACACGAGATTGGGTCGTCTGTCCCACCACGGATTCGAGCGTTCGAGCTGCGCACCGAGAGAGAACAGCGTTGACTCGTCGCCATAGCGCGAGACGAACATCATGCCGACAGGCAGATTGTCTGGACTCTGCCACAACGGCACCGTCATCGCCGGCTGGCCCGTGACGTTCTGTACCTGGGTCAGGTTGAGATAACGATCCTGATGGTGGCGAAAGGCGTCGAAGTCGGCTTCGTTGCGATAGATCTCGCCGATCGGTAGCGGCGGATCGGCCATCGTTGGCGAAAGCACGAGGTCATAGTCCTGAAGGAACACGTCGAACGCGTACGCGATCTCCATGCTGGTTTGGTTGATCGCCGCGTATTCCTGACCGGTGACCGCCGCTCCCCTCTTTCGGAACGTGGCGAGGATTGTTTCCAGTTCGTCGTCGGCGACAGGACGGCCCCGCCTGTTGCCGATCGAATCCAAGACATTGGCCACATCAACGGCAACGGTCTTGTAGAGCTGCTCGGAGAGTTCACCCAGTGGGATCACCGGCGCCGACTGCTCGACGTGATGACCGAGGTTCGCGAGAAGGTCGGCGGTCTTGATAGCCGCCTCTGCGTGATGGGGATGGAACGGTTCGCCGGTATGAGTTTGATGCATCACCGCGATCCGCAATGGTCGGCACTCATCTTTGGTCTCATCCAAATACGTTCGGTCTGGCTTGGGGCAGCTGTAGCGACTGCCGACTTCGTCGCCCATCGTTGCGTCCATCATCGCGGCACAGTCGCGCACGCTCCGCGTGATCGTGCCTTCGGTCGCAAACCCGAGCCATCCTTCTGTGTAGACCGGCCCGTCGGGGAGACGACCCCGCGATGGCTTGACCGTGAATGCTCCACTCCACGCCGCCGGGACACGAAGCGAGCCCCCGCCATCATTGCCGTGTGCCAAGGGAATAGCACCGGCAGCAACGACAGCCGCAGCACCAGAAGAGGAACCACCTGGGACCCGGGATAGATCCCACGGGTTTCGGCACGGGCCGTAAGGAGCTCGGTCGGTGTCGACGGTGACAGAGAATGGAGGCACCGTGGTCGCTCCGAAGACGACAAGACCTGCGTCGAGGTACCGGCTAGCGAGCGTCGAAGTGTGCGAGGACCGGTGGTCGGCGAGCAACTTGGTGCCGGAGCTGGTAATCCGGCCCTCGATCACACACGATTCATCCTTGCGGAGAAATGGAACACCTCGAAACGGACCGGCTGGGAGTCCTCGCTCAATCTGCGCCCGCGCAAAGTCGTAGTCGCGATGCGCAAGAACGTTCAGGTGCTTGTCGACTGCTTCGGTTCTCTCAATGGCTTCGTCGAGGAGCTCCGTGGATGAGATCTCACCGGCAGCAACGAGCTGTGCCAGCCCCAGTCCGTCATGATGTTCGAAGATGCTGTCGATCACGGAAACCCTCTCCTTCGTTGTGCACTGAGTGAACTGGCAACCGGCGTCGAGGTCAAGATGAACCGCGCTGATTTGCAGCCAGTGCACTTCTGCTTTTCAAGATGTGCTCTTGATTATCAAACAGAGCTCACCGATACTCTGTCCAGGTCGAACGCGACCAATGGAGCAACATATCGTGACCAAAGGATCCAATCCGCTGCGACGAGCTGCCGCGATCATGGACGTTGTCGCCGCTTCAGAGGGTGGGCTCACCGCATCGGAAATATCCACCGCGGTCGATATCCCGCTGCCGTCAACCCATCGATTGGTCCAGAGCCTGGCCGACGTCGGTTACGTTTCCGGCGGTGGTCGTGGCGGGCTATACCAACTCGGACCCCGGTTTCACCGCCAAGCGCACTCCAGCCTCCGGGTCGAGTCGCTGCGTGAGCTAGCCGAACCGATGCTGCTTCCACTCGCCGATCAGTTTCAGGAGACAGTGTTCCTGACCTGTTTGAAGGGGAGTCGCGTGAGCCTCGCCGCGACGGTGTTCCCCTCCCCCACCCTGACATCGCGCTCGTTCTTCCATCCCGGCGAAGTATTCCCAACCCACGCGTCGTCATCGGGCAAGGTCATTACCGCCCACCAGAGCGGCGCTTTCATCGACCGAGCCCTAGAGCGCCCGCGTGAAGCCTTCCGACCAAACACAATCGTCGACCCCGACCAGTTGCGAGCGGAATTGGCGGCCGTGCGAAAACAAGGCTTCGCGATCATCGACGACGAATTGGAGGAAGGGGATTACGCGATCAGTTGCCCCGTCTGGGCGGGTGACGAGGTGCTGTATAGCGTCGGCGTTGTCGGTTTTCGAGACCGAATCCTCAACGCGCACAATCCGGCCGACATCGTTGCCAAACTCAAGTCACTCGCCTCGACCCTCAGCCCGATCCTGGAACGGGCAGCGCTCGGCGGCCGATCATAGGTACCGCGAGCTGCAGATCAATCGCCGACGCCGACGACTCACGCCTCGCTGGTGTCCCAGTGGCCTTCAGACTCCAAAGCTTCAAGGGTGGCGAGCGTGCTCTCGCGGAGCGTTGCAACCACGAAGTCGACGTCGTCTTTGGTCATCGTAAGTGGGGGTGACATGACGTTGAGGTGAACCAGGGGGCGAACGATCAGGCCTCGCTTGTCGGCTTGGTTGGCGATCCGTTTCCCTATGTCGAGCTCCTCAGGGAAGATCTCCTTGGTTCGCTTGTCCTTGACGTACTCGATGCACATCATGAGCTTTCGACCCCTCGTCTCCCCAACGATCGGCAAGTCCTCCAAGGTCCTCAACTGTTCCTCGAAGTAGGCACCCACCTCGTTCACGTGCTCAAACAGCCGCTCGCGTTTCATGATCTCGATGTTCTTCAGCGCGGCGGCGCAGGCAACCGGATGACCGGAGTAGGTATAGCCGTTTGTAAAGCACCGTCCCTGTCCCTCTTCGGAGATCACGTCCCAGATCCGATCCGAGAAGATCGCGGCACCCAGCGGCTGATAACCAGACGTCAATCCCTTGGCGCAAACGATGATGTCTGGTTGGATGCCGAACTCATCAACAGAGGCAAACCAATGACCAAGCCGCCCAAATCCTGTGACGACTTCGTCGGAAACATAGAGAATGTCGTTGCGCTGACACACCTCCCACATCCGCTGGTTGTAGCCCTCAGGGGGCACGATGACTCCGCCGGCCCCCATGATCGGTTCGGCAAAGTAGGCCATGACGTGATCGGCCCCGCCCAGCTCGGCGATCTTGTCCTCGAACTCCGAAACAAGTTCGTCGACGAAGGCTTCCTCGGACTGACTCGCGTCACCTTCTCGGTAGTAGTTGGGACAGCTGATGTGATGGATCGTGTCGTCCATGTAGTCGAACAAAGGTGACCGATCGCCGGGCTTGCCCCCAATCGACATCGAGACATAGGTCGAGCCGTGGTAGGAGTTGACACGGCTGATGACGTGCTTCTTGGCGTGGAGTCCCCGGCAGTTGTTATAGAACTGCATCAGGCGAAACGCAGAGTCGTTGGCCGTCGACCCTCCGCATGTGAAAATCACGTGGTTCAGATCGCCAGGCGCCAGGTCAGCCAGCGTGGCAGCCAACTCGGCTGCCGGCTCGTTGGTGATGTCGACGAATGTGCTGGCAAAGGACAGCTTGCGAGCCTGTTCGGCAATCGCGTCGGCCATTTCGTCGCGACCCAAGCCAATGTTGTTGCACCAGAGCCCTCCGACCGCGTCGAAGTACTCGTTGCCGTCGGTGTCCCAGAGGCGGCAATCGTCGCCCGAGGCGATCGGCAATGCTCCGTCGACGCCAAAGGAGTCAAAGATCTGCCACGGATGCATGAAATGGGCTTTGTCTTTGGCAATAATCTCGCGGGTGTGGCTGTTGCTCATTTGGCACCGACTCCGTTTCGTCGCGAAGGCCGACCAGCATGACAGGCCGACCAGCAGCTTGACACCACAGACCCGGCGCGTCAATATTCAAGCGATCCTATTAAAAATCGAGAATTAGATAGTGGCGGGGAGCCGACATCACCACAAGATGATGATGCGTTCCCCGCGCTTGGAGGAGCACGCACATGAGTAGTTTCGAACCACAGATCGGTTGGGTCCTTGAACGTGCAGCCGTGGAGTACGCCGACAACGAAGCAACCGTCGATATCGAGACTGGCGAACGCCGAACGTGGCGAGAGACCGCGGCACGCGTCAGCGGTGTCGCGACGGCACTCCGCGACATGGGCCTGGATGCCGGAGACCGGGTTGGCGTGCTGGCACTGAATTCAGCGCGCCACCTCGAATTGTGGTTCGCGATTCCCGAGGCCGGCCTCGTCATGAACGACCTCAACTACCGGCTAGCGGTCGAAGAGCTGACATTCATCTCCGACGATTCGAACATCAAGGTGCTGTTTGTCGACCAGAGCTTCCTCGAAGCCGGCCGCGCTGTCCTCGACCGTTGCGCTGAGATGCACACACTCGTATACATCGGTCCCGGCACCGACGCTCCAGAGGGAACCGTCGCCTACGACACCCTCGCCGCAACACCGCCCCGCGATCTCGACGTGCCGACCGGCGGCGATGCCCTGGCTGCAATCTTCTACACCGGCGGCACAACCGGCCTGCCAAAGGGAGCGATGCTCACCCATCGCAACCTGACCTCGAACGCGACCCACATCATCGGTATGTTGCATCTTTCGAGCGAAGACCGCTACTTGCACTGCGGGCCCCAATTCCATCTCGCTGACGGGGCGTTCGCCTACGGCGTGACGTGGATGGGGGGAACTCACGTCTTCATACCGGCGTTCGAGCCGGCCAAAACCATGGCCACAATCGAGGCCGAACGCATCACCACCTCGCTGATGGTCCCGACGATGATCAACATGGTCATCCAGAGCCCCGATCTAGCTGCGGCAGACCTCTCAAGTCTCCGAGCGGTGCTCTATGGGGCCTCGCCGATGCCGAGCAGCGTCCAGAAGGCCGCCATCGAAACCTTCGGGCCGATCTTCGCCCAGGGTTATGGCATGACCGAGGCCTCCCCGCTGGTTTCGTACTTGAGCCTTGAGGCCCACGAGCGGGGCAGCAAGGGTGAGGAACCCTGGGTGAGCCGCATGCAGTCGGCGGGATCACCGGTCATCGGTGTCCGGGTAGAGATCAGGCGCGACGACGGGGTGACCGTATGCCCTACCGGTGAACCCGGAGAGATCTTCATCCAGGGACCAAACATCATGGCCGGCTACTGGAATCGCGAAGAGGAGACCAAACACGCACTCGTCGACGGTTGGTACCGGTCAGGCGACGTTGCCTACGCCGACGAGGCCGGTTATCTGTTCATCGTCGATCGAGCCAAGGACATGATCATCTCCGGTGGCGAGAACATCTACACGACCGAGGTCGAGAATGCCGTCTACGCCCACCCTGCGGTGCTGGAAGCGGCCGCATTCGGCATTCCCCATCCCGAGTGGGGCGAGACCGTACACGTGGAGATCGTTACGAAGCCCGACACCAGCCTTACCGAGGACGAGATCATCGAGCATTGCCGCAACCTGATCGCCGGCTACAAACTGCCAAGGTCGAGCAACATCCGCGGAGCCGACGAACCACTGCCCAAGTCTGGAGCGGGAAAGATCCTCAAGCGCGACCTTCGCGACCCCTTCTGGGAGGGCCGCGAGCGCAGTGTCAACTAACACCATCGCTTGACACCGGCCACAACTGAGGTCAATATTCAAGCGCTTCTATCGAAATTCGAGAACTACCAGGGATATATCAACGCCGAAAAGGGTGGCGTTGGAGGCAATCCGCTTGAGATCGAAATCTGCGGCGCAGGTGATGCCCCAGAATCGACAATTTCGTGTGCACAGGAGTTCGCCAACAACGACGACATTCACCTTGTCAATATTCAAGCTCATGTTTCGAATATCGAGAGTCTGACGTTCCTCGCGACACCTGTCTAGCGCTCGACATCACCGGCCTACTGGTGCCCTGAACCCCACCACAACCGAAGGAAACGCTTGATCGGCGACCCGCCAGCTCCCATGTCGTCCCGGTGAGCCCCGACACATGATGCATGAGCAGCGCCCGAGGCATCGACGGCATCGTCATCGCGTAGTTCGCCACCGCAAAATCGACATGGTCCGAAGGCACAGCTCAACGCGGTTATCTGAGGCGACAACAGGTTCGTAGGCAACCAAGTTTGGGCAGATGATGACGCACCTTGTCCGCGACGGTTAACCGTACGGCTTAAACGTAGCTACGGTGCCCACCAGCGACAGGATCTTGTGTATCAAGACAGCTCCTTTCCCTTCTAAAAGGACGCGGAACGGCTTGCCTGCTGTTCTCGGAAGGATGAAGAGAACGTGCGACCGTTGCTGGGTATCCCGAGAGTTGCGGCATTGGCCAGCGTGATGCTGGCCCTTGTCACGGTGGCAGTGCCTGCGAGTGCGCAGGACAGCCAAACGGAAACAACGGGCATAGAACACATAGAAATCGACAGCGCTGATAACGATGGCGCCAAGCCGTTCCCGACTGACGGCGTCGTCTTCGGTGAGCCGCCGAAAGACGACAGCGCTTACCTAGCGCTAACCACCGGCGCGGCTTCCAGAAATCCCGAAATACTCGCCGAGTTCAAAGTCGGCAGCGGTTTCGTTCGATTCATCGACGAGGGCGACTCAGTTTCGACAATCATCAAGGGTGACAGCGAAACCTTCCTAGTGGCGGGCGAAGCGTCGACCCTTGGCGAGTTGTACATCCTCGTGGCGCCGCCCCAGACTCGGGTCCCGGGCCCAATCGCAGACGCGATGGACCAGCCGATCGACATCGCGGCCGGCCTCCGCCGATCCACTGGGCCGACTATCGAGCACGAGTTGGTCGTTGAGGAAGACAGCTGGGCTGTCGGCTGCGCCGCCGACGAGTTCGACAGCTGGGAGTCAAGCTTCACGAACTGGCACGGGTTCATTCTCGGCGACGCCTTCTCAACCAGCGAGCACTACATCAGTGGGGATGACCTCCCAGTGTTGCACGGCTACTTCGGCACACTGGACCAAGTGTGGTTCGGTGTCTGCATGGTGGATGGGAAGTTCGCCAATGTCGAGATGCAGCGTCGGATTTACGGCAACGAGGAGAACGAGCTTCTGAGCGGCGCCGTTTGGTGGGCCATCCCAGGAACGGACTTTGAACTGCTAGTGGGAGAGCGCTACCTCTACCACAACCACAGTCACTACGGCCCATTGCGTCGATCCCAAGTCATCTCCCATGGCCTTGCCAACCCATACACTACCTACGAGTACTTCATCTCCGGAGCCGCCAACGATCTCTTTGCCCCAGATGACCAGGAAAGCGCTGGATGAGACCCGGAGTCATCCCCCTGCATACGATCCCTCGGTGATGGGTGCAGCTCCACGGGACCCACGCCAACTGGCGTCTGTGGTGCTCGACTTCGCCAGCCGGTAAGCGGTCGCTTCGTTCATGCAGACCGACTGGAACCAAACTACTCCAACGCCCGATCCGAGAATGTCGTCAAAATGGGCTGGGACATCTTCCGGCCTGCGAAAGACGTTGACGATGTCGGGCGGTTCGTCGAGGTCGGAGAGGCTGGCCGCCGACTGGGACGGGAACAATGTTGTAGCCGACGTAAGCAAGGTAGCTCGGTATCCAGTGTGCGGCGCGGTCACCCTCGGCCTCCGGCTTGATGCCAAGGACGGCGATGGTGCGGGCGTTACGTAGCAGTTCTTGGCTTTCCCCCAATTCGAGCAATCTCACGTCTAGTCCCACATTCGATGTAGAAGCACACCAACACGGTGTTCGTCTCCGAAGACAAGAAGGCTGGCAAGAGTGGACGCATCGGAGATCATGTCAGCGCCGCTCCAAATACTCTGGCGTAAGTCCTTGTGCTCCTCGAAGTTGGCCAAGACGAGCGGTTCGTCGAACTTGGCAACAAACACGGCGACGATGTTGTTTGCGAGATCCATCGATTCGGCCGTTGGTTCGACTGCGTAGTCGAAAGCGTCGTGCACGACGCGAGCAGCCAACCGGTGGACACGACTGGGAGCCACGGCCCAGAGCTGGTCGACCGAAGTCTCGAGCGTGATCCAGTCCCTCAGATAGTGCCACGAGTGGTGACGAGCAGCCGTCGAAGAAGCAACGATCGCGTCAGGAGTTTTCGCGCCGGCGATGTTCGGCACGACACTGACGATGAGATAGGTCTCTTCGAGTATCTGATCATCGCCGTGCAGCAACACCTGCAACTCATCAGGGACCATACTCATCACACCTCAAACCAAAGACTCTTGGTCATACACTCGATGGTGACAGATCGATGCCTGCGAGCGGCATCGGCGGTTTCGCCGCTGGGCGTGACTCTGATCACCCTTGACCCACCCGAGCAGGCTGTTCTTCGCCCGACCACCCAATCTGAGCTGTGTCGCCGACACGACGTTCGCCGTCAGATGGACATTATCGGAGACCCGTTATCGAGCAGCCGAACCAGGCCATCACGCCGGTACCCGCGTGCGGTGGATCGAGGTCTCCCTGCGTAGTTTCCGAGCACCCGCTCATTCGTATCGGCGGTGTGGAGCTGGCCCTCGTCAGAATTGCGCTCGTAGCACCGCTACTTCGGGGAGCTGGTCAGGTGCCCCGTAGCCGTTCTCGAACAGCCAGCGGACCACGACGAGGCATCGCCATGACCACCATGCGCGAACGATGTTGCGATCGACTGGGATCCCGTATCCGGCGATGACATCATCGAGGTGTTCTTCATTGGTGAGCGTGAGCGTGGCGAGATCATACAGAGCATCACCTTGCGACGCCTCGGACCAATCGATGATGCCAGTGACCTCACCACCGTCTACGAAAACGTGCTCGATGTGAAGGTCGCCGTGGATGAACACGGGCCTCCATGGCCGGAGTGCCCTCTCGGCAAGTCTGCGATTACGTGAAATCACGTCGGTGGGTAGGACCTTGTTTGCGGCGAGCCATTTGCACTCGTCAGCCAACCGGGATGCGAGCTGGTCGACGGTGCTCCCGGGCCATGGCGGGAGCGGTGCGTCGTGTAGCGTCCGGAGGGAGGCGCCTGTGGCAGCCCAGGCTGCGGATGATGAAGTCGACGGTTCCCCGAAACGGCCGAGTGCTCGCCCGGGAAGGGCAGCGACTGCGAGCACCGATGGCTTCCGCCACAGGATTTCCGGTGTTGGGACCGGAGCGATTCTGATCGCCTCGACCTCGACGTCTGTGCGCGCCTGATCAGAATCGATCTTCAGGAACGTCTCACCGACGCGCAACGTCACACGATCGTTGTTGGCAAGAACGACCTCAACCGGCTCCATGTCGGCCATCTTCGCCGACCACCGTGAGGCCTGCTGCGATAATCTTCGCCGCCGGCTCGACCAACACCCGAGGACGGCACGACATCGGCACCATCCCCGAAGCATTCGACCACAAACAGCACGGCCTCGTCGGACTGCATGTCATGTACCAAGCTCTTTGAGAGACGGCGCCTTCAACAGGAGGCATCCGAGCCAAGGCCGATGCCTCCACCGCGCATCATGCGACGCCGATCGCTGTTGCGAAGAGAACAACAGCGGCGAGGCCTGAACGAGCTAACATTCGCCTCCTTACCTGAGGTTTCCGGTCACCCGGCATAGTCGGTCCTCGCATGATTGGTATGTCGCGTCGTCTAGCCTTTGACCCATGACCGATGTTTGGTCCCGAATGCGACTTTTTGTCAAACGATTGCTTGGTGATGTCCTTCGCTGGGGCCCAGCCGCCCGGGTCGACTCTCTCCCAGAGGCACAGCAAGAGAAGGTCTTCGACGAGCATTGGCGCAACGGTTAAACCACAACTCAACGGCACTATTGGCCGAACTCACGACTAGTGGCTGAGCCTGAGATTTCCGGCCGGTGAGACCATCCTGCATCGCCGGTTCTGCGCTCGTGATTCCTGGTTCTGGTGAGATTGTTATCGTGCGTCGCGCCCGGCGCGGCGATAATCGTTGCGTGGTCAATGAGATTTGGCGATTTGACGCCACGGCCCAGGCCGAGCTCGTTCGGTCAGGAGCTGTGGACCGTGCGGAGTTGGTTGAAGCCGCATTGGTCAGGGCGGACGAGCTTTCTGAGCTTCACGCGATCACGGTGTTGTTCGGTAATCGCGCATTAAGAAAGGCGGCCGAAGCGACAGGTCCGTTCGCTGGGGTGCCGATCCTGTTGAAGGATGCGGGCCAGGAACTTGCCGGTACCCCCATGTGGATGGGTTCGACCGTGTTGAAACAGGCCGGCTACATCTCGATGGCGACAACTGAACTTGCGAGGCAACTCGAAGGGTTGGGCTTTGTCGTCATTGGCAAGGCCGCGGTCCCTGAGCTGATGGCTGGGATCACGACTGAGCCACCGATCGGGCCGCCAACCCGGAATCCTTGGGCGGAGGGTCGGACCGTTGGTGGCTCCAGTGGTGGTTCCGCCGCCGCGGTGGCAGCTGGGATTGTGGCTATCGCTCACGGCTCGGACTCAAGCGGTTCCCTCCGGTTCCCGGCGAGCTGCTGCGGCGTGCTTACCCTCAAACCGTCGGCTGGACGGATCTCGTCGCGTTTTCCGGGCGGGATTCCCGATCCTGCAAACAGACACACCGACTTCGTGTTGGCTCGGTCTGCTCGTGACCTGCGCAAAACTTTCACTTCGCTGACTCCATCGCCGAGCAACGGCATGGGCCCAATCAAACGAGTAGCTGTACTGGGGACAATCCCGTTCGGGCTCTCGATCGACTCACCCATTGAGCTGGCCCTGACTGAAGTGGCTGGCGAACTTGTCCACGCCGGTATCGACGTTGAACCCGTCTCACCCACGTTCCTGGAGGAATTCGGGGCTGTCCTGGGCGGCGTGGTCCCGACAATTGCCGACGCCCATCGAGCAGCAGTGGCCGCCTGGATCGAGGCCCAGATCAAACGACCAGTGACCCTCGAGGATCTCTCAACGACGAATCTTGAAGCAGTCGAACGAGGCCGTCAACTCGAACCGCAGGCAGTCGCCAACGCCCTAACAACACTCTGCGACGCCGCACAGGTCGCTGCATCATGGGCCGATGGCTTCGACGCCCTGCTGCTGCCCATCCTCGACAGAGTCCCCTGGCCAAACGGGACACCAGGCCCCGACGGCCTGCTTGCCGGGTTGGTCTGTAGCCTTGCCAACTTCTCCGGCCAGCCTTCAGCGGTAGTCCCAACTATCGACCAGGGATTACCAGTCGGAGTACAACTCCAAGCACCGTTCGGTCACGACGAGGCCTTGGTCGACGTTCTCCAAACCATCAGACCCAACGCACCATCCAGCCCATTCTTGAACACCTGACAGCGCTCACCTCACCCAAATCAGCCTGGAGCACTCCGCTGAGAATCCGGGCTGGCAAACTGACGACGTGCTATCTCTGGAACTTCTGGAAGGACTTGAACGTCATCCCGAGATGTACGGGGTTGCGAAGGGGAGCTACGACTCTCTAGTGACCTACCTGCTCGGGCTCGACCAGGGCTCGGGTGGAGGAGCTCTCGCCGGATTCCAAGAGCTTGTAGATCTCAAGTTCGGGCAACCTAACCCGGTCCACTGGTCCGGTCTCGTTCCCCAACTGGACCCGCCACTGGAGTCGACCGCGGATCGCCTTACCCGGCTGTTCGAGTTGCTGGTCGAGTATCTCTCTATCGATTCCGGGATGCATGGCCGCCGCCGGCTGTACCACGAGTGGGTGGTAATGGCGCAGGGTGCCGATCACTATCGGCCGGAGCTGGAGCGCTTCGGCATGAGCCCCGAACCGGTGACGATGTCAATCGACGAAGCGGCCTCGGGGCTAGGGACCGACCGGGGGAGGGTCATGAGATTAATCCGTGACCGCAAGCTCCGAGTCGGACGGCTCGGGGGCGAGGTCCGCGTCCTCAAGAACAGTTTCGAGAGGCTCCTCTCCGCAGACGATGCAGAAACAGGCTCAGAGGACACCCGCTAAACGGCCCTTTCACCGCTGCGCGTGACTCAGATCATCGTTGACCGATCCGAGCAAGCTGTTCTTCGCCCGACCACCAGATCTGAGCGTGATGACGGACAACGATGTTCGCCGTCAGATGGACATTGTCGGAGACCCGTTATTCGGGCAGACTCCAACCCATGGCGCCGACTCTCCACATGCTTTGCGGATTGCCTGGATCAGGCAAGACGACACGCGCGAAGGAACTCGAAACAGCTGGAGTGGGGGTCCTGCTGAACGCCGACGAATGGGTCAGCCAGCTCTATCCCGATGACGCGGAGGCTGCGGCCAGGGACGAGCGGAGAGACCTCGTCGAACAGGTGCAGTGGGAACTGGTCGAACGCCTTCTGACTAGCGGGCTCAGCGTGATCTTGGACTGGGGAGTCTGGGCGCGGGCTGAACGAGATCACTACCGCCAGCGTGCTCATGACCTGGGAGCCGATGTGCAGACAGTTTTTGTCGATGCGTCCATCGAGACACTCCACAAGCGCCTAGCTCAACGTAACCTCAATCTCCCGCCAGGGACGTTCCGCATCTCGGTTGAGGAGCTTGACGAATGGGCCGCACTGTTCGAACCACCGACGCATGATGAGATGACAGGGCTCTGAGGTCGCAGGGCCAGGTCGCACGGCGTTGCAGCGCCCGTGCGCTCAAAATGTCTGTGCCGACCGGTTCAGATACGGCGCACGTCAAGCGGTTCGGTCGCGACGCGGCGGTCCTGGACGGTCATCCGCTGCACGCCCCCGTGGTCTCGGCGATCTCCCGGTTGGTTAGTGTTCGGTCGGTCCGAGAACCCTGTTCACCCGAGCACTGAAGACCCCGACCCTGCGGAATTGGACGTCGCCGGACCACGAGATGACCTGGTTCGTCCCCTGCCTCTTTGTCCGTCCTCACCACCGCCGACAAGGCGTGTCCGCAGCCCATGGCTTCGAACCTGTGCATCGACCGTCGAAGAACAGAGTAGTGATGAGGCTCGACCTCACCGGTTGACACAAACGGGCAGCGTGCGATCGTCGTTCAGCGAGTCCGGCCTGGTGCAAGATGGGAGAGAACCCTGGGCCACATCGGGACTAAGAGGTCATGGCCGCCCCCCGGCACCATCTCCAGGCGGGCAGAAGGAAGGCTCTTCTTCCATGACCTGCCATGACGTGAACCTGTCATCGGGTCGTCAGCGCCGAACACCAGAAGCGTCTTCGCCGTGATGGAGCCGACATCGATTTGCTCGAGATCTTGCTCGCGAAATGGTGCCGATACAATCGCCAGCCGTGCGAGGTCTGGATGATCGGCGGCGATACTGAGAGCGGCAACTCCCCCTTCTGACCAACCAACCACACCGATCACGGTTTCGTCCCACCGATCCACCAACCGCACGTCTCGCCGCCCCGTGACGGTTGGCTCCGGGTCCAACATCGCCGACCCCTCAGGCAGACACAACAAGACCGATGCCATCTCGCTCATCGCACCGATACTAGGCCCACTCGACAATGTTCTGGAACCACATCCGGGGAGCGCATGGCATTCTTGGGGCATGGAAGGCCCGTCCGGACAACCGCAAGTGCTTGTGTTCATGCGCAGCGAAGATCATCAGATCACGGTGGAATGGTTCGTACTAGCAGACGTTGACGAAGCTGCTGCCCACTCGGCGCTACGCAAGTTCATCGACCAGCGCTCGCGTATTGGACCGCCTCCACGCCTAGAACTGCCTGACAGCCACCCGGATCGAAACGACTACGTCTACGACGCAGCCAGCACCTTCCGCTACCTGGACCTAATCGTCGGCATGGACGAAGAGCACCACACCGTCGACAGCTACTACGGCAAAGATCTCGCTGGCACTCCACGCGCCGACGGCCCGCTTAGGTCATGGACAGAGTTCATCTCCGTCCTACTCGCCGAGATAGACAAGCGATGTGGCAACGCATAGCGGCACGACCTGCTCGCTGCGAAATCCCGCTCCGGTCTCCGGTGAGAGCGCTTTCGCCTGTAGGTCTTTCGGACCTTGTTTCGGATTCTGCTTATGGTCTGGAGGGGTGGGTGTCGACACTTTGTTGGGATGTGTTTTTATCGGCGAGAGTGAGCGGCTCAATGGGAGCGGACAGGATCCGGATCAGACCTGGAGTGGTGGTTGCCGCTGTCGCAGGTTTCGTTTTGGCTGCGGCTGTTGCTCTCGGTTCGACGATGGAAGCTGTTGAGGAACGACAATCGGCGGCTGCGGCCATGGATCTGCGTATGGCAGCGACCACGGTGACCCACGCCGATCAATTGCGGGGTCTTGGCGAAGACGCTCCATTGGCGGAGCTTTCGATGGCGGTCGACGTATTGGGTCGTGACCGGGAGTTGGCTCTGCACGCACTGGGACCAGATGAGACACTTGAGGCCAATCGTCTCCTCGACGAGATCAACGGATGCGGTGTTTTGCTTCTCGATCCTGAAGTGTCTGAGCACATAGCCCATGGGCATGCTGAACTCCAAGAACTCCTCCGATCCGCGACCGAACGGTCATCGAGCGATGCCACAAAGGCCGAACGAAACGCCGCGGTTGCTTTGGGGGCGATGTCGGTCGTTGCAGCCTTTGTGGTCTGGCTGGTGATGCGGTCGAGATCGAGAGCGGTCCGGGCCCGTGCCCTTGCCGTGGCTCAATTCCGGGCTGGACAGCGCCTTGAAGTGCTCCTCAACGACTCCCCAGACATTCTGTTGGTGATCGACAACGAGAACCAGATCAGCTACCGCTCAGCGTCCAGTTCCCAACTTCTTGAAACTGCCAGCAGTTCGCTAGAAGATCTTGTCAACCTGGCCCCGAGTGGGGGTCATGACTCTCTTCGGGCCCATCTACGTCACGCCGGGCCGGCTGGGGTGTCTGCAACGTTTGAGCTGTGTGGAACAGGCGGTGAGTCCGGATGGTTTGATGTGCGGATCTCAGATCTGACCGAACACGAACTCGTCGAAGGACACCTCGTCACCATCCGTGACGTCACCAACGAGATCGGGCTACGTGACGAACTCCAACACCAGGCCACCACCGACTTCCTCACAGGTTTACCCAACCGCCGGGTCCTGCAGCCCGAACTCGACGCCGCCTACCTCGCAATGGAGGCCCAAGACGCCACGATGGCATTGATGACTCTTGATATTGATGGGTTCAAGACCATCAACGACACCCTCGGCCACCTCGCCGGCGACCAACTCCTCGTCGAGGTCGCAGCCCGTCTCAACAATGCGACGAGGCAGGACGAAACACTTCTCCGACTCGGGGGCGACGAGTTCGCAGTCATCATCCCAAACGTGGCTGGTTGTGCGGCTGCTGAACTCATAGCGAACCGACTGTTAGAAGTTCTCGACAAACCCTTCCGCATCGGCGAGCGGGCCGAACACGTCCGGACCAGCATCGGCATCACGACCACCAACGACCCAGATCATGCGAAATTCCTACTCGGAGAAGCCGACGTCGCCCTCTACGAAGCCAAACGACTTGGCGGCGACAAGGTCGTTGTCTTCGAAACGGCCCTCTCATCAACAATCACCCGTCGCGACCAAATCACCAGAGCCCTTCGTCAAGCCAACTACGACAACGAGTTCCGCCTCGTCTACCAGCCGATCGTCAACGCCGAAACCAGAAAGATATCAACCCTCGAAGCCCTCCTACGCTGGACGAGCCCCACCCTCGGTGAGATAACCCCCGACGAGTTCATCCCCATCGCCGAAATCACCGGCGAGATCTGTCCGCTCGGCAAGTGGGTCTTCAACCAAGTCTGCAAACAGCTAGCCCACTGGACCGACACAGGCATGGACCCAAACCTGAGTGTGTCATTCAACGTCTCACCCCGACAGCTGACCGAAGAACCGTTCGTATCCTGCGTGCTAGACACCACACAAAGGTGGAACGTCAAACCAGCCCAAATCGTCATCGAGGTAACCGAGTCAGCAGCTCTTGACCCCACAGGCCGCGCCCAACACCGACTCGAACAACTCCGAACCGCCGGCCTCCGAATCTCCATCGACGACTTCGGATCAGGCTACTCCAACCTCGGCCAACTCCTCGCAGTCCCCTTCGACATCATCAAAATCGACCGATCCCTATTGCTAACACTTTCAGCCATGCGCGAACAGGCAGGCGGAGACGCCACCGACCCCTGCGCCATCATGGAAGCAATCGTGTCCATCGCCAGCATCCTCAACACCCCCGTCGTCTGCGAAGGAGTCGAAACCGAAGATCAACTCGCCTCCCTACAAGCCTCAGGAATCACCCACATCCAGGGCTACCTCACCGGCCGGCCAACACCACCAAACCAAATCACCCCACTCCTCAACACCCACCACACACCCCAACCAAATCAGCCGACCAACACTGTCAACCAACGAACTCTCGACCACGTTCACTAGCCGCTCCGATCGCTCGGAAGTCAGACCGACCGGTACATCCAACTCGTCTTGGTAAGTGGTTCGGCCGCACACCAGTCAGTCATCTTGACGCCCAAGGTCCGCAGTAACCGGGCCGAAGCCTCTGCGGCCGCAGGGCTGAAGTCGATATCGCCGGCCCCGTACCGAAAACTGAATTCGGCGGCGACGGGCTGAGACATGTCGGTCTCGTACCAGAAGATCATCGCCGCCTCGATGTCGACATCTGGCGCACCGTGCAGTTGGAGGCCGCTCAGTTCATGGACCCACTCGTTCACCTCGACATCCCGCACCGGATGGAGGGAAGAGCTGTCATCAAGACCAGTGGCTTCGGCAAATCCGGGAAAGAGCACATCGACCGACGAGACGGAATCCAGCCGTAGGTCGAGATCATCGGCCTTCCAGTTCAGCGAGTGGCTGAACAGCGACCGCTGCGCACCGCTCGCCGCCGGCTTGATGTCCTCTTCAAACTTCCGGTCGAGTTTGGCCCGACCGAGGCCCGGCATCGCGGCCTGGCTCTTGCGGATGCCGTTGTAGGCAGCCAGGACGCGATCAGGATGACGTTTCTTCAGCGTTATCTTGACCTTCTCGTCGCTCGGTTCGAATCGGCGACGCAGGATGTAGTCCCGCTCGTACACCTCGAACTCGGGGGTGTCCCAGAACGACACCGTCCGTATCTTGGGTTCCTTCCAATTCAGTCTGCCATCAAGGTGGGCTGCCCTCCCTGCGTCCGCCTTCTGGCCCAGGTCGGACCAGAACGCCGTTGTCGTCGTCTCGAGCCCGTCGGGTGGACCGAATCGAGTTTGATCCAGCATCACCTTGTACTCCCGTGACGCCAGTTGTCCGTATGCCATAGAGCCTCCCTTTTTCCTAGGCCGGTACAAGTGCCGGTGCCAGCACGGTTGCGGTCGACGAGGTGGGTCCGATCCGGGTGACGAGTCCGCCCGGCTGGATGATGGTCAGTTCGTACTCATAGCGGGCCGGGTTGATGGCCAGCGTTGGCATCTCGACGTTCCACGGCTCTCGTTCGCCTGCGTTCCAGGTCTTGCGCTCCTGTCGGCTGTAGCCCGTGTCGGGTTCGGTGTAGGTCAGCACCATCAGCACCCGCACTGCGTCCACCGGCAGAGCGTCGGCCAAAACGTCAACCTCGAGGCGGCCGAGAAACGGTTCGTTCACGAGGAGGTTGTCACGAGGCGGTTCGAAGACGCTGGACTTCCAGTCCGACTCGACCCGGACATTGCCGGCCAGGAAGTAGGTGGCGCGGTGTTGGTAGGTTCTCGGCCCGTCGGGAGCGAGGCGGAGTTTCCACACCTGTTGATCCTGGCCGGTGGTGGCCGGATCGTCCGAACCCTTGGGTGTCAACACAAACGAATCTTCGACCAGCAGATCGTTGGCCGGGTCTTCGTATCGAAGGTCGACCTGAACCTGTTCGACCGATTCCGGGTCCATTCGGCCCACCCCCGGTGACAGCTCGAACACGGTCACGTGGTCGAGGGGGTTGATCGTCTTCTGGTTGTCGCCGGTCACGATCCAATCCGATCGCAGGACCGGGTCGGCCCCCTTGTAGCCGGAATCGGGTCCAAAATGTACCTCGGTTTGATACCGATAGGTCCTGTTGCGGTCCTGGTCCAGAAAGGCTTGGAACAGCTTCGTGTCGCCGGAGCTCGGGGTGAAACTCCAGCCGTCGCTATGGCTGGCCGGGCTTGCTTCGGGCCGATCGCCGGGATACTCCATGTTGACCACGACCGCGTCGATACCCGACCGCTGAAGGTCTCCGGCCACGTCCACGTCGACGATCAGGCGATCGAAGAACTCGTGATCCATGTTCACCTCCTGAATGGCGCGGCTGAGATCGAGCCCCTCGACCAAGGTGGTGAACAGCCCCTGAGGGTTGGCATCCCTGGTGACCACCCAATGTGTTCTTCGTCACCCACCGAGATGGGGGTGGCGGCAAAATCCGGGAGGAACGGTTCTCCGGGGTCGTCTCCTTGAACCCGGCCGATGCGAAACACCAGTGGTTCGTAGAACCACTGGGCCGGATCGAAGGCGTTCTGGAAGACCGTTACCGTTCGGTCCCCTAGATCCACGGTGTCCGGCTTTGGAAGGTCCTGGGGGAGACCCCCGGTCGGGAGGTCGACTCGATCGTGGAGCAGGAAGTCGGTGAGTGTCTGCACGGTGGTCGCGCTCAGGTTGACGATCGCGGGCTCGCCCGAGCGTTGTATGAATTTGAAGTCAGCCACGGCCCAATTGCCGGCGTCGGCGAACCTCGACGCCACCGTCGGTTGGACGACCTCGACGAACGCTTTGTCGTCGATCCGGGACCGGACGTGATCGAGGATCTCGTCGCTCATCACCGGTCCGTCGTCGAACAGGTCCCTGACCCGGATGGCCTTTGGCGCATCCTCGACGAAGCCCACGGTTCCGGCGTCGATCGCGGTGGCGTGAACGTCCTCGATTGGAAGACGGTGAAACACCTCCGTGTCGCCGATGCCGTCCGGGTTCAGCTCGAAGAATCGACCCTCGATCAGAAAATCGGTCGGACGACCAAACCGCGGGTCACGCCGAGACCTGATCCTCCGGCCGACATCGGTGGCCCGGCTCCGTGCGACCGGCCGGAAGTCACCCGGTCGTTCGACCAGCAGGGTGTTCTCCAACAGCCACGACCGATCGACGATCGGCTGCCAGTGTTCAAGCTTCAGCTTTCCTGGGTGGAAGACATGCCTCCAGCTCTTGATCGCGATCTCGGCCCTACACGCAACTTCGACCTGGCCTTGGACGGTTCCGTCGGTCAGGGCGGCAGCAAGGCTGTTGTACTCCGCCTTGTCGACAACATCTCGAACGACCCGCCTGATGGTGCCGTGAGGTTGGAGTGCCCCGACCTCTATCGATTGGCGAGGGGCGGAGGCGTTGGCCACTCGTTCACCGGTGTCGGTGCGCATCGGAACGCTGAACGTGACCCGCACCTTTGTCGAATGGGGGATCTCGCGGAGATGCAGCCCGGTCGGCGTTCCAGGGATCACCGGTTCGAGCTTGATCGTTAGCCGGCCATAGGGCCCGTCGCCTCGATTGAGCCGCAGTGCCGAGGTGTGGATCTTGAGAGACGGGTTCTGGGAGTCGTGGAGAGCCCTGGGCCGGTAGGTAGGAAGATAGAACCGGACCGGCGAGTCCGGCTGTTTGGCTGACGGATACAGAACCCCCGGCTCCATTCGCCCGTTGTCGCTGAGTGGCAGATCGTCGTCCAGCGGCTGAAAGACCAGTTCGGAAAAGCCCTTGAGAAGCCACTCCGGCCTCCATCGCTCTGCGACGGTTGTGGCCCGCAGATCGTCGGCCACGACAAGCAGCGGTCCCTCAGCCATCGCGGTGCTCCAGTACCCTCTTCAGGAGAAGATGGTCGCCGTTGTGCACCGTTGGCTCTCCGCCGGTGGTGGCCTTGGGTTCATAGGCCCTGATGTCGACCGCTTCAACTCCATTGACCCACAACGCCCATTTACCGTCACCAGCGTCGATTCCATCGACGGCCAGCGGCCCCCCGATTCGCCGACCGGCACGGTCGAAACCGTCAGGTCCTTCGATGACGATGCCGGGGAGCGACTGGGCGGCCGCTGATAGCACCGCCCAGGCATCCAGCTCGAGACCCTGAGGATGCTCGGGTGGGTGTGGCCCAGACAGGTCTTTCAGGTGAAAGGTTTTTGTTGCTCCATTGCTGTAGTCGATCGTCAAAGAGGCACTGATGCCAAGCAAGGTATGCTCCGAATTCTCTGGCCGTATTTCAATACTCTTGGAGGAGCGGGCTTGTGTCTACGTAGTATTCAGCAGATCGATCGGTGCGTGCGATAAACGATGTCTGCGACGGCTAATAGACTCGCCACAGTGTCGAAGAGGCCGCTGGGCATCTCTGTCTTGGAAGCATTTCTGGATGACGAGGGCGGACGATTTGTCCTCGAACCCCGGTCACACCGGTATGAGGACCCCGTCAACGCTTTGCCTCTCGCCTTCACTGACGCAGAGACCTGTCTCATGGTATTTGGTTCCAGTTGAGGCCAGCATGAGCGGATGGTCCGGCCTGTCTGCCGATGGCGTTATCCGAAGATTCCAGCGATCGCACTTACTAGCCCCGCCGCTCCGCCGGTGACCGTTACTCCGAGCGCAAGGGAGTCACGGTTTCGTACGTGCCAGGGCGACAGCTTCTGCTGCACCTTGTCCATGAGTTCCAATGCGTTGAGTAGCGCATCCTGGCGATCTCCCGAGTCCTCACTTTGGTGAAACTCAGTGATCATCGCGTGGATCGTCAGTCCGAGAAACGTAGCGTCGGGCGTTTCAAGCTTCGCAACCACGCTCGCAGCCTCCGCATAGAGCGAGTCGGTAAGCACTCCTTTGTCCTCGATCCCGAATACGAAGCGTGCGGCCTGGTCCTCAGTTGCGGGGTCGTGGTCGGGAATCCTCTCTCGTATCTGTTGGCCGAGGATGACCCCGGCAGTCACGATTGCTACGCCGAGTAGCAGCGAGCCGACTACGACAAACCCGCGAGTCGAGTCGGACCCGTCGCCGTTGCCGCTGAGTATGAAACTGGACCCGAGCGTCCCTGCGATTGCCAAGACGGCCAATCCTGCTACCGCCCAGACCCAACGCTTTGACTGGCCGGCAGCTGCCACCTGTGCGCTGGCTGTAGCGAACGTTTGGTCGGGGTTGCCAGGCGGGCGCCACTGAGGAGTCCCCGGAGGTGTGGCTTCCGGCTGCGGAGACAGGGTCGCCGGCAAACTAGACGGGGTGCTTTGAACCGTTTCGCTATTTGGAGCAGGGCCGAGACTGGTTAGCCAAGCTATGACAGCTGTCGCAGAGGCAGGCCGATTGCTCGGGTCGAGAGCCAGACAGGCAGAGATTAGGGCTTGAAGCGGTCCAGGCGGGACGACAATCTGTTCAGTAAGCCGCTGTCTGGCCAGGGTGCCGAACGAAGCTTGATTCTCACCTGGGACTGCGCCATAGCTGGCCCAGTACAACAACAGACCCAACCCAAAAAGATCACTCGCATCCGACTGCGGTGCGCCAGTGAGCTGCTCAGGCGACATCCACCTAGGCGTCCCACTGAGTTCGCCCACTTGAGTAGTGCCCGAAGACGGGTCGAGCAGGCCGCTACTGTCAAAGTCCGACAGTTTGAACGTGTCACCAGAAATCAGCACGTTGCTTGGCTTGAGATCTCGGTGCAGGACACCAGCGGCGTGAGCATGCTCCAACGCTCGGGACAGATCGATGGCGAGCTTGCGAACCTGGGTTTCGTTTAGTGCCCCATCACGTCGCCACAGATCCTCCAGGTCCCCGTCAACCTGTAATTCTTGAATGAGGCATAGGTTCCCGGTCTCGTCATAGAACCACTCGATGACTTCGACGATGTTCGGGTGGCCTAGCGCCCGCAGCGCATGCAAGGCTCGCTCGGCTCGGTGCGGATCTACCGTCCGATACACCTTGGCGGCGACAGCAGTCCCTGCTGGGCTCTCTGCTAGATAAACCTCGGCGGCAGACCCAACACCTATGACTCCAAGTACCGAATATTCACCGAGTCGATCCCCCTCAACGTACACGCCAGGAGAGCGTAGCCTGCCAGCTGATACCGAGTCGCTCTCGTCCCGCCGGTACCACCCAATCAGGCCTCATTGTCCTAGAGCTGAAATTGACCATGGCCATGCCGCATGGAAGGTAGCCGACTGGGCTGGCACGTCGGAACGCATGATCGAAGAGATCTACCGCCATCGTCTGGCCTGTGTGTCAGATCTAGGGTCGGTTCAAGTCCCGGTCCGGGAGTGATAGGCACCAGTGCGATACGGGATGGAGTCGATAAGGACCTGATGACCGGAGACAAATAGGTTTAGTGGGCCCTGTCGCTGTTCACCCCGATGACGATCTGACTATTCTCAACTCAGCTTTCAAGGAAGTGAGTATCTTGACCGACCTGCCCCCTACGACTTCGGACTGATGGCAAAACGTCGTACCATCTCGGATGCGTACGAAGGTCTGGTCGAGGCAGCGCATCAGGTCAGCCGTGACCTCCAGCTTCTCATCGATGAGAAGAAGGCCAGTCTCCAACGAGACGCCCCCAAGCTCAGCAGCGAAGCGATCCACGACCGGCGCAAAGAGATCGACGGGCTCGACCTCATGCGCCAAACCCTCGCTAACGAGCTAGACCAGCGGACACCCAAAGCCCCCTACCTGCGATACTTGCTCGACGGAATCGCAATTTTCGGCAGCATCGCATCAATCGCCACAGCCGCACCCGCCCTAGACGATGGCCAAAACCCGACGCCGCGTGAGCAAGAGCTATGCGCCAGCATCCTCGACCACATCGACATAGCGAACAAACACGCAGCCGACCTCGAAGCCGAAACAACACCACACGACGGCCAGCTAAGCGACAGCGATCAACCTGAGAACGACGAGACCGAGCAAACCATCGAAGACCCCGATGAAGCACTAAAGACATTGCTCAACAATTTTGACGATCACACTACAGAACAACAAAGCCAGCTCTTCAACGACCTCAACCCGGACCAGCAACAACAGCTCTTCAACGACCTCAACCCGGATCAGCAGCAACAGCTCTTCACCAACCTCGACGAGCGCCACCAAGAACAGCTCTTCACCAACTTCGACCGGAGCCAGCGACAACGGCTCTTCGGCGACCTCGACCAGAGCCAGCAACAACAACTCTTCAATGCCCTCAACCGGGACCAGCGGAGCGAGCTCCTCAACGACCACACCACCGGACAACGAGTGCAGCTCTTGAACGCCCTCGGCCTACGCCAGCAACAACAATTCTTCAATGCCCTCAACCGGGATCACCGAAGCGAGCTCTTCGCCCACCTCGGCGAAAGCCAGCGACTTCAACTCTTTGACAACTTCGGCGAGAGCCAGCGACGCCAGCTCTTCACCGACCTCAACCGGGACCAGCGAAGCCAGCTCTTCGCCGACCTCAACCAGAGCCAGCGAAGCCAGCTCTTCAGCGCCCTCTCCCGTGGCCGGCGGCGCCTGCTCTTCGACGCCCTCACCCAGGAACAGCGCGAAGCGCTCACTCCCTCGGAAAGGGGAGCGTTCGGTGTCTAATCGTTCCATCGCTGGCCTGATGGAAGTTGCAATGCATCGTCCCCTGTCGGTGACGCCCCAGCCAACAACCTCCAACGGGACCATGGAAATGTTGCCGACTGGCCTCGACGCCGGCCCCCACACCATCCAATGGACCTGGCGGATTGAAGTTGAGCCGGTGATCGTTGTTCTTCGCTCAGCCGGCGTCGGGTGCGATGAGCGTCGGCAGCTGGGCGTCAAAGAGTTCGAGCATCGTGGTCGCCGGCTTGATCTTGCCCTGCGGGCGTGCGGAGTTGGCAAGGTCGGCGCCCCACGCTGCGGCGGCTTCGCTCTGGTTCGGGGTTCCGTGATGATTCGGACTGTCGAAGTTGCAGTCCCCGATGGTGAACGACGCCGAGACGACGTCAACGATGCGCTTTGTCTGGAACGAGGCGCCACGAGCGTGAGCCAGGTGGTACGCAGCGAAGGCGTCTGCCATCAGCTCGGTTCGACGGGTCGCTTCGGGCTCGGGCTCCTGGTTCTCGAACACGCCTGGTGGCGTTTGGTGGGCCATGAGGCAGCCGCCCGATACGAGGTGTCAGAACCGACCGTGTCTCGTTGGGTCAACCGCTACCGCACTGAGGGTGACACCGCGTTTGAACCCCGCTCACGCCGGCCACACAACTCACCCACGAGGGTTTCCGATGTCGTGAACTCCGCGATCGTGAACCTACGCGTCGACCTCACCCGCCGAGGTCTCGACGCAGGACCACACACGATCCAATGGCACCTCGCCAACCGGGGCCACACCGTGTCGACCTCGACCATCCGCCGACGCCTGATCGCAGCCGGCCTGATCATCCCGGAACCGAAGAAGCGACCCCGCAGCAGTTACATCCGGTTTGAGGCCGACCTCCCAAACGAGACCTGGCAGTCAGACTTCACCCACTACCGACTCACCACCAGCGCCGACACCGAAATCTTGGTTTGGCTCGATGACCACTCCCGCTACGCCCTCAACGTCACCGCCCACCATCATGTCACGGGGAACCTCGTCGTTGACACCTTCAACCAAACCGGCGCTGACCAGGGGTTTCCCGCCTCACTGTTGACCGACAACGGCATGGCCGACACCACCCGGTTCGCCGGCTACCGCGGTGGCCCAACGCTCTCGAGACCCGACTGGTTGAACTCGACATTCAGCAGAAGAACTCCAGACCGAACCACTCCACCACCTGCGGCAAAGTCGAACGTTTCCACCGCCAACTCACCCTCAACCCCAACCGCGGCTACCAACCACGCCTCAAAAACTAGAAAGGCCCGACCCCACCGGGGGTTCGGACCTTTCAGATGTCTCGCGACATCTGCTGCCGCTGATGCGTAACTGCCCGCCCCCTGAGCCCATCGAGACACAACACGCCGCCGTGAGCACATCTCTGGCAAGGTCAAGACGAGAACTTGCATTGTATTACAGCTTCGATGGAGTCGATGAGCTGTTCTCGGTCGACATCGGCCTCCACCTCCTCTGCCCGTAGAAGTAGTTCACCGTGACAGAACTCGGCCGAAACATCAGCCCGTCTATCGCCGTCGTAGCGAGCTTCGACCTCTGTAGGCCCCCTAGCCGGCTCGATCACGATTGCGAGTGGCGTCGACGGCCGAATATCGTCAAGCTCGCAAAAGGTACCGGCGTAATCTTGAGAGAGAGACTCTCGGATTGCAGCGTCTAGTGACTCGACCTGCTCACACGGCACCAAAGCAGCAATCGGGTACTCTGCCTGATCTCCTCCGGTTGTGAGCTGAGAAGAGACCCCGCAGGCGAGGATAAACATGGCCGAAAGGCCAACCAACGCCATTCTCGCAATCAATTTACGCGCGAGCACCTTACGGTTGTAGAAGCTCTTGGTCAATGTCATCCCCGAGCGTGAAGTTCCATAGTCAAACCAGGTCGGGCTGACGTGCTTAGGGCAACGTGATACCCGGCATCCGATCGAGGGGCTCTGACCCCTCGATCGATCCGTCGAGGATGGGCTGGAGCAATTCGATTTGCTCGTAGTATTCATCGATACTTGCATAGGTCGCCACCTTTGGGCCCTCGACCTGGTGTCTCAAGTCGACAATAATCCCGACTTCCGGGAGGTCTGGGTCGGCTGTGTCTGGAACTATCAGCATTTCGTCCGCTGTCTCCGGCCGGGCTAGAGACAACACCTGTGTATTTTCGATATCACCCGCAGCCCGCGAGAGTAACTCGAAGCTGCTGTCCCTAACAGGCAGGTAACCAGTCAAAATGGAGTAGCCAAGGTCATTTGTCGCGAACCATCCAAGAAGCTTGGAATTCGTCGGGTTCCGGAGCGCGTACTCCTTGGGATCCGAGGGGTCACCAAGAATCAGCACCTCAACATACTGCAGTCCATCGAGACTAATTCCGTCTTCTGCCTGGACCAAGTACATGTCGGGCTGGACGTCCAGAGCAATGATGTCGCCTTCAGATTCGGTTTCGTCGGCGTGCTGTACGTCCCCAGCTAACGCGATCAAGTTATCCAGCACGGGCGTAGGAGACGAATCGCTCGCGCTCGTCCTCAGACCAGCTAACACAGCCGATGAGTCCGAACTAAAGCCAGGTACCGGCTTGTCCGAGTCAAGATCATGTGCGTACACGACGGACATCTCGCCTGGACTCCATCCGGCAACGAAGAAAGCGTACCTCCTACCTTCTTCGAAAAATCCGTTGGTGTAACGAAGAGGCAGCGGTTCTCCATCTCTTGACTTCAAAGATTCGAACTCCGACCCGTAGCTCTCAGCCCGAGGCAGCCGTGTCGGTTCACTGAGCCCGGCAACTCGTACGAGCGGCACGCCCTCATCCGAGTTGTAGTCGATGAACCCACCTTCAACTAGCCTGACTTCAGGTCCTTCTAGCGCCACGACGGTTGCCTCCACAACAGCAAAGGCAACTTCGAGCCCGTCTAGGCTGCCGAGAGCGGGGAAGTCGGCGTTTGGAGTCTGCCGGTTGATCGACCGTGCGATCTCGCGGTCATCAGATTCATCAGGCGTTGCCATCGCTGCTATACCTAGAATAAGGACCAAAGCCACGACCAGGACTGCTGGGACAACTGGGATGCTTAGTTTGTGGTGGTTCATCTGTTTGCCGATTCAATCTTGTGATTTGACCCTGAAGTGCCGGTCAGAAGTTCCATTTGATTCTCGCGCGATCGACCAACACGGAGTTACGGAGGCCAGTCGTGCGGTTCGTAACGCGGTTCCACATCCGAATTCTTACATCAACGGCATCAGGATAATCTCCCCATTCAAAGTCTAGTCCATTACTCGGAGCGTCGAATGTTCCAGTATCACAGTAGGACCAATTTGAGATTGGGTAATAGATTTTTGAACCGTACGTCCATGTGCCAACTTGTTCGACAATATTCTTGTCATCGCCGTAGAAGTTGCATCCAAGATCTGTCCCGTCCTTATAGCGGATACCTCGAGCATAGAATCGCAACAGGACGTGACCCCTATTGCCAACGATGGTGTCCTTGACATTCACCCTGGCAAAAAAGTCATCGCTAGCGACTGTCCCGTCACCAAACGCCGACACTTGATCTGTCACTCGAGTCGTACTGTAGATGCTTTGGTTATTGTTGCTTGGGCCGATCCTCGCCGCAGTCGGGGTTCCGTCGGCTCCGCCATTCCTGGTTGTCAAGTTCGTGGCTCCAGCTCGAGCCCAAAAACTGGTCCCCATCTCGAACGAGTCGTTCGCTGTGACCGAATGAAAGCCGTTAACCGTCTCACTTCCAGTTAGGTATGACGATGCCGCATACTCGTCCTGGCTTAGAGTTGCTCGCCTCGCTCCATTGGTAATGCAAGTTGCCATCGTCGGCGGGTTGCCCTGGTGGCTGTCCCCCACGCCCGAATGGCCGAGACCCCAGGCATGGCCCCACTCGTGCGCCGAGAGTCCCGCCAGCGAATCGTAGCTTGATGATGCGATGTAGCCGGCCACCTTGTCTCTGTTGACCTGAATCCCACGACCAGTAAGTGCTGAAAGTGGATTGCTGAGACTACAGACGGTCACCGCGCCGGCGCCGTTCAGCTTCCAGCCTGACTCTATGTCCATCTCAAAGGAACCGCCTGGGCGGAAGACCTTGCCGCCATGATATGCCAACGGACCGTTTGCTCCGGTCCAAACGTCGTAACCTGACTGGAACGGGTCTTTCAGCTTGGAACTGGGGTCCTGTGAGAGCGTCAGGTTCCATTCGCTATCTCCGCTGAAAACAATCGAGCGAGTTGGATCGTTTCTGCAGAACTCGGCGTATTGATCGAAACCGGCAGCAGGTCCCGGGCTAACTAGCAGGCTCGCAAGCAGCGCCAAGAGAATCGTCATCGCGTTGGCAGTTGATCGGGGGGAGAAGTCCAACTTCATACACATTCTCTTCCGTTGCAGAGGACCTCGCTAGGCACTGGCATATCATCATCATTATTAAAAACCAAGAGCCATATTGAGGTCAAGATCGACGATGGTAGATCACAACTAGGACAACCTCAAGAGTGATATCTTCGTTTACAGTTTGTTGTGTCGTGACCATGACTCATTCTAGGTATTAGTCGCCAACAGCATTCGGTAGCTAGAACGCCAAACTCGCCAGATATCTCTGAGGTATTGATCTGATGACGGAATATTTGCTGCTCCGGTTCGTGATCGGGAAACATGCCTGCCGCCAACACAAAAGTCCGGGTCATGGCGGTAGCGCTCATCATTCTCCTTGGTAACGCCAACCCGAAACTTGGCGCCGAAGCACATCGCCGATTCTGCGACAGAAGACGCATGGCCAACGTCCTCCGACGCTTCAACCGAGGACTCCTCGCGAGTTGCATGAGCTCCGCAGTTTCGCCAGATCTGCCAGGGTTACGCACTCGATTACTTCACATCCCGTTCCGATCGTCACTGTGCTGCGACTGGAGAGTCGGGTCAGGGCGTCTCGAATAGGTCGATCGGCGGGCTTGAGAACTCAACGGAGGGCGGCCTTCCTCGAGACGGGTCGAGTTGACGGATTGCCATCGACGCTGAGCCTCGCTTCGGGTGCTCAAGTGTGTACCTGGCGTCGATGCCCTCAGCGATAGCCGCCGACAGCTCTTCGTCGGGCGAAGGTCCACCGTCACGTTGGGTGACCGAGTAGTCGGAGGCTGGGATGAGGTCGAACGCCGTCTGGCCCAACTCAGCCCCGGTCGAGTTCGGGTAGATGAACGTCATGTCGATAATGGCCAGGTGAAAGTCGCCCCCGAACGAAACCTGCGGCGGAGACATGCTGATTCTCATCGACAATGGCTCGCCGCCTTCGGGAATCGGGCTGTTGACCTCCCAGCCACGTATCGCACCGATCTGCTCCTCGGCCGCAGCGATCTGCGCGTCGCTCATGATGTCTTCGTAGTTGATCCGCACGATCGAGCCCACCGCATCGCTGCTGGCGGCAATCTGGATGATGAGACCATCAAGAAGCATCTCGGTGATACTGCCGTCGCGTCTCACGGCTTCGCCCCGGCTCGTGAGCGTCGCGTACTCGAGGGTCTTGATCGTCAGATCACCCTCGGTCCGATCACTAGTGGCGGTTTGAGTGAATGCCGGAGCGGCCAGCCCCGACTGATAGAACGCAACAACCTCGTCGAACTCTTCGGAGACCTGGAACGTCGCCGACGCGTTCAGGCGGGTCGGGTCGGCCTGAAGATCGGGCCGGCTGGTAAGCCCCAGCACGTTGCTGCCCGGAAGCGTGGGGAGGCCCGATGGGAACGGGCTGATGCGGGCCAGCTCGGCCGCGACGTCATCGGTCGGACCGTGCACGTCGATCAGGAGGTTGCGAATTTCACCGCGGGACAGACCAACCTCCAACCGTTCCGGGATGCCATAGTTCCGGTCGGCTACGAACCGGTCGGACCGAGAAGATTCATCACCGCTGCCGCTGGCCGCTGTGGAGTCCGGCTCCGCGCGGTCGGCACTGGCGACGCCGAGCGTCGTTGTTTCCACGACGGACGCATCAGCGATCGCCTCCGCCGCCGTGGATGACGGGCCCACATCGGAAGCAGCGAGACCAGCCGGCGGTTCACCACCGCCACAGCCAACCACCCCCATTACTGCCACCGCGACACCAATTCGAACTAGTCGACAGGAACGGTGTCCTTGCATGCGGGTAGCGTCATGGACTCGCCATCGACTGCTGCTCGTTGTCGGCTCGCCTACCCAGATGCCGTTGGCGATACGAAGTTCGCTGAACTTCACTGTTCCGCAGCGATGCAGGGGACGCTCGGGCACCACATCTGGTCCGACCCACAAAGACGCTTTGGGCGACGAGTCACATCGTTCTCCTGTCGGTCATGTCCAATGCCGTCAAAACCAAATGGGATAGGTTGCAATGAATGAGACTCCATTGACTGGCATCGCGCAAGCGACGAAGGCGATGCAAATAGAGGCAAGGGCCTTGCGGTTCATCATGTTTATTCCAACCTTGTTGAGATTTTGTCTACCCAGTCAATTGTGCCACTCATTTCTGCTCTCGTCAGTACCAGAATTTGCCGAACGTCATCGAGCCATGAGTCTCTGATTGCATGCTTCTGCCGGTCAACCAGAACACCCGTGCCTGCGGAGCGGATGTCCTAATCCCAGCTCCACACTGATCAAGGCAAGGTCCTGCATCAGACCCTCCGATGCCGTTTGTTGCCTGGTGCCCGATTACAGGTGGTCGAGGGCAAACAGCATCATGCCAGGGCACGGGTAAGGCCCGCTCGATGACTAGGTCTCGACAACTAGAACAGCTATCGTGACTGAATGAAACGTGCTACCCGCACAACGTGAGGCCACAATGACTGCCGAAAACGACAAGGAACAACAGCTGATTGAAGCAGCTGCTCTAATCTTCCAAGATCGGGACTATGACATTTTCTCGGAAGTAACTTACCGAAGGATCGCCGACAAGTCCGGCTGGAGCGAGCGGGCTGTGCGGGACTACTTCGAGAAGCCACAGCTGCGACGCAAGCTCGTGGAATACATGACTGACCCGGGGAGGGTCGCCCAGAATGTCGACGTGGATATGCTGTCTGCGGTCCTCAACAACCGCGAACAGCCGATCCTTCAAGCGTTCTTGGCGATCGGATCACACTACGTCGACAATGTCTACGCGGATATGGAGGGTGCAACAGTTCGATCGACCCTAGCACTGTGGCCCTACGCTAGGCGACAAGGGTTTTCGGGTGGTGACGAATACCTCCGCCAACGGCTGACCCGTGCCGAGGAGACGCTTGACAAACGGATCGAAGCAGCTATGAATGCTTGGTTCGTGAATCATAGTGACCTGTTTCGACCTCGCCTGGACTTTCTTTCTGTTCGCGAGTTCTCGACCCTATTGCTCGCCGTCACTCAGGGGCTAGCGGTGCGCCTCACGCTCGATCCAGAGGTCGCCGATGCAGACCTTCTCGGGAAGGCTTACGCCATCCTGGGATCGGCGATGATCGTGTTCCACGCTGACCCGCACGAAACCGAATCGAACCTGCCAATACTGGCCGAGTTGGATCGGCGTCGAAGGACCGGATAGTGGGCCTGCGGGTTCCCGGCGCAGCTTCACCATCTCCTCCCGTTCAGCCGCGCTGAGGCCGGTGTCTCTTCGACCTTCGTCAATATCAGCTTGTTTCATCCAACCACGCAAGCAGCTATCAGAAGTCCCGAGATCGTCCGCGATCACAACGATTGACTTCTCACGAGGCCGGACCAACTCGACCGCCCGTCACCGGAACTCAGGCGGGCGTGGACCTGATATATGGACTCCCCTCCCGAGACAACAAACGTAGCCTCAGAGTTGGTGTCGTTAAACCAATGTACTTTCCAATACGCAACCCTAGAGTGTCATGAAATAACGACAGTTATTATCTGGTATCATACATCCAACATTTTCCGACACCCGATGCCCACAAATTTGGCGGTGAAACTAGGCTCTTACAAATGGTGGACAAAGGCATCGACGACTCAATCCAATCGCGTGGTTCTGGGACACAGGCGTAAACAGATTGAAGAGATGCGCCTCGCGACTAATCGAGCTAGAGGTCGCTGGTATCTAGTTGGCGGTTTGCTCCTGGCGGTTGGGGGACTCTGCCTGCTCATTGTGTTCAAGCTCCCCGCCCTCATTGGCTTGTCGTCGGGCCGGGCATCTTCGGCGTCTACAGCGGTCTGCGATTGACGAGACCTGTGTGCTGGTCGTCGTGCTCATCGGAGCGAATCGCGACGGCTCTAGCTGGCTCTACCATCGGACCGCACCGCACGCCGCCGGGGCCACCGCGTCCGAGCCGCTGCTATCTTGACGATTGTCGAACCTCGCGGGGGTCTCATGAGACAAGCCGCTGATCTTTCACTGGCATTCATCGCTGCGTTCAATGGCAGACAAAGTGATGAGATGTGGGCGATGCTCGACCCCGAAGTTTGGTACCAGGTCGGAGGAGCAACCTCGTTCTCCGGCATCCCGGCAATCCAGATGTACTACAGCACCTCGCTAGCGAGCGATGCGAAGGCGGAGACCGTCTCGATCATCGACAGCGGCGACGTCGTCTTCGTCGAGAACCGGATCACGGGGACCCTCCCGGACGGTCGCTCGTACTCAATCGAGCAGGCCGTCCGACACCGCTGGAAGGACGGCCTCCTAGTTGAATACCGCAACTACAACGACCCCCCGTCGGTTGAGGGTGAGCCGGTGACTCTCGAACAGTTCATGGCGACCGTAACCGGAGCGCCAGAGGCGGAGTAGACGTTCCAGGACAGGCACTACTCGCATGCGTGGAAATCGCTCGTTCAGTGGGGCTTCGAGCTTTCAGCGTCACTGTCGGCGCAGACGGCAACTGACGACTACCTACTCGTTTTGCCGAAGGCTAGGCGGTCGGCGAAAACCGTTGAGATGTACGAATGGCGGGCGTCGATCATCAAGGATGGCTTGAGAGCCCGAAAGCTCGAAGCGTTGACGGTGAAAGAATGCGATGCGTTCCTAGTCTCAGCCGCTGGTGGAGAATACGGGTCCAGGACGATCGGGCGTGACGCACTCGGACGGATCAGGAACTTCCTCATCAACGTGTTGAGGAATGAGATGCGGGTCGGGAACATCCGGGCCAACGTTGCCGACTTGTCCATGATGCCTGACCTCGGCGGTCGTCATGAGCGGGCGATCGATGATGAGGACGGCGACGGCCTTGGCAGCATTCGCCGAACGCTGGCTTACGAGGAGTTTCGTCGGTGGTGGCGTGTCTGTCGGAGTCCGCTCATCGTGGTCGTAGAGCTGTGCGGCCGGAACGGGTTGCGACCATCGGAGGCTCGTGGCTTGCGGTGGGAGTGCGTCGACCTCGATGAGAAGACGATCACTGTCAACGGTCAACTGAACAGCCAGAACAGATTGACGGGCCTGAAGACGAAGCGGTCTCGACGGACCATCCCGATAGACGACCTGACTGTCGAGTGTCTGGACGGGTGGCGAACACGGCAGGCCGGTTTGCGTGATCGTGCTGGCGAGCTGTGGCAAATCGAACCATCGTTCGTGATCTCGACCCGGTACGGAACGCCGATCCACGCCAGCAACCTGCAGCGAATGGTGACCGCAGCGTGCGAAGAATCGGAAGTAGACCGAATCGTGCCCTACGAACTGCGCCACACCGCCGTCACCCTCCAACTCGACCAGGGTCACCCAGCATGGAAGGTCGCCGACTGGGCTGGTACGTCGGAACACATGATCGAAGAGATCTACCGCCATCGTCTGACCCGTGTGTCAGATCTCGGGCCGGTTCATGCCCCGGTGTGGGAATGATAGGGACCCAGATGGGGACCCAGTGCGGTTCTAGCTCGGAGTCCATAGGGACCCAGCAACCCGCTGACCTGGGAAAGT
Organism: Phascolosoma agassizii; assembly: GCA_035593235.1. Classification (NCBI taxonomy): domain Eukaryota; kingdom Metazoa; phylum Annelida; class Sipuncula; order Phascolosomatiformes; family Phascolosomatidae; genus Phascolosoma; species Phascolosoma agassizii. The sequence continues at coordinate 73,419 of JAVJHY011057995.1, read as the reverse complement.
TTTTGGTGGGCTATGAGGGATTTGAACCCCCGACATCCTCCGCGTCATGCCAGCCGTATTGGTGCATCCTCGTGCATTCATGGGCTCGGCGAGCGTTGACCCTGAGTCGGCGTGCAGCAGAGTGCAGGGGTTGGCGGCTACGTAGGTTCCCGGTTGGGTTCCCACCGACGAATTCGCATCGGGGTTGTAGGTTCCCATCGCCAGAGCAATTCGGAGCGATTCCAGGCGAATTGCCGAGCATCTGACCTGCTGAACCTGATCCTCGGGTAAGGGGGCCCCGTGTGCTCCCGTCGTCGCCATGGTCGACCATGTGCGCTTCTTCCTGATGGACTGCCAGGGTGCTTCGAGAGTCGATCCCGATGGAGCGACGCTCCACGTCCGGTGACGATGGTGCAGTTCGCTGTCGACCATGGCTGAGGAGCACCCGGCTATGCCGATCTGTCCCGAATTGTTAGCTGAGTGACCATCTCTTGATATTCTGGCTGAGATGTTCTAGACATGGTCACATGTCGGAGGTCGTGACGGGGGCGAAGGCTCGGACACACGCACAGCTTCTCGATGCGACACGAGACGAGCTAGCCGAAACAGGAGAGCTGCGACCCGATCGCGTCGCGGCCAGGGCCGGTTGGTCGACAGCGGCGTTCTATAAGCACTTCGCCACCAAGAACGATGCGCTGGCCGAAGCGTTCGCTCGCACTCTGGAGCGCCAAGTCAACGACGGGCTTGCGACGCTCAGCCTTGAGACGTTAATCGAACACGGCCTCGAGCGTGTCGTCGAAGATCTCTATTTCACGCTGGTTCGCTACCAACGCCGTGAGCTCAACCTTTTTCGAGCCGGGATGGCAGCTGTCCCGAACTCGGATGCTGTGCGCACGGTCCTCCAGCACTGGGAGCAGCAGTTCCTCGACGGACTCATCCGCTTTGCTGAGCTGGGGCAGCGCGCAGGCTACCTCCTGGAGGGCGACTCGCATGATCTTGCCCTCGCGTGGTTGGTGCTCGCCCAAGGCTGGTACAACCACCACCTCTTCGGACTCAGCGAGGACTCCCACGTCGAGCGATACCTCGTATCCGCAACAGTCTGTATGCTCCGCCCCGCCGAACACCCGTCGGACAGCTGCGAGCCGGCCGGTGGCTGACTCGGACCGGACGCGGAGCTGTCCAGACCCTTCGGCGACGGAGGTCAGCCCCCCGCCGCGACCTATGCAGCACTCGCGAGTTCGCGCAACGACATCTTGTTGTTCTGCGGCGCGTGACAACTAGTCGATTGAGAGGAACAGCAATGCGAATCGGGACCGTGACACTTGCCCAGAACTACGCCGACTGGGATCGTTTCGAAGCAGAGGAGCGAGGTGAGGATGCTGCGCCTCGACCCACGGTCTCGGACCGGTCGATCTTCCTCGAAGAAGTTGCGCTGGCTCAGGCCGCTGATGATCTGGGATTCGATTCGCTGTGGACCATCGAGCATCACTTCACCCCATACACGATGGTGACCAACCCGCTGCAATTGTTGACCTACCTGGCGGGTACGACGAGCAACGTCGACCTGGGGACCATGGTGGTGGTCGCCCCATGGCACAACCCGGTGCGCATCGCGGAGGACATCGTGATGCTCGACAGCCTCCTTGGACCGGATCGCAACGTCATGTGCGGAGTGGGCCGCGGATTGGGGCGCCGTGAATACGTGGGGATGAACGTCGACCAGGCCGAAGCGCGAGGCCGTTTCGATGAGGCGATCGAGATTCTCCAGCAGCTGTTGGCCACTGGCCAGTGCACCTTCCGCGGCAAGCACTACGACATCGACCGCCTCCACCTCCGACCCCAACCCGACCGAGACATGTCCGATTGTCTGTTCGGCGCCGGTGGCACCTCGGACACGGTGAGCCTGATCGCCAACAACGGCATCCTCCCCCTCACCGTTCCGACCGTGTCGCTTGATCTTGCCCTCAAGGGCTTCCAAGCGTTCGTCGGCCAACGTGCCGCCGCTGGGTTCGAGCCGGCACAGACCAAGCTCGGCTTGTACGTGTACTGCGCAGAGACACGCGACGCAGCCCAAGCCGGAGCCGAGCAGTACCTGACGAACTTCGCCGACTCCTCGCTGCGTCACTACGAGCTGGACAACGACCATTTCGGCTCCATCAAGGGCTACGAGTCGTACGAGCAAGTTTCCAAAGCGTTCCGCGGCGGCAACAACCCGATGGTGCGTGGGTATGTGAACGATCATCCGTGGGGTACCCCTGAGGAGGTATGTGAACGAATCAAGGCTCTCGCCACCTCGTTCGGAGCCAGTGAGTTGATGCTCGGTTTCAAGTACGGGGGCATGCCCGCTGACGTGGCCGAGCGCTCCATGAGACTGTTCGCCGACCGTGTCCTCCCCGAGCTCCAGGAGTTCCACACCGAACCCCTCCCCGCCGCGGGAACATGACGACCGATCCCACACCCGCGAACCAACCGTCCGCTCAGCCGGGCACAGATTCCGACCCGAGCACCGTACCCACAGGGTTCATCCACGCCCAGATCAACGTCAGCGACCTCGACCGTTCACTGGCGTTCTACGAGATGCTCGGCTTCGAGGTCATCGGCCAAGGCATCATCACCGACCCTGACCTATTCGCCGCACTCGGCCTCGACGGGCAACGGCTCCGAGGGGCGTTCCTACGGATTCCAGGGCGGAGCACCAAGGAAACGCCGATGCTGGACATGATCCAGTTCATCGACCCACCACCGCAAGGTTCGCCCTACCCCGCCCTCAACCATCTCGGCATCGCCAGGATCTGCTTCCAGGTCGACGACATCGAAGCTGCCGAACGACGACTGATCGAGCAGGGCATCGAGACCCTGGGCCCCATAGGCGAGCTACGTACCAAAGCCAACATGGTGGGCAAGGTGTTGTGCTTCAGAGACCCCGACGGCACCATCCTCGAGTACTCCGAGATCAACGTCAGCCAATAGCACGGGGGTGCGAGCGGAGTCCATTTTTCTAGGTCGGGACTGCCGTTCGCTGACGGCTGGTGCCGGGGAATGTCCTGAGTTGCCGATCGGTTGGGGCACGCTAGGGCACGCCGGACGCTTGAACCTTCGCCTTCCTCCGGCAAACGGTTTCGCTAGCCCGAGCGAACTTCTGTCGTTGCATGGCCAAGCCGGTAGGCCAGACTGGTGGAGTGGGTGTTGCGCAGGAGCTGACGTCGATCTCAGAGCGCATCTTGCGGTCAGACTACTTTCAGCCATTCACTGATGGCCCAGAGATGGCCGCTCAAGCGGACGCAGCTCGCGGCCTGGCCCGATTGGGTTTCGCCTTCCGCCCGGCCCATCGCTCAGAACTTCTTGCAGCACTCGAACAATTGTTCGATGGTTGTTGGATGCTAGGGACACGCAAGGACATCATCGGAGACCTCGCCCGACTGGGCACGACATCGGCATGAACAGCCGAGACCCCAACGCAGACGACCAATACCAGGACCTCGAACTCCTGGCCGCCGTTGCCGTCGTCCTGGGGATGTCTCACAACATCGTGAACAAGGCCAGCGGCGTTCCCATCGACCGAATCAACGCCCTACTGACCAACCACCACTGACAGCTCGAAGCCCTCGGCGAGGCCCAGGGCTTACCAACGACACCCCTCCGGCGTCGTTTCAAGAAGCCTCTAGATCAACTGCGCTGCCCCGACATTTTCGAGCACCTCATCCATCCGATATCGCTGCCGGTTCCTTCCCGTCTTGGGAGGGTCAATGAGTGGGGTGCATGGTTATGGCGGGTTGCGAATACAGGTCATGGTGGTCATGGGGTGCTTCTCGTGTTTGTGGCCGCTGCACCGGCTGTGGTTGTTGCTGTCGGGTAGCGGGATTGGCGATGTGGAGACGCGTGGGTGACGGTCAAAGTATTGCCATTTAGCCGTAAGACAAGCTCTTGCCCAGCCAGCCAATACGGCGTCTCGGATGGTACTGGCAAGGTCGGTTCTGGGAGCGTGGTGATGTCGTCTCCTGTGCTTTTCGTCTCTGGATCGTTCGGCCTAGGGTTGTGAGGGTGGTTCCAGCGGACTGGACATGTTGGGGGCGGTCGAAGGGAGTAGATTGCAGTGGGCAGATGCATAGAAGGCCGTTGTGGGAGTAAACGGACAGAATCTGGCGGCTCTTTTGACCGAGGGCAAGCTGTTCGGGTGGGTCGCAACGTTTCCGGTGTTAGCCGACCTTTGGGAGTGGATGAGATCCAACGGAAACTTGCCTTTAGTGTGTCGGGCGATAGGTTCGAGCAAGAGGCCGACCGGATCGCGGACGTTGTCATGTCTGGTCAACCGTTACGTCCGTCACAAGTGGCTGGGCGCAAGGGTGACTGCGACTGTGCAGGTTTGAGGAGTGGAGACGCTGTAGGTCAGGAAAAGCCAGCCGTTGCTGCGCCGTCGGTGGGTCCGGGGGCTGTCGTAGTTTCAGACTCACATCATGGTCGACCTCTCTCAAACGCCGAGCGAAGTTTCTTCGAGCCTCGCTTTGACTATGATTTTTCAGGGGTACGTGTCTATGACAGCGAGCAAGCCAGCGAGGTTGCGCTTGCCATCAATGCAAGAGCCTTTACTCAAGGAGCAGACATTGGCTTTGCGCCTGGAGAGTATGCGCCGGATACCAGAATTGGGCGGCGCTTGCTGGCTCATGAACTGAGTCATGTAGTGCAGCAAAGCGTGGGCGGCCCCGCAAGCTCGCCTTACATGAGGGCGCTCCCGTCAGGTCAGGATCAGCATGAGGCAGGTGTATCGCCAGTACGGTTCGGCACGCTCCAACGACTGGAGGTCCCTGGCCAGACACTGCCACCCCTCCCTGTCATGGAGGCGGAAGCTGTTCGTCAAGTTGCGAAGACTGAGACCCGGATCGCTACCCGTGAACTCGCCCGCCGTGGCAGTGGGGAGTTTCTGCGGCGGCAGTTCCGCCGGCTATTCTGGAAGAACTTCTGGTCCGCCGTTGTACGCAGATTCGCGGTCCAGGGCACGCTCGCGCTGACCTTGTCGGCGGCGGACGGTCCGCTACCGATCGGCGAACTCATAGGGCTTGGTGTAGCGATCTGGACTGCCTATCAGATCTACCAGCTTTGGGACCTGTTGACTGCTGAGGCAGAAGAGGCAGCACTCGAAGAGCTGCAAGAAGAAGCCGATCCAGGTGCAGACGATGACACAGATGAGCATGTCGAGGCCGAGCCGGATTTAGGAAAGGAAGGCAAGGAGGATTCGAAATCCAATAATGATTGTTTCGATACCACCACCTTCGAAAACTGCGAGGATTGGCGTGAAGAGCGAGTGTGGGTGGCAAAGCAGTTTGCCAGGTCAGAAAACCAGTGGGGAGACGGTGGGATTGTTGAATGCGAGTTAGCCGCCAACCAAGACGATACCTGCGATCAAGGTGGATATGTAGAAACCTACAATTGCAGTTGGCGGGTTGCAGAGGGCCAACCAGTCTCCTCCTTTGTCGTCGAGGCTACTGGGTGCGCTTGTTGCAAGCACGACGGCTCGTTCGGGACGAACTGGTACGCAGATTTCGCCGACCCCCAGCGGAGATGTCAAGAAGAGTTCGGGGTCGGCAACTGCCCAGAAACCGAGGGCCTGGGGTCACACAATCTCTTCTCCGTTGAAGATGAGCAGCGAGTTTGGAGCTACGCCGAGAAGCAGATAGGAGGTGAATATTTTTCGATTGAATGCGAAAACATGAGGAGAGAGTGGGACACGATGAGGGAAAGGATCTCCTTTTTCATGCACTGCACGGTTACAAACGAACACGATCAACAGGCGACCCCTAGCCTCGTAGGCGTATCGTGCTGCAGGACAGACGGTTCCTTGGGCTACAACTGGGATGACATTCACGAACAAACCCCCGACCCGCCACGCAGCGGGCGGTGGCACTGACACCGGACGCAGACTCTTCCCCGCATCGCCATCGATTGCCTTCGGCGCAGAGACACAAGTTGACAGACTGCGACGGACAAAACGGGATCGGATCGACTGACACGAAGCAGCCAGACCACTCGAAAGGGTATGACCGTCGGGTCAAGGTCTTCATCTGGTTTGTCGATCGCCGAGAATACGATCACAGAGCCGCCTCCAGAGGTTGTCGAGAAAGGTCGCGTTGCTGTTCTCGAGTTCTTCGAGCATCTGGCATCGCAAGGTGAGGCACGGCTACATGAAGCCAAGGTCCTACTGATCGGCGAGGGACGGGCTGGGAAGACAAGTCTCCTTACTCGTCAAGTGTCCACGAGTCAGGCTCGCCACTCCTGGAGTTGAATCGCTCGCCCTGTTGCTTGGCAACGGAGAAGCAGCGCTCTGCGGCGATCGGCCTCGTCTCGGGTTCTGACTGATCGGCTCTGTACCTCGCCCTTGACAACCCAACGAACAACCCACGGGAGTCGGCGGGCCTTGCGCTGAATCGACCAGATCCGGCTGTCTTAGATCGGCGACGGCTTCATTTGGCTTTGATGGTGCCGAACCAGCGGCCGCAGTCGCCCGACTCATCGCGCCAGCCGCGACCTTCGCCACCAGGGCGATTGGCCCGTTCTCGCTCAGCTGCGCCCAGGTTGGCCTATGAGGCCTCCAGCTAGGCCCTAGCCACTCTCGTCGAACCGCATCTAGGACGCTTGGGTCCCATTCCGATCACGCGCGACGAGCGAAAAGCACACCGCTGGTCACCAGTTTGGTCACCAGTAGGCTTGACATGCCCGCTTCCAGGTCGGCCGCAGGCCCGCTACCAGGGAAACGTTTTGGTGGGCCATGAGGGATTTGAACCCCCGACTTCCTCCGCGTCATGCCAGCCGTATTGGTGCATCTTCGTGCATCCATGGGCAAAGCAAGAGGCTGACCATGAGTTGGCGTGCAAGGGAGTGCGGGGGTTGGCGACTGCGTAGGTTCCCAGATGGGTTCCCATCGACGATTCCGCATGTGCGTTGTAGGTTCCCAGCTACAGAGCAGTTCGGGAGCGATTCCAGCCGTAGTTAGCGAGCATCTGACCGACCTGTGTGACCTTCGGGTTATGAGCCGCAGTCCCCCCACCCCGGCCCTACCCCCGACCGACGGACTACGAACACTCTGGCACTGCGATCTGCACTTGCTACAAACTCCGTGCACAGGTTGAATCGCCGAATCTACACGAAGGGCTCGGCCGCTGCGCTAGACGTCCTCTGGAAGAAACACGACTATCCCGCCGTTCCGCTTGCCAGCTTCGTCTAGTAGTTGGGCAAGTGAGTCGCTAGATGATGACGGCTCTTCTGGATCGACCTCCAGAGCAGCGCCCTGCTCGTCCCGAACTTCAACCGGGCCACTCTTGTCCTTGCTCTTGCACCAACGAGCTATCCAGTTCCCAACATTCGCACCGAGGGCGCCCATGACGCCAAGACCGAAGGCGCCTCCCCCGGCCACAGCCCCCGTTACGACGACTTCGAGCAGATACTCCCACTCGTGCTTTCGCTCTGCCGTCAGGCGGATCTCGCCCTCACCCTCGGTCCCGCCCAGTCGACCAGGTTCTTCGAGCAGAGCAGCCACAAGCGGACCAACGTCGATATCCGAGACGTTGAAGTGGCGTTCCTCGGGGGCATGTCTTATCGAGATCAGAAAGTGGTGTGTCTGGATCACGAGCGATTGGCCCTCCCCTGTTCGTGTGGCACCACTATAGGAAGGTAGTGAATGTCCTGTCGACGATTTGTGAGAGGCACTGATTATGAGTCAGAACAAGTACGTCCGGCTGATGCCATGAAGTGCTCTGACCTGGCGTTACGTGCTCACCAACATCCGGCTGATGCCACCTGATCCGGCTTGTTGCCCTGAAAATGTTGGATGAAATGTTGGATGCGGCAGTTCGCACGCCGACAGATCCGGCTCCAACAGTTCTGGTCGGTTCAGGGAGAGAGTTAGTGGATGGACTATCGAAAGACAGCTCGGAACTATGGCATGCAGCGAGCACAAGGTGACGCCGAGGGACTGGTAGCGCTTGAGCATTGGCTCGAAGATCTTCGGACGTCCGAGGACCGATGTGCCGCCGCTGCTGCGGGAGAAGTCGCTCCGCCGGAAGGCCGTTGTCAGCGACTTTGTTTGTGACCGTCTGCGCCTACCTCGCTGGCTTGATCGGATCGACGTCATCTACTTGCAAGCTGAGACTCAGGCACGCGCCGTCTCTGAAGCGAACGCTGGCCAGGCGAAGCAATTCTGTCCGGGACTACGGACCATCTTGACGCTCACGCAACGGGCTTGAGCGCCACACAGGACATGGAGGACCTGTACAGATTGGCACGAGCGGCCGATCCTCGGATGAGACGCCAGGATCTGGATCCCACCAAAGCACGCATCCTTTATGTGTGAGGAGCCGGCAGTCACGCCGTCCGCGGATGCTGCCAAACGCAAGCGCAACGTGCTGATTGATCACATGCGCCGAGAGTTCTCGATGAGTCGAGAGAATTTCGTAAAAGAAGGCAGCGCGCTATCTAGCGTCAAATGCTCTACCGAGGAGGAACGCGCCGTAGTCCTCGACTATCGGTAGTTCGCGAGCTAGTTCCCACTGCGGGGCACCCAAGCCTACGGGATAGGTACTCGGGGCCGGGTTCAAGCTTGGCGCCCTTCCTCCAGGCCTCGTTGTATACGATCGAAGCAACAGGTCCTCCGACTTCAGCGATGACGGATCAAGCCGAAAGACCCGGAAACCGAGCTCAGGCTGTTTGAGACCAACGATTCTCGCAATTTCCTCGGGTGTACGACCTTTGAGAAACTTCAGTTGGGTGACGTAGCCGCCTGCCTGTCCTACAAGTTGAGCCCGAAGCGAACCTCCACCCTCGGGGAGGGCTACCACTTTCACCAGCGAGTTTGGGCCGTCTCGAGATATGGATTCAACGGCTAACCGCTGAAGACGACGGATATCTACAGTCCTTGGGAGGACCCGATGTCCCGCCAGCCGGCCAGCCTTAGCAAGCGTTTGCGCTGTAGAAATGATCAACAAACCAATCGAGGTCGCCATGAAGTTCGCGGCAACCCATATCTCAACCTCCTGCATTGCCACAAGAAGCTGCCGCATTAGATCGTCGTCCTCAGCCTGAAGCTGCAGTCTTGCTCGACTCGGCGACAGTCTTGTCTCTGTCAAGGTCGAGAGCATCCGAGCGTTCGTGGCAGCCGCCGTCCGTGCAAGCAAGTCAGCCGCAACCCGATCTCCACGGGTGAGCTCAAGCCATCGGTCACTGGCATCGGGGAGCAATTGCGCCAGTTCGACCTCGAAGTTCAAACCAAATTGGTCGACACCTGCCCACAAGACCGTTCTCCGACCCGCGGGATCTAGCGGTTCAAAGACCTTCAAGAAACGCCCACTTTCTAGACCGTTAGTCTTAGACGGATTCAACAGGCCTAGGAATTCCAAGTCAAGCACAGCCCGCCTTACCTCATGAGGAACCCAGTCGGCTAGTCGAGATGAGAACGTTCCCGATGACACTGGGATAGGCACTCCAGCCACGACAAGGGTCCCCAACGGGGACTGAAGCCTGAGCTCACCGGAACTCTGACTCCTGAGAGGCTGATCCAGCCCATCCCGTCGTGCCCAGATCATGCCAACCTTTGATCGCCCCGTTGAAAGCTCCTGAACCGAACAGCCCGCGTATCGTTCGAGGAACCAGACAATTTTGCCCCGCAATCTGTCAGCGTTTCCTTCCGTTGAGCTCGAAAGCCCGAAGTTCAAGTAGAGCAAACCAGCGCCTGACTGGCCGCGGGCCTCTGCGAATTCAGCCCAGCCATCTGGCCACTCCGCAATCAACACCGCGTCAGCCTCACCGCTGAGTACAACCCGGCGCGGCCTGAAGTCACGCCTAAGGTGAGCCGGTCCAGCCCGACGCCATCGGCCCGGCTTGCCTACGAATGCGAGCTCGCTTGCTGTCGGCTCGACCAGCTCATAACTCAACCGTTGTGCCTTCCGGCCCGAACTCGACTCGGCTGACCGTTGCATCTTCGTCGAATCTGCCAACGGCCAGTTCCGCGATTGCCATAGCAGCCGCCTGCTCAGAGTCAGGCAGTTCAGCCAACACGGACACTCGTGCTTCGGCATGGTCAGTCGGCAAGTAGTCCACCCAACTGCTGACGATCTGCTCGTCCTCAAGTAGCCGAACTAGTTCACGGCCACCCTCACCATCGTCCGCAAAATAGCCTTGCTCCAAAAGCAGACTCGTCAGTGCGTCGACAAAGTATCCGTCCACAACCCCAAGATCGAGATCGAACAAACTAGTGCCGACAACAACTCCGATGAGCGGGTGAGCGGCATCCGCTGCATCGCCACCGGCTTCTTTGACCGCCGCTACCGCTTTTTGGACTGCTCGCGCCACCAGCAACTCGACCAACTCCTGATCATCAGGGAACACCATCTTCATAAAGTCCTGCTCGTGACCCAGCCGTACTGGGATCAGCACCCGACCCCAGCTGGCCTTGATAAAGGACTCGCGAGCGAGGTCTGGGTGAGACAGTTGCCGGATTGTCAACTCCTGGCCATCAAATCGAGAAGCATCCCACCACCACGGGTAGAGGATTGTTGATGCACCTTCCCATTCGAAAGCCGGAAAGAGCTTGAACAAGTCATCGACCGCGGCTTCGTCGAACGACCCAGGAGTAGTCAGCTGCTTCTTCTGCAGCCAGTCCAAAGCGCCACTAAAGAGTTCTTCTCGTTCTTCCTTCCGCAAGCGTTGCGTGTGTGGCACACTGCTCGCAGCCTCGGCTAGGTCACGTTCTGCGGCGCGTACCCGTGACCGCGCATCGTGGACGCGCCGGTAATCCTCAGTTTGTGCGCCCATTGCTCGTTGTTGCCATTCTGCGAGCCAACCTTCCCTAACTCGATAGACGAAGCGAAGTGTGGCGGCCTTGGCCAGATAGGCTTCCTCATAGCCATCCCACCAGTCATTTTTGCCGTTGGGGAAGGCCTTAGTATCCCAATTTGCAATCAAGACACGGGTGTAGCCGTGCGCGTGCCAAGAATTGATATCCGGATTGCCTGCCAGGTCGATAATGGGCAATCGAGCATCACCGATGCGCAAGGCATCTCCACCGTCAGTTGCCTCGCCCCAAATCGACTCCAAGATGTAGACGTCCGGATCAGGTGCCCGGCCAACTACGCTTCTGCGCCTCCCTGCGGGCTCGTCGCCGAAAAACACAACCTGTACCGGAACTTCCACCCTATTTTCGGGCACTGGAGGGGCCCCTGGCGGAGGATTATCAGGATCTGGCGCTGGAACGCTTTCGACATCGAAAGATTCGTCGTCAATCTCCTCTCGGAGTCGTTTACCAGGATCGGCTATGGCCACCTCAAGCAGCAGGCGGCTTTCTTTGATCCGGTGTGTAGTTACCCACTTGGCAAATATCTTGAAGAGCTGGAGGCGTACCCATTGATTACGTGACGGATTATTGTAGCGCTCTTTGACGCTAGATTCGAGACCACGATCCGTTGCTACAGTAAATTCAAGGTTGTGCTCTTCTCTAGCCCGCGAGGCGGCCGACTGAGTTCCTTCCTGTCGCCGCTTTGCCTCAGTGGTGGAGGCTTCCTTTCTTGACGTTTTGTAGTCAGCATTCAATGATGCCTCATAGCTCGAACTGTTTCCCGGTAGCCCGTACTTCCCCCCAGTTTTGAGACCGATATTGAGGCCAATATCGCGTCCTTCCTCGGATCTGTTGACACTCGCCATCTCCGAGTTCCTTTTGTGCGACCGTTGGAGCTCTTCTTCAGCCAATTCGGAAAAGCTGTCCTTAAATTCGGACTGTGTCTTTGTCCACGACCGCCGTTGGAGGGTCAGCTCACCTCCGGGCGAAATTGTGTAGTCGCCGATGAGAGTTTGATCATCGGCTTCGAGCCCGATTCGCTCAGATACGATCTCCTCTAGGGAGAGAATCCCAATGCGGCCAACGACACCTTCTTGCGTATTCAGCTGCCATTGCCCCAGATCCAGTTCACCTTGTTCGATCAATAGCAGCATTTTCATGACCTTCAGAAGTGCGCCAGCTCCCGCGGTAACTGGCCCAGCAAGTGGCAGGTCAAGCACCATCTTCTCGACATGTTGTGACTTCATTCGCATGCCCTCCTCAGTTTTCGCATGAGCCTGCCGGCAGTCGCTGCACGATAGCCCAAGCAATAATGTTGGCACAGCACATGCCGGAATCTTTTCGATGGATACTAGCTTCGAGAGGCACGGGAGAGTCGATGACTCGCCGCTGCCAATGCCCGTCTCATCCAACCGCCTGCCAGCCATCCCAAGTCCGCAAATAGCGCATCCAGGATCGGCGAGCCATGAACGCCCAGTCGAGCGCCGGCCGGTTCTCCCAGGCCAGATGAAGCATCCCCGACAGGATTCGAACTGCGGCCTAGTCATTAGAAGACGTTTCCCCACCGTCCAGTGAGTAACCAATAGTCCCGTGACCAGCGGAAATGTTTCTGCCACCGTCGACGTGGTATCGCCTAGTTACATCAGATGCCTAGGGATATGGCGGACAAAATGGCGGATCGGAGGATCATGTCTTCTCGGGACGCGGTCGATCTCTGCGGGATGCAGAAACGAACTGCTGGAACCAGACGCTGCCCTGCCTCCTTCCATGCGTCACAGGCCTCACTCAGCTTCTGAAACTTCTTGCCCGGCGTTGGGGGTCCGGGTTCACAAGTTCGAGCGAACATCTGTGCAGCTATTGATAAGGAGCCGAGTGGCCCGGCTTTCAGGGCATTACACCTAAGAGCTTGACTCGGCAGGCAGAATCCTGGGTGACATACACCGCCAGTACCCCTTGCTCTCCAAAGTGGGAGACCTGAGTTCGCACCAAACTCTCAGACTCATGTTGCCCCTTGGTCCTCCAGGATCTTCATGACCTTTTCTTGATCAACCCAGTCGGGGATATCGACCAGATCCAGGACGTTCTTGAGAGCTTCGCCTGTAATGCTAGCCTGCCTTGATGGGCAATACTTCTCCCATTGGCCATTGGATCGATAGTGCGAATAGTCGACCCCGTACTCGATCTGGTCACGCAGTACTAGTTGGAACGGATGGCCAACCGCTGACCTCATTCGATCAAGAGCGGTTCGAGCGTCATCCCGTTTGTGCTCGATACCAAAGACCAGCAATTGGAACGCCAACTGCAACTCATAGGGCATGGCCCTCCCCTCCGCACCTACAACAATCTTGGCATCATCACATGCCAGAAACAGATCGTAGGCTACGTGCGAAAGGCCGCCTCTACAGCACGACAGAAAGATGATGGTTTCCTCTTCAGAGAGGTAGTTGCAGACTGCGTTTCCGACATCTGGCCATCCTATGGTCAGCGGATTAGCACATGTTTCAAGAGACTCGCCGACTCCATACTTGTTACCGTGGCCACAAATGTACACATACTTAAACCTCTTATCGCCTAGTAACTCGGAGAGCAGCTCAGGGTCAAGATCGTCCAGCTCATTAACCTGGTGCCGAACGCAAGACGCTTCTTGCACCTGTTTGATTTCCTCTGGGCGCAGAGGCCTGCTACTACGCAAGTATTGGGCTACCGACCCCTCGACGGCCTCGATCTCACACCCACTGACGTCGTCGCTGAGCTGTAGTACCAGCAGGTTGGGTCCAATATCTGGTGAATCATCCATGGAGTCTTCCTGTGATTGTTCCGGGATAACAGCGCCATGGAGGCAGGTCCCACCAGGCCGATTCGACCACAGCTCTAGAACTACGAATCCTCTTGCGCACGTTTGGGACCCGTAGAACTGGTACCAGTGCTCGGCTTGGGTCGCTCTTCAGGAGCATTCCTAGGCTTAGGCCTATGAATCGGTATGCCCCTCTTTTCTGCAGGCTTCTTCTTTGACATCAAGCAAACCCCTTCTCAGGATTCTCGGCAGGAACCCGATCCAGGTTACCCGTCGTCACCGTTGCCTTGGTCGATGCTCCGGACGGCCCAACTAGGTTGAGTGAGAACTCGGAGTTCGTGAGCCAAAAGCCACCGAAGAGCCGCCGTCAAGGACTAGCCTCACCCTCGTCCACCTTGGACAGCACGACACTCAGCTCGATGTGTGAAGAGAAGTCCCTGAAAGGGCGAACGGTGCCAACACGTTCTCGGAATCTAGGCGGCCGGAAGAAGGCGGCAGCCAAGAAGACAGCGCCAAAGAAGACAACAAAAAAGGCGGCAGCCAAGAAGACAGCGCCAAAGAAGACAACAAAAAAGGCGGCAGCCAAGAAAGCGGCGCCAAGGAAGACAGTAAAAGCGACGGCAACCAAGAGGACAGCAAAGAGCGACAGCGGCACCAACTCCACTGGCCCAAAATCCCATACCTCATGAAGCTTTCTGATGCCCGGAAAACATACGACCAGCACACAAAGTCCGCATCAGATCTGAACCGAAAGCTTGCTCTGGCAGGCGTCGCCATTGTGTGGGTTTTTCGGACCGGAGAAGCCGCCGATGAACTTGGACTAACCAGCGGCCTACTTTGGGCAGGCGGGCTCTTCGTACTATCGCTTGGCTCCGATCTGTTGCAGTATGTCTCGGCCGCATTAGCCTGGGGAGCCTTTCACAGAACGAAGGAGCGACACAACACCACGGAGGAGGAGGACTTCCTTGCTCCCCCGATGATTAACTGGCCTGCTTTGGTGTTTTTCTGGGCTAAGCTTGCACTCGCTCTCATTGGATATATTGTGCTAGCCGTCGAGTTGTTCGGGCGGTCTTAGCTTTTGCAGGGTCGGCAATCTCGGAAGCAACATGACCCCGTGCTCCAATCGGGAGACTACATTTCGCCCGACCCTAACTGCCCGCTCATGAGTCTCGACGGACGACCATCTGGCTGGTGGCTGTGTCGGCCTCGACGTCAAAACGGCCGGGAAGCATGACCTTGTCGAAGTAGTGGTCTTCGCTGGCACCGAAGATGCTGGCCCATCGCTCCCTGTCATCCCCATCGGTGGTCCACGCAGTCAGTCGGGGACGTGTCTCAAACCGACGTTGTCGCTCGTCGTCGACAGTGTTGAGAATGACAGTGAGATCTAGCAACTGGTGCAGTTCTGGTCGGGCGCTGTAAACACCTTCGAGTATGACAATCGACTTTGGCTTGGCCGTCTCGGGTGTGGACATTCTTCGTCCCTCAATGGCTGACCAGTCGTAGGGGTACCAGATCGCTTCCGACCTTGACTTCAGTCGCCGGAGAACGCTTCGTTGGCGCCGCCAGTCGATGCAGTAAAGGGATCGTTCTTCAGGTGTCGTCTGCTCCCACTCCGACACATGGCCACCTGAGTAGAAATCGTCACCCTCGACAACTACTGCATCAAGAATGTCGGCGAGCTGTTGAGCCAGTGTTGACTTACCAGCGCTGCTCCGCCCATCGAGAGCAACCAAAGTCGGTCGATCGAACAACTGGGCGAAGTCGGCGATGTGTGTCGCCAAGGTTTCCGGGAGCTGCATAGGTGACTCGAAGCCTGGTCAGACTTGGACTGTCAGGTGGTCGTCGAGGTCGGAAACGCCGTCGAGGTCTTTCCAGCGGTTGAGGTCGTGTCGGAGCTCTCGAATGTCTCCGACTCCGATTTCGCTCCCGGTGGCTTGTGCTAGCACCAGCGATTCGAGGGCTAGTCGCAGCGCCTCGGCTGGCTCGTTCTGATCGATACGCACTCTTGCAAGATGAGTCAGCATCCGAGACTCGGTCTTTGGATCACCGTTCAACAGGCCAATGGCGTCACGCAAGGCCGGTTCAGCGTCATGATTGAGGTGAAGCCGGGTTGCGGTCACTCCTCGCTCCCCCACCAGCCGGGCCGTGTCAAAGAAGACCGCACGAGGACGAGGCTCATCCTCAGGCTCAGCGTCGGCCAAGATCACCTCAGCGGTATCGAGGGCCTTCATAGCTTCAGGTCCGTTTCCATCCCGCACGTGAGCTTCGGCAACGAGAGAATAAGCCCATGCCCTGGTGCTCGTCGTTGCGTCGGCGACTCGACTACCCTTAACCATCGCTTCGGTGAGTAGATGAACGCTTTGCGCCGGACTAGAACGGAACGCAGGCAACGTCGAGGCACTAGCGATGGCGTAAGCACCCAGAGCCCCGTCCCCGCCCTCATCGGCAGCGTCGAGGGCGGACATGTAGAACTGTTGGGCCACCTGATAGTCGCCCTGGTCCTGGGTGATCCAACCGAGCAGAATCGACGATTCACCCGCCAACGAGGCAAGCCGTGACCTCGCCGTTGCAGCCACGGAACCGTCGGCAAGCAGGGCGGTGATGGTATCGAGGTGTGAACGAACAGGCCCAGCTAAGGCCATCGGTGCGACAGTCAAAAACAGCTTACTGAAAGTCGCAGTCACGGTTTCGAGGTTGTCGACGGTGACCTCATCGACTCTGGTTCGGCGTTGCAGTGCAGAGTTGAGTCGTTGCCAGGGTTCGAGCCCGAGTGTGGCTCCGGCCATAGTTAGGCCGACTGATGCTGTGCCCGCTAGGAACTTCCGGCGGTCCATGTCGTGCTCCCATGAGTCGTCGTCGGGTGTCACGATCATGGTACGTGCGAACGTCTGCTCGACAAGTCCCTCATACTCTCGGCTGAGGCCGCCACGACTGTTCTCCCACTTCGACACCATCTGCACGGTGACGCCCGGCCGGTTCATCCCGAGCTGCACCGCTGTCGTGCGTAGCTCCTGGACAAAGCGCAAGGCGGCATCAGCTGGAGAGCCGGGGCGTTCACCTGCACTGTTGTTCGACGCTGACCATCGTCGCTGACTCACAGGCCAGGAAGAGCGTTCAGGACAGCTGCCAGCGTCATCAGTCGCCGAGTCGTAGAGGCTTCGGGCGCCAACCAGAGGTTGAGCATTCCTTGACTGTTTCGCTGCTTGCCAATACCTGCCCCTGCGCTATGGCGGCCGAGTCCGGGCCGGAGGCCCGGCGACGGCCGCTCTTGGGGCGGTTGGTTCCCGAAACCCCCCTCTCCTCCTCCTTCTCTCTTTTGTTCTCTCGGACCCCCAACCATTCCCAGTCTGCGGCCGACCGCCTTGGTAATCGGGAAACATGCCTGCGGCAACCACAAAGGGGCAGGTCATGGCTGTAGCGATGATCGGTCTTCTTGGTAAGGCCAACCCGAAACTTGGCGCCGAGGCACACAAACGATTCTGCGACCGCCGACGCATGGCCAACGTCCTGAGACGCTTCAACCGAGGCCTACTTGTTGGCGACGACGAACTGAAGTCGATCGCCAAATGCGGGAACTCGACCGGCTCCACCGTCATGTTCCGCCAAGGCAAAGACGGGCACGTACGGCCGGGAGGCATAGCGACCTGTAAGAGCGTGTGGGGCTGCCTTGGCTGTGCCGCAAGGAAGCGGGCGTTGAAGTCGGCGATGGTCAAGCACTACGTCGACGCCCACATGGGAGCCGGTAAGGGTGTTTCGTTCGCGTCGTTCACCTTCGCCCACTACGCCGAAGACAGCCTGCATGACCTGTTAGAGGGGTTGCGGAAGGCGTTCACCGACATGCGCCATTTGAAGGTCTACAAAGACGCCGAGGCCGAGTTCGGGATCGTCGGGTGGATCGCTGCCCTTGAGATCACCGATGGGATCAACGGGTGGCACCCGCACCTGCATGTCTTGTTCTTCCACGAGGAATATTTGGATGCCGAGTATGAGGGGAACTACGGGTTGCGGGGCGCGTTGTATGAGGGGTTCTCCCGTCAGATCGACCGTCACCTAGGCCGCCAAGTCCACCAATTCTTCGGTGTCGACCTCGTACCCGTCCGCACCGAGGGACGTCGTAGTGGAGAGGACGCCATCGCCAAGTACCTGGGGAAGATCCAGTTGGAGATGACCCGCCAAGACCTCAAAGACGGCAAAGCCGAAGGCTCACGATCACCCTGGCAGATCGGCCTCGACGCAGCCGAAACCGGCGACACCAAAGACGCCGCCCGCTGGTGCGAATACCTCAGGGCAACCAAAGGCCGAAACGTCGTCACCCGCTCCAAAAGCCTGGCCGAGGCGTACGGCGAACCAACCGACGAACAACTCGACGCCCTACTCACCGACAACAACGACGACGAAGAACCACAGATGGATGACCAAGCCGACGACAGCGACGAAGGCGAAAACGTGGCCTCTATGGACGCTGACGTGTGGACCGACGTCATCCGCCACCGCACCGACCCGGCAGCGTCGCTCGCCGCCTACGCCATCACGACCCTCGAAGCCACCGGGCCAGAAGCGATGGCTGAAGTCATCACCGCCGGGCTCGACAAAGCCGTACAAGTCGTCACCCACCCCGAGAGCGGCCTACCCCACCTGCAATACACCGACCCGACCCATCGCAGACGCTACGTCGGTGACCCCTCGTCACGACCAGGCGATGAACAGCCAGCCATCGATCTAGAAGAACTCGGACCAGTCGCACGCCTCTGGTACGGGACAGCAAACCACCACGAAGAATCAGGAGACTTCAATGCCAACCATTGATCAATACACCGCTACGGCGCCGACACCGGGGCGCTACGAGACCTCCCGGCCCTGCCGTCACCGTGACACCTCCATGAGGGGGCGATCATGAGCAAGAACCGCAAGCATCGCTCTCGAAAACCCCCGAAAGGCAACTACCACCCCAACGGCGAACGACAGCCGCTGAATCTGACCGGAGAGATCAAGGTTTCCTACGAGATCGACCGGCTACGCCGCCAGGCCAAAAAGGCCGGCGTTCCCGAACTACTCGCCCCAGACGAAGCGGCCTACGCAACGATGCCCAAAGGCAACGTCGCAGCTGCCCGCCACCTCTTGGGTGTCATGAAGCTAGGCGCAACACCGTTCATCGACCCAGCGTCAGTCTTCGACCTCGTCCACCTCGCCATGGCCGTCCACTTCGGAATCGACCTCACCGACAACGAGTACATCCCCGACGGCGAGCAGCTGGACTGGCTCACAAACCTGAGCGAAAGATGCGGCCTAGATCTCGACACGACCGACGGCAAGCTCTTCTTCGCCCCGTCGACCTCGGCCCTACAGCAATACAAACGAGTATCGCTCCTAGCCGTCAAACGCATCGCGCTGGTCGAATCGTCACCTTCGACGTCTCACATCGACAACAGCCGCAGTGATGCGGGAAAGGAGAACAGATCATGACGGTCAAACGACTCGCCCTCAGTGTTGAAGAGGCTGCGGAAATGCTCGGCATCAGCCGGAGAACGGTCTATGACTTGCTGCGATCGAATTCGCTGCGATCAGTGAAGATCGGTAGTCGTCGCCTTATTCGACAGACCGATCTTGAGCAGTTCCTGGCAGATCTCGGCGATGCAGCATGACTCGCCGGGATCGGGGCGACGGGACTGTCTCGAAGGATGGCTCGGGGTGGATAGCTTTGGTCGAGTTACCTCCTGGGCCGGACGGCAAGCGGCGTCGCCGAAAACGTCGGGCACCGACCAAAACAGCGGCAAAGGTCGCTCTTAAGGAACTGCAGGAGGAGATCGAGGGGTCGCTCAATCCTTCCGGTGAGCGCCGTACCGTCGCGGAGGCTGTCGAACAGTTCGTTGCTACAAGGCCAAAGGTGAACCGGTCGACGAAGACCGTCGAGATGGAGAAATGGCGAAGCAAGCTCATCGTGTCCGGCCTCGGTCGCAAACGGATCGGTCAACTCACGGTTACCGATTGCGACTCGTTTCTTCAAGCAGCCGCCAACGGCGAGTACGGCTCACGAAAGATCGGACGGGAAGCTCTGCGACGGATTCGTAGCTTGCTCGTCAAGGTGCTGCGCAACGAGATGCGCACCGGCAACCTCACTCGAAACGTGGCCGAACTGTCTGAGTTGCCAGCCGACGAGCGGCCTTACGACGCCACGGATGATGACGAAGATGGCGATAGCGGTGCGAGCACCCGAGACTCGATGTCCTACGACGAGTTCCAGCGCCTCTGGCGGGTCGCTCGAAGCCCGCTGATCGTCATCGTCGAGCTATGCGGCCGAAACGGGCTTCGGCCCTCCGAAGCTCGGGGTCTTCGGTGGCAATGTGTCAACACTGATGAGAAGACGATCACAGTAAACCGGCAGTTGTCGAGCGCTGATCGGTTGACGAACCCGAGGACCAGGCGCTCACGCCGAACCATCCCGGTCGATGACCTGACGATTGAGTGCCTCCAAGCGTGGCAGACAAAGCAAGACGGCCAGAAGGACCGGGCAGGCGATCTCTGGTCAGATGATCTCGATCTCGTCTTCTCTACCCGGTACGGCACGCCTATCAACCGCAATAATCTCAGTCGAATGATCACGGCTGCCTGCGAAGAGGCCAACATCGATCGCATCGTGCCCTACGAACTCCGCCACACCGCCATTACCTTCCAGTTGGACTCAGGTGCTGAAGCATGGCGAGTCGCCGACTGGGCAGGAACGTCCGAGCGCATGATCGAAGAGATCTATCGGCATCGACTGACCCGGGTCTCCGATCTCGGATCGGTCCAGGTTCCGGTCTGGGCATCCACTAGAGGGAACGGCGCTTAGCCCGCACTCGTCGTTGCTAGTAGCTCATCTACAGAGCTGACGATGAACTGAGTGCAGGACAGAATTTCTTCCGACCACTTGATGATGTCTTGCGCACGTCTGTAGGTCTGGTTGTGCGAATTGGCTCCAACCGTTCCCAAATCAGGTCGGCGAAGATCCATCTCATGGACTACAACGTTCCGTGCCCTGAACGCCTCTGTGAGCAGACTACTCTCCGGCTTTATTCGCTTGTAGAACTCTTCATCGACAGCGAAGCAGCTAGCGATTTCCCCGACCTTTTCGGTCGACTGGAGACTGCCGGACCGGAGATGAGCAGAGTAGGCCTCGACGAGCACATCCCGGGGCCGCTCCGAGATCAAAAGCTCTACGAGCACCCGGCGGTCGATAGTGACGTCAGTGTCGCTCGGGGCGAGATGATTTCCAGCGAATCGTGCGAGACGGTCGAGGGCTCTGCCGCTTTCACCTATGACGATCGGCAGGGCATCCTTGACGAGCTGCTTCAGAACGGCATCACACCCTGCCCCTGCGAATAGCAGCGCTGCTCTCAAAAGATCTTGGTCAGCGTCACTCAGTCGGCCGCTCTCGGAGCCGTTTGTCATGGCCGGTCGTATCGTCCTCTGCTGCCGTTGAGCCGCCAGCATGTTTTCCACGCTCTCCACGGCTGAGAGTAGGAAGTTCTGAGCAGCCGCAACCTCGGTTCGATGAACAGACTTGGCGAGCGGTGGATCTAGTTCAAGGGTTGGCACCTGCAGCGCTGCGAGAGCTGTATGGATTCTCCCAGCTGCGCTGAGGTCAGACATAAGAACCAACCTGCCTTGGGCGTGGGGTTCCCGCTTGGGTTCCCACGAGACTTGTCAGGACTCACTGTTAGGTTCCCACCAAGGGCGGGATGCCTGGTGGTGTTTGGTGGGCCATGAGGGATTTGAACCCCCGACTTCCTCCGCGTCATGGAGGCGCTCTAGCCAACTGAGCTAATGGCCCGGGAGCGGTTAGGTTACCAAAAAGAAAACCAACCGCGGGAGCGCGGAGCGGGATTCGAACCCGCGACTGTACGGCTTTGCAGGCCGTTCCCTTGGACCACTCGGGCATCCGCGCTGGTGGCTGCTAACCATAGCCTCTCTGCGACCGTCCCCGAACCAGTTTCTCTGCCTGCTGGTACTCCCGGCCGGTGTGGCGGCTCGGGCAAGCTGCCACACCGACCGAAGACCTCCGCCGAGGCAGATCTCAGTCGAACAGGAGGGGGTGGATCGGGCGGGTGCTGATGAGGGCATCGTCGGCATACAGCTCATGGGTTGCCGGACGATGCAGCCGGCCGTAGCTGTTGACCGACCAGTTCAAACGGTCGGTGCCGGCTCGCTCGGTGATGCCGGTGTAGTCGAAGACCTTCAACCCGTCCTGCCACATCTCAATTCGGCCGCTTCTTTCGCTCCGCGAGACGAGGTGCAGTTCGAGGTGCACCCACTCCCCCACCGGGATCGGTAGAGGCTCGGCGAGCTGATTGATCGGGCCGGCTGTCTGACAGTCTTCGATCCGGCCACATTCGGCTTTGCTCCAAAGGTGAAAGCTCATGGATTCGTCGCCCGGTAGCTTCCCGGCGTTGACAGAGAGCGCGGAGAACGTCTCGTTTGCGCCATCGAGGCCTCGGATCTTGTTCTTGATCTGAAACACGTTCCAAAATCCGTAGACCGTCTCGCCATCGATGTTCGCTTGGCCGTCATAGGAGATCTCCTCGGGAAAGTAGAACCAGATCGAGTAGTAGCCGTCGGACGGGAGGTCGCGTCCGTTCCGGTCGTAGCGTCGGAAGATCCTGACCGCTCGCTTCTCGTCATAGGCCTCGGCCAGCCCCATCTCCAGGACGCACTCACCGCTCAGAGCGATGGACTCCTCCTTGAATCCCCAGCTGATTTCGCCCCGAACAGAGTCGCCGGTGTTGTAGGCGAAGCCATAGGTGGGAGTGCCGTCGCTATTGCTGCTGCCGTCGGGTTGGCCCTCGACCCAATCGGGGTGGGCCTGACCATCGTCGATTCCCCGGCAACCGTCGCCGTTCGAGAAGAAGAGAATTTCGTTGTCGGACAGGGCTCCGACCACATCGTCGGTTGAGCGTCGCCCGTCCGGCGGTTCGAGAGAACGGCTCGAAGTCGACGTCGCCGATGGTGGCAAGGTGATCGTCGTCTCCGGCGGAGGCGTTGTCGTCGGCTCGGGGGGCTCGACAGGACCTGGCTCGATCGTCACGATCGGCGGCTGCGGCAACGTGGGGTCTGGTCGGCGGTTGCCGTCGCGAACGGCGATCTCGCTCGAAACATCGCTCTCACTTGAAACCTCGACCGTCGTCAACCGTTGGCCACCATCGACGGCGACCGTCTCGGTCGGCTCGGGCCGCAGCGCCGTCAGTGCCCCGCCCCCGAGCCCGGCCGCGGCGACCGCTACGGCCAACAACGAGCCGGCGCCGACGACCCGGGCCCGGTTGCGACGTTGCCGACCGCGCTCAAGCACCGGGCCGACGTGGTTCGACGCTGGTGGTAGCAGCTCGGCTTCGGCACCGAGCAATGAGGTGAGACGGTCCTCAAGACGTTCGCTCATCCTTCCTCCAACATCGTTTCGAGTTCGGAGAGCGAGCGCGACAGCCTACTCTTGACGGTGCCCTCGGCGATCTTGAGCGCAGTCGCCGTGTCGGCCGTCGACCAGCCCAGAAGGTAACGAAGGACCACAACGGCCCGGGCGTCGATGCTGAGCCGGGCCAAAGCGTTCTGCAAATCGGGGTCGATGTCGTGCGTGAACGATCCGACATGCATGCTCCGGGTCAGCACCTCATTACTGCTCTTGCGCAGCCGGCTCCGCCCCCAGTTGAGGCCGACCCGGTACACCCAGCCCGCAGGATTGTCGTATCCACCGATCTTGCGCCACCGCTGATACGCCCTGGCCATGCCCTCGTCGACAGCTTCCTGAGCGAGATCGGCATCACCGAGAGCGAGCGCCAACGCTCGATACAGGCCTTCGGTTTCGTCACGGTAAAAGTTGTGAAACTCCTCGTCCCAACCGACATCGGCCACCGGGCGGGCAGCCGGATCGCCGAGCGCAGAGGTCAAGATCGTCACAGGGAACACACGCATGAACCCCCTGATCGGTTCCACGCCGGACAGGTTTTTTTGCCCATCAACCGCATCACGGCCACTCTAGGGCCCTCTACATAACGGCTGGTAGCGCCGAACCTGGCGCGATTCCGAGGCTTTGCCAGCGCCTGGGCGATAACTTGACAAAGAATGTGCGAGGCTTGGAGCCAATGAGCGACACCTATACAGGTTGGGACGGTAAGGCCTACCCATGGCCACCACCCGACGGCTGGTACGAGGCATCAGACGGACAGTGGTGGGCACCGGGAACCGGTCCGAACCCACCGCAGGCAGGTGCTCCGCCATCGGCCTTCCAGCCACCGGCAGCCACACCCCCACCGGCAGCCACGCCCCCACCGGCAGCCACACCCCCACCGGCCATGTCAGCGCCACCGGCCGGATTCGCTGATGAGAGTGGCCGCACCGCTCAGTTGCCAACCTTCGATGCACCACCGCACCGCACCCAGCAGTTCCCCGGCGCAGGTGCACAGCAGGCCAACCTCACCGTTCCAGCCCAGGCACAGCCTTCTGGAGCCGCCCCATCGACCTCCTTCGCCGGAGGTTCCCCCGGAACCCAGGGCGGTGGCGACTGGAACTCCCCGTCGAACTCTGAGGCCCCAACGAGCCGCGGCCGCGGTGGAGTACTACTACTGACCATCGTCGGCATACTGGCCGCATTGGCCGCGGCCGGTGGCGCCTACATCTTTCTCCGCGACGACGGCACAGGCGCCGATACAGCCACCGAAGCCGATGAGTCGGCCGAGGGTGGAGCAACCACGACGTTCATCGACGACGATCAGGCCGCGGCCGCTGAAGGCCAAACCGATGCTCCCGTCGACGGGGAGACTCCGGACGAAGAAGCCGCTACTCCCGACGGTGAAACGACAACAACGGCTCCCGCCGATGAGTCGAGCACCAGCGAGGAGGAAACAACCACAAGTACCGACGCCTCCTCAACAACGGCCCTGACCGGTACCGAGGTTCAGATGTTCCGCGACATCCTGGCCGACAACGGTCTGACCAGCGAAAACCTGTCAGACGCCGAGATCAGCTCATTCGGAACAACCTTCTGCATCTTCGCCATCGCCGCGGAAAACGAGACCGAATACCTTGAGTTCCGCGAGCAGGCGATATCGGAGACGGAAAGTGACCTGACCGAGGAGGAACTGTTCCTCGTGATCGACGCCGCCGTCGTGGTCTTCTGCCCCGAGCAGGCGAACCGGCTCGGTATCGCGCTCTGACCTAGCCTACGTTTTCTCCTCGCAGGGCGGACTCGATGAAGGTCAGCGTTGCGCGGGCGTCCTCACCTTCGGCAAACATCTTCTCGGCCAAATCCCGGCCCCACGAGCGCCGCTCGGCCAGGCTCGGGCCAGTTCCCCGGTAGGCCCGATAGAGCTCATCGACGTCGGCCATGGCCTGGTGGTAGCACTGGCCGGTTCCCACGCCGGGAACAGGTGGCTCCGATGCTGGTGCCGGCGGCGCCATCTCCGCTGCGAACATCGACAGGAATTCGCCCCAGGGAAACTGTGTCCCCGGGTCGCCGCGGCAGCTCGGATCGAGTTCCCCGTGACCAATGAATCCCGGCCTCGACGAATGGTACTCCGAGGCCGTGATCCTGGCTGCAGGCACCGTCACCCCAACCGTCGATTCGACCCAGCGGGCCATCTTCGCCGCCTCACTGGCACCATTACGAAGGGCGCCCAGGTACCTGGCCTCGGGCATGGTCGACCACTGCGAAGCCTGGCAGGCGAACGACAGCCCGAGCGACCACCCGTTACCGCCGGTGCCCTCATGGAACATCTCCCACTCGTACTCGCCAACCTGGACCACCGAGTCGGAGTCGACGACCGAGTGGTAACTACCAGCAGCATCGGTCCGTCGCGAGATGAAGGAAGCGGCTGACTCGGCATCGCCGTCGGGAAGCGAGATGTCAATATTGTTCTCAGCGGTATGGACAACGATCGCCCCCGTAACCGTCGCCCGCCTGGTGCGACGGAACTGACTCCTGGCCGGTGGGTTGTCTTCCAAATACACGCCCATTTGACGCTACTCCTCTAGACCCTCGGCTGGTAAACCAACACCACGATCGCCCGGTACTTTGTTCCAACATCATCACCAGACAACATCATGCGACACAACGGTCGCCAACTCTAGGGCCCAGGCGATGGAACAGGTGTTGTCAGTCGACAAGCCGACCTCATTTATCGGGGGAAGCAAGCAGCTAGACCTCCCTCAGCGGCGACACACGAGCCGCTCCCAAGCACAGTTTGGCGACGTGCCATCGATGTCGACAGGTGCCCCCTGCTGGAACCAGGTTTCCGATTCCGAGTCGTAGCGGCTGTACTCCCCGCCTTCGATGAAGAACCCATCCTGCGAACCCTCGGCCGCGAACCGGACACGATCGAGCAGCATCGGGTGGGCGAAATCAGCCCCCCGCATCGCCAACACGAAGTTCGATCGACTCAGTCCACCCGGAAGCTGGGCCGCCACCCGCAGGGTCTCAACGTGCGCCCAGCCGTACTGGGCGAAACCAACTCCGATCAGCTCCCGGCTCGGGTCAAGACCGGCTGCGATCAGTTGGTCGTTGGCAAACTTTACGAACGTCTCCTCGGCGTAGGCCGGATCGTTGGTTGATTTCACCCCTCCACCGACGGCCCAAAAACCATGCCCGTCATCGCCCGCAGGCGCCAAATGCACGCTTGGCTCACGACACCCCGATGGAATGAACAGAGCGGACGCCGACTCGGCCAACCCGATCCTTGCCGCCTCCCTCACCGCGCTCAGACATGACTGGCCGGCCGTCATCGCCAGGAACACCGCCGGATCGATCTCAACTATCTCAGCCATCTCCGGTGAAACGGTGAGAGCGGCCGGATCGTGCTTGACCGTTATCACCTCGGAGACGATGTCACGGTTCGAAGCCGCCCACCCCTCGAACGCGTCGGCATAGACCCGGCCGAACTCGTTGTCCATCACCAGCGCTCCGACCTTGACTGGAACCAGATCGGGGAGATTGTCCTTGATCCACGTGCCCCACATGATGGCTTCGGTCGTGTACGACATCTGGAGGCCGGTCGTGAAGGGGTGACCGACCGGATCACCCCAGGCTGGATGGGCCGAAACAACGAAGGGGTGGGGGACGCAGGCCTCGTTCAGCTCGTCGTAGACGGCCAATGAGCCCGGTGAGCCGACCGTCGTCACGTAGAACGGCTGGGTCTCGACGTCGGCCAGTAGCTCGTCGATAACCTCGACGGTCGTCTCACCGTCGTAGCCATCGTCGTGGACGACGAATTCGATCTGGCGACCATCGATTCCGCCGTTTGCGTTCACGTAGTCGAAGTAGGCCTGCATTCCAAGAGCCACGTCGCTGAAGTAGCGGAACTCACCGGTCTGGGCGCTCGTCATCGCGATCCGGATGGCCTCGGACTCAAGACCGGCTTCGTCGGTCCAGGCTCGGGGGCACTGGTCGAGGTCGA
Organism: Phascolosoma agassizii; assembly: GCA_035593235.1. Taxonomy (NCBI): domain Eukaryota; kingdom Metazoa; phylum Annelida; class Sipuncula; order Phascolosomatiformes; family Phascolosomatidae; genus Phascolosoma; species Phascolosoma agassizii. Next base: position 46,415 of record JAVJHY011057995.1, on the reverse strand, counting down.
TCTCGAACCGCCCTGGCCCAAGCAACACATTGTCTTCGCCTACGCCGAAGCCGAGCCGCGAGAGCGAGCCGACCACCAGGTTGCGACGCTCGGCCCATTGGGCTTCGAGGTCTTCGATGGTCTCCTCTTCCTCCTCGTCTTCCTCTGCATCCGGCGAGACGAAGGCGGTGGTCGAGAGGCGGGCAGCCGCCGTGGTCGAAGATTTTGCCGCTGCGTCACCAGAGGCGTCACCAGCGCTACAAGACCCTGCGAAGACCATCAATGTGGCCAAGCCAAACATCCAACGTGTTCGACTGTGTGTACCTATCCCAAGCATTCCGGTTGAATCGTAATGGGTAAGGCCGTCGTTGAGGCCTAGCCCTGGCGTGGCCACCACTCGGTACTCGGGTTGTTCCCGAACCAGGCGAACCACAGTCCCTGATCGACGACCAGTCGCGGAAGCTCGGAGCCGTCGGCAAGGACCGCCCGGTTGCTGTCCGACTCAAAAGCGGGGCGATCTCCGTCGGTCAGATCCGTCCCGGCGCCGTCGTAGGCTCGGGCCCCGGCTGAACTGCCTGGAACGATCAGTACCGGGTTGTCACCGACCACGAACACTCGGGCACCTTCGGCCACAACCGAGTCGACGGCCAACGCCAGCTGAGAATCGTTGAAGTCGAGGCCGATGATGGCTTCCTTCAACTCGATGTCATCAGTTGGTGTGTCGAGGATCGGAAACCAGACGTTCGGATCGTCGTAATAGAAGCGGTAGGCCGAGTCGGCGTCGTAGTCGTAGGCGATGGCACCCTGCTCGGGATTGTCGGAGAAGATCGGCCCGGGTATGGCCAGCGTTTCAGTGTCTGGGTGAGCTGCAAGCCACTCGCTCCACGCTGTCGTCTCGATAGCGAACTGCTCGAGCTCCACGTCTTTGAGCGGTCCGGCCAGTCCGGTTCCCTCCAGATGCGACCAGAGCGTGTCGGTCTGAGTGTCGACCATGATCTTGTTGGAGTTGGTGAGCATGCCGGAAGTCTGGAAATCGAGCACCTGACCATCGACCCGGCGATCGAACAACAAGGCCGTCCGACACAGCGTGCAGAAGATGAGCGAAACCGGAGTCTCGCCAATCGTGTCGTTCGCCAGCTCGTGGTGACCGAGGATGCGGAACGGATAGGCGACAGCAATACCGTCGATCTCCGCCCCGAACACGATCTCGTCAGACTCCATCCAATCGGCCTCGGCGGCCGGGATCCGCTCGGAATCGTTCAGCTCGGGGATGCCGCCCCTTGGCACCCCTCCCCACTGGATCCGGCTGAGGACGACGTCGTCGACCACCGATCCTAGGAGCGCCTCGTAGTCCTCGTCGATCGGACTGTAGAGAGCGATCTTCCACTCCCGGTAGCCGGGTCCTGGATCAATTGCCTCGTCGTAGACCCACTGGCCGAATACCCGGTAGTCGTCGGTATTGAGGCCGCTTTCGGGACGTTCGATACCTGAAATGATCGATAGCGCACCGGCAACCTGCTGATCGGTGACGTTCGACGGACCGAGCCGGAGCAGATCGATCAGCCAGGGGGCCCACCGAGGATCGCCATCGAGCGCCATGTCAGCCGCGATGTTGGAGGCCAGGGCGCTGTTTGGCGCATCGAGAAACTGCTCGATCTTCGCTTCGAGATCGAGGTCGACGAAGGCCGGCGGCACTTCCTCATCGACGGAAGGCAACGTTCGGAACGTGGCACTGGTTGTTGTCACCTCGCCGACCTCCTCGGCTCCCGCCGAGTCCACAGTCGACGCATCGCTACAGGCCGCACCAAAGAGACCCAGGGCCAATACCAGGCCGAGCGGCCTGAACGGGAGGGGCCACCGTCGCCCGGTTCGGATTATGGCCTGTCCTCTTCCCATCAAAGGGGAACGCACCAGCCAGTCACAATGTTCCCCGCCCGGCATTCGGACCTGATCGTTCAACCCCTACCGGTTCGGCGGAGCCACCCGGCGATGCCGTCTGGCGAAATGAAGGTCAGCAGGATCAAGCCAGCCCCGAACACGAACACATCGTTATCGAACAGGCCGACGAGGTTGTTGGCGGCCGGAACGAGGATGAGGGCGATCACGCCGTAGACGGCACCCATCAGGTATGCCGCTCCCCCAATCACGGCTGCCGCGTAGAGACGGAACGACAGAAACACACTGAACTGTTCATGGCTGACGAAGGGGAACAACACTGCCTGCAACGCCCCTGCAGTTCCTGCCAACGCCGCTGACAGCCCGAATGCTCCGGCCTTCGTCGAGACAAGATCGATGCCGAAGGTGGCGGCCGAGGTCTCGTCGTCTCGTACGGCCTGCATGGCCCGACCCATTCTGCCGTTGAGCACGTTGCTGGTCAGCCAGAACATGAGCAAGCAGACGGCAAGGCAAAAAAAATAGCGGTATGTGATCGTGTATTCGGGACCGAGCCAACTCGGCGCCTCCATCGTCTTATTGATCGGACGACCTGAGCCGCCGCCTGTGATGGCGGGAAACCGTTTGGCCAGAGACGGGAAAACCACACCGAGGCCGAGCGTGATCAGGGCCAGGTAGATGCCCTTGATACGTAGGGCTGGAAGGCCGAGCAACCACCCAACGAGCCAGCTAGCGAGAAAAGTGGCCACGAGCGCGCCAACAAATGGCAGATGCACCAGGTCGAGGAACGCTCCCATGGCGAAGGCTCCGAAGCCGACGAACGCTCCGTGCCCGAGCGAGATCAGGCCCCCATAGCCGGTGGCTACGACCACGCCGAGCACAGCCAGGGTCAACACGATGAGGCTGGCTGTGCGGCGAAGGGCGATCGGGTCGGCAAGGAACGGCAGCAAGACCAGGGCCAACGCCGTCAGCGAGATCACTATTCGGGTAACCCTTGAGCGTTTGGTGCGCCCATCGGCGCGGCCGTCCGATGACGGAGCGGTGGTCGGTTGCGCGATCACACCCGCTCCACCCGTTTGGTTCCGAACAGGCCCGTTGGTCGCACAAGCAATACAAGGCCCATGACCACGAGCGGCGGCAGCAGACTCAGCTCGGTCGATATGAAGGGGAAGTAGCCAGGTACCAGCGTCTGAGCCATCGCCACGATCACACCGCCGACCAGGGCTCCAAGAGGGCTATCGAGTCCGCCGATCGTCGCCGCAGCGAAGGAGAAGATCAGTAGGCGGATCATCATGAACGGCTCGAGCAGCACGATGTCGGCAACGAGGGTGGCGGCCAGTGCGCCGATAGCGGCGGCAACGGCCCAACCGATCATCAGGGTGCGACCGACTCGTATGCCACAGAGTTGAGCCGAGTCCCGGTTGCCAGTGATTCCCCGAAACGCCAGTCCGACCTTCGTTCTGTGGAGAAACAGACCGAGCACGGCGAGCAGCGCCAGCAGGGTGAGCCATACACCGACGGACTCGTAGCGCAACCGGGCACCCCCGATCGACACGAAGTCATCGATCTCCGACGGAAACGGGCTTGGGAACTGCCGGGCTGCGGTGCCCCAGAACTCAAGCGTCAGGGCATTGACGGCAATCAGGAGGCCGATGGTCACATTGACAACCGAGATGTCTGGCCGGCCCTCCAAGGGCCGGATCAATAATCGTTCGGTGAGCCCACCGGCAAAGGTCCCGAAGAGTATGGCGCCGACGATGGCGAGGGGAACTGGCCACGGGAGGCCGGGGAGGAAGCTGACGAGGCCGGCACCGGCGATGGCGGTACCGGTCGGCGACAACAGCAGAAAGCCGACGTATGCGCTGAAGGTCGCCAGCTCGCCCTGAGCGAAGTTCAGTAGACCGGTTGCCCGGTAGATCGTGACGAGCGCAATAGCCAGCGATGCATAGATCGCGCCGTTGAACAAGGCATCGAAGATGCGTTGTAGCAACAGTTGCACCGGGTTCCTCCATGGTCGTCCGCCTGAACGCGGTTGGAGTCGGGGACACGGTCCCCGACTCCAACCGATACTTCTACTACATACTCATCAATACTTACGTTGCCAACAGTGCTGCTGGCGAGTTATCAGCAACCCTGGTCGGTCCAGGCACAGTTCGGCGAGGAGCCGTTGAGGTCAACGACATCGCCTTCCTGAATCCAGGACTCGTTGGCTGCGTCGTACCGGCTGAACTCCGAGCCCTCAATGAAGTAGGCGTCTTCGTTGCCGTTCATGGCGAAGTCAATGCCGTCCAAGAGGATGGGATTGTCGACGTCCATGGCACGGGTGGCCAGGATCAGGTTGGTACGGGTCAGACCACCATCGAGGTCGGCGGCGATGCGCAGAGCCTCAACGATCGGCCAACCGAAGTTGGCGAAGCCGGTGCCATAAAGGCCGACCGAAGTATCGAGACCAGCAGCATCGAGGGTCTCGTTGACGAAGGCCACGTATGGCTCTTCGGCATACTGCGGATCGGTCGTGGCCTTGACGCCACCACCAACGATGAGCCATTGATCGGCTGCCTCACCGGCTGGGATCATGTAGGCATTTGGGTCCTTGCAAACAGACGGGGCGAAGAGCACCGTTCCGTCGGCGGTGAGGCCGGAGTTACCGGCTTCCTGGACGGCCAAGAGGCAAGGGTTACCGGCAGTCATCGAGATGAACACGTCCGGCTCGCCGGCAGCGATGGTTGTCATCTCGTTGGTCACGGTTGGAGCTGCAGGATCGTGAGGCACGGCCTGGAACTCCGACACGACGTCGGGGTTCTGCTCGGCCCACTTCTCGAAGCTGTCCTTATAGGCAAGACCGAAGTCGTTGTCCATGACAAGGCCGCCGACTTTGACGGGGAGCTGGTCGGCCAGGTTGGCCTTGATCCAGTTGCCCCAGAAGATGGCCTCTGTCGAGTACGACATCTGCTGACCGGTTGTGAACGGATGGTTCTCCGGATCGCCCCAGGCGGGGTGACCGGTCATCACGAACGGCTGCGGAATGCAGTTCTCGTTGAGGGTGTCGTACACGGCAAGCGTGTTCGGCGATCCCAGGGTGTTGACCATGAAGGGATCTTCGGACTGGAGCAGCTCGTCGACAAGCTCGATGGTCTGCGTCGCCACATAGCCATCGTCCTTGACGACCAGTTCGAGGTCGAGTCCACCGATGCCGCCACTGGCGTTCACATAGTCGAAGTAGACCTCCATGCCGTTGGCGATGTTGCCGTAGGCGGCGAGGTTGCCTGACTGAGCCGTGGTGTGCCCGATCTTGATTGAACCGTCGAGTCCGTCGGAATCCGACCAGTCGGCTGGGCACTCGTTCAGATCGATCTCGAAGCTGCCAGGGCCGGTGAGGATGTTGTCATCCCCGACGCCGTAGCCGCCGTCCTTGATGCTGGCCACAACCGCAGCGCGAGCTTCGGCCCATTGGGCTTCCAACTCTGTGATCGATCCAGCCTCTTCCATGACTTCTTCGTCATCTTCCATGGCTTCGGTCGTGCTGCTGGCGGTGATCGCTTCTTCAGCTGCATCGTCGTCGATTCCACCACCGGCGAGTTCCGCCTCGGTTTCCTCGCCTTCACCATCGGCTACGTCGTCGTCGCCACCACAAGCGGAAGCAACGAGAGCCAGAGCAAAGAGCAGACTCAATAATTTGGTCAATCTATTCATGGGTTTCTCCTCTCGCCGGGCTGTCTGACGACAGGCCCAGAATTATTAACATTCTTTACCACTGCTCATAACCCAGGGCGCAGTAGTGCCCAGGCCTAGACGAAACGAACGAACTGTTTTCGTCAGACGGCTGGTTCGGGAACGACGTCGTCTACGGCTGCCTTAGCAGCTGCAGCAAGAGTGACTCCCTCTGGCGGCTGGGGTATGACCTGGACGATCTTAGCCTTGACCGCCTTCAATAGGCCGATCACGCCGCCAGGAGCGAAGAACGTCACCAAAATGAGGATCAAACCGAACAAGGATTGCGACAAGATGTCGAGTCCAAGATTTCGGGTGAACTCTCCGACGAACACCCAGATCAGCGAACCGACCAGGGCACCTTCCAGCGTCGCAACGCCACCGATCACCAGGCCGACGAGCAGCGGTATGGCCAGTGGGGCGAACCCGAAGTCCTGTTCACCGACGAACGCCGAGTTCATGGCCCACATGACACCGGCCAAACCGCCGAGCGAAGCAGACACACCGAAGGTGAGCGTCTTGTAGAGCGGCAGGTTGACGCCGCTGACGGCGGCACCGGTCTCGTTGTCGCGGATGGCGATGATGGCCCGACCCGGCCGACTCTTGATCAGGTTACGAGTACCCCAGAACGCCAGACCCGTGAGCGCGGCGATGATGAAGTACTTGTAGATGGCCTGCTGGTCCGGCGTATCGTCGATACCAAGGATGCTCTGGACCCAACCGGGGGCCACGATCTTCTCATCGATGTTACGACCGTTCACCCCGCCGGTTCGATCGGCGATGCCCCACTTGTCCAGTTTGGCCAAGGTTGGAAACACCGCAGCAAAAGCAACCGTCAACAACGCCAGATACAAGCCCTTGATTCGAAGTGCCGGAATGCCGAGTAGCACACCGACCACGAAGGCCGCACCCATCGAGACAGGGATCGTCATCCAGTAGTCCCAGCCATGATCCATGATCAAAGTTGTGGTGACGAAGGCACCGATACCGATGAACGCGCTGTGACCCAATGCGATTAGGCCTGAGTAGCCAATCACCAGGTTGAGGCCGAGGATGGCAACCGCGAAATACAGCGCACGATTCATGCGGCCGACCTGGAACTCACCGAACATGGCGGTGAGGATGTAGGGAAGGGCAATCGCAAACAGTATGAACAGACCCCACGTGATGATGAGGTAGGTCCGATGCTGTGAACTGCCTTGCTTGAAGTTGAACATTGCGCTGCCATCGCTCATGCTGTGGCCCCTTTCATTCCGCCGTTGTAGCTACTGACAACCATCAAACCCGCTCCACTCTCTCCGTGCCGAACAGACCGGCGGGCTTGAACCAGAGCACAGTCAGGATGCAAACGAAGGCAACAGCCAGGCTCAAGATGATGAAGGCCGGATCGAAGTCGCCGAGGTAGCCAACGAGCACGCTTTGGATAAGACCGATGGAGATGCCACCGACCACCGCACCGACCAAGGAGTCGAGACCACCGACGGTTGCTGCGGCAAATGAGAAGATGAGCAGGGTCGCCATCATGTTCGGCTGAAGGAACAGCTTGGGTGCCACCAGCGAACCGCCGAGGGTGCCAAAGGCAGCAGCAAGCGCCCAGCCGAACATCAGCGTCTTGCCAACACGGACGCCAACCAGGCGAGCCGATTCGGTGTTCGAGGACACCGCACGGAAGGCCAGACCGATCTTGGTCCTCGTCAGCAGGAACCAGAGCACAAGCCCCATCAGTGCGAGGACGGCCCAGGTACCGATAACGGTGTATCGGAGGCGGGCACCACCGATGCCGACGAAGTCGTCGGGAGAGTTGGGGAACAAGCTCGGGAAGGGCCGAGGGTTGAAGTTCCAGAGGTAGCCAGCCACGGAGTTGAGGATCAGGAAGATTCCCAGTGTGATCAGCACGACCGGAAGGTGATCGGTCGGATCGAACGGTCGTATCAATACCCGCTCGATCGCTGCACCTGCTGCTGCACTGATCACCATGGCCACCAGGACGGCGGCGATCAGACCAACATTCAGGAAGCCGATACTGAAGCTCGCCCAGTTGAGCGTGTAGCCCAGAGCCGAGCTTTCCGAGTCAGCCGCCAGTATGTAGGCGATGAACGTTCCGAACATCGCCAGTTCGCCCTGGGCGAAGTTGATCAAGGTGGTGGCCTTGAAAATCAGTACCAGAGCCACCGCCACAACGGCGTAGACGGCCCCATTGTCGAGCCCGTCGAAAATTCGCTGGAGAAGGAGTTGCACGTCGGGAAATCCCCTTTCAATTACCTAGAGCTATTACCTAGAGCTAGTTGCGTTACTGAGGCGGAACACCGAAGGTGCTCCTAGAAAAGAAGGAGGCGCTAGGCCCCCAAATAGGCTTCCTGGACAGCGCTGTCACTCTTGAGCTTTTCTGAGGAGCCTTCGAGAACGATCTGACCGGCTTCCAACACGTAGCCATACGAGGCCAGCTCGAGAGCAAGGTTGGCGTTCTGCTCAACGACGAGCATGGTTACCCCAGACTCCTTGTTGAGTTCGGTGAAGGTACTGAACAAGTCTTCGATGATCAGAGGGGCCAGCCCGAGCGACGGCTCGTCGAGCAGCAGCAAGCGAGGCCGGGACATCAGGGCCCTGGCCACCGCCAGCATCTGTTGCTCGCCACCGCTCAAGGAGCCGGCAAGTTGGTCCTTACGTTCCTTGAGTCGCGGGAACATTTGGAACCAACGATCGATGTCATCATCGAGGCTGTCCTTGCGGGTGTAGCCACCGACTTCGAGATTGTCGGTTACCGACAGCTCGGGAAAGGTACCGCGACCCTGCGGAACGTGGGCCAAGCCGAGGTTGACGATGTCGGCCGTGTCCTTCTTGGAAATGTCCTCGCCACCGAAGTGAACCTTGCCGGTTCCGGTGACCATGTTGCAGATCGCACGGAGCGTGGTGGTCTTGCCGGCGCCGTTGGCGCCGAGGATGACCGACACCTCGCCTTCGGGCACGTCGAAATCGAGACCTCGAAGAACCTCGACAGCCCCGTAGCGGGCGTGAATATCCTCAGCCTTGAGCATTAGCTGCTTCGGGTTGTCTGACGAGCCGTTGCTGGCCGTCGTCTCGGTATCCGTCATTGTTCTACACCGCTCCCAAGATAGGCCTCGATCACTGACGGGTCTTCACGCACGGTCTCCGGGGTGCCCTCGGCGATTTTCTTACCGAAGTTCAAGACGACCACTTTTTCAGAGATTCCCATCACCATCCGCATGTGGTGCTCCACGAGCAGGATGGTGAGGTTGTGGTTGTCGCGCAGCTGCTTGATAGTTGCGCCAAGCGAGTCGACCTCACTATGGGTGAGGCCTGAAGCAGGCTCGTCGAGCATGAGGAGGCGAGGGTCGCCAATGAGGGCCCGAGCCAGCTCGATCCGCTTCAGCGTTCCGAATGGAAGGCCTGCGGCGGGATGAAAGGCGTGCTCTTCGAGGCCAAGCTCTTCGAGAGCGGCCCAGGCCTTGAGCTTCGTTTCCTTCTCCTCGCCGCGTGTGCCGAGGCGGAGGATGGAGGTTGCGAAGTTCGCCTTGGTTGCGGTGTGATCGCCGACCATCACGTTCTGCAGGACCGTCATCCCCGGCCACAGGGCCAGGTTCTGGAAGGTCCGGTAGACGCCCTTTTGTGAGATGGCGTGAGGCGCCAAGCTCAACAGGTCGATGTCGTCGAAGGTAACTGCACCCTCGGTCGGATCGTAGATTCGACTAACGACGTTGAAGAGCGTTGTCTTTCCGGCTCCGTTTGGTCCGATGAGGGCGCAAATCTCGCCCTCGTCAATTCCGAACGACAAACGATCAAGAGCCGTGATTCCGCCGAACTTCACCGTGATGTCGGAGACATCGAGCAAAGACACGTAGTTGACCTCCCCCTGCTTCCTTCAGATTGGCAATGTTTTGTCTCTGTAGCACTGGGACGGTAGGCAGGTTCGGCCCGCTACGTCAAAGTGACGATGAGGGGCGACACGCACCGAAACCCCTCACCTGCGAAGACAGTGTTACCAGTGTCACACCAACACTTCCAATCAGCGTTTCAGTTAGGTTCCGTTTCAACAACAGCGTGGTGGCAGATGGTCGAAGTACCTGCTCCTGTGCCCCCATGTAGAGGTATCGGATCGAGTCGCAGACGTGATGACGTGGCTGTTGAGATCGACCGGGCCCGCCCGATTTCGGTCACCACGTGCTTCCGCAACTACGGTTTGTGTCGTGACGACGACAGCGAGCGGTCAAGATGCATCATCCTCGGTTTGGCTGAGGCCCACCGAATTCCTCGACTTCGAAGACCATGCGGTGCGACGATTCTCTGAATCGGCGATCGGCGACGCCGCCGACCAGCGACAGCAGGCGATCCGATTGTTCTACGCGGTCCGAGATGGCTACTGGTACGACCCGTATTCTTCCGACATGGAGCGGGACGCATTCCGGGCCAGCTATATCGTCGGCGGCGAACGTTCATGGTGTGTTCCCAAGTCGATCTTGTTGACGGCGGCGGCTCGGGCAGCAGGCATTCCTGCCCGCCTCGGCTTCGCCGACGTTCGCAATCACCTGCAGAGTGAAAAGCTGAAGGCAACGATGGGCACCGACCTGTTCGCCTTCCATGGCTATAGCGAACTCTTGCTCGACGGCTCTTGGGTGAAGGCGTCGGCCGCGTTCAACCTCGAACTCTGCCAACGCTTCAAGACCAAGCCGCTCGAGTTCGACGGCGTCAACGATGCCCTACTGCACGGGTTCGATGAGGCGGGCAACCGACACATGGAATACGTCAACGAACGTGGCTCGTACGACGACTTCCCCTTTGAGGAGATGACGGCGGCGTTCGAGGAGATCTACGGACCAGGGCCGTTGGACGGAACCGAAGGCACTATCAACGTCGACACCGCTTTTGAACCGCCGAAGACCTGAGTTGCGGGAGCTGAGTTTGTCGCAACATCGAGACCCAGACGGGCCCTACTACCCAGTGGCCTCAAACGTGGCGACCCATACCATCCAGTGATGGACCTCGACGACTTCCTTGAGGCCCATCAACGACTAGGGCCGGTGGCACATCTTGCTACCGTCACCGATGATGGGCATCCGCATGTGACGCCCATTCGTGTCACGTGGCACGACGGATGCCTCTACTCCGTCGTCGGCCTGCACGGGACCAAGGCCCGCAATTTGCGGCGATCACCCCGGGTTTGCCTCCATTACCAGGTTTGGCCGGCCACAGGATGGGACGGGCTGATGGTCTGGGGACTGGGAGCCGTGCTCGGCAGCGTTGCCGACAAGAAGCGAGTGTGGGCCAGCGTGTTCACCGACGACCTCGATCGCCAATATCCCGACGGCCCCGGCAGCGCCCACGACATCGGTTTTCTCCGTCTCACCGTGCAACGAGCGCTTCTGTTGAGCGACGGTGGGGACCGTCACGAATGGCGACCTACCTACAACGGCGCCGTCGGCGCCGGGTAGCTAGGTCAGATAAACCCGCAGGCCGGCTACGGCTACCTCTTCGTCGTTCACGTAACAACCGCGGGTCTTGGCCGCGGCCAGAATGGCCTCTCGGTCGTTGGCAATGACGTCGATGCCGCCAAGGCCCTCTCCCCTACCATCGGTTTCTTCAATAAAGCGAACGGTTGCGTTGTCGAGTTCGATCTGGGGCCGCCCCTGAGCATCGGCGGTCAGATCGATTTCAGCCATGGCCGACCATCGCTCGGCCAGGGGTTGAGGCTCCGGTGACTGCACCTCGGCGGCCGATATCCCACCTACCTGGTCGGTTCGTACGTAGGGCTCCCAGTTCTTGCCTGCTGGATACCAGGGTCCGCCAACATCGTTGCCGCCGTCCATTGTCATCTGATCCATCTCGAAGAACGTGCCGCCGGTATCCCCGGGATGGAGCTGGATGCCGTCGTGGCCCTCCTCGGGGTGATTGAGATCGAAGGCGATCCGGATGCCGAGCTCGGCCGCCCGCTCCCGTCGCCTGGCGACGTCGTCGACCTGAGTAATGAACATGTAGCCCGAATCGCCACCCCTACGTTCGATATAGCGGCCGCCGGCCGTTCCGTCCTCGATCGGGGTCACCACCTCCAGAAACTGAGTACCGATCGGCCACAACATGTTCTTCAGGCCGAAGCGCTTGACCCCGGGGTCGGTGAAGCAGGCTTCCACCCCCAGCACCGCTCCGATGTCGAGAGCCGACTGGCGGAGATCCTTGGTGACAACGGCGATCTGACGGAGACGAATCCACATGCTGCGGAGCCTAGATCGAGGTGCGGACGTGATGCAGATCTCGTGCCGAAACGGCGTTGGGTACTACGGTCGCTCGCGATGGCCACCGCTCCGGCGAAATCCGAAAACGGCGACCGAGCGGCCCTGATTCTGGGGATGGTCGTTCTTGTTGCGGTTCTCATCGGCGCCAACTACTCGGTGATGCAGATCGCGCTGCGTAACACCACACCCCTGGTGCTGGCCGGTATGCGGCTGGCCATCGGCGGCTCGGTGCTTGCTGCCTACACCCGCTGGCGGGGAGAACCGATCCCCCGATGCCCCAGGGTGCTGCTCGGCATCTTCGGGGTCTCTGTCTGCGTAACCACGCTGTCGAGCATGACGTTGGTGGCAGGCGTCAGTCTCGTTCCGGCTGGGGTGGCCGCTCTGCTGTCGAGCCTCGTGCCGGTGTGGACTGCGGTACTGGCTTTCGTCCTTCTCGGCGAACGTCTCGGCCGGTGGGGAACGCTCGGCGTGATCATCGGATTCCTGGGAGCCGTCGTCCTCTCCTCGCCGGCCATCGAGGGCGAAACGAGCCTCATCGGGGTGGCCTTCTTGTCGTTCAGCGGCCTCTCGTGGGCGGCGGGAATCGTCCTCCTTCGATGGTGGGATTTTGAGGGTGCAAGTCCGGTGATGATCATCTCGATACAGCTGCTCATGTCGACGATCGTTGTGGTGCCAATCGCACTGCTGGTTGAGGGAACGGGCGAGACAAACTTCGGGATGGCGCTGTTGCTTCCGCTGCTCTACGCCGCGATTCCTGCGCTGGCCCTGACCTTCGTATTGATGGCCAAGGTCACGGTCGAGGCCTCGGCAAACCATGCATCGTCGGTCGCCTACCTCACGCCGTTGTTCGGAGTGCTGTTCGCCTGGATCATCCGCAACAACCGCCTGAGCGCACCGGAGTGGATAGGTGGTGGACTGCTCATTATCGGCGTCGCTCTGGTCACGTCGGCCGTTAGACCTCGATCGAGGGCCTCGACCAGGGTCGAGCCCGACCGACTTGAGTCGACAAGCCTGGACTAGGTGATATCGCCTAGTCAGGCCGTCGATCGTTTGGTTTCTGACTAGGTTTCCGTCCCAGTGCGGCGGACAAACAACTTTGATCTATTAAGGCTGTTAGCAGCCTTCCAGGTGGTTATCGGGCATGCGGTCGAGTTTCTCGACGTAGAGCTGCCAGGCGCCATCGACGCGTTCTACACCGTGGTCCGATGGCTTCCTGGTGTACCTATCTTCTTCGCCATCAGCGGCTACCTGCTCGCTCGGTCGCTTGAGAAGAACCCTCGGCTCGACAGCTATGCCAGAAACCGTGCCCTTCGCATCTTCCCCGGCCTGTGGGCCTGCGTGATCGGAACGCTGGTGCTGCTGGCTGGTGCAGGCCTACTCTTCCAGCTCGACCCGGCCCGCCTGGCCACCTTCGTCGCGGCCCATCTCTCCGTCGGGCAGTTCTGGGCTCCTGCCCCGATCAGCGACTATGGCCTCGGATCACCGAACACGCCGAATCCAGCACTATGGACCATCCGGGTCGAGATCGGCTTCTACATCGTGCTGCCGTTCCTACTTCTTGGCGGCAAGAGACTCGTTGGTACCGCCCGCAAGCTCGACGGCCTCTTGGTAGCCCTCGCCCTAGCCTCCTTCGCCGTCTATACCGTGCTGGGAGATCCGGCCGTCGACGACAGCGGCTACCCGGTTCTCATCCGGCTGCTTGCCAACTCCCCAGCGCCTCACATCTGGCTTTTTCTCGCCGGCGTCCTCGCCTATCGCCACGAGGATCGTGTCAAGGCCACAGTGGTCGGCCGCGGCCCAGCGATGTTCGGCATCTTTCTGACCATGAGGGGTGTCGTCTGGTTGGTCTTCGAAGCTGGCCGGGCCGAACCATCGGTGCCGTTGGCCGCCCTCGGTTTGGCCAATCTGGTGCTGCTGGCACCGGCCTTCGCCTTCGCTTTCAGCCAGTCCGAGGCGATCGCGGCCAGACAGCCGGCAAACGACATCTCCTACGGCGTCTACCTCTGGCACCTCGTTATCCTCAATGCGGTCGTGCATTGGGAGTTGGCAACCGGTGCCGTCGGAGCGCTGTTTGTGATTCTCGGGGCAGCGGTCGCTGGCAAGGCATCGTGGCATCTGGTCGAGGCGCCGGCACTTTCCAGGAAGCGTTCGTCCTCGCAACTGGCTGACCCCGGCCAGGTGACAGCGATCAACTAGCCCCGATCAAGTGACACGGCCGATCGCCCCTACCAGCGGCGCGGCGGTAGGAGCTTGGCGTCCTGAAAGACGGCGATCAGACGGACGAACATGTCTTCGGTGTCGACGCAGGTTTGGAAGCCGGCCTGTCGAGACTTGATCGTGCTGAGGAGCGACGGGGGCCGCATGACGGTTTGGCCGTAGCCGGACATCAGATCGGCGTAGATGAACGATTGCCCGACGAACGCTTCGAGCGACTTCGGCGCCTCCAGCTGGAATCGATCGACGAGAGCGGCCCAGTCTGCTTCACGCCCCGGCAGTTCCGCCGCCATCGACATCGGGACGTCGGCACCGGCCTCCATGTCGAATGATTCGGCAATGACGGGCCAGACGTTTGCCATGGTGTACACGTCACCGTTTGTGACGTTGAAGGTCTCGTTGATCGCATCGGGGTTTGTGGCAGCCCAATGCAGCATGTCGGCAACCACGTCGGCGTCAACGGCCTCGCTAAGCGGAGCAACGCCGCCGGGGAAGTCGAGTGGTCGACCTTCGGCCTTCAGCAGCGCGGCATAGACGCCTATCGCCGGCAATGCGTTCATATTGCCGCCCTGAGCCTCGCCGTAGATGACCTGAGGCCGAACGATGGTTAGCGCCCAACTCGCCTCGGCCTGGCGTTGCCGCAGGTAGTCCTCCTGGAGCCAATAAAAGTTCTCGTGTTGATGGCGGGGGTTTCGTTCACGGCCCGGCACCTTCATCGGCTCGACGTGAGCTCCGTAGGCCTTGGTGCCCTGCAACAGAGAGATGTGCTGTAGTTCGGCCACCTCGGCCAGCGGCTCCTGGAGGTTGGTCAGCATGGCCAGGTTTCGCTCCATCTGATCCCGCTCGAACCAGCCGGGAACCAGACCGGGTTTCTCGTAGAGCGCGGCGTAGACCACGTGGGTCACGTCGGGCAGTTGACTCATTGCGTCTGCGGTTGCCGGCCCGTCCGCCAGGTCGACCGCGACATGGCGGATGTCTGGGAGGCGGCCGGGCCGCCGACGCGATAGACCAACGACGTCCCACCCCTCAGCCAGAAACCGCCTGGCGGCTGCAAAGCCGACAACCCCCGAAACACCGGCAACCAGCACGGTGCCGCGCCCTTGTTCAGTGCCAGGGATTGATGAAGACATGGCGGCCTCAGTCGATGTCGCGTCGCGCGAACAACAGCCCGGCTCCGAGTACCGACACCAGAACCCATGCCGCGAGCAGAACCCCGGCGATCGTGTAGCTGTGTGAATACACGAAATCGAATTCGCCGCTGAAGATGCTGCCGTCGATTCGTTCCACATCGCGTCCGCTGGCAAAGGCGTCGGCGTTTGCGATCGGCAGGTAGGGGCTCACCTTCGGCAGGAAGGCTGCGATGAGGAAGTTCTCGATCACGAACCAGTAGATGACAAATCCGACGATCGAAGCGATTGAGTTGTTGACGAGCAACGTGACCCCGAGACCGAAGGCACCAAAAAGCCCGGCCGCAAGACCGGTTCGCAGCACGATCATGGCCACGTTGACCCAGAACTCCGATGTGGTTCCCTCGGTCGTGCCCGTGAGCGCCGACAAGACGAAGAGGAGGAACACCATGAAGGCCGCGAGGAGCATGGCAAGGATGCCGACGCCAACGATGGTGGCGATGATGCGTCCGAACAGGAGCCGGAGACGGCGAGGCTCCCACGTCAAGATCTGCTCGAGCATGCCCGTCTTGACGTCGGCACCGATGTAGGACGCTCCGATGACGAAGGCCATCAGCGGGAGGATGGCCGTGATCGGACCGAGGAGGTCCCTGGCATCCTCACCACCGGCTACATCGTTCATGAAGTCGATCGATGACGACTCGTCGTTCGTGATCACAAAGTAGGCGATCACGACGCCAGCCACGAAGAGAAGGCCGAGCCCGATCGGGAAGAAACGGGTCATGCGGCGGGCCCACAGTCGGGCCGACTCTGCGATGAGGAGGTTGATCATTGAGCTACCCCATTCGGGTCCGGGGCTGGCGCAGGCATCGGGGGCGCCGCACTCGGTGGTTGAGTAGGTGGTGGCATGGCCGGCGGTCCAGTCTGCACCGCTGGTGCAGGTGCCGGGGATCCGGCCGGCGGAGATGCTGTCGGTGGAGGTGGCGCATCCCCTGTCAGGTTGAGGAAAGCCGCTTCCAGCGTTGCCTTCTCAGAGCGAAGACCGCTCAGATATAGGCCCTGACCAGCGAGAACCTGGGTAACGTCGCTGGTGCGCTCGGCGCTTACGTCGACAACGATCTCACCGGCTGTCGATCGGGGCCTGGCGCCAATCCCCGCCTGGTTCAGCACCGCCATAGCGTTGTCGCGATCGTCGATGGTGACGATGACATTGTCGGCGCCGGCAAAGCCACGGATGTAGTCGAGAGGGCCGGTTTCGATGAGGCGACCGTGGCTGATGATCGTGACGTCGTCGCAGACCTGCTCGACTTCAGCCAACTGATGACTCGAAACGAGAATCGCCTTCCCCTCGCTGGCGATGCCAGCGATGAGCACCCGCATCTCGGCGATACCGGCCGGATCCAGGCCGTTGGCCGGCTCGTCGAGGATAAGCAGATCGGGATTCTTCAGGAGCGCTCCGGCGATCGCCAAGCGCTGTTTCATGCCAAGCGAGTACGAGGCGAAACTGTCGCCGGCTCGCTCCCGGAGACCAACGATCTCCAGAACCCTGTCGACCTCCGACTTCGAGATCCCGCCCAACCGGGCCAACAGGTTGAGGTTTCGACGAGCCGAGAAGTTTGGGAACATCTTCGGGTTTTCCACGATGGCGCCGACTCGACTGGCGACGTCGTGGAAGTTGCGTGTCGAGTCCGCACCGAATACCGACACCTGCCCATCGCTCGGCCGAATGAGGCCTAGCAGACAACGAATCGTGGTGGTCTTGCCAGAGCCGTTTGGGCCTAGGAAACCATGTACCGATTCTGGCCGACCGATCTCGAGGTCGAGCCCCTCGACCGCGACCACGTCATCGCCCCCTCTCCGCGAGTAGACCTTCCGAAGGTTCCGCATCTCGACAATCGAAGACATGGAACGACCCTAGTCATCCGAGGGGCCGCTCCATACACACCCCAGGGGATCCCCAAGCCGGCTTTGGGGGGATGCCCCGATGTTGCACTTTGCTCCAAACATCGATCATTTGGGCATGGCATACGACGCACCTCCCAAACCAACCCACAGCTCCGGTTGGATCGCCCAGGTCTGGATCGCTTTCGGCACCTCGACGATCGCCACCACGATCGGCATCTTCTACCTGCCGGTCGACACCTGGACCAGGGCCTTCCTTGGCATGTCGTTCGCGATGGCCGTCAGCTCCGCGATCTCGCTGTCGAAGACCTTGCGAGACATTCATGAAACCGACCGCCTCGTCAACAAGATCGACGAGGCCAAGGTCACGAAGCTGCTGAGCGACCACCCGACGCACCTGTGATGGCTAGTGGTATGAAAACATCGATCACAACTGGTATTAGAACCCCTACCACCTAGCCTCTAGCGTTGGGTCATCGCCGCTAGCCGAACAACGACAGGGAATGGAGGCGTTCGCGATGATGCACGGCCGCTGGATACGTGTAGCCCTTGGCTATCTGACGCTGTTTTCGCTTCAGATCGGGCTTTGGGCGTTGTTGGCACCACAATCGTTCTATGACAGCTTCCCCGGGATGGGCCGGGTTTGGGTATCGGTTGACGGGCCATACAACGAACATCTGATTCGCGATGTCGGGGCACTCAACCTCGCCCTAGCCGTCGTGTTGATCGCAGCCGCGGTGACCCTGTCGAGACAGCTCGTCATCACCGCAGCATTGGCAGCCATGGTCTGGGGAATCCCCCATCTGCTCTATCACGCCTTCAACACCGACGGCCTCGACAGCAGCGACCTCGTGCCGAGCATCAGCGGACTGGTGCTCTTCGCCGCCCTCCCCGTCGTTGCCATCGTGTTGGCATCGAAGCTCGATCCTTCGACCTCGTAGGAGACACACCTCCTAGGCTTCGGGGATGACTACCTTCGCCCCCGATGCAGCCGTTGCCGACGCCGCTCGAAACTCACTCGGCCAGGTCGGCTTGTGGACCAGCCTCATCGACGTCCACCCCACACCGGTTGCTCGCGACATGGCAGCCCGACTTGAGGCCATGGGCTGGCCGTCGTTGTGGCGACCGGAGTCGACTGGTCGCGACGCCCTGCTCTCAGCCTCGGTGCTGCTCGACGCAACCGAACGCCTGACGCTTGCCACCGGCATCGCCCAAACCTATGCCCGCCATCCTGTCACTGCGGCGGCGGCCCAAAAGACGTTGGCCGAGGCCCACCCGGGACGTTTCATTCTCGGTCTTGGGGTCAGCCATGCCCCCATGGTCGAGGGAGTACGCAAGCTCGACTACAGCCGCCCCTACTCCGACATGGTCGAGTATCTCGCCGCCATGGATGAGGCGACATACGCATCGATCGAGCCGGCAGCTCGCGCCCCTCGGATCCTGGCCGCCCTCGGACCGAGAATGTTGAAGCTCTCGGCCGAGCAGGCCGACGGCGCGCACCCCTACTTCTCGCCTCCTGAGCACACCGCTCTGGCCAGAGACATCCTGGGGCCAGGGCCGGTGCTGGCTCCCGAACAGATGGTCATTCTCGACACCGATGCCGGCTCCGCCCGGGAGTTGGCCCGCTCCCAGATGGCCCGTTATCTCGCTCTCCCAAACTACGTGAACAATCTGCTGAGGATGGGATTCACCCAGGCCGACGTCGACGACGTGTCCGACCGACTGGTCGACGTGATTGTTCCGTGGGGAGACGCCGACAGTGCCGTGGCCGCAGTCCAGGGCCATCTCGACGCCGGCGCCGATCACGTTTGTGTCCAACTCCTGGTCGCCGACGCCAACCAACTCCCGTTCGACGGGTGGCAACGCTTGGCCGAGGCTCTCGTCGGCTAGCCGGAGAGTCTAGTATTCGTGGTAGCAGCCGAACGTCAAGGACAACAACCATGGACCAGCAGATAACCATCTCCGAGGGCCAACCCGACGAGGTGCTGGCCGGCGTCCACGAGGCGGCGATGGCCGAGCAGGAGTACGTGTTCGCGGCCCGCGACCCCGAACCAGACGACCACGTGCTTGTGGCCCGCCAGGGTGAGGAAGCCCTTGGCTACATCGTGACCAGCACCGACAGCAACCGAATTCTCGTGTGGGAGCACGTCGTTGTGCCATCGCGGCGGGGAGAGGGTATCGGCCAGACCCTCCTGCTCGAGGTGGCGAGACGGGCCGACCCGAAGGCCCTGATTGAAATCGACCCGCTGGCCGAGCTCGACCTCGCCCGCCTGAACGACTACTACCATCAGCTCGGTTTCGAAAGTACCGGCACCTCGGCGTCGCTCCGTGGACGGGCCGACCAGGTGTTCCGGGTTATCGGAGAGCGGTTGAAGGCAACCGCGAAGCACCGCTAGCAGACCCCGACCCGGTCTTCCCGACCCCAGTCATCGCCGATTGCAAGATCGAACCCCTCCCGTCGGATTGTTTGGCGATTGAGCGATGATGCTGGCATGAGGGAAACGGGAGAGGTCGCTAGGCGATGGGCAAGCTGAAACAACATCAACAGATCATCTTCTTTCGCACGCTGTATCGAGCAAGCCCGACCGGGGCCGCGTTGTGGTTGGGTCTGCTCCTCCTCGGTGGACTGATGCCAGCACTGTTCGCGCTGGCCACAGGATCTGTGGTTGACGCCACCGAACAGGGTGGCTCTCTTGGAAGACCGCTCGCCGTGATCGGAGTGATCTTCGTTGTCATGCAGGTGATCAATCCGCTTCACGTCGCCATCGGACAGAATCTGGGACGGCGGGCTGCCGATTGGATGAACGACCGTTTGATGCGGGCAACCGTCGCTCCCTCAGGAATCGCCCATCTCGAAAACCCGGAGCTGGCGGCCGAGCTATCGATGGCGAGGGATTTCGACCTCGGCATCACGGCCCCGCCGCTGTTCGTGGCCATGAACTTCATCGCAGGAGGGCTCCGACCTCTCATCGCCGGCGTCGCCTCGGCTGTCGTGCTCATCGGCTTCCGTTGGTGGGCTCCCGTCATTCTCGTCGCCGGGTGGGGGGCCACCCACTGGCTCCTGCGGGAGAGCGGGGTCTGGAAAGACCGCAACACCGACAAGGTCCGCGATGCCCAGCGCCACGCCGACTACGCCTACCGCCTCGCCGTCGACGCCCCGGCGGCCAAGGAACTGCGACTGTTCGGCCTGGCGGAGTGGGTCGTCGACCGGTTCGCCAGACGGCGAGGCGAGCTCTACGACCTCCAGTGGGAGGCCACAAAACTACGCGAGCGCTCTGTAGCAACCAGCCTGTTTGCGGTGGCGGCGGCCAACGCCCTGGTTTTCTGGCGCCTGGCCGTGGCGACGGCCGATGGCGACATCAGCATCGGGTCGGCCATCGTGTTCTTCCTCTCGGCCATCAGCGTCTCAGCCATCGCCTTCGGCGGCATCAACTGGGCGCTCGACGCGGCCTCGGCGCCTGCAGCAGCGGTCGAACGGCTGTCGGCTCAGCTGCACGGCTCCTCGACACTCGTCGATCTCGATCCTGAGCCCGGAGCGGCGCCGGACGGCCACAGCCGCCCGGCGGCAAACGCCAACGCCGTGCACTTCGATGCCGTGAGCTTCACCTACCCGTCGGCCTCGGCTCCCGTGCTGCACGACTTCGATCTCACCGTCGAGGCAGGGACCTCGCTGGCCATCGTCGGGCAGAACGGGGCCGGTAAGACGACCCTGGCCAAGTTGCTGTGCCGCTTCTACGACCCACAGGAGGGAGCGATCCGCATCGACGGCGCCAACCTGCGGTCGCTTGACGTCGACGAATGGCGTTCACGGGTGACGGCGGTGTTTCAGGACTTCGTCCGCTACGAACTACCCCTTCGGGAAAACGTGGCACCGCTCGGCGCACCAGACGACCTGATCCTGGCGGCGCTAGCAGAGGCCGGAGCCCAAGATCTGGCCGACCTCGAAACCCCGTTGGCCAAGGGCTACCAGGGTGGCACCGACCTGTCGGGCGGCCAGTGGCAACGGGTCGCCCTGGCCCGGGCGATCTGCGGAGTGAAGCAGGGAGCCGGACTTGTGCTCCTGGACGAACCGACGGCCCAACTCGATGTCCGGGGCGAGTCGGAGATCTTCCGTCGGCTGCTCGCCGCAACCAGCGGCTGTACCACCATCCTCATATCGCACCGGTTCTCGACAGTTCGGCTGGCCGATCGAATCGCCGTCGTCGAGGACGGTCGGGTGATCGAAACCGGCACTCACGACGAGTTGATGGAACGAGCCGGGCGCTACCGGACGATGTACACCCTGCAAGCCTCCCGCTTCGACGAGGTCGACGAGCACGGAGAGGAAATCGTCTATGACACCCTCAGCTGATCCCGCCCCCACCGCCGAAGCCACCGCACCCGCGGCCACGGACGTGCCGCTGCCGCCGACCCTGCCTGCGCTGTGGCGGACGATCCGCATCGGCTATCGAGCCGAGCCAAGGCTCTTGGTCGTCTCCTTCGTCATGACGGTCGTTGCCGCACTGCCAGACGCGCTGATTGCGCTCTGGCTGGCATTGCTGACTGATGGTGTCATCGACGGCAACCGTTCGAAGGTCATGCTGGCGGCGGCCGGAGTGGCCGCTTCCGCCACCCTGATGTGGTTTCTCGGTGTGGTACTCGAGCGGGTTGAACGACGGTTCCGAGACCGGGTCGGCATCGCCCTTGAGACCCACGTGGCGTCTCTCCAAGCACAGATCGGGACCATTGAGCACCACGAGCGCCCCGATTACCTCGACCGTCTTGCCGTTCTACGGGATCAGGTCTTCGCTCTCGATCACCTTTTCCTTTCGTTGTTTTCGATTGGTGGTTGGATCATCCGGCTCGGCGTAACCGTGCTTCTATTGACGGTCATTCATCCAGCGCTGCTCCTTCTCGGCCTCTTCGGCCTACCCATGATCGCAACCGCCATGTGGAGGCCAGGGGTTGAACGTAAGGTCGAGGAAGAGGTCGCCTCCCACAACCGGCTGGCCAGGCATCTGTTCCTCACCGGGACCACTGCCTCACCGGGCAAGGAGATCCGGTTGCAGCGGCTAGGCCCAACCCTGATTGCGCGTCGGGCCGAATCGTGGCAACAGTGGTACGGGCCAACGTCTCGCACCCACCTCGTCACCGCCGCCTACGGCGCCGTGGCCTGGGCCGTTTACGGCCTGGCCTACGTTGCTGCCATCGTTTTTGTTGCAACGAGACCCAACGCTTCGGCCGGGGCCGTCGTGCTGGTTCTGGCAGCCGGGGTCCGGCTCTCGGGCTACATCGGAGCCGTGGTCGGTGAACTTGGATACCTGCGGGGAATCTGGCTCGACTCGTCGCGAAAGTTGGGCTGGCTCGAACTGCTGGCCGAGGCGGCAAACGAGCGGGCCGACTCACCCGTGCCGGAACGGTTGACCACGGGCATCAGGTTCGAGCAGGTGTCGTTCGCCTATCCGGGGACCGACAAGCTCGTACTTGAAGACGTGACCCTCGATCTTCCAGCCGGCAAGGTGATTGCCATCGTCGGTGAGAACGGAGCGGGCAAGACGACGCTCGTGAAATTGCTTGCTCGGATGTATGCGCCGACGTCGGGACGGATCATGGTCGACGGCGTCGATCTGGCGCGACTGCCGGCCGACGGTTGGCGGAAACGGCTGGCCGGCGCCTTCCAGGACTTCTTCCGCTTCGAGTTCCAAGCCCAGACTTCGGTCGGGCTCGGCGACGAGCCGAGGGCCGAAGATCGAGCAGCCGTGGCCGGAGCCGTAGACCGGGCGGGAGCCGACGACGTCATCGAGCGGTTGGCACTCGGGCTCGACACCCAACTCGGACCAACCTGGGACGAAGGGGTCGAGGTGTCGCACGGGCAGTGGCAGAAGCTGGCTCTGGCCAGGGGCTTCATGCGGGAAAACCCCCTGATCATGATCCTCGATGAGCCGACCTCGGCCCTCGACGCCGAGACCGAACACGCGCTCTTCGAGCGCTACGCCTCCTCGGCTGGTGATGAAGCCTCGACTACCGATGGCCGGATCACCGTGCTGGTCTCACACCGCTTCTCGACGGTTCGTATGGCCGATCTCATCGTTGTGCTCGACGGCTCGCGCCTGGTCGAGTTCGGTTCCCACGAGGAACTCCTGGCCGCCGGCGGATCCTACGCCGAGCTCTACACGATCCAGGCGGCCTCCTACCAGTAACCCGACTTCTCAGGACACAACGTCGTGCGGTAGCGAGCCCCGAGCAGCCCGGAGATAGGCGTAGGGGGTTTCGTAGCGGAGGTTCGAGGCTCTCGACGTGTAGACGTCGGCATAACGCTCCACTTGGCGGGCAAACAGGCTCTTGTCGTTGCCTGCCCTCATGAGGGGTCCCCAGATCGGGTTGCCGAGCTCGGTCGCCGCCCTGGCCAGCGGAGCGATCCGAGCATCGAGCTCGAACACTTTGGCGGTCGTTGCCGACAGCTCAGCCGCGGTATCGCGAGCCGCCCTGTCATCGCCGGTAGTCTCGTCGGCCACATCGCCATCGCCATCGCCGTCCCCGGTGCCTCTGGCGCGGCGGCCGCTGTCATCGTTTCGGCGCCGGGCCATACGCAACATCGCCTGATGTCGCTCGGCGTCGACCTTGTCGACCATCAGTGACTCCAGTTCCCGCTGCTGGGGACCGAATCCGATGGCGTCGCTGATCTCTGATTCGAGTTCGCGGGCGATCAACGCTGTTCGCCATCGCAGCACGTCCTTGGTCACATGCACGTCGCCGAACAGATGGTCGCCGACATAGAGGGGAGGACGGCCGTCGGTCACGCCGAGACTGTCCTCAACCAATCTGGCGTTGCCTCCAAAGTAGACGTGGCCCGGCTCCAGCCGGTCGTAATGGGGCCGCATGAGCGATTCGTCCTCATCGACAACCCGGTATATCGGGTCGGTCTTTGAGAAGAAGCCTGGCTTGTTTGCCGAGACGATAACGATGTCGAACAGGTCCCGCCACGTCGATCCGGCCGGGCAGAACCGATCGAGGGCATAGACCATCATCTGCCGGGTGTACGACCAGTCGGAGTTTGTGATCAGGAGGGTCTGCTTTCCGGCCGCCCGCTGATCGATAAGCATCGGAACCGTGTCGGGATCGAGGATCACGAAGCGATCGGGGTCGGCAACGATATTGGCCTTGAGCCTGCTGGTCAGGTGGGTTTCGCTCAGAGCATCGTTTACCTGCCAATAGAGGTCGGCGTAGCTGCTGACGCCGGGCAGCGGCATCGTGTCATGGATCTCAACCAACTGGGTGTAGAGGGCAGCCCGAGACAACTCGAAGAGGGTGTTCATGAACTCCCAGCGAGGCTCGGACAATTCAACGACGGTCTCGCGGTAGAGGTCGCGCTGCTGTTGGAACGGCAACATCGAATCGCCGTGCTCGGCCCGAACCACGTAGCCGAAACGTGTAGCTTTCACGAGATTGCCGAGGTGGAGATCGAAGACCAACCCCAGGGTGAAACGATCAGGATCAAACTCAAGGTCGCCAACCGGCCATGCTCGCGCTGCCAGCAGATCTCGGGCGGTGCGAAAAGCGGCACCCTCCCACTCGTCGACCCGGTAGTGGATGAGCGTGTAGTCCATGTCGTAGCCGACCGCTGGCACCGACCGGAGGTTGAGCGTGCGATTGGAGAACACGCCCCGTTCGCGGGGATAGGAATCGGTGCTGTTCGACGAAGCGGCTGTCACCGCGACAACGGTAACGTTCCTTCCATGAACCGCCCTGCCACGACCCGATCATGAAGCGTGCTGATAAAGCCGACAAGATCGGCGAGATCCTCGACGAGTTGTACCCGAAGCCGCCGATCCCCCTCGACCATCATGACCCCTACACCCTGATGGTGGCGGTGGCTCTTTCGGCTCAAACGACCGACAAGAAGGTCAATCAGGTGACCCCGGCCCTCTTCGCCGAAGCCGATACCCCCGAGAAAATGGCCGCCCTCCATCCCGACCGCATCCTCGAACACATACGCGAGGTGGGGTTGGCCCCGACCAAGGCCAGAAACCTGTCGGCGATGGCCAATCAGATCCTCGACGACGGCGGCGAGGTCCGGCCCGATTGGGCCTTCCTCGAGAGCTTGGCCGGTGTTGGCCACAAGACGGCGAGCGTTGTGATGGCTCAGGCGTTCGGGGTGCCGTCGTTTCCGGTCGACACCCACATCCATCGCCTTGCCGCCCGCTGGGGTTTGTCGAACCACTCGAACGTTGAGCGAACCGAACGTGATCTCAAAGCGGTCTTCCCCGAAGACACCTGGAATCGGCGCCACCTCCAGATCATCTACTTCGGTCGCGAGTACTGCCCGGCCCGAAATCACGACCTGGCCGAGTGCCCGATCTGCGGTTGGGCCGCCACCAAGAAACGTGTGAAAGACGAAGCCAAGCGCTGAGCCCCAGGAGTCTCCTCAGCTCAGCACTTGGGTTGACCCCTGCCGATCTGACAAGTTAGGGGCCACGAACGGCGGCTTTGTATAGCTGCAGAGCAGAAGGGATATTCCATGGAGGACGTCAACGGTCGGGTGGCCGTCATCACCGGCGGGGCAAGCGGCATCGGCCTTGGCATGGCCCGGGCCTTCGCCGGGGCCGGCATGAAGGTGGTCATCGGCGACCTGGACAAGGCGGCGCTCGATGCCGCCATCTCGGAACTGACAACTGCCGGGGCCGAGGCCGTCGGCCGCTCCTGCGACGTGTCCCAGCTCAGCGAGATCGAAGCCCTCGCCGACCTGGCCGTGGACAGCTACGGCGGCGTCAACGTGCTGTGCAACAACGCAGGCATCGGCATCCCGACCGCCACCCACAAGATGAAGCTCGACGACTGGAAGTGGATTATCGACGTCGACCTGTGGGGCCCCATCTACGGCGTCAACACCTTCCTGCCCTTGATCGAGGAGCAAGGTGAAGGCCATATCAATGCCACCTCGTCGATGGCGGGGTTGATCGCCAGTGGGATGATGGGTGCCTACAACGTGGCCAAGCACGGCGTCGTCGCCCTGATGGCCACCCTGGAGCGCGACCTGCGGGGCCGCGACAGCCCGGTCACCGCCTCGGTGCTCTGCCCCGGGCCCATCAACACCAACATCAGCCGCCACTCCGTGGAGTACCGGCCCGGTCAGGCCAAGCCGAAGGCCGACGGCGCAACATCGGGAAAGGTGGCGAGCAGCATCCAAGCCATTCTTGAGAAGGGCATGGACCCCGACGAGGTCGGCCGCCTGGTGCTTGAGGCCATCAGTTCTGGCGAGTTCTGGATCCTCACCCATCCACGCTGGACCAAGACTCTCCAGAAGCAGCTCGACTTCATGAACGACGATCGGTCGCTACCCAAGGCCTAGGGAGTCAACATGCGGATCGCCATCGTCGGCTGTGGTGCCATGGGTTCGGTATACGCCGCGCTGCTATCGGATGCGGGCCACGACGTCTGGGCGGTCGACGCCTGGGGCGAACACGTCGACGCCATTAGAGACAACGGTCTTCGGCTCGAAGGAGCGTCGGGAGACCGCACGGTTCAGCTCGCTGGTGCCCACACCTCACCGAGCGAAATCGGCCAAACGATGGACCTTATCGTGTTGGCGACCAAGGTCGGTCAAGTGAGCGAAGCAGCCACGTCGATCGCTCCCCTCCTTGAAGCCGACACCCCCGTCATCTCGATCCAGAACGGGCTCGGCGGCCCGCAGCGGGCGGCCGAGGTTCTTGGCGACGACCGGGTGATGATCGGCGTTGTCGGTGGATTCGGGGCCTCGATGACGGGCCCAGGACTTGCCCACCACAACGGCATGGAGTTGGTCAGGCTCGGCGAGTACGGCGGCGCCGGGACCAAGCCGAGAACCGAAGCAATGGCCGAGGTGTGGCGGAGCGGCGGCTTCAACGTCAACACCTACGACAATGTGCATCAGTTGGTGTGGGAGAAGTTGATCTGCAACGTCGCGTTCTCCGGACCGTGCACCATCACCGAGCTGCGTGTCGGCGAACTTCTCGAAGACAAGGAGGCCTCGGCCATCTCGGCCACGTGTGCCACCGAGGCTCATCGGGTGGCGGTTGCCAAGAGCATCCCGGTCGACTTCGACGATCCCGTGGCCTACACCCGAGAGTTCGGGTCAAAGCTCCCCGGCGCAAGACCGTCGATGTTCCTCGATTTCCTGGCCGGCCGTCGGTGCGAGATCGACGCCATCAACGGTGCTATTCCCCCTGCGGCGGCCGAGGAAGGGCTTGAGGCACCGGCCAACGTGGTGGTGTCGAGCCTGATCCGCTCAAAAGAGCACTGGCGAGACAAGACGAAGAGCTGACGAGGAAGCGGCCAGAGAACCAAGACCAACCATCTGGGGCTTGTCGGCCGATATCGTCTCGACCAACAACGCAATGTTCGACCTGCAGCACCTTTGTTGTGGATCAACATCGAGAGGAGTGGCGGGAACCTCATGGATGCCGAATCGGGAGCGGCAACCCATGACTGGATGCAGCTACAGCGATCTCTGATCCAACTCCGAATGGAGATCGCCGAAACGACCGACTCTGGCGAACGGGCCGATCTCGTTCATCAGCTGCGAGAAGCGCGGGCCACGATCGCCGAGATCGAGAAACGCGAACGTGAACCGGCCCCCGAGCTTGAACCGGTAGCTGAGGCGCCGAAACCCGGGCCGGCCACCACCGCGACGATCACCAACGGTGGCGATGCATCCGTCCAAGCCGACGTTGATAATACGTCGGGACGCCGCTGGCCGCTGGTTTTGGCGGCCTCGGCGGCGGTCATCGCCGTGGTCGGGATCAGCACCATCGTCCTGTCCCGCTCTTCCAGCACCGACACCGCTGCCGCCGACGCCGACGGCGCTGAGGAAAGCCAGAACCCCGAGCGGAGTGGTGGCGCGACGGTCTCGGATGCCGACACCGCAGACGATGCGGCGACGGTCGACGGGAATGCACCATCCGACACGACCCCCACAACTCACCAACCAGGGCTGCGGGTCAGCCTCTACGACCATCGGTTCTCCGCCCAGGGTGGCGTCTCGAACCAGCAGACGGAGGACGCCATCGAGCGTGCGGCGTACGCAGCGTTCGGGGAGCGGAGCACTATCGACATCGACGTCGACAACGCACTCGATTCTCCGGCCTGGCTGTCGGCCACCCCCGATCTGGCCAACGAACTCCTACTCCTGATCGAAGGAGAAATTATCGTTACCGGTGAGGAAACGGTGGTCAGCGGCACCGCAACCCGCCAGGACCGCGACCGGCTCCTCGCCAACCTCGAGAACTCCGGACTTCCTCCGGTCAGTCCCTACGTCGATCTCGTCGAGCCGAACCCGGTCGAACTGAGCGCCAAGGTGAACCGAGGAACGGTGATCCTCACCGGCACCCTGCCAGACGAAGCGACCATAGGGATCATCGAAGGCGACCTCGTCGCCGCGTTCGGCAAGGCCAACGTGGTCGTCAATGTCGGGATCGATGAAACCAGAGTTGCGAGATCGGCCATAGCCGGTTTCGGTGCCGACGTGGCAGCCCTCAGCAACTTCCCGAATGTGGTCGTTGGCCTAATGGACGACTCGTTCTTCGCCGTGCTCGATCAGGGACTTGAATTTGAGCCCGGCGGGTCGCACCTCGACCCTGTCGCCGCCGGCAACCTTCAGGGGCTGTTGCCATTGGCCCTTCGAACCACGGCACCCATCTCCATCGTTGGTTACACCGATAGCTCAGGCGACGATGACGACAATCACGAACTCAGCCTCAAGCGGGCCCAGGAAGTCACTGCGGTCCTTCTCGATGCCGGAATCGACCCCGCTCGCATCTCGACTACCGGCCTTGGTGACAGCAACCCGATCGACAGCAACGAGACGGCCGAGGGTCGGGCCCGCAATCGGCGGATCGTTGTAACTATCGGCTGATCGTTGTCGACAACGCCACACAAACACTCGCGGCTAACCCCGATCCACTCACCGGTGGCAAGAGCTGGCTAAAGGAAGACGGTGAGGTTCTTGGCAAGCAGAACATTCTGATCGAGTGTGATTTCACGGCGCCGCAACTGCCAGCGGTCGGCCGTCCGACGAAGCGTGTCTGTCCGCTTGCCAACAAAGAAGTACTCCTCGTACTCAAGTCGGTTCTGGTAGACCATGAACCGGGCTCGAACTACGACCTCTTCGGCCGCAACCACCGAAGGGGTGGCCTCGACCACCTGAACATTGCTGACAACGTGGGTGGTTCGGGAGAAGGGCTCCTCAGCCCAGTGCACGCCGGTGGAGATCTGCTCCACTCGTTTGGTCAGTGTCCATTTGTCATCCTCGAACCAACTCATGTCTTTGCCTTCTCGAGTGTTCTCCCGGTCGGCGTGGCTACCGACCTCAACATTTCGCCGCATGGGAACGAAGTAGACGATGTCGTCGGCCAGGAAGTTGAGCCAGTCACCAAATCGGCGTTCGTCGAGCAGCTCAGCCTCGGCATACAGCACGTCTTCGATCTCGGCCCGCAGAGCAAAGTAGTCGCCGTCGCGAACTGGGCCGAGCCCGCCCAAGCCGCTCATGATGCCTCACCTCCGGGGCCTGAGCCAGGATCCGGCTTGGGGCGTGGCGGCAACGGGCCGCCCTGATTGGCCATGGCCCCGACGTCGATAACGGTGCCGGTAACGGCCGCAGCGGCCGGCGACAGGAGGTAGGCCACGGCCTGGCCGACATCGGTCGGCACTACCGGGCGTCCGGCCACTGATCCCGAATGGGGCAAACGAAGGTAGGCATCGGCTGTGTCGCCGAAGCGAGAGAGGCTGATGCCGGTCGGGATCCCACCGCCTCCTGGCACGACTGAGTTGACTCTGATGTGCTGATGGAAGTGGTCGTAGGCCATCGAGGCCGAAAGGGTGAAGAGCCCACCCTTGCTTGCGGCGTAGGCGGCCATGTTCGGCTTGCCGTGGCCGGCACCGGAGCCGACGTTGACAATCGCCCCTCCGCCGGCCGAAATCATGTGTGGCAACACGGCCCGCGACATGAGAAACGGTCCCTTGAGGTTCACGTCGACAATCCGGTCCCAGCTCGACTCATCGGTGTCGAGCACGGTGCCGAGCGGGCCGATGGCGGCATTGTTCACCAAACCGTCGATTCGGCCGAAGTCGGCCATTGTGGCTCCGACCACCGCCTCCACATCGGCCGCAGCCGTCACATCGGCGTCAGGTAGGTCGACAACCACCACCCGGTGGCCCTCGGCCCGCAACACTTCGACGATGCCGAGGCCGATACCACCCGCTCCCCCGGTCACCAACGTCACCGGTCCATCGCGCTCATCGGATCTCACGACCGCCGCTCCATGATCTCGTCCCAGTCGCAGCCATCCATATAGGCGGCCCACGACCCGTAGTAGCGACGAGGACACTGCTCGGAGATCTGGCTACTGACCCTTCCCGGCACCGGGCCGTCTTCTGTCCACTCGGTCATCGACTGTTGGTAGTTGAACCCGTGACGACGGGCGATGGGGCCGACTGACCCCGCCGTTGCGTAGTTCCAGTTCTCCATGTCGTCCTGCTCGGTCATCCCGGCCGGCCCCGAGTAGCGCATGTAGTAGCGACGGAGTAGATCCTTGACCTCTTGGGGAGCATCGGCATCGACGAGGAAGAAGCGCCACACCTCGGTACTGCGAGGACCATGGGGATGCCAGACGCACAGGGCCCGTGGCTGGCCTCCGTGATAGCTGGTGTTCGGGAACAGGGTCCCGACGAAGGGAACAAGCCGAGCCGTTTCGGCTCCGAGTAGCGCCTGGCGTCTTTCGTGGCAATCCCGGAAGTACTCCTCGACAACCGGGTCGTCTCGAAACGCCGGCCGATACTGTGACCCGGCTGATTTCATGGCGCTGTGGACACCATGGCCGCCGGGGAAGGAGACCCAGAGATGCTCGGCTTGGGCGAGATCGGCGTCGCGACGCCCTTTCTCACCCTGAGCCGCACTTGGCCCGATGCCGATTAGGTCAACCGATTCGTGGCTGATGTTGTGGTAGGTGTCGCCGAGGAAGTTCTCGGCCGGGAACTTCCAGTTGCAGGGAATGATCCATTTATGAACCCCGGCGATGATCTCCGATCCACCCTGGCTGCCGTCACGACCGTCGAGGGTCAGGTCGAGATGCAATTTGGCGTCGCCGAGGTAGTCAAAAAGCCCAGGTGCCTCGGCGTCCCAGGTAGCCCAGATGGTCCCCTTGTAGACCTCCATCTGAGCCACCTCGACCAGCGGCCATTCCGCGCGATCCATGTCGGGGTAGAGCTGGGTGTGCTGTGGCACGCCGATGAGACGACCGTCGGATCCGTAGACCCAGGCGTGGTAGGGGCAGGTGAAGTTGGTGGTGTTGCCTTCGTCGTATCGGCAGACCTTCATTCCTCGGTGGCGGCAGCTGTTCAGGAAGACATGGATCTGGTTTGTCTTGTCACGGGACATGATCACCGACTCCGTACCCATCCGCGACGTGAAGAAATCGCCGGGATTCGGGATCTGGCTCTCGTGGCCGATGAACAGCCATGACCTGGTGAAGACCTGCTCCTGTTCGGCGACGAAGATCTCATCATCGACAAAGATGCCTCGGTCGATCACCCCGCGATCAGAATCAACCAGTCCTCGGTACTGGCTTCCTCGCGTCACCATGTCATCGTCACCATGTCATCGTCACCATGTCATTGGTCCCATGTCATCGTCACCATGTCATCGTCACCATGTCACCGAACGTAATGCAAACGTTCACCACGGATCACCTTTCCTAAAGCAACTTGCAGTTGCGTTAACTGCCTCGTTGCCGTAGAGTCTAACGCAACATGAAGTTGCTTTAGGAGTACAGCATGGAAACCATCGAAACCTCTATCGTCATTGCCGCCGAGCCGGCCAAGGTCTGGGAGACTCTGATCGATTTTCCCGAGCACGCCCACTGGAATCCGTTCTTCGCATCGATCGAGGGGGAGGCCATCGTCGGCACGAAGCTGGTCGTGACGGCCCGCAAAGGAGACCGCACGGGCATGACCTTCAAGCCAACCGTGCTCGACGTTGAGCCCGGTCGCCTTCTTCGCTGGAAGGGTCAAATCCTTCTGCCCGGCATCTTTGACGGCACCCACGAGTTCCGGCTCGAATCCCACCAGGACGGTACGCTGCTCCGCCACGGCGAAACCTTCCGTGGCCTGCTTGTCCCATTCACCGGCAAGGTATTGCGGGAGACCGAAGAAGGGTTCCGAGCCCTCAATCAGGCCCTGGCCGATGAGGTGACCAACCGACGAATCAGCGAGCCCTCACCCCACACCAGCTGATGAGCCCCAAACCCGAGTCCGCACCCGCCCACCGCCGGGGCAAGGCCGTCGACTCGACGATTCTGGCCGCCGCCGTCGCCACCATCGCAAAGTCTGGAACAACAGCAATCTCCATCGAACAGGTGGCGGCTGAGGCCGGTGTCAACAAGACGACCGTCTACCGCCGCTGGCCAAAGGTCGATGATCTCGTGCTCGCGGCGCTGGCCGAGGAGGCCGCGGCCAACGTACCGATCCCGTCTACCGGCGATCTCGAAGCCGATCTCACCGAGCTCTGCCACCGGGTGCGGGATGCCATCTCTTCTCCCGTGGGCCAGGCCCTGCTCGGAGCCGGCCGCACCAGCGAACCGGGGCTGACACAACTCCGCAAACAGTTCTGGGGGCAACGCCTCGCGGCCGCCGCGGCCATCCTCGACGAAGCCGTCGCACGAGGCGACTGCAATGCCCCGAGAGATCCAGTGTTTCTGATCGAGCAACTCGTCGGCCCCATCCACTTCCGAATCACCGAGCAGCAGCGGTCCTTCGGCGACGAGGAGATCGCTCATATGGTCCAACGTACGCTCGCCGAACTTGAAGACGCCGAGGCACTACGGTCACGAACATGATGAAACTGACGACGACGAGACGGTGGTGGATCGCATGACCGCGATGGTGCTGGTCCACGGAGCGTGGGGCGGTTCCTACGGCTTCGGCAAGGTACGGCCCCTGTTGTGGGCCGACGGTCACGAGGTGTTCACGCCGAGCCTCACCGGGATCGGCGAACGATCACACCTCGCAAACCCGGGAATCACGCTGAGCACCCACATCACCGACGTGGCCAACACGATCCTCTACGAGGACCTCGATGAGATCGTTCTCCTCGGCTTCTCCTACGGGGGCATGGTTGTGACCGGTTGCCTCGACCACATAGGCGACCGGGTGAAGCACCTCGTCTACCTCGACGCCTTCGTTCCCGATGACGGAATGAGCATCAATGCCATTCGCAATCCAGGGGTGCCGCCGGCCACGATCGCCCTCGGGCAGGACTGGAGTGTGCAACCCATCCCCCGGGAGCTCCCCGACCCGGAGGAGACCGCGTGGTCGAACGCCCGCCGCTCAAGGCAACCGGTCGGCACCTTCACCGAAGCGGTACGACTGTCGAAGCCGGTTGAGGACTGGGACTTCACCCTCACCTACATCAAGGCCACGGAGGACCCAGGGGAGGAAGCGGACTCACCGTTCTGGCAATCGGCGGCCCGAGCCAACGGCTCCGATGCGTGGAGCTACCACGAGATCGCGACCAACCACCTGGTCGCCACAACCCATCCTCGAGAAGTGGCCGACATCATCGCCTACCTCGTCACCGGCTAGCAGGTACTTCTAGCCAAAACGAACAACGCCGGCCGGGGATGCACATGGCATCCTCGACCGGCGCTGCTAACAAAGCTGGCTACCGAGCTGGATCAGCTGCAAGCTCCGTCTTGATAGGCGCAGTTGGGAGACGAGCCGTTGAGGTCGACGATGCCGCCCTCTTGAACCCAGGTCTCGTTGGCTGCGTCGTAGCGGCTGATATCCGAACCTTCGATGGCGTATGAGTCCTCGTTGCCGTTGACCGAGAACTTCACTCCATCGATCAGGGCCGGATGGTCAAGATCCAACGAACGGCCGGCCAGGATCAGGTTGGTACGGGTGAGGCCGCCGGGCAGCTCATTGGCGATCCGAAGCGTCTCAACCGTCTGCCAGGCAAAGAAGGCGAACCCGGTGAAGTAGAGGCCGACGGTGATGTCGAGATCGGCCGCCTCCATCGTTTCGTTTGCCCACTTCACGAACGGATCGTCGGCGTACTGAGGATCGGTGTTGACGATCTGACCACCGCCGACGACCAGCCAGCCGTCGCCAGCCTGATCGGCCGGGATCATGTACTCGCTCGGGCTCTTACAAACCGAGGGAGCGAACAGCACCGTCTCGCCGTCATTGAGGCCGTTGTTGCCTGCCTCCTGGACCGCTAGCAGGCACGGATTTCCGGCCGTCATGGAGATGAACACGTCCGGGTCGGCTGCGGCGATCGTCGTCATTTCGTTGGTGACGGTCGGAGCGGCCGGATCATGCCGGATCGGGTTGAACTCAGCGATCACATCCGGGTTGTTCTCGACGTAGGCCTCCATACCGTTCTCATAAGCGAGACCGAAGTCGTTGTCCATGACAAGGCCGCTGACCGTTACCGGTAGCTGGTCGGCCATGTTTTCCTTGATCCACGAACCCCAGAGGATGGCCTCGGTGGTGTAGGACATCTGATTGCTTGTGGTCCACGGGTGGTTCACGGGGTCACCCCAGGCCGGGTGGCCGGAAGCGACGAACAGGTGAGGCACGCAGTTGTCGTTGAGCGTGTCGTAGACAGCCAGGGTGTTCGGTGATCCCAGGGTGTGGAAGAAGAACGGCTTGTCGGTCTGGAGCAGCTCGTCGACCACCTCGATGGTCTGTGCTGCCACGTAGCCGTCATCCCGGCGAAGCAGCTCAAGCGGAACGCCGCCGATGCCACCGTGGGTGTCGTTCACGTAGTTGAGGTAGGTCTCCCAGCCGATACCCATGTTGCCGTAGGCGGCGAGGTTGCCCGATTGCACACCGGGGTGACCGATCTTGATCGTGTCGCCGAGGCCTTCGGTCTCGGTCCAGTCGGCAGGGCAGGTCGACATGTCGATCTCGAAGCCTGCGGCACCACGTAGGATGTTGTCGTCACCGATGCCGTACTCACCGGACTCGAGGCCGGCGGTCACGTCATCGATGATTACCTGGCGAGTGGCGGCCCATTCGGCCTCCAGCCCGTCGATGTCGGTAGCCGTTGAGCCTTCCTCGACCGAGTCATCCTCGGCGGCCTCGGCCAACGCGTCGTCGGCAGCGTCCTCGTCGATCGAACCCGCACCGTCATCTTCTTCCTCGGTGGCTTCTACCGTTTCATCGGTACCGCCTCCCGCCTCATCTGTGTCTGAGCTGCCGCCACAGGCCGCGGCGAGCAGCCCGAACGCACTCAAAAGCGCCAACAGGCGCACCCAACGATGCTTCATTCCCATACCGGTCTTCCCCCTAGTATGTGTGACGTCTGCCACACGCTTGGTGGGTACTGTAATCAACCTCACGTCCAAGGCCAAGGTGGTTTTTAGAATCTCAAAGTGTTACAACCAGTCGCAACATGACTGGTAAGGCGCTCCAGCAGTACGGTCTGGATACCCGACCCGGAGCCAAAATGACCACAATTTATGACGAAACGCACGACCTGTTCAGGCACAGTTTTCGGTCGTTCGTCGAAGCGGAACTGAAGCCGAACCTTGCCGACTACGAAGCGGCCGGGGTCATGGATCGAGGCGTCTACGCCGCCGCAGGCAAGCACGGGTTCATCGGCATGGCCGTCTCCGAGAATCACGGCGGGGGCGGTAGCGACGACTTCCGGTTCAACGCCATCATCGGCGAGGAACTGGCCTATGCCGGTATGGGTGGCGGCGGCCTGGGGCTCGGGCTCCACAACGACATCACCACCCCCTATTTCATCGAGTACTGCAACGATGAGCAGGCGGCCCGTTGGCTGCCGGGTATTGCATCCGGCGAGCTGATCACGGCCATCGCCATGACCGAGCCGGGCACCGGGTCGGACCTCGCAGGAATCGTCACCACCGCTGTGCAGGACGGCGACGAATACATTCTCAACGGAGCCAAGACGTTCATCACCAACGGCATCAACTCCGATCTGGTGATCGTGGTTGCCAAGACCGATCCCGACGGCGGCAACAAGGGCATGTCGCTTCTTGTGGTCGAGCGGGGCATGAAGGGATTCGAGCGGGGCCGCAACCTCGACAAGATCGGCCAGCATTCGGCCGACACCGCCGAACTGTTCTTTTCCGACGTAAGGGTCCCGGCCGCCAACGTGCTTGGCGAGGTCGGCCGTGGCTTCGACTACCTCTCCTTCAATCTGGCCCAGGAGCGCCTTTCGATCGGGCTGACCGGCTTGGCTTCGGCCGAGGCCGCATTGGGCTGGACCATCGACTATGTAAAGGAGCGAATGGCCTTCGGCCAACCGATCGCCGCCTTCCAGAACACCAAGTTCGTGTTGGCAGAGGTTGCGACCGAAGTCGAAGTCACCCGACCCTTCATCGAGCAGTCGATCATGAAGCTCAACCGTAGGGAGCTGACGCCGAGCACGGCGGCGATGGCCAAACTCTGGGGTAGCGAGCTTCAGAAGCGCACGGTCGATCGGTGCCTCCAGCTCTTCGGTGGCTACGGCTATATGAGTGAGTATCCGATCGGTCTGGCCTATACCGAGGCCAGAATCGCCACTATCTACGGTGGCACCTCAGAGATCATGAAGACCATCATCTCAAAAGACGTTCTCGCCTGAGCGCTTGACGGCCCCGCCGATCGGCCCGGTTGCACAACGCCTTGCGGATACGAGAGAGTTCGACATGTCACCAGTCGAGCTTGTGTCCTACCGGAAGTTCGTGGCCCGATGACCATGTCGGATAGCCCGAAACGTGAGCTGATCGCGAGGGCGGTCGCCAACCACCTCGACGACGAGACCTTCGTCAACGTCGGGATCGGCATCCCAGGCCTCGTACCACACTACGTAGCAGACGAACGCGGCATCCTGTTCCACGCCGAGCATGGGGTGGTCGGCTTCGGGTCCGATCGCTTCGGGCCCGACGAGGGCGCCGCCGTGGCCTTCTTTGGAACCACCTACCGGCTTCGGCCTTGGAGCTTCGTTTGCGACCACGCCCGCTCCTTCGCCATGGTTCGTTCCGGCCTGCTCGATGCAACCGTGCTCGGCACCTTCGAGGTCGGCGCCGATGGCCGATTCGCCAACTACCGGAGCTCGGAAATGGCTTCGGGCTGCCCCGGTGGATCGCCGGAACTGGCCGGCTGTGCCAAACGGGTGATCCTTGCCACCGAACACACAGACAAACGAGGTCGACCAAAGCTCGTCGGTTCCACCGATCTCTCGGTCGGCATCGCTCGCACCGCCGATCTGGTCGTGACCGAATTCGGGAGTTTTGTACCCTCGGGCGATCACTTTTTGATCGAACGTCTTGCCGAAGGCACGACCATCGACGACGTCAAGGCTGCGACCGAGGCCCGGGTGGTGGTCGCATGAGCAACCCGGCGCTGTCTGCGCAGTCGAAGCTGGTGCCCCTCGACGCATCCATGGACGGAATCGAGGACGGCATGACCGTGATGCTCGGCGGGTGGGGGGCCTGTGCAGCTCCCGACCGGCTCATCGCCGCGCTGGCCGAACGTAACCTTCGAGACCTCACGGTGATCATCACCGGAAGCGGGCCGGCTGAACCCCTCACCGGTACCGGCGGCATTCGTCGCATGATCACCTCGTTTGGCAGCTACGCCGGATCGATCGGGGCCGCTTCGGCTTTCGAGCGATGTGTAGTGGCCGGAACCCTTGAAGTCGAGCTCTGCTCCCAGGGCATTCTCGCCGAGCGGATCCGGGCCGGTGGGGCCGGAATTCCTGCGTTCTACGTCGACGAGGAAGCCGTTGGGCGGTTCCGCTCAACCGGCGAGACCCGTAAATTCGACGGGGTCAGCTGCGTGCTGGAGACAGCGCTGCGGGCCGATGTGGCCCTCATAGGAGCCACCGTTGCCGACCCGAACGGCAACCTGAGCTGGTCCAACGGCGAGCGGAACTTCAACGAGGTAATGGCCTTCGCCGCCGACCTTGTGATCGTCGAGGCCTTCGAGTTGTATGAGGTGGGATGGCTCCCACCCGAGCACGTCATGGCGCCCGGTCTCGTGGTTCAGCGCGTGGTCGCCCCCGATGGCGAATCGAACGGGGATTCGGGCGATGGCTGAGGCTTCGGCCCACCAGTCATCTCCTCGTAGAGGTACATGCCAGCCACAAACACCAGTCCGAGAACCCACCAGCCGATGGCGGCTCCGGCCCGGATCAACCAACCGGACCCGAAGGGGTTGAGAACGGCAATCACCAGCCCTGCAATCATCAGGACGACCGCCTGCAGCCGACACACCACAGCCATGGCGGGATTGGGACGGCGGGGGCTTGCCAAATCCGATCGATACAGCGCGCCCGCTCCGACCTGGACGGGGACACAGAGCAAACCAACCACTCCGATCAGCGGGCTCAACGCTGCAACGACGGCAGCGATGCCGACAAGGAGGATGGTCGTGAACAGTGGGGCGGTGACTCGACGGTTCGTTTGGGCGCCTTGGTCCGTTTGCGGTCTGAGGCTCAGCAGCCAGGTCTGAATCGGGAATGGAGCCATGGAGCTGATCCTGACCAGTTCACGCGCTATCCGGACGGCTCTGGCTCGTGACTCGACGGTCGCCACCTCCTTCTTCCGAATGGCGGACACCGCGTCGTTGTAGTGTTCCACCGAGCCGGCGAGTTCGGCGGGCCCGGAGGAACCACGGACCAGATCGGCATGGACCGAAGCAAGCTCGCTTACACAGTCCATCAAGCAGGCCATACCCCGGAAGAAGGGAAGCGATACCGCGGCGTCGCCAACCAGAAACACTGCCGTTGCCGGTTCGCTGTACTGGTCGTCGAGGAAAGCGACACGTTCCTGGTAGCGGTGTTCGAGACGGAAGGTCGAGTGGATCGATGCCCGGTTCGGTCCGGGACCAAGCTCATCTGTCAGGTGATCGACCACCGATGCGAAGAGGGGGGCACCGAGGCCGTCGAGGCGTTCTGGGGTCAGGGCAACCGGATTGGCAGGCCGCGCCCCGAGTTCCTCAACCATCTGGTGCTCCTCAGGGGAAAGGAACAGGTCGATCTCGGCGAAACCGTTTTGGTTGAACCGGTAGTCGATGGCGGAACCGAGCAGTTTGGCCACCTTCAGCCGCCGGATCGGATCAAGCGACGACGGAAGGACGTCGCCGTCGATTCGTAGCCGCGACACGGTCTGATGCACCCGCTCAATCGTGGCGGCCGGATCTGCGACCAGAGCCCTGGTGGCGCTCGTCGCCGAGTCGGCGCCGACCACTACGAGTTGGCCGTCCGGCGCCAGGACGCCTGAACCCTCAAGCCAGGAACGTAGCCAAGCGATACCGACCTCATCGGCCCCCTGGCCAACGGTCAGCTGGCGCTTGTGGATGCCGAGCCTGGCCACGAGGTCTTCTAGCTTCGCCTCTAG
This sequence comes from Phascolosoma agassizii, assembly GCA_035593235.1. Classification (NCBI taxonomy): domain Eukaryota; kingdom Metazoa; phylum Annelida; class Sipuncula; order Phascolosomatiformes; family Phascolosomatidae; genus Phascolosoma; species Phascolosoma agassizii. The sequence continues at coordinate 6,980 of JAVJHY011057995.1, read as the reverse complement.
CTGGTTGGCGGCGGGCCGAAAATTCTGGGCGTCGAGAAAGTCGATCAGCTCGTCATAGAGCACATCGTCGACCTGCTCCTTTGCGGCCAGATACGGTCGCCGATCCATACGGAGGCGGTGGCTTCGCTCGTAGCGCATGCGTTTGTCGATCAGCACGATAGCCGGCTGTTCCGCCGCGCTCCGTATGGCCGCCACCAGGCAAAACAACAAACCGGCCGGACCGGCACCAACAACGACCGTGACCAACCGATGTTGCTTCATCAGGGCTGCGTCGGCAGAACGACCAACAAATTGAGCGTCGGGGAACACGCAAGCCAGGCTCCGCTCTCTTGTGTGACCAACGCCATAACGCGAGAATCGGATCTACGACTCCCCGACAAACGACAAAGGACCACTAATGAAGCTCGGAATGTTTTCGATGCCAAGCCACCCGCCGGAGCGATCGATCAAGGAAGGCTGGGACTTCGATCTACAGACCCTGATCTGGGGCGACGAGTACGGGTTCTCCGAGGCCTGGATCGGCGAGCATTACGCCGCCAAGTGGGAGCCCCATCCTGCCCCCGACCTGCTGGTGATGGCCGGCCTCAGGGCGACAAAGAACATCCGGATCGGTCCGGGCGGATTCCTTCTCCCATACTACCACCCAGCTGCTCTGGCCAACCGGGTGGCCATGATGGACCACCTGTCCGAAGGGCGGCTGAACTTCGGCATCGCCGCCAGCGGGCTCCCCAGCGACTGGGAGATGTTCTGCATCGACGGCCTCGAAGGCGAAAACCGTGAGATGACGGCCGAGGCCATTGACACCATTCTGAAGATGTGGACCGAAGAGCCGGGCTGGAAGTCGGAGGGCAAGTTCTGGAACGCCAGCGTTCCCGTCGGCATCCCCGATATCGAGCTTGTTCAGCACCTGAAGCCCCTCCAGCAGCCCCACCCACCGATCGGTGTTGCCGGGCTGTCCTCTCCATCGCCGACCTTGGAAATGGCTGGCGAGAACGGCTGGCTCCCGATGAGCCTCAACCTCAATGCCGGCTATGTGAGGAGCCACTGGGACTCCTACGCCGCTGGCGCGGCCCGAGCAGGCCGGGAGACATCGCGCAGCGAATGGCGCATGGTGCGCGAGGTCTTCGTTGCCGATACCGACGAGGAGGCCTACGAGATGACGGTCAACGGCCCGATGGGCCGTATGACAACCGAATACTGGATGCCGTTGTTGAAGGCTTTCGAGTTCGACGACTTCATCAAGGCCGACCCCTCGCACAGCTCCGACGACCTCGGCCCCGAGTATCAGGCGGAGCACAACTGGATCATCGGCTCGCCGGATACCGTCACCGAGAAGATCGAGAAGATGTACTCCGACGTCGGCGGCTTCGGCCAGCTACTGCTCTTCGGCTTCGATTACGCCGACCAGCCAGAGCAGTGGCGTCGCTCGATGGAGCTTTTGGGCACAGAGGTTCAGCCTCGCATCGCCCACCTCACCGGCGGTTGACCGACACTAGCCACACCTCACAAAACACAATGGGCCGGGTACCTCTTTGCGAGGCACTCGGCCCGTTCGGTTTTATAGCTCGACCGGTGTCTCGGGCAGGCGATAGACAAAATCGCATTGCTCGGCGCCGCCCATGATGGTCTGGGTTCGCGTGAAGTCAATCTTGGGATTGAAGCCCTGAACCATGGTGCCGTCGCGGTTGCAGGAGAGGGCCGCCCCGAGATCGGCCAGCCCCAGCTCACGGTACATCTCGGCGTACTTGCACCGGTTGACGTTGAAGGCGAACACCTCGTCGCTCTGCTCAACGACCTCGATCTCCAGGGCCCCACCCTTGGTCCAATTGCCCATCGATTCAGCGAAGTGGGCCAGATCGTTACCACCAAGGTGGCCTGCCAACTCACCGCCCTGGGTCTGGGCCACCTCGACCACTACCTCCCTGGCTAACTCATAGACCCTCTCGGCCCCGAACTCCTCGCCCAACCGCTCAAGAAGCGGGGCAACGATACGGGCCTCGATCTCCCTGCGCTTCAACACACCCACATCGTTGAGGGTGTCAGGTTTTATGTCGTCGGTCATGGTTCCAAGGTACTCAACCGGTGAGCGCACTGCCTTTCTGCCAAGGTGCGATCTGCCCCTCGTAGACATCGGCGCCCTTGCGGAAGTGTGACGCCTCTTCGAGCGTCTCGACGAATGGCATGTCGATCGGATAGACCTCCTGGCCACGAGGCCGGGGGCCGGCCTTTGAAACATGACCCCACAGTGGGTGTCCGACGATCTCTTCGGCGATCCATGCCGCCTCGATCAACTTGGCGAGGTCGTACCCGGTCTCAATACCCATCTCATGACAGAGGTCGACAAAGTCCTCGGTCGGCACATGTCCGGCCGAACGACCATTTCCGCAATAGGGACAGCCACCCATTCCCCCGATCGAGGTATCGAACTCCGTCACACCAAGCTGAAGACCTTCGTAGTAGCTGGCGATGGTTGCGCCCCGGGAGTTGTGGAGGTGGAGGTGGTAGGTCTCGATCTCGGGCCAGGTCTCACGAAACGCGGTGATGGTCTGGCGGAGTTGGTGGGGCGTGTTCCAACCCATGGCATCGGACAGGGAGAGGCGGGTCACCGGGATGCCGGCATCGTGCCACTTGTTGATCATCAGCTCGACGAACTCGATGCGCTTGGCCAAGGTGAAGGCCCCCTCGAAGTTCGAACCGAACGGGCTGCCGAGCGTCACCGAGCCGGCCTCGGCCCCGGCCTTGGCCGCCGCTTCGACCGTCGAGTCCATCGAGGCGATCTGTTGGGCCCGGGTCCGGTTGTAGTTACGGCGGGCGAACGAGTCACAGATCTCCACATGGGTGCCGAATCGCCTCGACCGCACATCGATCTTCGGGAAGAACTTGTCGGCCCGTTCGAAACCCTTCTGGTTGAAGATGGCCGCGGTGTAGCGAACCCCGGGTTTCGGCTCGAACCGTTCGGCGATCTCCTCTACACAGGCCATGGCCGGCGTCCACTTCGGGTGGGCAAAGGAGCCGATCGAGATGACCTTGGCCCCGGTCTCGCCAAGTGCGTCGAGTAGTTGGAGCTTGTCGTCGACGGGGATGTCGGGGCTTTCGATCTGTAGCCCCTCCCGCATCGTGTCGTCGGTGATCGTTACTGCCTTTGGCACCATGTCGGCCATCGCTTTTTCACCTCTGATGGGAGTCCAGTACCAAACCCTAAGCGACCGGACCCTGGCTGGCGAAGGCGTCGCCAAGCGCTTTGTGTAGTACCGCCCGGTCGGGATCGATCCCCGTCCACAGTCTGATGTTCTCAGCGCCCTGATTGACCAACATGCCGGTGCCGTTGATGGTGACCGCGCCAGCCTGCGCCGCCTCGTCGAGAAAACGGGTCTGTGGCGGGTTTGGTACCACGTCGGCCACCACCGCTTCGGCGGCCAGGTCGTCCCAGTCGACTGGGATCAAGGCGTCGACCGCCGGGCTCATACCTACCGGCGTGGCCTGGACGATGAGGCGGACCGAGGCCGGTAGCCGAAGCGGATTGGCCAACGGCCACACTTCGGTGTCTGTCGGTGTATTGGCGGCGATGAGGGCGGCAAGCGATTCGGCAACCGAAGCCAGCCTGGCCGCAACCCACACCTTGGACGCTCCCCGCAGTGCCATCTCGACGCCGATGGCATGGGCCGCTCCCCCGGCTCCGATGAGCAGCACCTCAACACCGGTTGGGTCGAGTTGGGCCTCGACCGAGACGGCGAATCCCACCCCGTCGGTGTTGTGGCCAGACCAACCGCCGCCGGGCCTGGCCACCACGCAGTTGATGGCTCGGGTGATCGCGCCCGTTTCGGAGAGATCGTCCAGCTGCTCGATCACCGACCGTTTGTGTGGAGTCGAGCAGTTGAAGCCCCGCCACCCCATCGCTGCGGCACCGGCCACGGCGGCCACGAGTCCCATTGGCTCAACCTCGCAGTTTAGGTATCGCCAGTCGAGCCCCTCAGACGCGAAGGCCGCGTCCATCATGGCGACGGTTGGGTTGCCAGCCGATCCGACGCTGAACGAACCGACGATCTCCGAGAGGAACGACACGCCGATGCGCTAGGGCTCGATGACGATCTTGCCAAGGGCCTTGCGGTCCATGAGTGACCGCAACGCCTCTCCCGCCTGATCGAGCGAGTACCGACCCGACACGTGGGGCTTCAGCTTGCCGGTGGCGGTGAGGTCGATCAGCTCGTTGCTAATCGAGGCGCTCAACTCTGGATCTCGGGCCGTCATAGCCCCGTAGAAAACGCCGACGATCTGACAACTCTTGAGCAGGGTGAGGTTGAGCGGGATAGAGGGAATGCCTGCGGTGAAGCCGATAACGAGGAACCGTCCGGCCCAGCCGATTGCCCGCAGCGCCGACTCGGCATAGTCGCCCCCAACGCAGTCGTAGATCACGTCGACACCCTCGCCGCCGGTCAGCTCCTTAGCCCGGTCCTTGAGATTCTCGGTTGCGTAGTTGATCGTCTCGTCGGCTCCTCGTTCGCGACACAGGTCGAGCTTTTCCTCGCTCGATGCAGCGGCGATCACGCGGGCGCCCATCAGTTTGCCGAGTTCGACGGCCGAGAGACCGACGTTGCCCCCGGCCCCCAGGACCAGGAGGCTCTCGCCCTCGTTCAACTCACCCCGGTACTTGAGCCCGTAGAGGGTGGTGCCGTAGGCGTAGTTGAGGCCGGTCGATTCGGCGAAGTCGACGCTGTCTGGCAGGACCCGGGCACCTTTTGCCGGTACAACGGCCAGTTCGGCAAAGCCGCCGGTGGTGCCGAGGCCGCCGACGACGCGATCGCCGATGGACAGGCCGGTCACCCCATCTCCGACCTCTTTGACAACCCCGGCCACTTCGCCGCCTGGCACGTAGGGAGGCGGCGCCTTGAACTGATACTTGTCCTCGATCATGAGGGTGTCGGGGAACGTGACGGCTGCGGCCTTGACCTCCACCAATACCTCTTTGGGGCCTGGTTTCGGGTCGGCCATCTCCTCGACGACCAGGTTCTCCGGTGGCCCGAACGCATTGCAGACAACGGCTTTCATCACAGTCCCATTTCCTAAGATTGTTGTGGAGACGTCCGGCATACCGGACGTGTTTGGCAACGTTAGGGCACGGGCACACCATCGGCGTAGAAAGACTACGCCGATCCGGATCGCAAAATGCGCTAGAACGGGACCATGGCCCCCAGGAAGAAGCGCGCCAAGTTGAACAAGCCTCCAGCCGGTCTGCTGTTGACACCGGGGGCCAGCGCCGATCGCGACCACGCAACACTTGTCGCCATCGAGGCTGGACTGCCCGAGATCGCGGTCGAGCGGCTCACGCTCGGCACCACTAGCGTCAAGAGTGCTGTCCGCAAAATCACGGCTGCAGCCGAGGAACTGGCGGAGCGGCTCAACGTCGCCCCCGAACAGCTGGCCTACGGTGGGCGTAGCTTTGGCGGTCGTTCCTGTTCGGTTGCCGTTGCCGAGGGCCTGCCGGCGGCGGCGCTCGTGTTGCTCAGTTACCCGTTGCACCCGCCTGGTAAGCCGGCCAAGCTGCGGGTCGATCACTTCCCAGAGATCAAGGTTCCGTCGCTTTTTGTGTCTGGAGAGAAAGATCCGTTCGGCACGGCCGCCGAATTTGCCGAACACAGCAGGTCCATCACCGGCGACATCGCTTTCGATTGGGTGCCAGGCAACCATTCACCCAAGGGCCAGGACGACACGATCTTGGCTCTCATCCGAGCCTTCTTCGGCCTCAGCTGAGACCAAAATATGGTGGGTCTCGGACCGATCGCTGCTTGTTGTCTGATGATGATGCCTCGCGCTTTGGCTGCGTTTGCCGAGGTCGCAGCGTTATCGATAAGCATCATTGCCTAACGACAATGTTGCGGATACGTTACGACACGGCGTTGGTAACGATCCGAGCCCTCCTTGCCGCACAGGCGAGCACGACTCGGTGGAGTTCATAAGGACTGGGGCAGGTCTTCAAGGTATACGAGGCTCTACGCCTCTTATTCGGCGCGCCCGCACCGGGCCGAAAAGGGAGTTTCCCGTGCTCGCAATCAAGTCACACAGCAGAAAATCTGGCGAAAGCAAGTCTGACGACAAGTTCCCTGGCTCACCTGACGAGCAGGTCTCGGACGATGCCTCGGGGTTTTTTGACCAGGGCGCGAACGAAAGCTTCTGGGACGACGGACGGTGGGAATCCGATACCGACGACGTCGACATCGACTACATCGAGGTTTCGAGATCGGAGCGGCTGGCTTCCAGCAGGGCTCTGCGGGTGGGTGCGGTTGTCATCGTGTTGGCTCTGCTGGGTGTGATTGTCGGCACCAGCGGCTCTGAGGCCGACGACCGGTCGGCCGGGGTCGATCCCGTCACCGGCTACCCCTGGTGCTCCGACCCCGCCAGCGACCTACTCGGCGATTCGATCGGCGACGGCTATGGCTGGGAGAACAATCGATCGTGCCGGGTCAGGACCTCTGGGCGGCCGACTGATTCTCCCCGACGGGTCGATCCCGCCACTGGCTACCCGTGGTGCGAGAATCCGGCAAGCGACTTTGTTGGTGACAACGCCGGCGACGGCTACGGCTGGGAGTTCGACGAGACCTGCCGGGTCGGTGGCCGCGCCCCCGATCGACCAACTCCTCCGACCACACGAGGCCCGGTCCGGCCGCCAACCACCCGCTCCCCGATCATTGATCCGGCGCCAGAGGCACCGGGCGAGCCGACGACCACCGAGCCCTTCCGCGAGAGCCCACCGACCGAGGCTCCCATCACCGCACCTACCACGGGCCCGCCGACAACCAGTCCGGCTCCTGACCCTGCTCCGGCGCCTGCTCCTGTTCCGGCGCCTGCCCCTGACCCGGCTCCTGTTCCTGTTCCTGTTCCTGTTCCTGCGCCCGACCCTGTTCCCAGTCCTGGTCCTGGTCATCCGATGCCGCCTGGTGGTGATGGTTCAGCGTTTGAGTCGATGCGGAACGACGACGCGAAGT